>OY755202.1:48586883-49786883 GCA_963576765.1 Draba incana | reverse complement strand
AAAAACTTGTAAATTTTTTCGAAAACTGAATACGTCAGAAAATTCTAAAACAATTAAAATACATTTCTTAAAAGCGCACACACATACAAGCGATCCGACAATGATAATGGAGAAACCTCGATCCAATCTATGGATTGATACAAAATATTTTTCGATAAAAGTTTTAAAATATCAATAGATTTAATATTTATGTATAGGTTTTCTGATAAATAATAAATTCTCCGCAACTTCTCAATTTCAAATCCTCGCAATTCTGTCGAACCTTTGTGATGGAAATGTAATGTCAGCTATGTGATATATGTTATCCATCACAAATGCTTAATAAAAGTTGTTAGGTATTTGCAACGACGTCTTTGTGCAATCTTTGAAGGTCATCGCAAAACATCATGTTATGGATTTAAGATGGAAAACTGCAATAACCCATGTTTTTGCTTATCCACCGTAATATATAGTTCTATTTTTTCGCGATAGAACTATTATGACTTTTTGTCCGTCACAAATTTCGTAAAAGATTTACGATAAGCGTATTACAAAATATTGAAAACCATTGCATATTTTTCATTATATGCTACTCGAGATGGTAATGCTATGTTTTTTGCCATCACAAATCCGCTGTTTGCTTATAATGACACATGCCATACATAGATTTACATGCATTTTGAAAAATTATACAAAAATCTTCCGAGTTAAAATCTACGAAAATTATGGCCTTCAAAACATAATCAACTATAGAAGGGACAAAAGGAGAGATCTGGTACTCTGATGGATAGAAGCGATCCCATCCCATCTACTTCAATCTCACTCTAATGTAACCTTGTTTTAATTTTTGTTTGTCAAGGTTTTATTTTTTAGGTAAAACACTCTTGTAGACTTGTAATACCTCAAACTTTCATTGATAATGATTTTGACATTCTTAGCGACAAAAACAAAAATTACATCCATTCCCATAAAATCACAAAATAGCGTAAATTCAAACACATAAACTAATTTGGATTATGACACATTTGAATCTGGACTAGGATGATCATATACATCGTTTGGTTGCTGAAAATTTAGATCGCATCAGATAATCTGATTCAGATTCATCCTTTTAATTCCATGATCTCCTGCCGATGGTTCTTTTTGTTTTTATTGGAAGTCCTCTTTAAGTTAGTCTCTTTTAATAATTATTTTCCTCTAAATAATATCATGGCTAAGTAATAATATTAGCATTTCAAGGTTTGTTTTTCATTATAATATATGGCATAACATCTTACCTAACTAGCTAAAAGGACAATTTAACCATATGCATTTAGAGTGACCAGTCTACTACCAGACATGAACGTTCACAATAGAGTCAAAATAAGTTACAAGAAACCCTCAATTAGATTACCTAATTTACAAATTTTTGCAGAACAGTGAAGGTAAATTGTTCGTTACAAAACTAAACAATAAGGATGCAAGAAAATGCATTTAGAAGTATTTGATTTGTAAGGTAGTAGTATATACTCGCCATAGAAAGCACATGCAACCATAATTTTGATATATGTAGATCTTTTCAGTTTGTGAAAGGTTTCATGAGTTAAAAAAAAAAGGTTTCATGAGTTGGGATTTTTGCCGCAACAGTTTATGGTTTTGTTTCAAATTTTGCACTGGTTTTCTATCTCAATAAAAGGTTTTGTTCTAGACCGGTTTTTGTGATGTGTTATAATTATTTTCTTAATAGTTTTTTTTAGGACTAATTTTTCAGAGAAAATCTACCAAATGTGTAATGGCCTAGTGGTAATACAAGGGGTTGGTTGTTTCTTTCTGCCCCGGGTTCAAGCTCCCTCTGGGACGGAGGGTTCCGGTACCAAGGTAATTATGAGTCAAATGTTCGAAATTCTAGGATTTATGAAGAAAACAAAAAAATTGTAAATCTCTATTAGCTGGGTTTTTTTTTCCACTCAAAATTAAAATTTCGAAAAAAAAGAATGACAAAAAACTTGTAAACTTTTAAAACACATTAAATTAAGTTGAGAATTACTTCTCTGTTTTAAAAGGGAAAATGTAAATATATCCTTCCTCATTTTTTTCGGCTCCTTCCTCATTTTCCGAATGCTGGAAAACATTTATTCTGATTTTTAGTCCTTTTTATTTTTAAAATTATTTTTGACATTTATATTTAAAGAAAAAACTCGTCATTAGGCAAATTAACCAATGTATTTTAAAAAAGAAACTCTTTATTTCTATATAAAAAAACCCAAAGGTGAATCGATAGTGTATAAAATCCAGACCGTTAAAGGAAGCGAGAGGAACGGTAATCACAGCACCGACACATGTATATGCGTCGCAGACGATAACTACCCAGTCCCACGATTTTCTTGATTTTCGTTAACTCGCTCTTTGCGAACGCACTAAGCAAGGCCCGAGAAAGAGCGATTAAGCAGCGTCACCTATACACACACAGAGAACGAGAGCGAAGAAGAAGAAGACGAAGAAGCTCCTTCTCGTTCCTCTGGATCTCACTTCTTCGAATATCACAGTGCCTGGATCTGCTTCAGGTTCGCTCTTTTCATTTCTCGAAAATTCTGAGATCTGTGATCGCATCGCCTCTCTTTCTTCTTTCTCTCGTTTTGATTTCGTGTTTTGATCTGTGATCACTGAATTTAGCTTTTGGATCATTCGTTTATGATCCGATTTGGATCTGATTTGATCTTTTGAGATCTGATTCTTTATCGTTCCTTTGGATATATATGACATTGATTCTGAATCTGGTTATTGGTGCATTGATCTACATGCATTGAACAATTTAGATTTTGGTTTCTTTGTTCTGTAGCGTATATGGATTTGCATTTTGATTGAATTAAGCAACAGTGGAAAGGATTACTAACGTTAGATGGGTTTTTTGTATCATACAGGAAAGAAAAATGTTTGGTGTATACCAAGTTTTCGTCTTGTTGGTGTTTGTTAGTCAGATTTGCAATGGGTTTTACTTACCAGGGAGTTATATGCACACATATTCAAACGGAGACCCTATCTTTGCCAAAGTTAACTCCTTGACGTCGATAGAAACCGAGCTTCCGTTCAGTTACTATAGTCTTCCTTACTGTGAACCGCTCGAGGGAATCAAGAAAAGTGCTGAGAATCTTGGTGAGCTTCTTATGGGAGATCAGATTGATAACTCGGCTTATAGGTTTCGGATGAACACGAACGAGTCTCTTTATCTCTGTACCACGAGGCCGTTGAATGAGCATGAGGTCAAGCTTTTGAAACAGAGAACGCGCGAGTTGTACCAAGTGAATATGATTCTTGATAACTTGCCAGCTTTGAGGTTCGCGAAGCAAAACGGGGTTACGATCCAGTGGACTGGGTATCCGGTTGGGTATTCGCCGCCAAACAGTAATGATGATTACATCATCAATCACTTGAAGTTTAAGGTTTTGGTACATGAGTATGAAGGCAATGTTATGGAGGTTATTGGAACTGGTGAAGAAGGTATGGGTGTGATCTCTGAAGCTGATAAAAAGAAGGCTAGAGGGTATGAGATTGTTGGATTTGAGGTTGTACCATGTAGTGTGAAGTATGATCCTGAAAAAATGAAGAAGCTTCACATGTATGACACTGTTACTTCAGTGAACTGTCCTTTGGAGCTCGACAAAGCTCAGATCATTAAAGAACGTGAAAGAATCACCTTCACTTATGAAGTTGAGTTTGTGAGGAGTGAGACAAGGTGGCCTTCTAGATGGGATGCATATTTGAAAATGGAAGGTGCTCGTGTGCATTGGTTCTCTATTCTGAACTCGCTTATGGTGATCTTTTTCCTCGCTGGTATAGTTTTCGTTATATTCCTTAGGACAGTGAGAAGGGATTTGACAAAGTACGAGGAACTGGACAAGGAGGCGCAGGCACAGATGAATGAGGAGCTCTCTGGATGGAAACTTGTTGTTGGAGATGTGTTCAGAGAACCAGAAATGTCAAAGCTTTTGTGCATTATGGTCGGAGACGGGGTTCGGATTACAGGAATGGCTGTTGTCACAATTGTTTTCGCAGCTCTTGGATTCATGTCGCCTGCTTCAAGAGGAATGTTACTAACCGGGATGATTATTCTCTATCTTTTCTTGGGTATAGTTGCTGGGTATGCTGGTGTTCGTCTCTGGAGAACCGTAAAGGGAACTACAGAGGGATGGCGATCACTTTCCTGGTCGATTGCATGCTTCTTCCCGGGTATTGCATTTGTTATACTAACAGTGTTGAACTTCCTTCTCTGGAGCAGTAACAGCACTGGTGCTATCCCGATATCATTGTACTTTGAGCTCTTGGCTCTCTGGTTCTGTATCTCGGTTCCGCTCACCTTGTTTGGAGGATTCTTAGGCACAAAAGCAGAACCAATCCAGTTTCCAGTACGAACCAACCAGATTCCGAGGGAAATCCCAGAACGGAAATACCCGTCATGGCTTCTTGTCCTAGGAGCAGGAACACTTCCGTTCGGAACGTTATTCATAGAACTCTTCTTCATCTTCTCCAGCATTTGGTTAGGGAGATTCTACTACGTGTTTGGTTTCTTACTCATAGTTCTGCTTCTTTTGGTAGTCGTGTGCGCAGAAGTATCAGTGGTCTTGACTTACATGCACCTCTGCGTCGAAGATTGGAGATGGTGGTGGAAAGCCTTCTTTGCGTCTGGCTCAGTCGCATTGTACGTGTTTGCTTACTCTATCAACTATTTGGTCTTTGATCTGCAAAGTCTGAGTGGTCCGGTCTCGGCAATGCTCTACATTGGGTACTCTCTGCTTATGGCAATTGCGATCATGCTCGCTACTGGAACCATTGGCTTCCTCATTTCCTTTTACTTCGTCCACTATCTCTTTTCCTCTGTCAAAATCGATTGAAAAAACTTTGGGACCATAAAAATCTCAGCCGTTTGATGTTTTGCTTGCTCTAAAGCAAAATTTCAGGTGTTTGTTATTTTTTTTGTCAGTACTAGACTTTGTAAAGTCCACTATTTTACATGTTTCTCTTTTTGTTTCGGACCTATATTCACCTTATAATATTTTCTTTTGTTTTGAACTTTTGAGTAGAAATAAAAGAGACCTTATTTCTGCTTTTGTGATGCGTCTCGTGTTTCGTGGTAAGAATGTTTGTAACTATTTGCAGTAAAATCAACTTCACAAGTGCCCGATTTGACAAAATAGCAAAGAAGATGCAAATGAGAAGAATGATTGTGACTATTAAACATGTTGGTTTCTTGCAATAAGGCAAACGAGATATTGAGGAGACTAAATTTTACAATCATCTGGATATGAAAAAGATTGCCTATTATCTATTATGATATGTTAATCTCGATATAGTATATAATATAACTCGGACCCATACTTGTAAATCTGTAGATCTGGCCAGGTTAAAACCATGAAAACATCACTCGAGAAGGTGTTTTCCTAGTCTTGAACTAGTTTTTAGTATGTTTAATCTGCTGGAGAAGTGCTGCTGCTAGCTGTAACGTTGCTTGCAGACGCTTCTCTGGATTAGCCTCGGTTTCTTCTTCTTCTTGGCTGTTGCTACCTTGTACCTGTACATTTTGATTCCCTGGGGATACAAATTGAGGTATGATTGGTGTCTGCACGTGTTGCAAATTGCTCAAAAATGCTCGAGCCTCTTGTGCATATCTCTCTTGTGGAAAGTTATCTACTTGCTTTTGGTGGCTGGACACAGAGGAAGCTAATTCTGTTTCATGATAACGACTTAGATCTGCATTTTGCTGAACAAACCCGCTATTATCTTGGGCAGTAAGATCTACGAAGGGTTGCATCTGTGAATTTCTGCTGTTGGTTACTGAGAGATCACGAGGTGGCCAGTCCGAACCAGAATACAGGTGACTCAACTGCTCATGCTTACTCTCAATGTATGGATCCATATGAGCAGTTTGAACATCTCTACGCAATAATGCTGGTGGACCCGGAATACGTGAGTTTCCAACATCAGGAAAAGCTCCGCTAGCTTCTGAATATGGTGTTTCACCATAATAGTCTTGATCTTTTCTCTCACCTTGCTGTGGAACAGGCTCAGATCCAGGACCACCGTGTTCTAATCGTAGGATAACCCCAGAGATGCTTAGTTTACCAGGTACTTTAAGTACTTTCTCAGAGAAATCAGATGGAGGCACGAGGAACAACGTTGTTGTGTCGTCCAGTTTAGAAACAGCTGCCCGTTGCTTCTCCTCGAGGTAATGCATAAATTCGTTATAGAACACAATATCAGCATCACTCCCAGGAACAAAGAAAACAACCCAGGCTTCAGATGATTGGTAATAATGCTTTGCCAACATGTCTAAACCAGTTCTCGCCGTGCAATCTAGAAACTCAGGCCTGCATTTATAACCATAAATACAACATTAATAATTTAGCTCTCTCATATACTTGGCCAGTTAAAACAAGAAATAAAAAAATCAAGATTTAAAACTACTTACAGCATCATATCCATTACTTTGCCCACGGGGAAGCATTTAGCACGACAAATGGGACTGCCTCCCTTTGCTATTGTCCCTTCCCAGTTCCAGTCTTTTAGTGATGGTCGACTCAGTTCCGGTGTATACCTTTTTCTTTCAGGGACAATTGATGGCTGAGAAAAACCACCCATTACCTCGTCATGTAAGCTACCCTTTTCCCCGTTCCTTATAGCCAGATTCAGCGGCTGCTCAACCGATTGCCTGTATCGTACCTCAGCCTCATAGTTCAGCTCTTTTGGGGGGAAATCAGCAGATGCCCTTGAAAAAGAATGTCTTTCTTGCCCTATTCCAGAAAACGACTGCCCTGGGTGCTGTCTTTCAGGCTGCACGGATCTTGTCTTCAGTCTCTTGGTTTCCTGGTAGTAGTAGTCGTCTTCGGGTAAACCCCATGGCTCTTCATACACTGAGCTTCGTGAAGGGTATCTGTGAGGATCATCACGGAATGTCGAACCCATTTCCCTAGGACTATCACGATATTCATGCATATCCTGAGTCAATTTATGTGCAGATCTCAACCTCCCATCACTCCTTGAGGGGCCTTTCCTGTTATACATGTAATCTTTGGAATCTTCGAAATCCCGATCTGCTGTGTAATGTGGGTCTCTCATTCTGTTGATGCTTCCATAATTTCTCTCCTGATGATAATTTTCTGAAGAGCCTAGTCGATCAACAGATCTGTAAGGTGGAGAGCGAGATCGACTGGACGGACCCCTTCCACTGTTAGATGAGGAAGGTTCACTCTTTGCAAAAGAAATATGAACTCGAGGATTGCCAAATAAATTTCCTTGAAGAGTTTCTTTTGCCTTAAAAGCTGCCATCACATTTCGGAATTGAACAAATGCATAACTACGACCAGGGAATACCGAGACCTTTGTTATTTCTCCAAATGGAGAAAAGACTTCCCTCAAGAGCATATCATCTACTCTCATCGAAACCGGAAATCCTATATATAGTACCTCACTGGACTCTGCATTTCTATCACTCATTTTTGGTTTGCTATATGTGTCTGGACTCTCGAAACGCATTCTGGAGTTCTTTTGGACAAACGGTGACCCTCTTGCTGCAGGCCGCTGTTCTTCATGACGATATATATCTTCTGTGCGTGATCCAGTTGATGACTTATCCTGCGATAAACAGTATCACAAAGAAGTATTAACCAACTGCCTACATCACTGCATGATCAAGATTAAAAAAGGTTTTCAATTTTTAGAAAAGTCATATTGGCCCAAAAAAGGTCATTGGCTTTGTGTTTGAGTCATTAAAGAGGTAACTGGGCGGAATAGCTAGCATTTGTGGCAAAGCAATCACATAAACCTATTCTATATATACCCTTTTCCATACGTGAAGAACACCCTTAGCCACAAGCAATATGGAAAGAAATGTAATATCAGAGGTAAACTTGAGATTGGATTGCTGTTTGATGCTCTCCTGAAAATACCAGTACATTCTATGCTAAATTGATACCATTCGAACCACTGGTAGAAATTTTAGAAAAGAAAACTAAAATAATGAAGAAAAACTGAAAATCACTTTAACGCATGATGCTAAAAGAAACGTTGAAGTCCATGGTTTAAGCAATAAGAATGAACATAGGGCTAAAGCCTTCACAGTGTAGATGGCAATTTGATAGGCTCTAAATGCAAAGCTAATCAGAAGGAAATTTCATCAGTGTGTTTATAAGGTAATGCAATTAATTTAACTAAATAGTCATGCAACTAATATCATCAAGAAAACAATAAATACAATCCAGTTAACATCTACAAGAAGCTTAACTTCCTAACTTGAGAATAAGATGCCCACACATTTAGGTGAAAGTCCACCAGGCAAAAATCGTTGTGCAGCAGAAAAATACACTTTTACGTCACAGTTAGGAAAAGATTATGCATTCTTATCTACGATATACAGCAGATAGCAAGTCTTTAATCAATCAACCATTGAAAAAAATCAAGAAATTCTCACGCATCCAGTTATCGGCTAGAAGTCTTTTTATGGAAGGAAGATCTGTCTATGACGATTAATTTTGAGCTAAATAATTATATCGTATAACAGAAAAGAGAATCTAGCTCCCCAGTTTTTTACAGCAACACTAGCCGGAGAGAATTTTTAAGACATGATGGCGCTGGACTCATGGCAAAATGTAAGCATCATCACAAACAAGCATCAAGCTTAAGACATTTGGCTATGTAAGTTCTTATATCATCTCAAAGGCAATGAAAGTATGAATTTATTGACCTGGTACAAGGCTGGAATTGGTAACATGAAGCAAATGCTACTATAGACCATTTACTACAATGTCTATAAATAAATAACCACTTCGAAAGCATGTGTCTCTTTGGCATTGGCAAGTTGAATATGACCATTTAGGCAAATTAGGAAACATGGTCAAGATGAGACTGAACTTCAACAAGGCCTCGAAACCATGGTCGGTTACTGACTTATCATGTTATCGACTGCTAGCTAACTAATAGTTTTATCGTCTGTAACAGTTAAGTTCATAATGAAATAATGGAAGGCAGGAAAAGTTACTCGAGCACATTATATAGATGCAATGTCATTCATCTTCATAACTACTGAAAGGCAACTGATGTCGTGCAACGACACAATCAAATTCACATTAACTGGACTAATGACATCATATCAACTTGGGTCTATAAGATTTGAATGAATGTGGTTATGTGGACCTGATGCTGAAACATAAGGAATCATCCAAAGCTCTTTTGGTAAACGCCAACTCTAAGAGCCAGAAGCTTTCACAGATCATTTCTGGTTGTTTCTTTCTAAAAAGATTTTAGTTCAAGAGACTGGTCCACTTCCCTCCAACACATGTAGATGTTCCTGGAATGCACTTGACCTCTAGTGAACTAAGAGAATATTTCTCAGCAAAAGAAGAAAAAGCTCCAACTTGGAATCTACTACCAAGTTCATACTATTTGCCAAAACATTCTGAATGCTTTTCAATGACCGTATGGCTGAATGCTTGTGTTGTGAATGATAAAGGTAAATGCTTGTGAGGTTACACATGGATGCTTTCGATGTGGAAACATGCTTGATGGTAAAGGTGGCTACTGGCTAGGATACAGTTTGATACACTGATTCTAAGTTTCCATGCATAGAAACATAATTACCAATGTAACTTCTTCACTTTCATATTAAATGTGAAAGTGACTTAAAAGCCTGCTAGACACTGTGTGTGTCAGGCCTACAAAGAGGATACATCGACACGAGCTTCGTTTGTTTTGCTCGTTGCTAACTTCTATAAACTTAGACACCGAATTTGACAAGGAATTCAGAGTAAGTCTAATACCAAATGAGAAACTTATTAAACCAGATCAAAACTCCTTTCCTATAAAAGCTCCTCGTAAACAAACATTCCGTTTTAGAACGGCACTACGTCGAACTACAACAACAATTGCAGCATTCTAAATTCCTTAATGACTTCAAGTTACCATAACTGCGATAACTAAGTATAATCATCTTCTCTCTAATCATTAGACTCAATAAGACTCAAAACTAATCCAAATTTCATAGAAACAGGAAACAAATCGCACATATACGAAAGCAACAAATTGAAAGCAAGCAAGCAATGAAGAACACTAACCGCCTTTGCGAACTCGATCCTAAGCGGATTGCCAGCGAGTGAGAAACCTTGAAGCGAATCAATGGCAGCGAAAGCATCTTCTTCGTGTCTAAAGTTAAGAAACGCGTAGCTTCGTGCAGGTTGAAACGCTAAGCTCTCCAATTCACCGAATCTTAAGAACTCGTCGGCTAATTCTCGTTCCGTTATACTGTGAGGAAGGTTTCCGATCCAGAGATGACGTGACGGTGGATTCCTTCCTCTTTCTTCTTTCATCATCCTCTCTCGAAATGTCTGTAAAACACAAAAAAATCAAAATCAGTGAAAAATGCTCACCGGAGATAGTAGAGACGAAGGAGATGGATTTGTAGAGACCATAGGTTTTTCCGGTGATCAGATCTATTGCGAGAGAGTAGGATTCGCAGATTATTATTTTTTTTTTCTTTTTTAGATCATCATCAGTTTCTCACTGTACTAAAAGGATTTTTTTTTCAATTTTAGGGCAACAAAATTAATCCCCAATTTAATTGTGTAACTTCTGATCTTCCTCTTGAAACGGCAAGTTCATGATTAATAGTCTTTGTTACCATATTGGGTCAAATGTCGGTTTACGGGTGAACCATCCGGTTTCTTGTTTGGTTTCGTTTCGATTTTTTCTGGTTTTGGTTTTCTGGTTTTGTAATTTAATTTCATTTTGGTTTGATGCAACTCCATCTTAGCTTTGATTTTTTAGCAAGGGTTCACAATTTACCATATTAAGCTTTTTGGTACAAAGTGGAACTCTCACATATTGGATAGGGGGAGATATTGATTCCATTTTTTAAGCTAAAATGAGACATTTCTTTATTTGATAGGCATGGCAAAAAAAAATCTTATCTTGTGAACTTAAAGAGTAAGGCATGGCGTTTCTTCAAGCCGTTGAGGCCATAACGATTTGGATGGACGCGGGATGCCAAAGATCCTTCGGCTAAGATTAGGAGATCATCAGCAAAGCAAATGTGAGTTAGTTTTGTATTTTTTTCCTTACGTAATGGTAACCAAAATGTCCATCTACAACTTCTTTGTTGGTTAGCAAAGATATGTAATTCATAATGAAGAGGAATAAGTATGGGGATAGATATCATCTTGTCTTACATCCACTATTCCTTTAAAAAAAGAGATAATTACTCAAATGACTTCCAAAAGTTTACTAATTACTCAAATAACTCTCATAAGATGGGGAAGTAGAAAAGGTCTTTTAAACCTTGAAGTAATTTTATAATTACAGAAATGCCATTAGAAAAAAAAAATTAGGTTTTTCAGAAAATTTACAAAACAATTTCGCGGTAATTGAATCGACACAATCCAAAACGAAATCACGACTCACTCTCTTTCGTCTTCTCCGGCGATTCCGTTCGTTTCCGGCGACTCATACGTAAGCGTTCGTTTTTCGTCTTCTCCGACTCCTTTTTCGTCTTCTCCGCCTCCTTTTTCGTCTTCTCCGACGATTTCGTTCGTAGGCGGCGACTCCAACGTAAACGCAACTTTTCTTTTCTTCCTTTATCTTTCGTTCTCTTCTGTTGTTCTTCCTGCGAATTCTGAGTTAACAAATTGTTCTTATACAGTTTCGTAACTTCGGGTGGAGTAATCAAAAGTTTCAGCGCAGTGAAGGTAAGATACAGAGTTTTGTTTTGAGGGTTCATAAAATTCATGTCATGGTAGATTTAAAGTAGTGTGATGGTAGATTTATTGCTAGGTAATTGTAGATTTATTGCATCATGGTAGATTTATTGCTAGATAATTGTTATTGTTCTGTATTAGCTGTAGATTTGTTTCTCTGTTGCGGTAGATTTGTTTTGTTGTTGCGGTAGATTTGTTTTGCTGTTGCGGTAGATTTGTTTGCTTTCTGTTGCGGTAGATTTGTTTTGCTGTTGCGGTAGATTTGTTTGCTTTCTGTTGCGGTAGATTTGTTTTGCTGTTGCGGTAGATTTGTTTTGTTATGGTAGATTTATATTGACAGTTTACTTGTCCTTGCTTACTTGTGCAGGTATGGGTTCTCCAAAGCTATATCCTCAAAGAAAGTTTGCACCAGGAAAATCACCATTGCAGAAAAGAAGTTTGCATCATAATTGCAAGTTAGGTGACTTTAAAACGATGTTGGACGCCGCTGGTGAAGATGTCTACAATGATGTGATGAATAATTCTGGAGTTGGAGTCATTCTCAAGGTTGCTTTACAAAAATTCATATGGAGTGGTTATACTGTTCATCATTTCCTAACCAACCAATTGCAAATTGACAAGTTATATGAGATGTGGTCCTTGGTTGGTGGTCGTCCGGTGAGGTTTTCTCTGCATGCAGTGGCGGATCCAGGACTATATTTCATAGGGGGCAAAATATGCAAAAAATATAAAATGAAAAGGGCATAATTTTTTTTTGAGCTAAAATACACCACCAAAAAAAATTTCATAGGGTGCAACTGCACCCCCTCCTAACAAGCTGGCTCCGCCCATGTCTGCATGAGTTTGAAGAGGTAACAAAAATGAAGTGTGATCAGTTTGATGAGAATGATGATTGGGACATTGACCACAGTGAATTCTGGAATGAAATGGGTGTGAAAAGAATGGATGGACCAACTTGGGATGAGCTCTTGACAGTTTTTGAGAATTGTAGGACATGGACTGCAGAGAAGAGGAAATGGGTAGCATTGTTGTTTATTTTGCACGTTGGAGTATTTGGTATTGCTCGTAATAGTAGAATTCCTTTGAAGGCTGCCAAAAGAGTGATGGATCCAGAGGCGTTTGAAAAATACTCATGGGGACGTGTGTCCTTTAAACATCTAATGGAGTCTCTACGAGTTGCAAATTTTGGTGGAAAAACATACACAGTTCATTGGTGTGTGCATGCGCTACTTGTATGGGTTTTTGAGGCAATTCCCATACTAGGAGAGAAATTTGGGAACAGAAGAGAAGGGACAGTTCCTCTGCTATGCTGGGAATCAAGCAGGACGAGATACAACCTTGAGAAGGTGTTAGAAGAAGACAAGGAATCAAATGGCAACAAAAAGGTATTTTTCTGGTAGATTTTGATTTGTGTTGTGTTTGTGTCATGGTAGATTTGTTTTGTTTTTATGGTAGATTTATTTTGTGCTTCATGGTAGATTTATGTTGTGATTTATGGTAGATTTGTTTTTGATTCATGGTAGATTTGTTTTTTGCTTCATGGTAGACTTATTTTGTAGAAACAATTGTTACGGTAGACTTGTTTACCAAAATGTGTTCTTTACAGTAGACTTGTTAGTCCAATTTTTAATTATGATGTTGTTCTCTGTAGATTCATGTTAGGCACTTAGTGATGAAGCTTTTGGCAGAGATATATCCTCCATGGGATGACCAGGAGGATACGAAACTTGATAACATGGTGCATGACATTCTTGGTGGATGCTTGGACGAATCAGTTTGGGAGTTAAAATCTCCCATTGCTAACAACAAAAAGGACAAGGAGAAAGCATATGTAGCAAAAAAGAAGAAGGAATATGAAATGGAATGCTAGGATGTTGACATGAGTATTAACTTAAGGGATATTGCAAAGAAGACAAAACTGCCAGAGAGGCGTAGTTGTGAAGGACCACCAATGAAGAAGAAGAAGATTGTCAACCTGTCTGCGAGGCCTAGTGTTGAAGAAGCACTTCCAGTGAACAAAGGTGAAGAGAGTGGTGAAATACTTAGTCTCCTCAGACAATTGATGGGAAAATTTGATGGCTTAGAGAGTAGAGTTGTATCACTTGAAGGCAATAGATGGAAAACCACAGAAGCATTGGTTGATGAACAGTCGAAGGTGGATTTTCTAGAAAATGCATTTGGGGATAAAGATCTGGTATGTATGTCTCTGTTCTAAATAATATAGATTTTCTTTGGTTTTACTTGAGTGGAAGGATGTACTTAACCATCCTTATGTGGTAGATTTATTGTCACTTAATGGTAGATTTATTAATCAAAACTTGAAATTTGAGATTGACAACTTGCAATCTTACATGTGATCACAGTCTTGGCTGGTAGAACATCAAGGGACTTCTCAACCAAAGATGAGGAATAAAAACGCAAAGGTCAAACCTAAGATTGAACCAGTCACAGTCATGGTATAAATTAATAAAACCTTATGGTAGATTTATCTTAATGTTGCGGTAGATTTATTTTGTTGTTGCGGTAGATTTATTTTGCTGTTACGGTAGATTTATTTTATTTCTTTTGCGGTAGATTTGTTTTGCTGTTGTGATAGATTTGTTTTGCTGTTGTGGTAGATTTTTTTATTCTGATACTAAAACTTCATCAATATTTTGACTTAGGAACGTAAAAAGAAGGAAACAAAGAAGGAAAGTACGCCATGTGTCGATGTCTCTGCGGAAAGGACACCTTCTCCCAAACCTTTGGAGTCTTTGTCATCAGATTCGGATGAACAAGCTAAAGCGGTGAACAAAGCATTGGACACTGCTTTAGAAGCGATTTCTAAGTTGTATGGTGGTAATCTTCAAGGCGGTCGCAAGAAAACTCTTGCACAAAGTCAGAAATCCCCATTCGAAGGACACTCAGGCACTATAAGAATCATTGCAGGTGCTTTCTACGATCCTTGTACGGTAGATTTATTTGCTGTTGCGGTAGATTTAATTTTATGTTGTGGTAGATTTATTTTTATATTGTGGTAGATTTGTTTACTTGCTTTTGCGGTAGATTTATTTTTATGTTGCGGTAGATTTGTTTACTTGCTTTTGCGGTAGATTTATTTTTATGTTGTGGTAGATTTGTATACTTGCTTTTGCGGTAGATTTATTTTTCTTTTGCGGTAGATTTGTTTACTTGCTTTTGCGGTAGATTTATTTTTCTTTTGCGGTTTGTGTTCTATTGTGGTTGATTAACTTGGAGCATATTAAAATCTTCAGAAGCTAGCCCTTCCCCTGCTATGTACGATCTTTTGCGGAGGTGGATGATCATAAAAGGAATAGGTTGCTTGAGTATGTGAAAAAAGATTTGTAAGTCATTTATTTTTCATATTTTTAAGTCTTATTCAATGTACAACTTCTATCCTTCTAAGTAATGTTCTGTTATGCAGGGACAACCCATTAGACACTAGCCTTGAAGGTCCTGAATGGTACTTGGTAGTAATGACACCTAAACATATGTGGCCACCAGAGAATCCTCAATACGGTTGGTTGATGACTTCGGTAAGTTAGTAGACTTATTAGCATATGATGGTAGACTTATTGTTCTGTTGCGGTAGATTTATTTGTCTTTTGCGGTAAATTTGTTAGCATATGATGGTACATTTATTTGCATATGGTGGTAGATTTATTTGCATATGCTGGTAGATTTATTAACTTGTCAATGTTTATTTTGCAGCATATGGAGGCTGGTTTCAACTTGCTTCGGAAAAGGTCAATGCAGAAACCAACTCCTTTTACAAGTGAAAGGATAGCTTTTATCGACCCCATTTTTTCTGCCCATTGGTGTCAAGATTACAAGAAGGACTTCGTCTCTGCAGGAAAGAAATGGGTTTTCACATCTGGATATTTCGACATGTACAATGGGGTTATTCCAGGGAGGGTCACTAATAAGAGGTGGATAAAGGATGTTGACACATTGTACATCGCTCATAATATCGATGATCAGCATTGGGTGGCTGTTGTGGTTGACTTGCTTAAGAAGACGGTGAAAGTCTATGATTGCATCTTGAATGCGTTTAGCGACACAAGCATTTATGAGTCGTGCAAACCATACACAAAGATGATTCCGCTGTTGCTTAAGCAGGCGGCACCACCTGATCAAAGGAAGAAGATGAATGAGCAGGCGCTTAGCATCTATAGGATGAGAAATGTACCACAAAACCACCAAACGGGTGACTGTGGTGTGTACACACTCAAATTTATTGAGTGTTTAGCTCTTGGTAGTGTTATGGATGGGATGTGTGATGCAACTATGCCAATGCTCCGTATGAAGCTTGCAGCTGAGATGCTAGATGAGTTAGCAGAGCCAAAAATTGTCCAAATGTCAGACCCAAATCCTCGTGGGCGATCAGATGATAGGATTCCTTTACAGACAGATAAGTCTTTTTGTTACTGTAGATTTAGTACAGATCGTCAACATTGCGGTAAACTTGTATATTTTGTTGTTGGAGACATGACATAACTTGCTGTATACTTTCAAAGGACCATATTCACTTGGTGGTCCTTTATTAACATAACATATGATGGTAGATTTATTTTGCTGTTGCGATAGATTTATTTCTGTGCTTTTCTCTTTTGCGGTAGATTTATTTTCTTTCTTTGCGGTAGATTTAATTTCTTCCTTTTGCGGTAGATTTGTTTGAATGTTGTGGTAGATTTATTCATTGTTCTTTTTTATGTTGCGGTAGATTTATTTGTCTGTTTTATCGGGAGTCCCCCGTTCAAACTGGTTTACCTTAACCGAAATTTAAAATTAAAAGCATCTTGAATTGATAGTTAACCGATTAGAATTGTTAGATTTATTTGTTTGTGATGGTAGATTTAATGTTCTTTGGCTTTAGATTTATTTCTCTGTTGTGGTAGATTTATTTGTAAGTGATGGTAGATTTATTTGTTTAATACTACAATGGTACATTCATTGTTCTTTCATTGTCCAAAACAAAACATACATTAATTTTGACAAGTAGCACGATTGTGCCCATGCTCATGGCAATTTGAGCACTTGTGTTCTTTCCTAGGTCGCTTCCTCTCCATGGCAATTTCCAAAGCATTTTTAATACGTGAGAGTTTCGGTCTACCAGGTGGTTCGCGGACGACCGGAGGATTACAAATTTTCGTCGTCACATTTGTCGGCGCGGGAAGCGCAACATCTCTTGGCATAACACTTTGTGAGTAAGCGTTGAACAAGTTGTTTGTTTGAAAGTACGCATGGGCAAGGACGACCCATGACATCTTTACTTTTTCTGCTGCTGCAATGGCGTGAACACAAGGAATTCTATCCTTGTCAAACCTTATGCAAGTACAAGTTTTCGCTGTCAAGTTCACGACATGCAATGCCGAACCCAGCCTTACTTCTATTTGGTCCTCATTTATCTCTTGTGGAGTCCAAAGCTTCGCATTATCAACCCTCTCCTGTAAAGAACAACGTCAATAAGTCTACAAATAAGTCTACCATCAAACAAAAAGTCTACCATCAAATGTCAATAAGTCTACCATCAAAGGAATATATGTCTCTCATCAAACGTCAATAAGTCTACCATCAAAGGAATATAAGTCTCTCATCAAACGTCAATAAGTCTACCATCAAAGGAATATAAGTCTCTCATCAAACGTCAATAAGTCTACCATCACATAAAATAAGTCTACCATCAAAGGAATATAAGTCTCTCATCAAATGTCAATAAGTCTACCATCAAAGAAATATAAGTCTCTCATCAAACGTCAATAAGTCTACCATCAAAGGAATATAAGTCTCTCATTAAACGTCAATAAGTCTACCATCACATAAAATAAGTGTACCATCAAAAGTAAAATTTCAATACCTCAAGCAGTTTCTCCACCTCAGTTGTGAGGGTTGTAGTCATCGAAGATGTGTTAATTCTTCTTGTAGCAAACCACCTTGTTAACATTGATCTTATAGTATCCTAAAGTTCCACAATTGGATATCCCCGAGCATGTTTTAGGACCTTATTAATGGACTCCGCTATGTTGCTCGTCAAAACATTATACCTATAACCGGGAAAATGAACACGAGTCCATAAACGAACATCAGCTTTCTGTAAATACGCATGGAGAGCAGGATAAGAAGACTCAATCTCCGCAAATAGTTGATTAAACTCTAGTAGCCTATATGCGGTTGCTGCCTTCTTGACTAGTCCGAATGAATCTTTACCTTTGAATTTCTGCACAATGTTCTTATACAAATGATAAGTGCAAATCCCACGAGAAGCTAGCGGGTATACCTTCTCTATCGCATTCGCTATTTATCGATGTCTATCCGAGATAATCGCAAAACATTCATCATCTGGGATTACTCGGTGTAGCTGTCTAAAGAACCACTCCCAAGACTCATCATTTTCGGTATCAACAACACCAAAAGCAATAGGAAAGATGTTAAAATTTCCATCTTGTGTCGTCGCAATTAGTAATGTACCTTTATATTTTCCTTTCAAATAAGTTTCGTCCACAACAACAACCTTCCTCATGAACTGGAAACCATGTATGCTTGCGCCAAATGCAAGAAAAAGAAACTTGAACCTATTCTCACCATCAACTTCAAGCTTTATAATTGTTCCTGGATTAGCTCGCCTAATCATGTATAAGTACGTCGTGAGTTCTTCGTACCCATTCTCAGAGGTTCCTGTAACTAATTCTCTTGCATACTTTAATGCCCGATGGGCTTTCCAATACTCTACCTGTCACAATTGATACATAAAAACTCAGTATAATTAATCTACCGCAACAGTATAATAAATCTACCGCAAAAATAATAAATCTACCGCGTCAGTATAATAAATTTACCGCAAAATAATAAATCTACCGCAAAAGTAATAAATCTATCGCGTCAATATAATAAATCTACCATGTCGCTAAACCAAATACCTTTATCCTGAATCGTTTGTTTATAGCATCACCAAGATGCTTTGGCAAAACTGTTGGCCCAACACCACCAATGAACTCTTTGTAGAGATGTCCTAGAACTTGATACGTTGCTTTACGAGCACGGGTGGAACGGTCAGTTACAGAACACGAGTGCTTTCCAATATAAGTCTTGATATGGAAACTGAGACTATCTCCAATTGTTCCCGCACGGACCCTCCATTTACATCCTTTCACCCAACATCTAATTGTCAACAGCGTTGGAGTTGAGCGTCCCACGTTATAATCAAACTTATGTGCAACGGCAAAAATCTCCAATCTCTTCTCCAAGTCTTTTTTTGTCGCATAACGTTGTCCAACAGCTAAGTCTACAGACCGCATTTCCAACTGAACACTTTCAGGAATCGACGATGCACCCCTTTTCTTAGGTGGTAGATTTTTCTCTGATTCTTCGTCATCTGAAATAAGTGTACCACCACGTGATCCATATTCTTCGTCATCTGAGCTTGCACCGTCAGAATCATCACAATAGTCAAATCTACTATCATCATCTTCATTATCTTCGTCACCTTCATCATCTTCATCGTCTTCATTTCTCTCTCTTTTGCCATGTCCACCGTTTCCGCCTTCACCAACATAAGTTTTGCAATGTTTTTCACTAATTTCAACGCATAGACGAATTGCGTCGCTCTTAAAGTGTTCCAAAAAGTTCCTCAACTGTCTTGAATTCCCTACAAAAATTGATGGTGTATCTAGAGGTAATTTTGAGTAACACTTCCTTGAAAGCTTGTAGCTCAGTTTTACCTCGGAAACTTGTGGATCCTGCTCGAAATCCTCATACACCATTCGAACGAATTCATTGAACGAGGTATCACGATCTGCTCCAAGCACTCTACCACCTCTTGAATTATCGACGAAGAACACCCATCGATTATTTTCAAAACTCCATCTACCACATACAAGAATGATTTGTTCCATTACAAATGAAACTCTTTTAGTCGAATATCGATCTCACGGAGGTGGAACAAAGAAGAAATGGAGAAATGGTGGCGGCGGCAACCCTACTTTTTCACCATTGTTGCAGGTTTTTCGTGAAAATCTGGGTTTCTAATAAGGGTAAATACGTCATCTGGAAATAAGTGTACCCATACTACAACAAGTCTACCATAACATGTCAACGACAACAACTCTGTAATAAGTCTACCATAACAAGTCACATAACCATCGTCGGATAATAAGTCTACCATAACAAGTCAAATAACCATCGTCGGATAATAAGTCTACCATCACAATCAACAAATCGACCGCAACGTTTAAGTAGAAAACAAATCTACCATCCGAAAAACAAATCTATCGTAACGTTAGAAAAGAAAACAAATCTACCGCTGGTTTTAGTACGGTGTGTCTAGTAAACAGAGAAAAGTTTGTATAAGTCTACTGCCATAAATAATAATTCTACCACTCATAACAACTCTACCACCATTATAACAAATCTACCACTATAATCAACTATAATAAATCTAACACTACATTAACAAGTCTACCGATCACGAAATTAAATCTACCACGCCAAATTAACTCTACCGTCAAAGAAAATAAATCTACCATTATACGGAAATAAATCTACCAATCACCTAATAAGTCTACTGCTCCAAAATAAATCTACCATTGAAAATAATAAATCTACCATTCACTCTAATAAGTCTACCGCTCGTAAATAAATCTACCACTAAGTGGATACAATAAGTTTACCGCTCGTAAATAAATCTACCGTTCAAAATATAAGTCTACCGTTCAAAAAACAAGTCTACCGTTCATAAATAAATCTACCGTAACGGAACGGTAGACTTATTTTTTTAGGCGGGAACTTTTCCCGGCTAAAATTTCAGATTCATTAATGGCAGTCTCGTAAATACGTTTTTTGTTATCAAAGAAATAGGGATAAAACGGTCCGAAATTCCAAAAAACGTAATTAAATCTTTTGAGAGTCATTTTAGTCAAAAAATAACTTTTGAAGGTTATTCTAGTAAATTTCCTTTAAAAAAATCATAAGATAGTTACTTCTATCATAAGATATTTACTTCTATATTACTAAGAAAGTAGGAGTGTAAAACACATGCTTCTAGCCACTTTAAATAGATTTCAGGAACTTGAAAGCTTATCATGCATTAAAAATGAACTCCAATTTTAATTAATGTGTCCAAAGTCTTAGCTATGCCCACTTTAGTTGTGATACGCTTTGAAGCCTTATTCTTATTTTACCTTTTAATTATCTCATAAGCTACTAAGGTGTTCTCATGAAGAGTTGTTTCTTAACAAATAGCTATTTGTTTAGAAAAAAAGTCGTGAGCAATGGTTTGAGTCTCTTGATTAACAATATAGAGGTGAGCTTATAGGTAATGTTGCATCAAGAGATAAATTAAAGATAGAAGAGTTCTTGTTTACTTTTTACTTCTTCTTTTTTTTATATTAAAGTGAGAATAATAGCACTGGCTAATCTAGAAAGAAAACATAAGTTGTTGAGTCAAGAACTATGAACCAAAAGCAACTCATACAACCTTCATAAACTGGAGAAACTCACACATCTTCTATTCTATTGGCACGATTCCGTACAGAGCCGAAACCCTGGCGCCGTCAAAATCAAACAGCCGATCTCGAAGGCCACCATGTTCGGATGATGACCATGATGGATGACCCATTAACAACGGGTGTGTCTAGGGATTCGATTGTGGTTGGCCAGGCCCAAGATTTTTACGTTGGAGCGGCTCAAAAAGAGATTAGCTTTTAATTTAGTGGTGACGAACTTTGCTTTCAAGACCGGAAAATACAATGGGAGTACTATCACGATTCTTGGCGGTGACCTTGTGCTATCATCAAAAAAGTTAGGGAAATGCTGATTATCGGAGGAAGTGGAATCTTTCGGTTCGCTAGAGGTTATGTCGAGTCTCAAACCAAGTTGTCTGATTTCTAGTGTTGCTATAAGTAATATCATGGACATTCAGATATTCGGATTGGGTTGGTTCTTATATTTCATGTGAAAATAGGGGCCAATTAAAACCAACAAATTTTTACACAGTTTAGTTAAAATAACTTAAAATTTGGTTTTGGCATCTTAGAAGTAATAAGAACTGCTCTATGCCTAAAATAAAATTTGATTGGAATTCATGATAATTTGGTTCTGGTTTACTATATAATTCATGTAATTCAGGTTTCAGGTGGTTTAATTAATGGAAAAATTAGATTAAAAGGTCTTCTAAATTTAAATTTGTCGATCTCCAATTTTTTTTTTACATTGCAAATTTTTTCCACAATTACCCTTTTTATATAAACAATTAGTTTTTTTTTTCATTTCAAACAAGTAACAAATGAAATAATAAGACTTTTTTTTTATCAAAGGTTAAATTTTGGATTTCTAAGTCTAATCTATTTTGTTTAGAATATACATTTTGTTGTCTATACATATTCTAAAAAGTTTAAATAATGTAATCTACCGAGTGTAAATGTTCTGAAAATTTTACAATTTGTCTTTTTAACTTTGCTATTTGTTTTAATTTAGAGTACACGAACATTCCAAACGATTTAAGAGAAAATATTAGAATACGTCATCTGCACATTGGTCCATGTTCTAAGAAATTTAGGAAAACACTAATATTCTAAAAGTTTTAGAATTCAATTTTAGAATATGTAATCTTTACTTTGCTCTACGTTCTACAAAATCTAGAATATGTATTCTTTAGTTTGTTCAATGGTCTGCGAAATTGAGAATATCAATTCTAAAATTAATTTTGAAATTCTGAAAATTTAGGAAATCAAATCGGGAAAATGGTCATTTAAATATTGAACTTTCCGGATTGCGTTACTTTAAGTACATACTTTGGGTTGAGTCGATTACGTTACATATTAGAGTTGACTGAGCAATATTAGGTATGTATTTAATCAACGGTAGCCGCCACGTTAGAGCCGTTAAACGGCGTTTACTATGTCCGTTAATGCAAAACGACATCGTTTTGTAAACAAAAAAAACACGAAATAAGGGTAAAAATCCCAAATCATAATCTCAAATCCTTAATTTCTCTCATCTATCTTCTTCTTCAATCTATATCTTTTTCTCTCTCAAAATAACTCTTTTTTTTGCTTCTTCTTCTTCGATCTATGTCGAACAGGGTCGAATTGATGAACATGAAACTGATCACCAAAATCGTTTGTGGATGTATATGTCTCATCTTTATTGTCATTGCATATATTCTCTTTTGATTTTGAGTTAATCTTGTTTAGAAGACAAATTGTAATATCAATTAGAGTTTCAATAATTTGTAAGACTTGTTTATTATATTGCATTTCTATCCAAATATAAGTTAAGAGTTTACGTACTTTGTATTTTTGTTGAGTTTCAATTCGAGTACCAAAACAGAGGCACATGAAGCATAATAATAAGAAGGAAGAGGCATAAGAAGCAAATTGATTCATAGTTTTAACAAACTGATTCAAAAGCAAACACATTCATATTTTTGAAACAAAGAAAGAGACATAGTTTTGAAACAAAGAAAGGGACATAGTTTAACATAAGAAAGAGAATAGAGTATGCAAAATCATGTAGGTCTTTATGATCCTTGTGATGGTCTGATGTGTGATCTTGTCATATGAGTAATTAAACGTTTTACCTAATGCTAGAAGAACATCGTCATCTTCCTCGTCTTTCCTACACACATCTTCCTCTGTCTCATCTTCATCTTCCTCGAACAAAGATCTGGAATCTTGTCATCATTCCATATATCATATGCACTATCTTCATCACTGTCCTCTGCCCCCCTTCCTAACATCCTCTCCAAATCGAGAAGCTAAGATCGCATTCACTTCTTCTTCTCGTACATCTTGAGGCTCC
The DNA here is from genome assembly GCA_963576765.1 of Draba incana. Taxonomy (NCBI): domain Eukaryota; kingdom Viridiplantae; phylum Streptophyta; class Magnoliopsida; order Brassicales; family Brassicaceae; genus Draba; species Draba incana. The sequence goes on along the minus strand of OY755202.1, from coordinate 49,763,394 downwards.
TCATTCTCCTCGTTCTCATTATCCCCATTGTCATCATCCTCGTCATTCCTATCCTTCTCTAACTCATCATCATCATCATCGTCAACAGTGGGACAATCATCATCGAGAACAACTACATTCGCATCTTCATCATCGTTTGTGAAAAAAATTCTGCAGGTATAGCCGGACGATTATGTCGTGCCGAAAGCTTCTTTGTTCTCATCTCTGCAAAATCGATCGAAGAAGAAAACGCAAAAATGAGTGATTTTGAGAGAGAAAAAGAGATAGATCAAAGAAGAAGATAGATGAGAAAAATTATGGATTTGAGATTATGATTTGGGGATTTTTACCCTTATTTCGTGTGTTTTTCTGTTTACAAAACAACGTCGTTTTGCAGTAATAGACACAGTAAACGCCGTTCAACGCCTATAACACGGCGGTTACCGTTGACTTAATACATAACTAATGTTGTTCAGTCAACTCAAGTATGTAACTTAATTGACTCAACCCAAAGTATGTACTTAAAGTGGCGCAATCCGGAAAGTTTAGTATTTAAATGACTGTTTTCCCAAATCAAATCTTTGAAATATTTAAAACGAATTTGCGGTTTAGGAAATCAAATATTCAGTTAGATTATTCTGCATAATAAATTATTATATTGACTTTTTGAAATGTAAGGAAATAAAATAATTAAAATCTTTAAATATAACAAGCAGTTAAAAAATTTATATATTTATTAAGATTTAATTCCGCATAATTTAGAATATGCATTCTATTTTTTCATAATACGATAAAATTGTCTACGTCAACTCTATATACCCTAGCGTTTTATGGCTTCTCTTCATTTTCATATGTTTACAACTTTGACATAATGCATATTAATGTAACATGTGGTGTATGAAGATCATTTGCAAAAAAGGAGTGGCAATTCATGGTTGATGAAGAAAACGAAGAAATGTTCCTATATATATATATATATATATATAATTTTTTTTTATTAAAAGTGTTCCCATATATATATATATATATTTCATTTCAAACAAATATTATAACGTTTCAATTAATGAAATTAAAATAAATACGAAATATAATTATAAAATAAAATCAGAATCAAATTTGAAAATAAATTTTCAAATCCTACAATTAAGGAAATGGAATAATTCAAATCTAAAATTTAGGAAACAAATCATACAATTAAAGAATTCAAAGGTAATATAGGATTCTAATTCCAACTAAAGTATATATGACCAAATTAAAAAAACAAAGTTGTAGATTACCAAATCCATAAAAAAAAATTTGACCTATAAATCCAATTTCCCCATTATTAATTTGGTTCAATTTTATTCAAAAATCTAATTTCGAATCTGGTGAATACATGGATCAAATTTGGTTTTGTTATTTACCCGAACCGAACCAATACTATCCCTTTCCGAAAAGTAGCCTGTAATATCCTCCTCATGTACATTAACATATATGGATTTTCTTCCAAAATTTTCAGTTATTTATTTATACTTTGGGTAAATAGCAACATAAACCCTAAAGTTATAACAACTCTGTTCTAATACCTGAAAGAAAATACCTTTAGAAATTTGAACGAACTAAAAATCCCAATCTCAATCTCAATCTCAATCTCAATCTCAATCTCAGATTCTCAATCTCTTCCCTTTCCGTTGTAAAGCCAGAGTTTTTCTGAAATCGTCTGGCTTTTGATTGGATTGAACAAGAAGAATGACTAGTATCAACAAGAAGAGAATTCGAATTTCATCTCCTGCCTCCGACTCGGTAAATCTTCCTACATTTCTCTTTGCTTTTTTGGTGAAAAGGCTTTTGATTTCAGAAACCCACTTGAGAAATCATCGAAATTCTCAATCTTTTTGGTGAAATTTGCATACTTCTGATATATGCAGGACAACGTTGATCAAAGAAACCCTAAAACTCACGAGGATGGTAACAATGGAGATTGTTGTAGAGAAAAGAGGTTAAATTTCAATACTTGTTACGTTTGTGATGTAAAAGACAATTGGGTGCTTCTATGTCACGGAGAAGAATGTCCTATAGCTATTCATCAAAGCTGTAATTCTGATGAACCTGATTTCGATGAATTCGGTAACTTCTATTGTCCTTACTGTTGGTATAAGCGTGTAATTGTCAAGTCTTTGAAGCTAAAAGAGAAGCTTATGGTGATTGATAAGTCTAGTAAGGGTAGAGAGACTTTCGAATTAGGTTTTGAAGTTAGTAAAGATAATGTAGTGGAGGTAACAAGTGTTAATCCTAGTGGGAATAGAATGGAAGGTGATGAAGAATCATACGAGAAATTTGTGGCGATGGAGAAAAATCAGCGAATGAAAGAAGTTGCGGGTGAGTCTTATTCTCGGGAAGTATCTGAGACTGGTGCTGATGATGTGGATGAGGGAAGAAAACAGCAGACAAGATGCGATATAAACCAGGAAGCCGCGTATAGTTTTGAGGTGGGTGTCAAAACAAGCAAGCAGAGGATATACAGTGACAAGAACCAGAGAATTAAAAGAGTTGTAAGAATTCATAAGCGAGGTGTCTTTATTAATGATGAAGGAACACAAGGATGGTGCCATGAGAATAAGCAGCAAGAGAAAGCAGGATCTACTGAAAGTTGTGCGCAGGAAGTCCCTAGGACTGATATAAAAGTGTCTCGTGGTTTTGAATTAAGAGAGGGAGGACATATTAAAAAGAACCGGCATTACAAAACTGTTGAAACTGAAATTTGGGACAAGGAGGTTTCTACGGAACGTGAGAGAATGCGGGAACGAGCAGTGGAAAGAGATGGGGATGAGTCTTATTTGGCAGAGAATCAATACAGGCGATGCCAAGATGATATGAGAAATGATAATGCAACCTTTACTAAGCAAGAAAATGGTTTCAGGATAGAGCGAAACCATGTATCGTCGTCTATTTCATCTCCTATGTCTGTAGACAATAAAAACGATAGTAATGCAGCTTCTCGAGAGTTAGCTATGATTATCCACCCTATGGCTGGTTTACAAAATCGACCAACCGAAGCACAACCAATTGATGCACGGCCAATTGATGTGTGGCCTTATTGTTCTGTGTCTTCAAAGAAACCGTCTTTTCTACCTGAAAAATACGGACACAAAAGTCACCTGGAGAAGAATGGAGCTGCGTCTAATGATCCCGGACAAAGGTCTCTATTCATTTAGAATTTATGGCATTTAAACTGTCTTTAGCGTAAGTAACATAAGCAGCAGCTAACAATTTTGCTTCCCTTTGACGTGCAGGAGGTTTGTTTTGTGCAATGACAGAAAACGTAAAAGACTGTTTTGGACGACCTCAGAAGAAGAGATGCTTAGGGTATGAAACTTCTACATGACCTCAAAGTCTTCCTATGTAGTTAATGTCACAATGGGGATAAATCTAGATTTTTGTGTCTCACTTCATGATAAACTTTTCTTGCCTTTTAGGTTGGTGTGGAGAAATTCCCTGGAGTCAGGAATATTCCATGGCGTAAGATCTTGGAATTTGGTCGGGATGTGTTTAATCGCGAACGGGTTCCAACTGACCTCAAGGACAAGTGGAAAAACATGAACAAAATGGCGTTTGATGACGGGAAATGGGTAAGCCTCTCAACTGAAAGACAACCAAATCACTAAATGTCCGAAGCTTGTTCTGAATAAGGAATAGTCTAGTGGCTTATAGATTTTCAAGCTTTAGACTTTAAGACTAGTAGAGATAGGAAACAATGCCCCATTGCTTTGCGGTTTTTGTACAAACCTTGTTCATAGTTTGTCCATGGGGCTTTTGTACATGTACCAAAACTAATCTAACTTTCTAAAGAATACATAAGATTGTGTGTATGCTAAAAAATCTTGAAGCAATGCTACTTCAATCTCTCTATTAAACTTGTGTTTGACATGTCAAATGATAGCTCTTTTGATGTGGGAATTTCTGCAATTGCAAGCTAGAGAACAAAAATGGTGAATTTTACTGTTGAGATAACACAACCAGACTATATCTATAACAATTTTTCAAAATTAATGATCATATATCAAAATTAATGCTAAAAGTTGGAGTTTGACGAACATGATTGAAATTTTGGTAGAGAGCAGTTGGTTTGCCGACGAATAGAGTGTAATATTAAAATGTTACGGTGGAGGGTCCCACTATAAATCCTTTTGGTCGCCACGTGTCCCAAAGGAGTGACACGTAACACACCCACCTCCAACTTTCTTGTTCAGCTTATTTCTGTTGAATTTCTTTTGTCTGGTCAGTGATTCACCAAAAACAAAGGTAATGGAGGTTCCAACAGGGTTTTTGGAGAAACTATGGAGTTTCTTCTCTTTCCTTCCTTTCTTCTTCCTATTACTGCTCCTAGGCCTCACCAAAGTTATGTTATGACTTTCTTGGACTAGCTTTCTTGGTTTGGTTTGTTGAGATTCAACTGCAAACACAATTTCTTATGAAATGTGAACTAAATTTCATTTCTTTTGATTTTGTTTTCTCAGCTTTGATTGTTGGTCCAATTTCATCTGCTATAATTTTGATTGGCAATTCATGTGTGATCATTGGTCTTTGGCCAGCACATTTCATTTGGACCTACTACTGTTTAGTAAGGTTTGTATCCGTTACAAAAACCCTTGTTTAAGAATTGTATCTTCTCTGTATTTTCCACTAACTTTCTTGTTTTTGTAACTTCTAGAACCAAGAGAATAGGGCTGGTTTTGAAGACCTTGGCATTGATATTGTTTCCAGTGCCTTTGCTTCTATGGCCTGTTACTGGAATAGCAGGAAGTCTCCTTGACGGAATCGCTTACGGGTTTTTCACGCCTCTTATGGCTACATTCGAGGCTGTAGGAGAGTCTGTTACTAGCAAATGTTACCATTGCTTTGTTGATGGTTCATTCTCCACTATTATAGGAAGTTGTACTGTGGTTACTGATTTCACTGACTTCTGCTTCCATTCTTATTTCTCTTACATGGATGAGTTAAGAGAAATGGTTTCTGCTGATGCTAAACCTTTAGAGTTTCTGCTGATGCTAAACCTTTAGAGATTAGGTAAGAATTCGCTTTATTCGTGTAAGTCCGTTTAAGAAGAAGAAGAACCAAAAATGGTTAAACACTTTACATTTTTCTTTCAGGCTGTCTCGGTTACCGAGTTGTCTGCTTGCTAGTCTCATAGGTGTGGTGGTGGATGTATTTCTGATAACAGTTGTTGCTCTTTCCAAAAGTCCATATATGTTGCTTAAAGGATGGAAGAGACTACTAGAGGATCTTGTTGGTCGAGAAGGCCCGTTCTTGGAGAGAGTCTGTGTTCCATTTGCTGGTCTTGCCATATTGCTATGGCCAATAGCTGTCGTGGGAGCTGTAGTAGCTTCAATTTTCTCCAGTGTCTTTCTTGGAATGTTCAGTGGCGTCATCGTCCATCAGGTTCATAGTCCCTTGACTGATTTTACATCAAAATGTCTATCTCTATCCTTTAATCGTTGTGAATCTTTTTCAGGAGGACTCTTTCAGAATGGGGCTTAACTATATAATTGCTGCGGTCTCACTGTATGACGAATACGTAAATGATTTACTCTATTTGAGAGAAGGAACTTGCTTGCCAAGGTACAGAGTGGTCGTTGTGTTTCATCTTCGGCTTCTCGATTCAGCATTGGTTGATTACAAATTTGTGACTGTTAAGTATATAACTTGTGGCAGCCAGGCCTTGCTATAGGACGAAAACAGACACTGGTCATGGGAAGAGAGTATTAGGAGAGAGGAACAATGTTGATCTCAAGAGCAAAAGAAGCATGTCCTTGTCAAAGCTTGTTTCAAAACCGTCACTGACACTGTATAAACCAGTTCAGGTATAATATATTAGCCCTTTGTTTTCTTATTTTATCTGACTTTACAACTTAATCTCCAATGAGTAAGTGAACATCTTGTTTTTGGGATTTTATAGGTATGGGAATGGTTGTTCAAGTCTTGTGAGGTGAATGGTAGGATACTTCTTCGAGATGGCTTGATAGATGTGAAAGATGTAGAGGAATGTCTTGTCAACGGTAATTGTAAGAAGCTCTATATCAAACTACCCGCTTGGACCGTGTTACAATGTCTCCTTGCATCGGCTAAATCCAACTCATCTGGATTGGTGATCTGTACGTATACTCAATGATTTCGTCACGTAAAAACCCTTGTCCTACCGCGCGTACTTATGATTTTGTGATGAATTTATGTGGCACCTGGTGGCGTGGAGCTTACGGAACTAAACAGCCCGAGAGACAGAGTATTTGTGTGGCTTATTGGGCCTTTACTGATAATGAAGGAGCAGATAAAGAATCTCGAGCTGACAGAGGAGGAAGAGTATTGTCTAAGGAAATTAGTAATGGTATGCAAAAACGAAAGGACTGAGGACTGGGATAGCACTGGGTTCCCGTCTAGTGATACAGTGCGAAAAGCACAATTACAAGCCATAATCAGAAGGTATGTACCAAACAATTATAAAACTTTTTAGCGAAGCTGAGATGAGCCGTTTGTGATTTCTTCGTTCTGTTGGTAATAATCACTGAGGGAAGTTTTGTGATATCTATGGAAGGCTGCAGGGAATGGTAGCATCAATGTCACGAGTACCGACTTTTCGACGAAGATTCATGAACTTGGTAAAAGTGTTGTATATCGAAGCTCTTGAAATGGGTGCATCTGGTAACCGAGCTGGTGGGATCCTCAAACCCAACAGAGACGAAACAGGAAAGCTCGATCGGGTTGGTGATGGCACACCAGATATGGATGTTGTATAACTAGATAAAGTATTTCATCTCTTTTCGTTCACTACACTGAGTCTTTATAAGTTGGTATTTCCTCTGTTTACATGGTAACATGGGTTTCAATGTTATTTTACTATTTACTGTATATTATGAGTTGCATTTCTCTAGCTTGTGGTTTGATTTTTTTAAGGGTTTGTTTGCTAGATGATCAACTTTTTTTTTTGTCAAAATTGTATACCTGAAAATGTTTTTCAGATAATTAGATGGTCCAGTTCATGGTAAATGGCTATATTAGATTCTGGAGTCACTCCATAAATCGTGTAATTATCAGACTGAATCCGAGTTCCCATGTAGTCAATACACTAGTAATTAAAAACTTTTGATTCATGCATGCTTTTTTTTTGCCCTGACTATTGTAAGTACGTATGTTGCTTTTTCAGAGTTTGAATAATTTGGTCAAAAGTAAAACGAATCCTCCTTTATAAAGTACAAAAGAGAAAGCACAGTCTCTTCTTTAAATTTATTACAAAAGAGAAAGCACAGTCTCTTCTTTAAATTTATTTTGCCTCTTGCTTTCTACATTTCACAACTCTTCTCTTTCAAGATTTTTCAAATCTCTCTCACTCTTTGAAGATCAAAGATGTTAACAGAGACAGGAGGTGGAGGCTTCGCAAAGGTCCTAACAGGAGCAAGAGATCTCTCTTCCAAGTTTCTGGTATTTAAAACCACTTTCTTCACAAAAATGTTCCTTTGTATTGTTTATAATAAACCCATTATAATTTATAACATAGGATTTTTTTTTAGTTATTCTTGAAGAGAAAGTTCCCACAAGATTTCGTGGAGAGAACAATTCACAATCTTACGGATGAGGTGGAGCTAAAGGTGGTATGGAGAAGTTCTTGGATGGTCCCACTTGTTCGAAACGAGAGAGGAGATGTTTTCTTTGAGAAGCAAAAATGGTGTGAATTTGTGGATGATAACTATTTGACAGAAGATAATTTCTTGGTTTTCACACATGAAAGAGACAATTTTCTGAGTGTGATCATCTTTGGTGGAAATCAGGTTGAGATTATGGAAGCTCCTCAACCTCGAAGCTGTTGCACCAGTCCTAGCCATTCCCTCTAATACCTGAATTTGTCTTTTTTTTGTTTTATTTTATTTTGCAATTTGGCTTTAGATTTTGTATTGGTTTAGTTTTGGAGCTCATTTTGTTCTGATTAGTGCTTTTGTTTGGCTAAATGACATATGTGGCGTTTTTTCTTTATTAATGGATTGAGTTTTTGATAAAGATGCACTAGACATTTGCCATTGAATGTCGACATTAAAATGGAAAAAGAAGTTTACATGAACCAAAGATTAAAAAAACAACATAGGTAATTTTTTGACCAAAAAAAAAAACAACATAAGATAGCTACGATTTTTTTTTTTTTTTTGCCAAAGATAAGTACATCAATTTATAACGTGTTATACCAACCATAAGACTCATCATAAATGTCTCTAGCTCATATCTGAAAAATGTTTATTCCATTGTAAATCTGATGTAATTTCATAGCGGATTTGCGACTAAACGCATTTTGGTTGGTATAGCAAATATGGCGCATACGACCAGGCTCAACCACAAATTTGAGGCGAGTTTACGATATGGTATCGTAAAGTTGCTGTAATTCTGTCTTCATGTTATGACGAATGTAATACTTTGAAAATTTCCATCACAAATTGATAGTTTTTCTATTTTTCTTGTAGTAAAAAGTAACAAACATTGGAAAGAAAAATATAAACATGAAATCAAAAAATAGAGAAGCAATGAAGAACCAACTGGAAATAAAATATTTGGAATTAAAATTCTGTTTTTATTTCTTCTTTTTATGACTGGAAACAAACGGAGGGAGTATTTATGACTTTTTATTATCCAGTTTAGTTTACTAAACTCTTTTAATCTACTCTCTCCGTTCTATAAAATATGATGTTTTAAGTTTTGCACATATATTAAGAAAAAGTTAAACTATAATTTATTAAAACAGTTTTTTTACTTTTCATTAAACACATATTCAAACATTCCACTTTTTGTTTATATTCCCCACGTTAACCATATAAATTGACTTCTAACGGCAACTTTTCAAGTGAATTAGTCAAATTTGACTTAAAATTTTTATTGATAAATACAATCAACTTTAATTAGTATCAATAAAAATAATTAACTAAAAAGTAAAACATCATGTTTTGTGGAACAAGAAAAAAATCGAAAACATCATATTTTGTGGTACAAATGGAGTAATAAAAAAAAGACATGATAAAACAGATTTAAGTTGTTAACCATAAAGTTCTCTTGTTTTGGTGGTAAGTGGTAACCATCAAGCTCTTGTTTTGGTGTTAAAAAGTTTCTTTAATCCAATCAATGTTGATTACCAAGCACTCGTGGATTTAGCTTTTTGAGGACAAAATCACAAGTAGATAAGATACAACACGTAGACGATGATCTAGTCGACTAGTCCATGTGATGACTCACACATCATCTCTTCTATAATATGCCAACCACTAAATTAATAGTACATTTTAATATAAACATGTGTACCAGTAAGACGTAGCAAATAATGTAACCCAATTATGAATAATATCATCGATTTCCAAGATAATCCATCCCATTCTTGGAAAACGAACATCCAAACTCATCTCAGTGGTGATGCGAAATCGTAGTGTTTTGAGTTTTAGTATATTAACGAATTATACCATATTTTGCAAAATAATTTATTCCGATTTTAGCATATAATTTTTTTAACATAATAGCGTAGAAATTAGAAATAAAGTTTTGTAGTTTCCTTAATTCTTTTTTCGTATAATTCATATATAAATATTTTTTGTTTATTCCGTTATATAAGATGTTTTTAAAAATTAAAAGTTATTGAGTCAAAATTTTATATAAATATTAATATAATTTTAATGTTCGACCATTTTACTATGCAACATAGTTTTTTTATTGTATATTAACTTATGTTTAAATGAAAGAAAATGAAATATTTAAATAAATATATTTCTTAATTTGTTTTTTTTTTTTTTTTTTGAAAATTTTCTGAATTTGTTGGTGCAAGTTAATTATCTAAATCTCTTAAACCTACACAAAGTAGAGAATAATATTTTTTTTATACTGACACTTACCTTAGATTCTTCTGCAAAATTCAAGAAATACAAACGTTTACCGTCCATGAGTATTTTTAACAATGCATTTGTATAATAAAACGACAACTGGGAAAGAACCAACTGGAAATAAAAAATATAAAAAAGCTTATAACTTAGCAAAATAAAAATAAAATAGAAGAACAACTGGAAATGGCAAAATAATATTTGTGTATGATAATGTGATGCTCTCTTCAAGGTCCTTGCGCGTCTTCAGGTTTACATAGAGTTTTCTTCTCTTTCCTCAATCACTCATCCCTAAATCCAATTTCAATCTCCAACTTTTTTCCCTCATAGATTTTGAATTTGTTTTCTCAAATTCCGTTTTTGGTTTTAGCAAAAAAAAAAAAAAATTAATAATAATTCTTGGTTCTTATTCTAATTCATGTGTTCATTTCTCACAAAAATCTCGATTTGATTGGCTTCAAAGGAGACGATTCTCCGTTGAAAATTGTTGTGTTTTTTATTTATTGCAGTGAATGACGAAAAATCCGTTAGATTCGAAATCGGAGAATCAATCATGTCGCTAAGATCACAATCAGAGCAGATCCAAACAGAGGATCCTGTCACGTACAAGACAGCACAAAGCAGCGTAACATGTATATACCAAGCACACATGGTTGGATTCTTAAGAAATGTAAGGGTTCTTTGGTCTAAAAATCTAATGAACCATTCTCTTACCGTAATGGTCACAAACGTACAAGGCGACATGAATTATTGTTGCAAGGTTGATCTCAAGCCATGGCACTTTTGGAACAAGAAAGGTTTCAAATCATTTGAGGTCGAAGGTAATCAAATCGATGTGTATTGGGATTTTCGGTCAGCTAAATTCAACGGCGGGCCCGAGCCTAGTTCGGATTTCTACGTGGCTTTAGTTTCGGAAGAGGAAGTTGTTTTGTTGTTAGGGGATTATAAGAAGAAAGCTTTTAAAAGAACGAAATCGAGACCGGCTTTGGTTGATGCTGCCTTGTTTTACAAGAAAGAGAATGTTTTTGGGAAGAAGAGTTTTTCGACTAGGGCTAAGTTTCATAATAGGAGGAAAGAACATGAGATTATAGTCGAGAGCTCGACGGGACCAAAGGAGGATCCTGAAATGTGGATTAGCGTAGACGGGATTGTTTTGGTTCAGGTGAAGAATCTGCAATGGAAATTCAGAGGGAATCAAACGGTTTTGGTTGATAAAGAACCGGTTCAAGTGTTTTGGGATGTGTATGATTGGTTGTTTAGTACGCCTGGTACGGGTCACGGTTTGTTCATCTTTAAACCGGAATGTGGTGAGAGTGAAGGGAGCAGCAATGGAAGCAAGAGTAGTAGTGATTCTTCTCTTGAGTTTTGTCTCTTTCTTTATGCATGGAAATTGGAGTAAGTATATCCAAATGTTTCAGTTTGTCAAAACTTGTGAGTCTTTTTTCAATCTGAATGTAAATTTTCCCATCTCTTCTCTTTGATATTCAGATTCATCATGGTTTAGTGTGTGATAAAAATTTGGTAACAAGAAGTAGTCAAAATTCACCAAGACGTGTAATGCATGTATAAAGGGCTTGTTCTCTACGACAGGTTGTTAATTAATTTCTCCCACTAATTGATTTGTGTGTCAGAATATCATTGTGTATATTTTGTGATAGATCTGTTAAATTTGCTTTGAAATAGTATAATGGGGGTGAAATCTGAAAATGGAAAAGTTATGGCCTTATGGATAGAAATTGATGCCATTTGGGATTTTTCTTGCACCACTTTCAACCGATTCACATGTAAGTTATGGGTTACCATACAAGGTTAAAAATTAGAGAGATGATGGAAATACTGGGTCACGCATCGTAGAACAGGTCGACTCAAGAACCATCAGTTTTGGACCTGTATGAAACACTCCGAGTGCTTTTCACCTAACACTATTGTATTGCTAGTTGTTTAACAAGTTGGTCCCGAGGGGAGCATATGATAATGCGTTGGATCAAGCACTATGAGGTCCTTCATAATCAAGTTAATTATTTGTACCACTGTAGATCATGCCAAAATATTTTTAGGACCGGTCCGATAAACCATCTACATACATTGCGCTAAAAATTCGTTTAAACTAATTACACGTGATGCTAAGAGATTTATCTAAGGTATGAAGAGGATAAAATTTTCCAACCAATGCGTATAATGTTAACCTAAATAGTGTCAAAATGAAACTCATAATTCTGGTGGATATATGAAAGCTACTGCTAAGTGACATGCTTCAGTTCTCTGGAGAAAAAAGTCGTCAATCCACATATTAAATTTTCTTGGCTTTGTTACCTTCCTAATTGTGTTACATTATTATAGTTTATTGTTTGTAACTAATGAAAAAGTTGTATCTCAATCTGAGGAGCTTAGTAAGAGCATCAACAATGGGGTATATAAATGAGTCTCTTGAAGGGTATACAACAATTAAAAAAACAAAAAGAAATAAAAAGTTGAAGTGAGAGGGAAGAGACGTCTCTTCAACCGGAGACGGAAGAGACGTATACAGAGCTCCTCTTGAATTTTAACTGGTTGATTTCTTTTCTAATAATTTAATTTTCAAAAAAATAATCAGAGAAAACTAAAATTATTAAAATAATGAATTTAGAGACTTATTTGGGTATGCAACCGTTAATGGTGCTCTAAGGAGATGAATTTGTAAAAACTTTAAAAAAATTGTTTTTTTTTCTTTTTTTTTTTTTGGTCTAAATTTTTCATATTACTAAACCGAAATCAAGGTTTGACCTAAAGATGTGATAAAATCTTTTGTTATATTCTTCACAAAATCAAGGTTTGACCTAAAGATGTCATAAAAAAAATTCAAAATTTTCGTATTTTCTTATATTCTTCACGAAATTCAGTTTTATTGGTTTCATAACTCGTAAATTCCATTCGAAATCTTTTGTTATTCAAAAATTTTAGTTATTAGCATTGATTATAATTTTTTATTAAAATCAAATGTGACTAGGAAACATTATAGTTTTACTCATTAGATACAACTTTCATAATACTAATACTAAAAGTACCCCTTGAATTTTTTTTAAAATCATGATTGAACTTTTTGATTGCACAAAATTTTTTACAAAGTAAATAATCTAACTTCTAAATTTACTAAATCCTATATCAATCCAATTTCCACTAAGTTGTCTTTTATCAACTCTTTTTTTTGTAGAATGAACCAAACCCAAATTAAAAGTCTTGTTCTTAAAAGTTTGTCTAACTTTATTGATTCTTGTTTTTTCTAATCAACGTCTTGCTTGCTAAGATATTTTTAAATCAACAACAGAATATAACAAAATGACTTACAGTTTATTAAGAATTTGTACTTCGGCATCCACTTAAAGCCAGAGAACCACTTGTCAGTCATTGTTTAAAGGTTCCTTTTTCGTTTTAGTGGTTTCAGATTTTGTTTAACCTTTATTTATGGTTTGATCAATGTGACACAAGATAAAACACAGTAGATGTGCCTCATTCATTTTTGAAAAAAAAAAGAAGTTTAAGATCCTTGATTTTCCATGAGGTTCTCCAATAAGCTTATCCTACTAATTTTGTCAACATTATATCTCATTTTAGGTACGGAGAGTCAAAGAACAATACCATCAGAAGAAGAGAAAAAAGAGCTCGAGAAGCTACTCAACCATATTAATAAACCTGCAATCAAAAGTTTTCAAGTAAACTTAATTATTCACTTTTTTGCTAAACATATTTAGTCTTTCTTTCCATATGTTTCTGATGTTTTCTTTCGAAATTGTTCAACGTTGAAGTTTATGTTTGTCTGGTCCACAACCACAATCTACCGTTTACAACAACATAGAAATATATGAAGGGATTTTACTAATTTTCATTTTGTAGGATAATCAAAAAGATAGTATAGCAATTTTATTACGAATTTGTACGAAAGAACTAAAAAATAATCATATTCTTCAATACTATTTCATTTTTTATTTTTCCAAACAAATTTGATGTTGAAAAACTATTGGATAAAGCTATACTATCTTTTTTACAACCACATAAGATAAAATCGAACGACACAATTTTAAACTCGCTTTGGGTCTATGTTATTTTGGACTAGCCATGTCTTCTAATGCAACTATAAGACCATATCTAAAAAAAAACTTTTGGCCTTATATTTCGACAGACCAAACATGGTGATATATTGGACTGTATCGACATTCAAAAGCCATTCTATTCAGGTTACATTCTACAGGACATAGGTTTAACATTAAAACCTGAATATAACTATGATATAAATATAACTATTCAGGTCTTATAAATCATACAAAATACAAGGAAATATTTTAAATGTTCTTTCTTTCTAATGAATTAAAATGACCATATGCAGTTGAAGCCTACAACTATACCTAAATGGACCAGAGATAACAACACTTCTCAAAAATCAAGCTCGTCGCCATTTCGACAAGAAGACATAAGTTGTCCACACTTGAAAATCTTATACAAGCTCAACATTTGAAGTCATTAGGATTCAACATTAATCCAACTTTAAAGGACAAGAACATTGATATGACTGGTCATCATGTAAGATTTACTTCTTGTTCATATAGTTAAGAGTCTTAAGACCTTAAAAAGTGCTTATAATATTTTTTCTTCTTTTGATTATCTTAGTTTGCCGTAGCTGAGTACAAAGCAAAAAATTATGGAGCAACTGGACACATTAATGTATGGGATTTGCATGTATCACCTAATCAATTTAGTCTTGCAAGCACGGCCGGTCCTGAGCCAACGGAGGCCCCAAGCGAAAACCGAAACGGAAGCCCAATTTACTTACAAAAAAAAAATAAAAAAAATAAAAAAAAAATTCCCAAGCGTAAAACGGCCATCGTAAAACGGAGGCCCAAAGCGCAGGCTTTGCTGGCTTTGGCTCAAGACCGGCCCTGCTTGCAAGTATGCGGATTGCAGGCGGCTTTAAGTACCATTTACAGAGCATTTCAGCTGGATAGATAGTAAGTGAAACCGTTTTTTTTAACATAATTTTTTTGTAACAATTAAGAAAAGCTATAAAATTGCAAAATATAATGTCCTAGGTAGACCAAAGACTGAAGAATAATCATAGTAGCTTATTCATCTTCTGGACTGTAAGTTTCTCAAAAATATTTTAAAGTCCGGTGGTATTCATAAATCATAATATTCTCAAGGTACAACTTGATTATGCGGTTAAATCGGTCTTGATTGTTTTGATTTATATAGACAGATGTGAATAACATTTCAGCAGGTTGCTTTAATGTAATGTGTCCTGGGTTTGTTCACGTGAGTACCAAGTTTCCACTTGGAGCCTTAGCCAAACCAGTTTCCACTTATGATGGTGAACAATTCTATTTAGCTGTCGGCTTGTTTCAGGTTATATTTCATCTCAATTATCTTATATCGAAAATGTCGAAGTTATATATGTAACAGTAGGTATAGCCTATCAAATTTTAGAAAAAGATGGTCAAGTTAGAAAAAATGTATTTGAGTTGAGACTTTATTCGACTGCTCCACTTGCACATACTAAAAGATAACGCTGAATATTGTTTGTGGTTTACTCAGGACCGTGCTAGTGGAAACTGGTGGTTTACACTAAGGGACGACCCGATTGGGTACTGGCCAAAATCATTGTTTAAAAATAAAGGTTTAGCTAATGGAGCAAGTTGGGTGATTTGGGAATTGGGGTGGAGAAGTGTATAGTCCAGTGAAAGAGAAGAGTCCAAGCATGGGAAGTGGACATTTCGCACAAGATGGTTTCAAGAAAGCAGCTTATATAAATGGTATTCAAGTGATTGATCATGTTTCAAGAAAATCTATTAGTCCACCAACTATAGATATACAAGCATATGCAGACAGTTCTTTTGTTATAACGTCGAAACGAAATCAGGTATTGGCGAATTGTGGACTAGTGCTGTTTTCTATGGAGGACCTGGTGAATGCACATTTTAGTTAACATGTCTTTAAAAAAATTTCATAGATAAAAACTATATTTTATTTTTTTGATGAAACATACAAAGCTATTCTACAAGAACAAAACTAGAAACAAGATGGTTCAAGCTTTCTAATCAAACTACAAACAAACAAACGTATCGGATAAAAAGCTTTCGGTTATACTTTACCAGAGAGATCAACTTGCTGATACGTTGCAAGTGCCGATTCCGTCTCTACAGTCATTCGTAAGATCATTGAATGTTTCAATTTGCTTCTTCCCTCTCAAGAACACTTCTGTATCAACAGATGCTCTCATGTAACCATCAAACTCGACCGGGTTTCCTCCATTAAGCTTCGTAGTCTCTGAATACCATTCGCTATTCTCGTCCCATAGATCCTTAAACTCATCAAGAAAATGTGTTGTGTACTTTTCTTTCAATTTGTTAAAGAAATATTCATCTGGTTCATTCGTTGCAACGTAAAGATTCCTTCCTTGTTCGATTTTCTCCTGCAAGGTCAATAAGAGCGAGCTCGGCGAAGTATCTTTTTCAAGATTAGGCCAAACTTGTTTGTTTCTCGCCTTCTCTCCTCTCTCAATATGAACAGCATCGTAATCCCAGTTTAACCTCGAAGCAATCGCAGAGACAATCTCCATCAACCGTTTCGATTTCCACAACAAATGCCACGGCCTTTTCACAACAGATTCCGTCTCCCCTTCACAAACTCTGTACCAATAGTTATCCGGTTCTACCGTTCCAAACTTCCTCATTACCAACGTATCCTTAACATCGACAAGTTTCATCGGCGTGATCCTAAAATCTTCCACGAGATGAAGTTTTAATCCATTATTCTTGTACCATTTCCCCCAATCTCCCCAAAACTGAACTTGGTCCAACACAGAAGCCGTCTCTTTCAAATGCTCGAAATCAAAGTAAAACCGAAAGTCCTTCCCTTCCTCGTTTAGACTAGACGACGTATACCTTGAAGACAAACATAACGTCAAATCCATCACTAATGTCCTATTCAAATACTCTGCTTCACCTAAAGCACACAAGAAACTCCACAAGAAATGGTTCATACTCTTACACCTATCTCCACCACCAACATAAACCAAGTAATTACCGTTTTTAAACACGTTCTCGGATTCAACCACAGGAAGTGAATCATTCACAGAATCACCAACCACAGGCAACGAGAAATCATCAACTTTATTAACGGTCGATTTCTCAAAACCGGGTTTCGAATTCTTCTTCCTCTTCCTAGCATTGACACCAGAATGATAATCACCAATACCCATCACACTAACACTACAATTCTCAGACTTTTCAATCACAAACCTACGATAATCTTTATAAAAGGAAGCAACTTTACCATCTTTAGGTCTAAAACGCCAAGCCATATCACAAGAACTAGTACCTTCCACAGAAACCGGTTTACCAAATTTGTAAAAGTGAATATCTTTGAATTTCTCAATCGTAGCTTTCATCATCAAGTGGAAAACTTCAGGATCTTTACAATCAATAGGGAGATTAAGATTAGTATCGCAATCAAGCTGATTAGACTCTGAATTGATCTCAGGGGTTTCAAGATCGGTGATTTCGACGAATCCGGTTTGGTTTTCCGGTTTGATGAAATCTTCTCCGGTTTTGACGACACTGTCGTCGGAATTGAGATTGGCGTTTGAATTAGATGTGAGGAAAGTTGTGATTTTGTTTGAAGGGTGGAAAAGTGGATCTTCCGGTTCGTATGTAGCGGCGATGACGGTGAAAAGTATAACTCCGATGACGAATATTGAGAAACCTATGCTTCCGATTAAGGTTACTGCATTTTGTCCTAAATTCTCTGGTCGGAAATTTCCGGTTCTGGCGGAGAAAGCAGATCGCCCCGACATTGTAATTGTACGGATCCGGGAAGTAACATAGAGAAGACAAAATATTAACTCAAGCGGAGGAAACAAAGACCATTCGTGGAATGTGAAGGATCACACGTGTAAGGATGCGTACACGTCTCTGTAGAAAAATATATTGGGCCTAAAAGAAGCCCATTTAAGATCGGTGCTTCTTAAGCTGATGGTGACATTAGGCTTGAGAAGTTCAGCTTTGTTAACATGGATGACGAAATGTTACTAGAGAATCGTTGTTGGAGGATGTTCAACTGAAAAGGTGAATTAGTGGTACATAAGCCTGACTATATTGGAGATGAAGTTTACTTGTGGGTTCGAGAAGATGCTGAAAAACATAAATGGTCCGAATGTATATGCGTACTGCTACCTTTGTGGGACGAGGGATTCTTCACTATTTATGCGCTTGTTGGAATGACTGATACAAGTGAAATTGTGTTTTCGCCGTTCGATCTATCAAACCCCTTTCTACATTGTCTACTACAATGTCGCGAGGAAGACTTTTACAAGAGTCAATGTTCAGGGATTTGAAGAGTTTAAGCAGGGGCATCTTATAACTCTTGACACCTTTCCAGACTATGAAGTTTTTGTAAAGTGTGTTCTAGGCTTTCATAATCCTGGACTCTATATTTTATGATATTTTTCTTTTTATGATTGTATGGATTTCAACTCTATAATTCTCTTCACATGATTTAGGGATCTTAATTAGTAAACTTTATAAAAAGTTTCATAGCTTCAGTTTCAAGATTTGTCATGCCCGGTTGTAGTTTTACCCACATTCCCATTTTTGTACTATGAGTCTATGTCGTCTATGACTATCGGACCAGTTTCGACATAACCTTCATAATGTTTGAATGCAACGTCGTAGTTACACAGTACCTATCCTATAGCTGGCCAAATCCAACCTACACAGCCATCTCAAGTGGAGGAAACCGAGAGCATTCGTGTTTTTGATCTGTTAAATGGACAGGTGCATGGGTGAGGTGGGATCGGAGCCACGATGCGTACATCACACGTGTACATAGACGCTTGATGTGGAAGGAAGTCTACTCACATCACGGGGAGCTTGGGGGGAAAAATGGTCACTAAACCCTCAAGTATGACGAATTGGCTAAACCGACCCCAAACTTCTTCTCGCTCCAAAAAAAGGGTAATATACGTCAATCAAATGAGAAAAAAATGGATTAAGAACTGATTTATCATATTCATGAATCAAAATATGTCTAGTGATTCAAAGGGGTTCTCTAATGAGCAAAATCGAAAAATTATGTTTGAAAACATGCATAAGAACACAATGATCTCTCTGTCTTTCATTACACAAACACGCAAAAACAGATCTCATAGTGAAACCAAAACAAAAGTTTTCCTCTTACAGAACAGACAGCATATGTACACGAGAGTAAAAACAAATACATTATATCAACTAACAAGCAATACAGAAAAATCTACATGTATTTTCTAAGCTCTTCATGAACGAATAGCGAATTATATGAGCAAAAATGGAATATGATACAAACTAAGAGGCGAAAAAAGGGTAATTAGTTCAGTAGAAAAACATTCTTCCATTGTTATACCACTCTACTTTATGTGTGATAAGCAAATCAAATGGTCAATTCGATTCACAGTGTTGTCATTTTTTGGAGTCTATTAATAGAGCAATTAGTACGATGTCGTTGAGGTCTGCCCTGGAGCTGTGTAAAGATATGTGGAATGTGAAATTAGGCTAATTATTATTCCGAGTCAACCGCCAAAAACGGGTAATTAGAAGTATTGGGCCTAATAGAAGCCCGTTTAGGTTCGTTGCCTATATAATAAGAAAGCCGAAGTCATCTACCAAGCTTTGAAAGTAATTCTAGGGTTTCAATCATCCACTATGGAAAATCTGGAGCAGAAGTCTTCGGATGTTCTATCAATCATTCCACGACATGAAACACTATCTGCAAACACGGTAATAGAATACTCAGACCCAATTCCTGTTGATCTCCCTATCGATGTATTCTCTAGAGTGTCGGCCAAGTCAATGGCTAGGTTTCGTTGCTTATCAAAATTATGGGAATCCATACTTCACCGTTCTGATTTCACTGAGTTGTTTCTGACCATTTATTTGTCTCATCCTCGGCTTTTTCTGTTCACCTTCAAATTTAAAGGAGAGGTTTTCTTATTCAGTTCACCTCAACCTCAAAACCCACATGACAACTTATCTCTTGTTGCCACTCGGTACCCAAAGTGGTGCTTTCCAAAATATTTTCAACCTGACAACTGTCCACCGCTAGATGGATGGGTGCTTCTTGAAGGGGTGGTCTGTAACCCCCTCACGAGAGAGTGTATAACCTTACCCAAAGTGGAAGAAGAGCTTGATGAAACAAGCTTTTTAGAACTATGATCCGATCAACAAACAGTTTAAAGTGTTGTGTATGGCCTGGCCATATGATAAAGAATCCGATACTTACCAGATTTTGACGCGGGAGACTGGAAAACCTAATCGGAGAAAGATCGAACGCAATCATGAATGGCTTTTTGGTGATTATGGTGGTGTAGTATGCATAAACGGTTTTTTGTATTCCCCAAATAGGATCGAAGGTTGTCATGTGATAGATTGTTTTGACACTAGGCTTGAGGAGTTCAACATTGTTAAAATGGATGACGAAATGTTACTAATGAATCGTTTTTTGATGCAGCGAGATTAATAATATTTATATTTTAATGTTTATCTTCTAGAATATTCTAAAGAATATTAGAGTTTTATGCTTTCTTATAAATAGCCTATTATTGCCTCCGTTTGTATTCAGTTTTATTGATATTGATTAATCGAAAGATTTTAAAGAGGTTTTAATAACCACTGTGAAGAGTATTCACAAACCAAGAGCTTTTGCGAAAGCCCTGAGAGGAGGACTCTCAAACCTTATCCCTAGAAGCTTTCGCCTGCATCATTTGGTATCAGAGCCACGCCTCTTTGATTTCTTAATCAAAGACGATTCAGGTGATTATGGTGAGTGTTAGCATCTACCCTATCTTGGACGAAAGTCCTTTTGTCGAGAGCGAAGAGTTAGAGATCTATAGAGAGATCTATGATGTCTATGAAGATGAAGTCACGATTGTTGATTTCGTTTTTCAAGAAGATGATTTTGACAATCTTAGCTGTGCAAAAACCGTTCGTGCAAAAATCCGTTCGTGCAGAGTTCGTGCGAAAATCAGATTGCGCAAAATTCGAGCAGTTGCAGATTTGCGAAGATTTCAGAAGATTACAAATCTTTACAGATTCGGTTGGCGCAAAATTCGGGCAAAATCCGGTTTGGGCAACATTTGTGCAAAATCCGGTTTTGTCGAAAAAGTCAAAACCAATGTGGAAAAACCAGTTGAAGATTCGAGGGCGAATCTTTCTTGGCCGGCGAGAGCTGATGCAGCGCAGATACAAGATTCGAGGACGAATCTTTTCTTGGCCGGTGAGACCTGATGCAGCGAGATATTTGGAATATTTCCAAATATCATTATTATCTATTTAATTAATAATATTTATATTTTAATGTTTATCTTCTAGAATATTCTAAAGAATATTAGAGTGTTATGATTTCTTATAAATAACCTATTATGGCCTCCGTTTGTATTCAATTTTATTGATATTGATTAATCGAAAGATTTTAAAGAGGTTTTAATAACCATTGTGAAGAGTATTCACAAACCAAGAGCTTTTGCGAAAGCCCTGAGAGGAGGACTCTCAAACCCTATCCCTAGAAGCTTTCGCCTGCATCATTTTTTGCCTTTGTTCAACTTCAAAGGTAAATTAGTGGTACATAAGCTTAACTATCATCAAGATCAAGTTATGTTGTGGGTTAGAGAAGATGCCAAAAACATAAATGGTCCAAATATATATGTATACAACTACCTTTGTGGGACAAAGGATTCTTCTCTAAGAATATGATTGTTGGAATGACCGATACATGGGAAATTGTGTTTTCGCCGGGCCATCTATCAAACCCTTTTTACGTTTTCTACTACAATGTCGAGAGGAACACTTATGCAAGAGTCAATATTCAAGGATTTGAAGAGTTTAAGCAGGAGGATGAAATAACTCTTCACACCTATCTAGACTGTGTAGAGAATATCGTCTCTGTAAAGTGTGTTAAAGGCTTTCATAATTTGAGACTCTGATACTTTGAATTTCTACTCTTATGATATGTTTCTTACGATTTTATGTATTTAAGCTCTATGATTCGTCTTTTAATTTTCATAGCTTCAATTTCAAGACTTGTCATTCTCGATTCTAGTTTTTGGTCTCTCGATTCCAATTTCGATCTCAACTTCATTATGTTTTAGTTAGTTACACATTACCTATCCTATACCCGGCCAGGTCCGACCTAGTTTTATGCATCTCAAAACCAAACTTGAAAACGTAGAAAAGAGATTGAGTAAAAAGCATGAGAGAATGAGGATTCTGATATACACATGAACCATCATAGCCAAGAGTATGTACAAAAGGGAAAGCAAGATTCAGCCTTTATAACTCACCAAATGTTTTTTCCTCTTTTCAAAGACACAGGGATCTAATTCTTGAATTTTTCAAGATCAGAATCCGAAACCCTACAAATCTCGTAATGCAACCTTCTTGCGTCTACAATATCAAGAATGATACCATTAAGTTCGTTAGCTATTTGATCTGGAAGAGATATCGGGAGTGGTTGCACAAGAAGCAGCCTTGTGCTGGATGCTTCTCATGCTTAGCTCCATACTTCTATGAACCATGTCCTGCAACCGTTTCTTAGCTTTTTCTGCAGTTTTTTCTGCTCCGTCTACTTGTACTGCAATGCCATAGACAATTTCCTCAAGTACCGATGTAGCCATTTCCTTCTCACGAGGAGTCTCTCTCAGTAGGTCCAATAGAATTCTAGCTCTTTCTCGAGACTTTGATGTTCCATCTACCGTTGAACTTAAGAGACCCGGGATCGCACCTTCTTCCAGTATGAGTTTCCGGTACTTATCCCGGTCACTGTTGCATAGAGAAAGCAAAGCTCCAACCGCGTGTTCTACGCTAAGCGGAGAACCATCCTCAACAGTCTCAACTAAAGTCAAAATACCAGCTTCACAGCTCGTGACAGCGTTTCGCCCATCCTCGGAGTTAGAAAGGATCATCTCAAGCAAGGCTGTAGCTTTTTCAGCAAACTTTGAATGTTTTTTGCATTCTTTGAGAAGGTGAATGAGCGGTGACACGGCTTTAGCATCTAGAATCGAAGCAGAGTACTCTTCACAAGCTGATAGATTGTGAAGGGCCGTGACAGCGTCTACTTTCCCCTGTACGGTTCCAGAGCTAAGCACCTGAACCAGAAGCGGTGGGACGCCAGCGGTTATAATCATCGCCTTGTTAGCTGGTGCTGCCGAGAGTGTTAGAATTGCTGCAGTGGCTAATTCTCGTAAACTGGCACTTTGAAGCTTTAGAATCTGTACGAGAGGAGGTATTGCGCCGGCTTTCACAATCTCAATCTTATTCCTGATCAGAATTAACAACCAAATCAAGTAATTGAAATGTGTATCACTATCACCACATGAATACACCTAAAGCTAGAGCTAGAACAACACGGGAAACCGCTTCCACGGTTCAACAATGCCAAACGTTTGGATTCAATTCGAATAGGAACCGAAATCTTCATGGTTTCTACGGATCTATAGTGCATTTTTTATGCCTACTTCTTAATTAGCCTTGACTAAACCATACCTTAAAAGCTAGCCCTGTGTAGAAATTGGTGAAGTATCTTAAGCAATACCTAACATCTTAAGCAATATCTAATTCCTCAGATCGAGAATCGTGATAAAACCTAGAACTATCGGAGAACAAAATCGGGGAGATTTATACCGTTCGTTTCTGACGGCGAGGTTGAGGAGAGCGAGGAGGGAAGCGTGACGAGCATCGAGGTTAGAGGAGATAAGCATAGGAACAAGCGGCGGGATAACTCCGGCGTCGGCGAGTTTCGACCTAGCCGAAGATTTAACCGGAGATGTTCTCAACAGCTTCCGGATTTCTCTAGCGGCTTCGATTCGGAAATCGAGATCTCCGTGAAGGAGTTTCTCAGAGAGATGTAGAATCAGTAACTCCTTGGTGGTTTTCCAGCTATTTGTCGCTTCGTCCGTCGCCGTCGTTGAATCGCCGGCGATGACATCAATCATTTCGTTCTCGTTCTCCTCCACCACCACCATTGTCTCTGTGAGTTATCGAAATCAATCTCTGGTTCATTAATTTATGGTATTAGTTGAAAGAAGAAGGCCATTTTTCTCGAGGTTAGTTTTTTTTTGGTGAATTTTCTCGAGGTTAGTTAGTTAATTTCAATAACTTCTCAATTTTACCAACCTTTATCTAACTTTATGGCAGTCCATATTTGCTTTGTAATAAAAAAATTATCACATTTTCAAACAAAATCCACATATTTAAAATATTTTAATTTCAAGTAAACAAAGTCCGAATAAACAGTACAAATATTATAATTTTTTTCAGAATAATGAATAAATCAAAATACACAAGAAAATAATTATGTGCTAAACAAAAATTTTGAAGTAAGCATTTCGGTATCCAAAATAAATGAGCGTTTCAATTTTTTATTCTATTAAATAGGATTTATTTAAAAAACATTTGTTGCTCATGGCCATAAACAAACAAAGTCAATCAACTAACATAAGGGTGTGCGAGGTCAAAAGTAGAATATGACAGCAACGTCAGAAAGCTTAAGTTTTGGCATGGCGACGAGGTCGACAAAGCAGAATCTTAACTGAAGGGAGATACTCAGCAAGTTCAAGAATACAAAGAGCTCATCGACGCCAAGCCCAGAAGTATTGGCAAGGTGGGCCAAATCCAAAAAGCCTTCAAGGTACTTGATCGAACTTGACAGTGAGGCCCACGACGTGAGACGGACCTAGTCGCCAGACAAATAAGGGAAAATCCCAAAGGATTGGGAAGTTTTCCTTATCTCTTTAGAGGTTGACCTAGCCGACCTAGTCGACCTAGCCAACCTTGCATACTATATATACTTGTACAATAACCCTTGAAAAGGGATCCGCAACTCGTTACACAAGATATCAATAAAGCTTTTCTTTACAACAATCGCAACAATTGTTCGTAGTTTAACCTAGAGATCTATTTTCCCTTCACAAACCCTTGACAAATCTAATTGTGTTAGTTTGACTCCCACAATTTGACACCAACTAAGGGGAACTTGAGATTTTCTGACTCGAAAAAGCTTACGAACGAGCGATCTTACGATGGCTACGAGCGACGATCAACAACTCACCGCAGAACAGCAACGCCTCGCCGAGCAGCAACGCGTCGCCGAGGAGCACGCATAGCCGAGCAGCAACGTATCGCCGAAGAGCAACGCCTCGCCGAGCAGCAACGTGTCGCCGAGGAGCAGCGCATAGCCGAGGAACGACGCATCGCCGAGCAGCAACGTATCGCCGAAGAGCAACACCTCGCCGAGCAGCAACGCGTCACCAAGGAGCAGCGCATAGCCGAGGAACGATGCATCGCCGAGCAGCAACGCATCGCGAAGGAACAACGCGTCGCTGAACAGCAACGCATCGCAAAGGAACAATGTCGCAACGACACTAGCGACGGATCCAGAAACGGAGGAAGTGGAACTGGAAACATCGACGCCACAATTATTCCCGACACTCCAGTAATGGTGACTCCCGCATTTTTAACTGGCATGCAAGCAACCTTACATGCGCTGCTTAAGAAGACAACGAAGCAGGAGAAAGCCGTAGACGAGCTACGAGTCCTCGCAACAACAGACCGAGGTCGCAGAAGAGAGCCTATGTTCAGACGACCCGTTGGGCAAATAAACCCAACGTCTTTGGACTTTGCAACCCTGACTAACGCTCCCAGGATCCGGAGTCTTCACCGTGATCACCCTGAGGTATCACACATAGAAAGAACCTCGGACTCACCTACTGCAATTACACAACCGCGAGCACCCACAGCAACGGTAATCAACTTAGAGAATCCAGAAGACAAACGCGCCATGCGTAACATACCAGCTCCTAGAGCGGCGACTGCACGGGTCAACGCTACCACCGATCAGAACCAAGAGCCTCGGGATGAAGAAGAAGACCTTCTCTGGTTCGAATGCTCCGAGTTGGAAGCAGAGCGTAGAGCGTTGATCCAGTCTCAGAAGGAGGAGATGGCAACAATAAGAGCCGACATGGCACGAACAGCAGCGGAGATGAGGGATTTCCGCTCCTAAATTCACAAGGCAATAAGCCACGCTCGTGAGTTATCTAAAGTCCTAGAGGAGGCGCAGAACATTCCGTTCATAGCGCGGATAACCAGAGCAATGATCACCGACCCAGGAAAGATGAAGATCCTTGCCTACGATGGAAAGACCAATCCCACCGAACATCTGACGGCGTTTTCTGTAGCAATGGGACGAGCAAGCTTCAGAGAAGGAAAAAAGAACGCTGGTCAGTACCTTCTATTCATAGAAAACCTTAAAGGACCGGCTCTGCAGTGGTTCTCGCGTCTTCCACCAAACTCAATCGATTGCTTCAACCAGCTGACTGTTGCCTTCCTAAAGCACTACGCGATCTTCATCGCGAAGCGTACGTCCGACGTTGATTTTTGGACGATGGTTCAAGGAGAGAGTGAATCACTACGAAGTTTCCTAGATCGCTTCAAAGGAGTAATATCTAAGATGGAAGGAGTAAGCAATGCTTCCGCATTGCAGGCGCCTGAGAAAGCACTTAGATTCGGATCTGCCTACCAGCAAGAGATGGCTCTAAACCCTCCTGCTACAATCCAGGACGCGCTTCACCGATGAACGCTTCATACGTGATACAAGGAGAAAAAGAAGGTCTTCGCTCAAAAGAGAGGGAAAGCAAAGACTAAGAACCCTCCTCCTGCTCAGAATCAACCAACTTCGTAGAAACTTAACCAAAGATCAAGTTTCGTGGAACACAAAGAAGGATTCGGCGGAGCTCATAATTATCAAGTAGATTGTCCAGGTTACGGACGTGGTCGCGGTTACTCAGGCCGAGGTCAAGGTCGAGGTAGCGGACGAGGTTTGTGGAACAACACCTGGACTCAAAGCGAGAACACATACGACAAAGCTGCTTACTGCGAGTTCCTCAAGACACGTGGTCATTCTACTGCAAATTACCGTGTTCTGGGCTTCCTCCTTGTAAAGAGACTTGCAGAAGGAAAACTTGGTGATAACATTCATATCGACGACTTTGCTGATGCAGACGTTACCGAGCAAGAGCAAGCGGAGTTTCCAATACCACCTTGGCGAGGACGAACAAAAACGAAGCGCCAACACCTGCAGAAAAATGACAGGAGATCTTAATGATAATGGGAGGATCCCACCACTGTTCCGATACAGTTTCCTCCATCAAAGCTTTCCAACGACGTGCAGAAGTAAGTGCTAACTTCTCTGCACCCTCCAAATTTCCAAACGACGTACCGTCCTTTGAGGAAGAGGAGACCAGCGGATTCGACAGACCACACGACGATCCATTGGTAATCAAGTTAGTCATCGCTGACTTTCTTATCTCAAGGGTATTGATCGATAGAGGTAGCACGGTCGACATTATCTTTAAGGATGCGCTTTTGAGAATGGGAGTCTCCTTGTCCGAGATCAAAGCTTTTCTGAAGTCTTTAACTGATTTTTTTGGTCAAACGACGATGACGTTGGGAACCATCCGCCTACCTGTCTTGGCTGAAGGTGATACAATGGTGGTGGAATTCTTTGTATTAGATAACCCAACACCATACAACGTCATCATAGGTACCCCATGGTTAAACTTGATGAGGGCAGTAGCCTCTACTTATCACTTCTGCGTTAAGTTCCCTACTTCCGAAGGAATCAAAATAATTAAAGGAAGTCAAAGAGAGTCTCGAATGTGCTTCATGGTTGCACATAAAATTCAGAACCCGGTTACCGACCAAGAGCCCAAAGATAGTCAAAAGAAGATGAAGGTAGACAAAGACCTCTCTCAATTCCCACTAAGGTACTTTCGTTGAACTACGAGGTGGCTTGATCCCTACAAACGGTACATAGGCAGCTCGTTTTTGGACGGGGGGGGGGGGGGGGGGGGGGGGGAGGGGGGTACGTATACTTGTATACTCCCACTACTTTGTTAACGTTTTAACAAAACCAGAATACCTGGAGTCATCTCCTAATTCTCATAAACATCCTTCATGGATTATTCTATGTCATAGCTACAAAGCTCAATCACATCCTTTATGGATTTACAACAGTCTTAACTACATCAGACTTGTTTCTCAAATACAATCGTCGTTGCTGACCACAGTGACGCATCGTACACTTATGATATTTTCAGATCTGACTTCTACATCCTCATATGGATTTAAAACGCGCGATGATCATCAACGGAGCAGGTGTTTTTATGGTAAAATGCTTGTAAACCATGGATGTTCATCTTAAAAACCCAACACACGTTAGTCACTACGTGGTCATTGTAGAAGCGTATTTGTTACGAGGATAACATTTGCGTAAACCCGAATGATCATCAGAAAACCCAATTAGCATAACATTGGTGTCAACTAAACCCAACAGTCCCCAACGTTGGTCTCATCGCCAATAACAATGTTCATTACCGAAGCAGATACATTAGTAGAGAACGTATTTGTAAACCCAAATGTTCATAACACCTCTGTGACCCAGGGTGACCACAAAATGATCTAACATAAATCAAAAACATGAAGAGAAACTATGGAGCAACCTCCTTGATCTCCTCCTCGCCGTGCTCCGCGGCCTCCACTCGTCTATCCGCGACACCAAGCTCACTCATCCGATCCTTAGAATGAAACTTAACTACAGTGTTCACGATGGATGTTGAGGCTTCTGAGTCACCTAAATTAACACTGGAAGTATGTTATAAAGGTTTATCTTACCAAGAGCTATATTCTGAATTAAAATCATCCACCTCAAGGACATCGTGGTCACTTCACACCACCTCGCGTTGCTCAGAAATCAAGATATCACCTCGCGGCCAAACACGACCTCGTTGCTTAATTTGACATTGCAGACATCAATTTCAAGACCCTATTCACCTTGTTGTTATCTTTAGCTCATATTTGTCAATTACTTAAACTGACCTTACTAGCTCAACTAAAACCATCAAAACAACCTCGCGGTGACAATGAAATGGAAGCCAAAGTTACATGTTATGCTACTACGCTACAAAAATGAAAGCCATCTATGAGATACTAAGTCAAGACAAGTATGCGGTTTCATTCTTGAAACACTAAGTAGACTCGGTTTTAAAAAAGTTACCAAGAAAGCGCGATGCAGATTGGTGAAAGGGCTTTGTGCACCTCGCGGGATTAAATGGTCCACCTCATCGTCCTCTTGCGACCATGGCGTTACTCTATATCACCTAGATTTTATATGTGGCAAGAGGAGAAATGAGCTAAGTCACATGGGCTTAACTTATTTAATGGCCCAAATAAATTCAACCCCACCACCTCGGCGATACTCTTTTCTCCTATGAAGTCACCTCGCATACCACGCTTGCTTAGCTCACCACGTGCATCAACTCAACAAAACCAAAGACAATAGACTCTAGTTGGGCTTTTGGAAGAGAAAAATTAGGCCCAACTAAGCTTTTGCATCAATATCTCATCTCGTCGTCTCCTTTGTTTCACCTCGCCGTCGTCCCTTTGGAACATCTCACCTTGCGGTCTACACAATGCTTCACCTCGAGGCGCCCTCTTTGACGTCAATAACAATAACTCGTCACTGGAACTTGGCGACCACAACGTCACCAACAATAAGTTTATTAATTTCATCTCACGGACCAAAGGGGATATCGATTAAACGGTGCGTGAGCAATGCCATTGTGGTTCTACTAGGAGAAGCAATCGACCACGACTTCCTCTCTAATCAACCTCGTCGTCGATTTCACAAAAACAACCAAGCAATTTTGACAAGTCAAATGATTCAAATCAACCTCGGCGTCGATTTCACAAAATCTACCTTGTCTTCTTTACCTAGACGTCGCCGCAGGACCAATTACACGAAACCACCTTGCTGTCATTTTGTCTTCAATGACAAGCCAACCTCAGCGTCACCTCGTCAATCAATCAAATCAACATTGCCACTATCGTAAGTCAACTTCGTGACGAATCGTCCGACAATCACGTGGCCGCCGACGTCTCGTGATGATAAACCACAGCGTCGCTTTGTCCACCTTGATGCCAAGGATTTAACTTTATAATATCTTGAAGACGAGACATGAAGGCGAACTCGTTGTTCAGTTTATCTCGCCGCGGTAATATTTAACCTCGTGACCCCATTACATATAAAAACTTCACCTCGTGGTCATTCAATACCATCTCACATCGCTGCACTTTGCCGTATTTGTGTTCGTGACTAATTAACCACTTCGTGTTATCCTCACCTCGTCGCCGTTGAGTCAAAACGCAATAAATTCACCTCGCGGTGAAGCTCTGATTTGACCTCATGGTCCTCAACGCCTCGAGTTCAAGACTCTCTTCTCTTCGTCACTACGTTCACCTCGTCGTCTTCTTCTAAGTACTAACCTCGGCATCACTTTTTCCTTCTCCAATTGAATTTGCAATAAAATGAAACTCGCTCCACCTCGCGACAATGCCAGCTCGCCTCGCAATCACCTATGCAGCTCGCACCTTGCTGATTGAGCCCGTAAGATCGTCACAACCATGCCGCCTCCTTTCTCAAGACCGATGTCGACATCTTTTTCTCAATCCAACCTCGGCGTCTTCGTGGTAAATTGGCCTTGGAGTCACTCCGTCACTCCACCATGCTGCCCTGATTCAATTCAATTATGACCTTGCGGACCTCGCTGGAAGCTCAAATGACAACAATTAACCTCGTCACTTCCTTTAAGATCACCTATTTTCACCACGTCGGATATGCTACTCATCAAACTCATCTTGTTGACACGAAACCTCAACCAATTTGAGAATTATCAGATAAACCTCGACGAGGTGAGATCAACTTTTCCTAAAGAAAGTGAGAATGACCTCGGCACCACCGTGGCTCAATTTCACCTCACTTTCCTTCTGTTTAGGTCCATCTTGCGACCCAGTTTTCATTCACAATCGGCTTATTTCATGACCTCTCGGTCAAAGCTTCGAATTCACTTCACTCAATTAAACGCTAACACTTGAGCTCGGTTTAACATAACACCAGAGCTCGGTTAAATGCAAACACTTGAGTCTTATCACCTAGCAGGTCACACTTAGATAAACATTGATCTTAGCCCCAAGAATTCTACCCCGACATCATTACTTCTAATACTGTCGAGCTGGGGGGCTAACTGTTGGGGTCAGGTTTCACCCAATAAGATCAATGTCAAAAATGGTTAAGAATGAAAATGACCGCAAGGTCAACAAGATAAACGAAGTCAATCAGCTAACAGAAGGGTGTGCGAGGTCAAAAGTAGAATATGACAGCAACGTCAGAAAGCTTAAGTCTTGGCATGGCGACGAGGTCGACGAAGCAGAAACTTAACTGAAGGGAGATACTAAGCGAGTTCAAGAATACAAAGAGCTCATCGATGTCAAGCCTAGAAGTATTGGCAAGGTGGGCCAAATCCAAAAAGCCTTCAAGGTACTTGATCGAACTTGACAGTGAGGCCCACGACGTGAGATGGACCTAGTCGCCAGACAAATAAGGGAAAAAATCCCAAGGGATTGGGAAGTTTTCCTTATCTCTTTAGAGGTTGACCTAGCCTACCTAGCCGACCTTGCATACTATATATACTTGTACAATAACCCTTGAAAAGGGATCTGCAACTCGTTACACAAGATATAAATAAAGCCTTTCTTTACAACAATCGCAACCATCGTTCGTAGTTTAACCTAGAGATCTATTTTCCCTTCACAAACCCTTGACAAATCTAATTGTGTTAGTTTGACTCCCAAAAGACTTTTGAATTTGGGTTAGTTATTATATAATGAGGGTAATTAATAATTTTGCTATTGAATAGTTTTATTATTGGATGATACTATTTTTGCTATGTTTTAGTTTAGCTGGTTAAATGTAACGAAATGTGGAAAAGTATGAATAGCTACCTAACAAA
The DNA here is from genome assembly GCA_963576765.1 of Draba incana. Lineage (NCBI taxonomy): Eukaryota > Viridiplantae > Streptophyta > Magnoliopsida > Brassicales > Brassicaceae > Draba > Draba incana. The sequence goes on along the minus strand of OY755202.1, from coordinate 49,731,645 downwards.
TCTATAGGTTACAGTTATATATCTCAACAGTGACCTACAAAATTTATAGCTTAGGGCTAAGAATTATAGTATCTATTATTTCGAGCGCGTGACAGCATATTCGGGTTAGTATAGGAACATTTGGGGTATAATATGTACACTACTTTGGGTTAATGGATTCTTAGACCCATATACCTAATTTCTCAATTCTTAGGTATTTTTCATCCCATTCACCATTTATTTAAAATAGTTTCAATTATTCCATAAAGTGTGAAAGTTATAACAATTTTATATCATCAAAGATATAAAAGATCGTCTCATAGAAACTTTTTTAGAATTTCTTTTAAACAATTTGCAATAAAAACAAAAGCATTTCTTTCCTTTGAATAAACTAGTCAATCTCTATCACATGTTTCTCTGTTATCTAAGTATCTTGTAAAACAAGATGAAGAAACTCTCAACCTTTCACCATTAGGTTCAACATCACTAATAGATTGATCACCGCCACCAGATATACAGTTATTAGCAACATTTGTATTCTCTATATTATTTCTATCAACGAATGTTTTCCCAATATCAGTTTGAACGAAGATGTTTTGTATGGCAGACAAAGTTTAACAAAGATGAATGGCATGATCATGTCTTAGTAGTTTCATTGTTGGGAATTATAAGGGTTTTCAAAGAGAATTTTTGGTTTGATAGACAAGGTTTGACAATAAGATTTAGTGACAAACTTGATAAGTCATACTAGTCCTTCATAAAGATATGATTTTATTGCATATTTCTTTAGTGATCATCTAAGGATTGATTATAGAAAGATTTCAGCTTTAACATTAAGTATACGCTGGAAAAATGTCATTGTTTTTAAATGGATACATTTCCCTTTGTGGCAAACTAATGTCACATTGTCAAAAGTGTAACTCTTTAGGTGAACATATCAAACATATCAAGTCTTTATGTTGTTTCAGTTTGGATTTTTACTCGGTTTTCAATTTGTTTCTGTAAGAAAAACTTATTCAACCACTCTGCAATGCCTTTGTTAACATAATTTCTAGTAGAAAGATGAACATGGTCTTTAGTAAATTGATCAAACTAAAAATTGAGAAGATATTAATCACCGTCGTATGTAGACAGTCCAATTTGTTATTACGTCGAAACCAAATCAGGTACTACTGAGTTTTGGACTACTGTTGTTTTTTATGGAGGACTTCGAGGTTGCATATATCTTTAAAATCATTATACGTAAGAACTATATTTTATATTTTGATAAAACATATAAAGCTAGAAACAAATGGTTCAAGCTATAAACAAACAACCGTATTCGGTTATACTCAATGTCGGCTCAATGGAGAGGACATACGGGGCGATGTCCCGGGGTTCCATCCCATGTACTAATCCGATCACATCCCTCATATCCATCACACATGAGTCCATAACCTACAAGTTCAAATAACCCATTTTAAAAAAGGTAACAAGAGTAGAAAAAAACAAAATAAGATGAGGTGGAACCCTTACATCAAAACTAGCAGCATCAATGGTTCCAGCAGCAATTTAAAGAAGCTCATTACCTTTCATAGCAAGACCTTCTCCAAAATTAAATCTCCTACGATAAATATAATGCTAGTCATGTCAAATGGACAACCTCAAAATTGCGTAACACTACGAATCTATATAAACATGAGACACATTGAAATATTACAAAGGAAGAAATAAAGCTTTATATATGGAGACGGTGCAAAATAATGAATAATATGGATATCTATGTGCAGAGGCTTACTCGGATAAATCATCCTTAGTGGCAATGATTTGGAACTTAGTATTGGAGGAAGCAGGAGTGGTGGAAGAGGGCAATGTCACAACGGTAAAACCATCAGTTCGAGCCTCCACACAGAAATATATCAACATGTTGTGAGCGTAAGAACATAAATCCAACCAAACATATTTGTGTGAAAACAAACATACAAAAGTTCCAGCAACAGACCAATATTTCCTCAGGCTCAGTTAGACCATCCTTCACCGCTTCATCAACATGTGTCGCCTTAGATGGTTGGCCATACTTCAACCAACAAAAATCGTTAGCAAATAAGCATCTCAATAATAGAAGAATTCAATAAAAAAAATCAATCAGAATATCACCACCTTAGTAGCCACTGGATTAGCAGTTTCCTCCACTTTCTTTTTGTCCTTTTTTGAGATTCATCAAGGGGGTTTCTCTCATTCACAACACCTTCAATAAAAATATCATTTTCCTTGGACTTCAAACAAGCTGCCTTAGATGTTTGGCCATGCTGTAACACGACACAAATCATTAGCAAATCAGCATCTGAATAATACAAGAATTAAATAATGAAAATCAATCAGAATATCATCACCTTATTAACCATTGGATTAGCAGCTTCATCAACCTTCTCTTTGTCCTCATTGGACTTCAAATAATCTTGAACAACTTTAACAATCATTTTCTTATGAAAAGACTTAAAATCGCCATGCTGCAACACGATACAAATCATTAACAAATCAGCATCTCAATAATACAAGAATTAAATGACAAAAATCAATCTGAATATCACCACCTTAGTAGCCACTGGATTAACAACTTCCTCCACCTTCTCTTTGTCCTCTTTGGACTTCAAATAATCTTGAACAACTTTAACAATCATTTCCTCATGGCAAGAATTAAAATGTTTATATCATTCTTTAACGGAATTCACAATCATGGATTTGCACTCCACCATTGCCGCATCAACCTCAGAAGTTACCTTAGTAGACACCTCATGTAAAATCAGAGATCTTCTCCCACGACCTCGATTGCGGCAAGTTTTCTTCCCTACTTGTGATCCACCACTTTTCAAATAATGGTCCATTTTTGTAGTGGTAGCTTTCCGGTTGCGTTTCCTGGTTTTCTTGGGAGGTACACCAGCATATTTTGTAAGTCTGCCTTTAAACATCTTGCGGGAAAATTTAACACCTTCCATAATAAGCTCCTCCATGTGGTCAACACTAGGATCCTGAACTTGGTCAGCCCAGTTATAGTCAGTATCCACATCTTCAGAACCATCTCCATGGATCACATAAACAACTTCAACGTACAAAAGATATTGTATAGAAAAGCATCACTCTGTAAGGTAGTCCACATAACTAGATGGACAGTTAAAAGATTTACGTAGACTATAATAACCAAACATGACATGAATAGATTAAAGGTGAAAACACGTACATTATTATCGTTATCAAGATCCCAGAGCTTGTCCAGCTTCAAAGCTAGAACTTGTTGACTATCTCCGTTTCCTAACTCCGAATCAGTTCAATCATCAACAGCAAGAGCGGCAGCAGGGACTGCTTGCACTACTACTAATTGTAATGCATGTAGGAATCCTTGGACAGCAACAGTGCTCTGCGCAATCTGTTCTACCTTCCTTGTTCTGATACTTTCTATAGTCATTCAAAACTGACACAACCCCATAGATAACTCAAGAAGAAGTTAAATGTAATTATTGGATGATACTATTTTTGCTATGTTTTAGTTTAGCTGGTTAAATGTTACAAAATATGGAAAAGTATGAATAGCTGCCTACCAAATCTATAGGTTACAGTTATATATCTCAATAGTGACCTACTAAATTTATAACTTATGGCTAAGAATTGTAGTATCTATTATTTCGAACGTGTGACAACATGTTCGGGTTAGTATAGGAACATTTGGGGTATAATATGTACAATACTTTGGGTTTATGGATTCTTAGACTAATATACCGAATTTCTCAATTCTTAGGTATTTTTCATCTCATTCACCCTTTATTTAAATAGTTTCAATTATTTCATACAGTGTAAAAGATATAACATTTTTATATCATCAAAGATATAAAAGATCGTCTCGTAGAAAACTTTTTTAGAATTTCTTTTAAACAATTTGCAACAAAAACAAAAACATTTATTCCTTTGAATAAACTAGCCAATCTCTATCACATGTTTCTCTGGTATCTAAGTATCTTGTAAAACAAGATGAAGAAAATCTCAACCTTTCACCATTAGGTTCAACATCACTAATAGATTGACCACCGCCACCAGATATACTGTCATTAGCAACATTTGAATTCTCCATATTATTTCTATCAACCAATGTTTTCCCAATATCAGTTTGAACGAAGATGTATGGTATGGCAGACAAAGTTTAACAAAGATGAATGGCATGATCATGTCCTAGTAGTTTCATTGTTGGGAATTATAAGGGTTTTCAAAGAGAATTTATTATTTGATAGACAAGGTTTGACAATTAGATCGAGTGACAAACTTGATAAGTCATACTAGTCCTTCATATAGATCTGATTTTATTGCATATTCATTTAGTGATCATCTAAGGATTGATTATAGAACGATTTCAGCTTGAACATCAAGTATGCGCTGGGAAGATGTCTTTGTTTTTAGATGGATACATTTCCCTTTGTGGCAAGGTAATGTCACATTTCCCAAAGTGTAACTCTTTAGGTGGACATATCTGAAACAACCAAGCTTTTTTTTTTAACTAAGCATTTCTACTGCGGAACTCATAAATCAATTAAATCCAAATAAAATAATCCAATAACTCCATAAAATAATCAATATTCCAAAATAATTCAAATACCAAATTCAGGAATGAATAAATAACAATCTAGCAACTTATGACCACAAGTTCACTAGACCAACCACAACAAAACATAACATCCTACCATCCTCTCGTCCCAGCCATGATCCCACGATCTCAAACTTTACTTTACCTGCAACACATGGAAAAAAAGAGTTGCGTAAGTATTTCATAAACACTTAGTGAGCTGGTCATTCCGCCTACTGGCGTAACAAGCAGGCTCAGATAAACAATGCAACAATCAATATCAACCAACACCAACATAACCATATTCAACAATACGGAAACATCACAATTCGGGTAATCTGAACCTCGTGTCGAGCGAAACCACGAAGGCGTCGATCGACACGACCATGAGTCTAGTGTCGAGCGACACTACTAAGGTGTCGATCGACACACGACAAAACTTTGAGTCGAGCGACACCCTCCTGGTGTCGATCGACACGCCTCTGTAATTGCACCAGAATAGAGTTCATCATCTCTCTACTCGATTCCAGTGATTACGAGCCGCTAATCTGCACAGAAAAACACCACAAACCAATATATACAACCATAACAATCATCACAATCAATACCATACGAAATCACATCAAACAATCACCTAAAACTCATCGTATATCCTCATTGCCTAGAAACCATCGGTCACAACTCACTTTAGACAAAAAGGAAGGAAAGGATTACGGATTATGAACGAAAAAGCACACGAATCAGACCCTCCTAATCCACGATCTCACTAATCCGAACGAACACACGAAGAACAGGAGGGAAAAAGGAACCTAACGCCTCTAACACGCTAAGGAAAGGGTTTCAGATTGATTTCTTTGCAACAATCAATCACAAAAGCCACAAACTCCCAATTCTCACTCAAAATCTCCTCTTTTTCTCTGCTCACGACGGCTGCCACAGCTGCATGCAACCCTAGGTCTATTTATGAGATTAACCGAGTTACCGCTATTAAAATCTAATTAACCCGGTTCTGCAGAGCATCGTGTCGAGCGACACCAACCCAGTGTCGATCGACACCCTCAAAGCCTTCGTGTCGATCGACACACTCCTTGTGTCGCTCGATACGGCCACCAGAAATGCATTTTCTGGTTCGCGGATGTTACAATTCAAACATATCAAGTCTTTATGTTGTTTCAGTTTGGATTTTTACTCGGTTTTCAATTTGTTTCTGTATGAAAAACCTATTCAACCACTCTGCAATGCCTTTGTTAACATAATTTCTTGTAGAAAGATGAACATGGTCTTTAGTAAATTGATCAAACTAAAAATTGAAAATTGAGAAGATATTAATCACCGTCATATGCAGACAGTCCAAATTTTTATTACGTTGAAACCGAATCAGGTACTACTGAGTTTTGGACTACTGAGTTTTGGACTACTGCTGTTTTCTATAGAGGACTTCGTGGTTGCGTATATCTTTAAAATCATTATACATAAGAATTTATATTTTGATAAAACGTACAAAGCTATTCTACAAGAACAAAGCTAGAAACAAATGGTTCAAGCTATAAACAAACAACCGCATCCGGTTATACTCAGTGTCGGCTCAATGGGGAGGACATACGGCGCGACGTCCCGGGGTTCCATTCCATGTACTAATTAAGGGGGCCCAAATTTTTATTTTTTTTTAAATAACAAAATTATTTAAAATTAAAATTGAAAAGGGCCTATAATTTTAGTTATAATTTGTATATTTTTTCATAACACAATTTTAGAAAAGAAAATAGTAAAAACAAAATATTTAATTTAAAAAATCATAAAATATATCTTTTATGGTCCAATTTTTTCTTTTTGTCTTGGGATCCATAATCATTTTGAGTCGGCTCTCGTTATACTTTACCCGAAAGATCAACTTGCTGCTATGTTGCAAGTGCCGATGCCGTCTTTATAGTCACTTGTGAGATCATTGAATGTTTCAATCTGCTTCTTCCCTCTCAAGAACACTTCTGTATCAACAGATATTCTCATGTAAGTGTAACCATCAAACTCTACCGGGTTTCCTCCATCTCATGTAGAAAGAAGAAGGCCATATTTCTCGAGGTTAGTTAGTTATTTCAATAACTTTACAATTTTACCAACCATTATCTTACTATATGGAATTTGCTGTGGAATAGAAATGTATCACTTTTACAACCAAACCCTGGATTTTTCTAAAATCTCAATTAAATATTGATTTCCAAATAAATAATACAAATATTGTTACTTTTAAAATATTGTAAAATTAAATTACACGAAATTAATTAGGCGCTCAATAAAAATATTGAAGTGAACATTTCAATAACCAAATATAAATCCGCTAACCCGGAAAACAGGGGCGTTTATTTACGTGTGCAAGTTGTGTGGTCGAAAATGACTCATAATTTAGAAGGGCCCAAAAATATTTTTATTTATATATTTATATGTTATTAAAAAAATTTGAGTTTGTTAACCATTGAAGATTTAGAAAGAAAACCAAATAAAAAAAAAGGATTACTTACCTTTGATATATATAATTAGCATAGGAAAATGATGTAGGAGTTAGTATTAAGTGTTAATATTAAGGGAAAAGGGCTTTTGAATATTAATTAGGTAAAAGTTTTTTATTTGACTACATTTAGATATTTTTTATTAATTAAATTTGGTATATAAATTGAAAAAATCAAACAAATTCTTAGCCAATTCTCAAAAAAAAAAAAGTTTTTGCAAACACCTTCATAACAAAGCTATAAATAAAATTGATTCGAGTTTCACAATCTGCCGTCTTTAATCATTCAAAACAACTTCTAAAAGTACTTTCATGTTTTCATTTATTTACTTAGTGATATGTTGTTTGCTCATTTTCTATACAGGGACTATATAGGGAAAAATAACGTGTTCTATTTATTTTCGCAAGAAAATCACAACAAGGAATAAGCAATATAGAAAATGAGCAAACAACTTCAGAACATGAAAATTCATCTAACAAATCTGAAAATACAGTTATGTTTTTGATCTTCCAACATCCGCAATAACTCAGAACAATCTGATTCAAACACTACCATACCAAACGATATGTAAACTCGTGATTTGTACTAACGTTATCATTATCTGAATTCAAATCCGCATAGTACATGTTAACAAAAGAAAAAATGTGTAAACAATAATAAAATTGGTAAAAATGAACACACGAAGAAGATGTGCATGGGAGGGAAGAGAACCTATAACTCTATGTCCACTCCTAGTAATGGTCAAATCTCTCTTCTTGTTCTTCAACATGTTAGATTAAATATCAATGTGTTTTATTTAGTGTTCATCGAGAGTTTAATGGACTCATTTGGATTAATCATTTGGAATGTATATCAGATGAGCTTTAGCCAACAAGATGATGTCTTTTTCTTCTTTATCATTTCTGATGTTAAAAACATTTCTTAACATCAAGCAAATTAATATCTGAAACTAAAGAAAAACACAATAGATTTCAATTCAGCCCCTTAGAGAGAGGCCTAAAATTTATATAGGAAGTTTTTGAAAGTCACTTAGGAAACAATCCACACAATCCAAATCAAGAAAGAGAGGTAAAAAACCAACAAAATACATTGAAACAACATTGTTCTTCACTAAATACACTCACCCAACACACAATTTCGAGTCGCGATAACTCATAAACACATAGCCCAAGCTCTAGTCTCTTGAAAGCAGTATGGCTTTTGGGTATGGGTGTTAAACTGTAGATAGTAGATAGATAGATAGATAAAATCCTTCCAGCGCGAAAAGAGTCTCCATTTTATTCTGTGTGAGTCCCTTGTATGCAGCAAAACCATTTTTTCTGCAAGTTATGCAAGCAAATGCATTACGGATTAGCCAGGAGGAAACACAACACAAGAGAAGGTGGGCAAACTTACGGGTTGAGGCTTCCCGAGAACATCCCGATGCTTATGATTATATCCAGGTTCATCTTTTGCAGGGGAGTCGGATGTACCACCTCCCTTTTTCTCGTTTCTAGCTTTGTTGAAGATAACAGTGAACCCTTCCGCTGATGCAGGGTCATTTACATCCCACTCTCCAAACTTTGGTAACGGGCGGTCTTTTTCCTACATTCAAAACCAAAAGAGTCCAAATCGTATATCAGTTTACTCGATTTTAAATCCAACAAGACGAGCGCGAAAGCCAAACGAACACGGTTACTAGCAATATCAAATTTTTCATTACTTATATATCAATTATCTCCAGTATCTAAATTGATATGTAACAAGTATACAAAAATTCACATGCTTACAAAAACCTTGTATCCATTTCTGACTAATTTTTTTTCATAAACTGAATTTAAAACCGAACTAAAAGAATACAAAATTGCATAAATCACAAGCTAAGATTCTCCAACCTAAACTTCAAAACTCTCCATCAAACAGAGAAGAGCCTACTACACAACTCACAAACCCATTCCTAACAAAAACTTTTGGAATTTCAATCGCCAGCTAAAAAACAAAGAGCGAATCGGAGCAATACATGTTTGAATTGAGAGTTCAATCGCAAGAAATAAAGGACAATTATTACACACAAACATCGAAATTAGAAACACCCAAATCAAAATATATGAATTAAAATTCACATAAGAAAAACTAAAGTCTAAGAAATCGAAGAATAAGATTTGAAATCTGGAAAGGAGAGGCAGATCGTACTGCCATAGCTTGAAGAAGAGATTGGTTGAGAAAAAGCTTAGGCGCGTGGTGTTCGTCGTCGACTCCTTTTTGTTTAGTTTCAACTTTTGTCTTTTTTTTTTTTTTTTGGTTTGTTGATGATGTCTTTCTTTCTGCTATGGAATTTAGGTTGTCGTGGGTCCAATATGTCTTTTAAGTGTCCTTCGATTAGCTTATTGAGCCTTATTGGGCCAAAAAGTCGGTTTGGTCGATGAAACGTAAGGAACATGACAAGGATAGGTTCTGTTCAAGTATGTTAGAACCGATCCCTCCAAGGATAGGTTCTGCCCAAGAGTGCACGAGGTTATTACACTTGGAGGAGGAGAAGAATCACGCAATGAGGTTACTACCCCGCCTTATTGGCCTCTAACTAAGGGACTATGCATCAATGGTTCTGTGTATTATGGTGCTTGGCAAGGGCGGCTCATTAAATTTGTGGGTCTTGTGCCATATAGAAAAAAAATTCTGCAATTGTAGAGTGTATAATTGATTAAAAGTAATTTGGGCCCTTTTTGCAAAGTTTTAAAAAAATTTTGCCCTAAAATACAAAGAAAAACAGAAAGAAAAAAAATTGTGGGCCCCGGACATTTGCACCACCTGCACTTGTCCAACGCCGGCCCTGGTGCTTGGGGCCAAACACCAATCAATCCGGTGATTGTGTGTTTTGATGTTAGATATGAGAGGCTAAGCTTTATCAAAGCGCCTGAGGGTGGTTTGTGTTATGCAAGGTGATTATATGTTGATAGAGTAAAAAGGGAAGTTAGCTTCCATTGCAAGACCCCCATTTTCTTCTTTCCACAGTTTTGATTTATGGATACTAGAGGATGTGAAAAAACATGATTGGTCCAAATAAACATTTGAGGTTCCCTTTATAGAATCTTGATATTAATAACACAACGAATAATATGAATAACTCTCTTATTATTCTTTAAGGAAAATAACTCAAAACCTTAATCTCAAATCTCATAAGTTAGGCTACAAGTTAGCACATCTTTATATAGGGAAACATAACTTCAAAACTCTATTCTCATATTTCCTAAAACACAAAAGGAAAACTCTCATATTAGATATGTATATTTAGATTCTCCTAAACATACTTTGCTTGAGCCTTAAGCTATTTCAAGCTTATAACAACATTCTCCCCCTTAAGCATGAACTCATCCTTCTTCACGTTTCCTACTCCAATAAGATTCTTCATTTCCTTGAACTTAATTCTTCCAAGTGCTTTCGTTAAGATATCAGCCTTTTGCTTGTCTCCCGGAACATGTTCAACTTCCACTTGCTCATTCTCAACACATTCTCGTATAAAGTGGTATCTCCTATGTATATTCTTACTACGACCATGAAACACCGGATTCTTGGTGAGAGCAATTGCTTATTTGTTATCAACTCGAATTATCACCTTTTCACATTCTCTACCAGTGACCTCGGCAAACACCTCTTGGAGCCAAATTGCTTGTTTTGCCGCTTCAGTGGCTGCCATAAACTCTGCCTCACAGGATGACAATGCTACGGTTTCTTGTTTCTGTGACAACCAAGTGATAGGACATTCACCAAAGTAGAAAATATGATCGGTTGTGCTCTTTCCATCATCCATATCAACATTATGGTTGTTGTCACTATAGCCAACTAACCCTGCGCCATTTGATCGATTAAAAGTAAGACCATGAGATAAGGTTCCTCGTAAATACCTCAGTACTTGTTTCAACACTGTTCCATGAGATTGCTTCGGCTCCTGCATGTAACGACTTAAAATACCAACACTGAAAGAGAGATCCGGTCTAGTATGAAGGAGATAACGAAGACATCCTATACTCCTTCTATAGTCCGTTTCATTGATACGATCTTCCTTTGCATCCTTTGATAATCTCACATTTTGATCCATTGGAACTTGAGATGCATTACATTCTTTTATTCCAGCTTCTTCTAGGATTTTAGATGCGTATCTCTCTTGATTTAGCATTATACCGTCCTTGTGTTGATGCACCTCAATGCCGAGATAGTAGGTCAATTTCCCAAGATCACTCATTTCAAATTTCATTGCCATCTCTTCTTTAAACTCTACTATCATCCGTAGACTAGATCATGTGACCAAAAGGCCATCTACATCCACGGCAATAACAAGAAGATGTCCTCCTTCCTCCTTTCGATAGAGTGATGGTTCCTTTGAACACTTATCAAAACCCAACTCCTTGAGAATCTTATTCAACTTTCATTCCATGCTCTAGGTGCTTGTTTCAATCCATAGAGTGCTTTGTTTAGCTTGTATACCTTTTCTTCACATCCTTTGATCTCGAAACCTTCAGGTTGTGTTACATACACTACTTCCTTTAGTTCTCCATGCAGAAACACGGTTTTCACATCAAGATGATGCACTTCCTAATCATTAGAAGCCGCTAGAGCAATGATAAATCTAATCGTTTCGATACGCGCCACCGGAGCAAACACCTCATCATAGTCAATGCCATGTCTTTGTACGTAACCTTTTGCGACAAGTTTTGCTTTGTATTTGTTGATATCTCCATCAAGGTTGCGTTTTATCTTAAACACCCACTTTAGACCAATTGCTTTGGCTCTGATCGGCAAATCGACTAGATCCCATGTGTTGTTCTTTTTTATTGAACAAATTTCATCTTCGCATGCCATTATCCAGTACTTTGATTCCTTGGCTTCATTAAAATCCCATGGCTCTTCATTTACCATCAACAAAAGTCGCTCTCCTTCCATCTCAGCAATACAAATATAGTCACTCAAGTAATCCGGTCTATTGCGTAACCTCGTTGAACGTCTTGATAATACAGGAACATGATCTTGATCCTGATCGTCTTCTAGTTCGTTAATATCTCCACTCTCACTCACGTTATCTTCTTCTCTACTCTCCTCTCTTTCTTCGTTAACAGGATCTTCACTCATAACTCGAGTGTTTTGATCACCCTCTGTGATCTCTAAGACATCAGAGTCCCTTCTCCCATCTTTGCCACCAAAATCTCCAAAACTCAAACCAAAAGTACCATCAAACTCTTTATTATTTTCATCTCCTTGTTTAACCCACTTCCAACCTTTAGTTTCATCAAAAATCACATCCCTGCTAATGATTATCTTCCGAGTTACCAGATCAACTAGTCGGTAAGCCTTTGAACCTGGTTCCGTTCCTAGATGCACCAAAATTCTCGATCTATCATCCAACTTTTTCCTCCCAACAGCCTCGCTTCTTGTATAACCAATACAACCAAATATTCGGAGATGCTCAAGGTTTGGTTTCTTTCCTTTGAAGAGTTCATACGGTGTTTGAGAAACAAGTGATCTCGTGGCTACCCTATTAATCGAGTAGGTAGTGTGTCTCACAGCTTCTCCCCATAGATAGTTTGGTATGCTCATGTGCTTTAGTATGCTTCTGGTCATCTCAAGCAATGTTCAATTCATTCTCTCAACCACTCCGTTCTCTTGGGGAGAATACGGTGCCGTCAAATGTCTCTTGATCCCGTATCTTTCACAAAATTCTTGAAACTCATGAGATATGAACTCTCCACATCTATCCGTACGAAAAGTCTTGATCACGGTTCTCGTTTCTTGTTCCACTATCGTCTTGAATGATTTATATTTTTCAAACGCTTCGCTTTTCTCTTTCAATAAGATCGTCCACATATAGCGTGAATAATCATCAACAATTACAAACACATACATTTTGTGTGATGGAATGGATCCACTACAAAAAAAAAGGGGATGTTGTGACAAAAAATTGTGCCAATTTTTTTTGTCACAATATTGTGACGATTTACATACAGAATTGTGACCACTACAAGAAAACAGCCGCAAATCCGACGGAAGTAATTCCGTCGGAAAATTTCCGACGGTAATCCGACTGATTTCCGACGGAATGGAAATTTTTCAATTCCTTTGGAAATTTGTCGGAATTATTTCCGACGGACCACAGACCGTCGGAAATCGGTCGGATTATTGGACCGTGTAACTAGCCGACGCCGACGCCGGAGGAGATTCCGGTCAGTTGTCGGAAATCCGTCGGAAAATATCAATTTCCGACAGACTCCCAACTAGTCTGTCGGAAATCTGTAGGAAAAAATAGCCGTTATATAACCGTTATCTAGCCGTTATTATATCCGTTGTTTTTCCGACGCTTTGCCGACAGATTTCCGACGGTCAGCGTATTTATATATATGATTCCACACATCTTCATTCACTCACAAAACAACAACAACTTCCAACCAAATATTTGTTAGAAAAAAATCGTTAAGAGAGTGAGATATCATCTTCTAGATATTATAGATCGTGGATGGATGAAGAGATGTATGATCCGGAGTCGAATACATTAAATCCAAGTTATGCACGAGGTATATGCGAGTTCATGGCGGTTGTCGGGAATCGAAAGGTGATAAAATGTCCATGTTTAAATTGTTGCAATTCTCGTAATGTTAATGTAGAACAAGTTTGGCATCACTTGTATACCGTTGGTTTTATGCCGGGATACAAAATTTGGTTTTTTCATGGAGAAACTAATAATGATGGTGCTAGTAGTAGCAGTGCACCATATGTTGCGGATAGCTTAGGCGAACATAGAATGGATAACTTAGGTGAACATAGAACGGATAGCTTAGGCGAACATAGATCGGAAGTAGATTTTGGTGTAGGTACCGTTGGGATGGTTCATGATGCGTTTAGAGAGAATTTGCCATCGATCGTAATAAGGGAGGATAGACTAGAAGAACCAAATGAAGAAGCTAGAAGATTTTTTGATATGTTAGACGCAGGGAAGCAACCATTATATGATGGGTGTAGAGACGGACATTCCCCTTTATCAACTGCTAGTAGACTGATGACCCTTAAGACAGACTTCAATTTGGCGGAAGAGTGTGTTGATGCGATAGCAGATTTTGTGAAAGATATTTTGCCTGAAGATAATCAGGCACCTGCATCATACTACGAGATACAGAAACTTGTAGCTGGTCTTGGTATGCTGTATCAGGTGATAGATGTATGCATCGACAACTGTATGCTATATTGGAGAGAAGACGAAGACCGGAGAAGATGTAAATTTTGTCGTAAACTGCGGTATCAGGAAACTGGTGGGAGAGTTCCAATTCCATATAAACGTATGTGGTACTTACCATTGACAACGAGGTTAAAGAGGTTATATCAATCTGTGCGAACGGCAGAACAAATGAGATGGCATGCAGAGCATCGTCAAGATGGAGAGATTACACATCCTTCAGATGCAAAAGCGTGGAAACATTTTCAAATGTTGTATCCGGATTTTGCATACGAGTCAAGTAATGTGTACCTCGGGTTAAGTACAGATGGTTTCAATCCATTTGGGAAGCATGGAAGGTATTCTTTGTGGCCCGTAATCGTACAGTATTCTTTGTGGCCCGTAATCGTAACACCGTATAATTTGCCCCCTGGTATGTGCATGCGTCGAGAGTTTTTATTCCTCTCCGTTCTTATTCCCGGCCCTGAGCATCCGAAGAGATCACTTGATGTATTCCTCCAGCCATTGATTTATGAGTTACAAATGCTATGGAGTCACGGTGTCGAAGCATTTGATGTTTCACGGAAGCAGAATTTTCTGATGCGTGCGGTCCTTATGTGGACTATTAGCGATTTCCCAGCATATGGTATGCTATTTGGATGGACTACTCATGGAACATTATCGTGCCCGTTTTGCCAAGACAACACTGACGCTTTCCAATTGAGGAATGGAAGAAAGCCATGTTGGTTTGATTGCCATAAAAGGTTTCTACCGGATGGTCATCCCTATCGTCGGTCTAAAAGATTATTTAAGAAAAATAAACAAGTGTTTGATGCTCCAATTGATGAGATAGACGGTCGTACTATATTGGAGCAGTTGAGAGATTTTGGTACTGAGAGGACTCCTGATTGTGGGGGTAATGGGCATGAACCGCTTTGTGGTGTAGGAGGAGCTCACAACTGACATAAGAAGAGTATATTTTGGGATTTGCCGTATTGGAAGGATCATTTATTAAGGCACAACCTCGATGTGATGCATATTCAAAAGAACTTCTTTGACAACATCATGAATACGGTGTTAAACATCCCGGGAAAGACAAAAGACAATGTGAAGTCTAGGATGGATGTTTCAAAGATTTGCTACCGTGCTTATCTTGATCGTATTCCCGATGGTACATATCCTTTTCCTCCGTACCGATTGCAAATACAAAAGATAAGAGAATTTTTCCGGTGGATTGAACACGAAGTTAAATTCACTGATGGATATGCAGCTAATCTGGGTAACTGCGTAGACTCGCGATACCTAAAGTTTTTGGGACTGAAGAGTCATGATTGTCATGTACTGATGCAGAGGCTTCTTCCATTTGCTTTTACCCATCTCCTTCCTCAAACTGTCCACGAAGCTATTGCAGCAGTTGGTGCTTTCTTTAGGGATTTATGCACGAGGACACTTACAGTTGAGGGGATCCGCAATTTAGATGCCAATATACCAGTGATCCTTTGCAATCTTGAGAAGATCTTTCCGCCGTCTTTTTTTGATGTTATGGAACATCTTCCCCTACACCTCCCCCGCGAAGCTGAACTAGGTGGTCCCGTTCAATTTCGTTGGATGTATCCTTTTGAGCGGTACATGTTCCATCTAAAGAAGAAGGTCAAAAATTTGGCTCGAGTTGAAGGTTCTATTGTCGCACAGAGTATCAATGAAGAATCATCACAGTTTGCGGAATATTACTTTCCGCGGGAAGTTAGTACGAAGAGTAGACGTCCTGCTCGTTATGATGATAAAGGTGAGAGAGTCACATATGCCGCGATTGTCCCTGAGATGTTTTCGCAAGTTGGCCGAGTGATTGGGAGAAGGAAGAGACGCTTCCTATCACAAGCAGAGTGGAGTCACTTACATATGTATATCCTAATGAATTGTGACGAGATGGCGGAGTACGAAAGGTAAAAACAGAACTTATTTAAATACATCTTGTTTTTAATACCTAAGTAATATATAGGTTTCATATGTTATATATTTTTTGTTTGCTTTCAGGATTTACATTGCATCAATACGTCGCTATTATCCAGAAATGACAGAAGACGAACTTGGAGAATCTAAGGAAAACGAGTTTCCAAATTGGCTGCAATATTACGTAAGTTTTAAAAAAACGCTTACATTTCTTAAAATTAGTGAATTAATTATTACTTAATTAAATGTTTGTTTATTAATTTGTCTAAATTATTATCTCAGGTTTCTGAAGGAATGAAGAATGGAGAAAGGTTTCCGACATGGTTACAAGAGATAGTTTCAGGCCCAAGCTTTGAAGCAACTTCATACGCTCGGTATTGCACTAGGGGATTTGCATTTAGGATTCATGAAGAAAGGCCGAGGGCAACTGCAGATTACGGTATTTCAGCTACAAGTGGTGATGTAGTCTACTACGGGATTCTGAAAGAAATATTGCAAGTGCGCTATCCAGGAATGTTGGGCATGAGGTGCATTGTTTTCTTGTGTGAGTGGTATGATCCGTCATATCCAGAAGGTGTCCAGGTGAGCCAATTTGGCGTCACTTCAGTAAATTCTTCTAGGAGACTGCAAAAGTATGACCCATTCATCCTAGCATCACAGGCAGACCAGGTTTGATTTTAAAATTTTATAATACGTGCCTTATAGATAAATAATGATATTGTAATTGCCTAAACTAAATATGTTTGTTTCAGGTATGCTACATTTCTTATCTTAGGGTGACACATCGAGGAGATCCTTGGATTACAGTGACTCCAATTAATCCAAGAGGGAGACTATATGGAGTTGCTGAGCAAGATGCTATGCAACCAACTAGAATTACTCCGATGGCTCCAGTTGATCATTCTTCAGCGGTGGACCTTTTTGTTGATTTCACTGAATTTGGTGATAATATCGTACATTCAGAATCAGAAGAAGAAGTTGGAGAATTTGATGAAGACGAAGACACAATTCCTTCGGAAGGATCTGATGAAGAAGAAGAAGTTGGAGAATTTGATGACGAAGAAGTTGGATAATTTATATATATATATATATATATATATTTTTAAATGATATATATATATATATATATATAATTTCGACTTAACTGTATATTTATATATATATATATATTTAATATAAAATGATTTATATATATATTTTTAAAAAATGATATATCTGTCGGAAATCTGTCGGAAACATATATATATTTCCGACAGATTTCCGACAGTTAATCATTTTTATATAAATAAGCTTTTTTTATTTTATCCGTCGGAAATCTGTCGGAAATATATATATATTTCCGACAGATTTCCGACAGATTTGGGGTTTTAAGCTTGTTTATGATCTGTTTTCGTAGTTACAAGTTTAATAGTATGGTTGAAGCAATATTTGGAAGATAAAATACTTGATAATGGTCATTGTTACTTTCAAATTCTAAACATTTAGTATTTTCCGTAAACATCTACTGTTTTGTATATGTAACTGTATGAAAGGCTTTTGGTTGAAACATGACAAAATCGAAAAACATATTCGGTATAACATCGAGAATGTTATTTACTCAATTATCTTTCACTTTAGTTGTCAGAATTGTATGCCGAGACTTTGTCTTCTCAAAATTCAGGAATTTGGCCTCAAAACCCTAAAACAGTCGGAAATCAGTCGGAAAAATATATATATTTCCGACTGATTTCCGACAGATGTAAGGGTAACACGTGTCGTCTTTTAAGGTTAGCATGATATGAATATTGCGTCAGAAATCTGTCGGAAATATATATATATTTCCGACTGATTTCCGACTTATTTAGGGTTTCGAGGCCAAATTCCTGAATTTTGAGAAGACAAAGTCTCGGCATACAATTCTGACAACTAAAGTGAAAGATAATTGAGTAAATAACATTCTCGATGTTATACCGAACATGTTTTTCGATTTTGTCATGTTTCAACCAAAAGCCTTTCATACAGGTACATATACAAAACAATAGATGTTTACGGAAAATACTAAATGTTTAGAATTTGAAAGTAACAATGACCATTATCAAGTATTTTATCTTCCAAATACTAAATGTTTAGAATTTAAAACTTATGCTAACAATTTTTCCAAAATAAGCATTTTGGTTTAAAATTCTTATTTTGCTATATATTGTTTAAAAATATACAATGCTTAAATTTCCAAAAAAAACATTTCTTAAATTTAATAAACATTTCTTAAATTTATAAATTTAATAAACATTGCTTAAATTTCTTAAATTTAATAAACATTTCTTCAATTTCTTCAATTCCTTAACCCTAAAACAACAAAAAAACATTTCTTAAATTTCCCATACCCTAAAACCACAATTCCGTCGGAAATCTGTCGGAAATATATTTATATTTCCGACGGATTTCCGATGGATGTGCCAAATTTAACCCGCGAAATGAAAAATAAATACCGCGAAATGAAAATTATTAAATTAGAATTTCCGACGGATGTCCGACAGATTTAAATCCGTCGGAAATTCTAATTTAATAACAGAACCGACTCTTCTTCTTCTTCTTCTCCACGGGTTGAAATCACTTCTTCTTCTTCGCCACCACCGCTCCTCCTCGCCGGAATTCGCCGATTAATCTCCTCCTCCTCGCCGGAATCGCCCTTCCGCCTATCCTCTCTGCCTCCGAGCCTCTCCTCCTCCGAGACTCGCCCCAACCGCCTCCTCCTCTCCCCTTAGCCGCCACCAAGAATCCCCTCTTCCTCGCCGGAATTCGCCGCCGTCTCCTCCTCGCCGGATTACCCATGGCGGATCTTCCTTCTCATTTGTAAGTATCCTCAAATTTCATGTTGATTTTGGTTAGATTTTATATAAATGAGTTTGTGAATTGATTTTTGCTAGATTTAGGATTAGGATTAGGGTTTGGAAATTGTTAGTATTTTATAAAATGAAATTTGGAAATTGTTACTAATTTTATGAAATTGTTAGTAAATTGTTAGTATTTTTACTAATTTTTACTAAATTGTTAGGGTTTTTAAATTGTTATGAAATTGTTAGGGTTTTTAAATTGTTATGAAAAATTAGATTTATGATTAGGAAAAATGAGGGAAATTGATTTAGAGAAATTGATTTAGGGAAATTATTTTTTCCATAAATTTTTAGAATATTGTTAGCAAGTTTTACTAATTTTTAAACAATTATAATGATTAATTTAAAATTTTAGAATTTTAATTTTTTTAGAATTTTAAATTATGTAACAATTACTTAAGAATTTTAGAATATCGAAATAATTGTAAATTTAAAGATAATGACTTAATTTTTAAATTTATATCTATATTTTAAAGAATTTTAAACAATTAGATTTAGGAAAGTTTTTAAAAGGTTTATAAGATTGTTTACAAAACCTTATAAAAATATTTAAAAACCTTATAAAACTATTTAAAAACCTTATAAAACTTTACAAAAACCTTATAAAACTATTTAAAAACCTTATAAAACTTTAAATTTTAAATTTTAGAATTTTGGAAATTTAAATTTTAAATTCCACCACAGAATTTTAAATTTTACAATTTTGGAAATTTAAATTTGAGGATTTTGGAAATTTAAAGCAATGTTTTTTTAAACCATTATATTTTTATAATTATAGATTTTTCATATATTTAAAATATATTATCATATAAATCTAGGGATTACGGTGGTTTCGCCACTGCATCTGGGAGCGGCCAACATCGTCGTCGTCGTGTGAGTAGAGCTCATTCGACTTCGACGTCTACACCTACACCGTCGTCTATACCTGTAGAGACGCCGGTGACACCAGCAGCCACCACAACACCGTCGCAGATTAGCGTCGAGGAGTTCATGGGTCTTCCTGGACGAGAGAGGTTGACTAGACTCCATCCAGATCAGCTCGGTAGAGACAGATGGTAAGTTTTTGTTTCATTTCTGTTTTTTTTTAACAAATTTAATTTAATTGCGACTAATGTTGCATTTTTTCCCGTAGGTTTGGTGATTCTCGCAGCGGGATTTCGAAGTCCCTGAACAAGATGGAAAACTCTATGCTCAGCCGTCCTTATGCGACGTACACCGCCATGCCACTAGAGGATCAAGATATATGGTTTCGCCAATTTGCGGTAAGTCATCTTTTTCACAATTTTTACTTTCATTTAAATTATTATTATTTATATTTAATTTTTGTATTTGCAGCATGAATTTAGGTGGGACCCACACATGACCGCTCTGGTTAGGAGAGAATTCGACTCTTATGCAGCACTGCACTACTCGAAGAAGGTGTTCGAGTGGAAGGATAAGTGGCTACACGGTCAGGTGCCAAAGGAGATGGTGGAAAAGGCGGAGTTGTGGAACGGGTTCATCGCCTATTGGCAACTAGAGGCGACCAAGGAGATCTCTACATATCACTCTAGCAATCGGAACACCCATCGCAACGGCAAGGGACCTGCCACCCACAACCTTGGAGCTACCAGCAAGAAGACAAAGGCTAGGGATATGGTAAGTTTTTCATTGAACGTCTTGATTTTTATTAAATTTTTTTTTTATACATTTATATTATTAAATAAATATCTAACAACTGCAGGCTAAGGAGTTGGGTCGGGATCCCAACAACTTGGAACTTCTGCTAGCGACACACACCGACAAGAATGGTGTTGTCCAGGATTAGGTAGCTCGGGAGATTCAGGAGAGCGTCCAAAGAATGGAAGAGGAGTACATTCTCTCTCAGCCAGACGTCGAAGGAACCCCTCCCCTCACCCAAGCCCCGGACGACATCATCAACCAATTCGTCTTAAAGGTATGTAAAATTTAAATTAGTTTTCAAGTCTTTTTCATTTACAATTTAATTTGTTCCGCAGGTTGCTCCGCAGAGCAAAGGGCGGCTTTATGGTCTTCCCGACGATGCGGGATCATCGGAGTCTTCTTGTTACTACAGCGAGACATCCGACCTGAGAGCCCAGATGAAGGAAAAGGACGTCGAAATTGAAGGTTTGAAGACGACGGTCCAAGAGATACGAGATGCACAAGCCGTCCTAGAAGCCGAGCGGGTGAAGGAGAGAGCCGAGCGGGACAAGGACAGGGAGATGATGCAACGGATGATGGCGTACTTGGGGCGCAACCCGGATTTTCCGCCGGGGCCCACCACTTAGATTTTTATTATTAACGTTTTGTAAAACAATATTACTTTTTATTTCTACTTTTAATTTTATTTTAATTTCTACTTTTAATTTTATTTTAATTTAAATAATTCAAATTTTAAATTTTAAATTTATATTAAATTAATTATTATTTAATTTATTATTATATTTAATTATTTCTACGAATACGTCGGAAATCCGTCGGAAATTTATCCGTCGGAAAGCTGTCGGAAATAAATCCGTCGGAAATAAATCCGTCGGTTTTATTTCCGACAGCTTTCCGACAGAATTTCCATTTCCGACAAGATAGAAACGACAGACATATCCGTCGGAAATCTATCGGAAAACTCTTATTCCGACAGACTTCCGACGGATATTTCCGTAGGAATCGCGCTGTTTTCTTGTAGTGGACAAACTAGTTTAGTCATAAATCTGTTTGTAGTTGGTCATAATTTTGTGACAAAGTTGATAGTAAGAAGCTTTCGTCACAAATTGTGTCGAAATTGTTACAAAATATGGAGTCACAAAAAGTATTACGAACTTGTGACTTAATTTAGTAACAAAATCATACCATTTTGTGACAAAATTTACGTCTCTTATAGTTACAATATTTTTGGTGACTAAATCGTCACAATTAGTAACTATTTTAGAGACTTTTGCTCTTAGTCACAAAAATGTGACATAATTGTGACTATTTTGCCACATAAATAAAATGATACATTAAACTAAAAACCTTTTGTAAAATAAAAGAATAGTGATAAGTTTGGACGAGAGCGAGCGAGTAAAGAGGAGAGCGAGTGAGTGTCCAAATTAGATTTAGAAGGGTGATCAAATTGGTTATACCTTTTAAATATCATTCTCTATATAGATCCTATATATAAGACTAAATAATTACATCAATGATTATATAAAATTATTTTTATTTTCTCAAGAAGTAAAAATAAATAAATCAAGCTAAAATCTCAAGATCCTTATCCTATCCGTGTCACAAAATATGGAAATTTTAATAGCAACTAAAATAAGCAAATAATTTTAAAAATTAAACATTTTTATTTCTTGCAACCTCAAAATCTTACTCAACTTGTACTTAACCAAGAATGATTTATTATTCAAATACTAAAAGAAAAACTTTCTTTTCGTCACTAAACATCCCCGGCCAAAAAATATTATACATACTAATTATAAATTTTTGCATTTTTGGATCGGGGTGAAGCGCTCCATCTTCATAATAAATTTTTCTTGTGTTTAGATCGAATTCATGTTGAAATTTTTTCTCTTTCTTCATTTCTTGAACACTTTCATCTCCGGGGTAAATCTCCCCTCCATCTTCATAAGAATACGTTTTATTTAAATCAAATTCATGTTCAACATTTTTCTTTTGCCCCATGTTTTGAACGACTTGTACTTCTTCCACCTTCTGATCATTTTCCAATTCTGTCATCTCTTGTTTCATCATTTTTCTATAAACATAAAATGAACAAAAACCAATATAAATAGAAAACATCAAACCTACAATGTTATTATCTCAATCTTTTTCTGTCATTAACAAATGTATAAACAAAAATATAGGAACGCAACTAAAAACACAAACAAAGATAGACCAAAAACATACGTAATTAGTTTCCGATTATATCAAATGAATAGATCCTTAACTCACCGATACAATTTGACTGCATAAAACACAACAACTCTAACCCACATAAGTATTGTCAAGAAATCAGAAACGGAAACGGAAATTAAAACAGAAACGGAATATACATTGATGTACCTCTTAATCCAAACTTCTGCAGAGGAAAAGGGAGAAGAGAGCAAAACGGAGGAGCGTCAATAGAGATTTATGGTAGAGTGAGTATATATAGCTTAGTAGGGAATGCATGTAAAACAACAAAGACTCAGCACATATCTACGTTTTTTTTTTCAATTAAGCTAAAGAAACTTAGTATTTCCTTAAATCTAGACAGACTTATTCAATGCTAAATGTGGATATTTCATATAATAAGATGCTTAATTAGATTAGTACTTTATTTGTTTCCCCTTAGATCATGTGAAAGGTTGCATGATTTTAGTTAGGCTTGCAAATTAGCTTCCTCGTAACCAGTGTTGCCCAATGAATTAACTAATCCACAATTATTTTACATTTGCGATGATAATACGTATATCGTCACATGTAAATCCTCAACTCGATTTGTGAGCACAACAACAAAAAAGCGATGAAACACGATCTTGTTGTAATTAGTCGAATATATACATATTATATTAAACAAGTAATCTATATACTAACTATTTAGGATATGCTTAATTATAGAATAAGTTGTTTACACTCAGAGCCTACTTTTTTTATTTATTAGAATATGTTTTTTTTAATTTTTTTTTTTTTTAAAACAACAGCATCTCTTTGAATCAGGGTAAACAATGTCTATTAACAGCTCATGAATATATTTAGCTGGATGATCGATATGAGTAGAACAAGTGTCCCAGAAACAGTATATATGAAAAATGAAAGACGACAAAATCATAAAAGGATACCCATTGCATCTCCCCATCTCTCTATCAAACTTTCTGGTACTAGATATTGATGTATAGAGTCTGGGACAGAATCGTCTTCTTGCCCATGACAATCGCTAGACCTATTCTCAAAGTCATCAACACTACTTGGCTCGCCGTCTACTTGTGTTGTTGACTCAAGAAAATTCTCTACTGGTTCGCAAGACTGAAGTAAATTGTCTAATCCCTCTTCTGCTTGACATTTTCCAAACTCCGCATGATCATCACGCCCATATAACGGGCCTGGAGACCAGAGCAGTTTGTTATTGTTGTGTTGCGTCTGAAATGACAGAGACTTTCTTTTGGCCAGACAAAAATAGCGTGGTCTTGAATACGGCCCACCAAATTGCAACGGACTCAAAATAAATTCTTGTGTGACAAAATCTAATTTTGTTAATGTATCAATCATTTCGGCATGAGTATCCGAAGTCTCAAATCCTACAACATTCTCTACAAACAACATTTGTGGAGGCTTCGAAGTATGCGGTATAAGCTCGAGAATCTTGAGAAACGAATACGTCCGAGCATCACCAAAGTGTTTATGAAGGCCTTGTCGAGTATACGGTTGACAAGGAGGAGAAAGAAGCCAAGCATCTACATTATACTTATCTAAGTCAGTAGCAGTGAGGCTCTGAATATTCTCCTGATAGGGACGATGTTTGAAATTATGTTGATAAACATCATTAGCAACATCGTTGATCTCAAAAGCTTCTACTACTTCTACGACGACGCCGGACACCATTAAAGAGTATCTCATTCCACCGATTCCAGTGTAGAATTCGAGAACTCGCCATTGCTTCTTCTCATCGATTCTGTGTAAACCATCTTCCGTCATGGCTATGGCTGCTGATTCTTTCTGCCTAAACCAGTGTTTTTTTTTATTCTTGAATGAAACAAATTAACCTTACCAATTGTTACAGGATTAAACTTCGTGTTTCTAAAATAAATTGACCTGCAAACCGGAGATAGAGTTCACTGGTATGAAAGATATGGCAACATTAGACACGAATCAAGACCAAGAATCAACTGCAGAAAATGAATCAAGGCCCCAAATGTCCCAACAAATCCCGCTAGGCTCAGTTCAAGCAATAAATCAAAATACCAAATCTATTATAAAGTCAACTGGAAAGAATTTGCAAAGTATAACAAACGAGGGAGAAGAAAAATCAATGGTTGCTATAATTGGTAAAAACATACTACTCTGATTCTTCATCCTCACTACTTAATTCGATATCAGAATTTCCATCTTCAACATCATATTCAATTCCTACTTCTTCTTCAACATCATCATCAAGATCTTCTGGTTGGCCATCTAGATTTAGTGTCTCAACGTGCAATGAATCAGCGGAAACAATAGAATCATCATTTTCGTGTTGCATTGCTGTGAAATCCAAACCTTGACTGACAAATATTTTTCCCCTCGGTGGTAACATGATTGCTGCTTTCCATTCTTGATCTTTTTTCAGTTGAGCCTTCCGCGGATAAGGAATGTAGCATACTTGATCTGCTTGTGAAGCCAAAATAGAAGGATCGTACTGTCCATAACGGCTTCTAACATTAATATCGACAATCCCTGACTTGTTTATTCGTATACCTTTCCCAGTGGTTGAATCATACCAATCACATTTGAAGACAACGACTTTAAGCTCAACTGATCCGGGATAACGAATCTCAATAATCTCTCTCAATACTCCATAGAAACTAGGTTCTTCACCAGAGCTACATGATGCTTTATCTTTGACACAAACTCCATAATTAGCGTTCTTTTTGTCTTTTCCATGATCATATGTATGAAAGATATATCCGCTATTAGTTAGTGAGGAAGTCAAAGAATAGTTAGTGAGGAAGTCAAAGAAGAACAACCCCATAATTTAAGGAGTGCTTTAAGGAGAAAGACTAGGAGGACTTTAGGGAGGAAGATATGGAGGGCTTTAAGGAGGAAGACAAGGATTAATATTCTAACTTACTTTGGAGCCTCTCCCTCTTCTTTGTGCGTAAAAACTCTATAAATAAGTTGTTTCATTCATTGTAAACATCATCTTGAATTAATAAGATTAATCAAGTTCATACACTTATTCTCTCTTGTTCTTCATTCTCTTTCTATCCAAAATACTCTTAATCTTACTCTCTTATTCCGCAAATTCCAACATGGTATCGAAGCAATGATCCTTGATTGCTAGCTCAAACTCTTTTGTTACTCATTCAAAATCTCTCGGAAATTAAAATTTCCTCTTTCTCGGTTCTTTAAAATTCAAATTCTAAAAATTCCTCTAAATTTCTCAAGGGAAGAAGAATCATGGATTCATCTAAGCCTCTTGTTATCTCGGTAATTCTCAAAGGAGAGAATTATCTCTTGTGGTCAAAACCCACCAAAACCGCCTTAAGTGGCCGCGGCTTATGGAGCCACATCGATTTAAGCCTTGTTCCAAAGAAGACCGAAGCCGACCTTACCGACTCTACCGAAGAAAAGAAGGAAGAGGTGAAGGAGGCTAAGCGAGTCAAGAAAGCCTTAGAAGATCAAGCCGTTCTAGCGATTCTTCACAACGGTCTTGAAGCGTCTATACTTGAAGCATACTCATATTGCGAAACCGCAAATGAGTTATGGGAAACTCTCAAGAAAGTTTACGGGAACGTCAATAATCTTACTCGGGTCTTCGAAGTCAAGAAGGCTCTCAACACCTTAAGCCAAGATGACTTAGGGTTTACCAAACATCTCGGGAAATATCAATCCCTCTTTGCCGAACTAGAAGGGCTCTGACCTTTCACCATGGATCCAGATGCTCTCATTATTCTAAGAGAACAAGACAAGATCTTTGGGCTTTTCTTCTCACTTAATCCGGTCTACAATGACCTCATCAAGCATATCCTTTGGTCCGACAAGCTTCCAAGCTTTGACGATGTTTGTTCCCAAGTTCAAAGGGAACTAGGCTCTAGTTGTTTATTTAACGGAAAGGGAGAGCTCCCTACGGCTCACAAAGGAGCGTATGGCCGATTTGAAGATCGGCGAAACAACAACCGTGTCAAAAACCCTCACCTATGGTGTGAGTATTGCAAGATGAACGGCCACACGAAAGCAAAATATTGGACATTCCATCCACATCTAAGGCCAAAAGTGCTACCCGAACGTAGAGAGCCAAGGGCCAACTACGGATACAACAATGAAGACACTGGTCCTTCAAACAAGAAGGAAGAAACAAACCATGGAGGTTGCATGTCTAAATCCGACTTGGAAACTATCATCAAATCCCTCAAAAATTCCGGTATCAATTTTCTATCCCATAATTCTAGAGACTCTTTAATTGTGGATTCGGGTGCTTCACACCATATGATTAGCAATGAGAACATTCTAGGGAATATAGAAATGGCTAGTGGAAATGTAGAAATTGCTAATGGTGATAAAATCCCAATCAAAGGAATCGGTAATCTAAGACTATTTGATAAGAATTCTAAGGCATTTTATATGCCAAAATTTACGAGTAATCTTTTGTCGGTTAAGAGAGTGACAAAAGACTTGAATTGTTATGTTATATTCGGCCCTAATAGAGTTTATTTTCAGGATATTAATTCGGGAAAAATCTTTGGGGAAGGAGGAACCGAAGATGACTTATATGTCATTAAGGATTTTACTTCAAGCTCGGATAAATTGTTTTCGTTTAATTCTCGTTTTGAAATTTCAAATAATGCATTATGGCATGCTAGACTTGGTCATCCTCATTCTAGAGCTCTTGAACTTATGTTACCAAATGTTGTTTTTGATCATTTAAATTGTGAGTCTTTCATCTTGGGAAAACATTGCAAAACGGTGTTTTCTAAATCTACAGCTATCTATGAAAATTGTTTTGACTTAGTTCATTCGGATGTGTGGACAACTCCATGCTTATCTAGAGATAACAATAAGTATTTCGTGACCTTCATAGATGAAAAATCAAAATATACTTGGGTTACTCTCCTTCCATCAAAGGATCGTGTATTTGAAGCATTTACTAACTTTGAAAATCATGTGATTAATCGTTACAATGCCAAGATAAAAGTGTTTAGGTTGGATAACGGTGGTCAATACACGAGTCACAAGTTCAAGGAACACCTAGCCAAACAAGGAATTATTCATCAAACATCGTGCCCCTATACACCACAACAAAACGGTGTCTCCGAGGGGAAGAGTAAACATCTTATGGAAGTGGCCCGATCGATGATGTTCCACACAATGTTCCAAAGAAGTTTTGGGGAGATGCCATGATGATGGCGTGCTACCTAATCAATAGAACGCCGACCAAAGTTCTTGGAGATTACTCACCATTTGAGGTACTTACTAAATCTAGACCATCTTTAGAACATCTAAGGGTTTTCGGTTGTGTTTGTTTTGTTCTAGTGCCCGGAAAATTACGTAACAAGCTGGATCATAAGAGCACCAAGAGCATGTTCCTAGGCTATTCAACAAACCAAAAAGGATACAAATGCTATGATCCGGCAAACAAAAGGACACTAGTTTCCCGTGATGTGAAGTTTATAGAAGATCAAGGTTACTACGAAAAGAAGGATTGGGAAGACTTGAAGGACCTAGCAATTCCCTCGGACCAGAGTGCATCGCTAAGATTCCTACTTAATCATTTAGGAGAACCAGTCCCAACAAGGAAAGAGACGACCTCAAATGAAGACCTAGATGAAAATCTAAGTGAAGAAGGAACTCCTCACACTAACGATCTAAACGAAGGACCACAAGTAGAAACGAGCGTTCAAGAGGAAACTCTAGAACCGGAGATACAAAAAGAAGTCGATACTCAAGAGGTTGATCAAACCGAGACCGTTCAACTGCTTAGAAGAAGTGAGAAGATCATAAGTGATCCATCATGGAGAGACAAGAGCATGCTCTACAACTATGAAGCCGTAGCTCACCCAATCCAAGCCATATGTTCTCTCGCCCTTTTGCCTCCGGAATTTCAAGCATTTCTTGGGAAGATTGATGAAAATACTATTCCCTCAACCTATGAGGAGGCCATGGAGAAAGAAGAATGGACCAATGCGGTTGATGAAGAGGTTGGAGCCATGGTCAAGAACCATACGTGGGACGAATCCGATCTCCCAAAAGATAAGAGGGTCGTGATTTCTAAGTGGGTGTTCACCATCAAACACTTGAGTAGTGGAGAAATTGAACGGTTCAAGGCAAGATTGGTCGCAAGGGGAATGACTCAAACCTATGGTGATGACTACACGGATACATTTGCACCGGTGGCCAAACTACATACGGTGAGAGTTGTTCTATCATTGGCCATGAATTTGGAATGGGATCTTTGGCAAATGGATATGAAGAACGCCTTTCTTCAAGGCGACCTAGAAGAAGAAGTTTACATGACTCCACCACCCGGTCTTGAGAGTTTAGTTAAGCCGGGAAAGGTCTTGAGATTGAGAAAGGCGATCTATGGTTTTAAGCAATCACCAAGAGCTTGGTACAAGAAACTAAGCTCCACCCTAATGGATAAGGGGTTCAAGAAGTCGTAATTGGATCATACTTTTTTTATAATGCAAGGGCAGAAAGGAATTGTGGTCGTCGTTGTATATGTAGAAAATTTGATCATCTCTGGAAGTGACAAAGATGGAATTCAAGATACCAAGGACTATCTTAAGAAGGAATTTGAGATTAAGGACCTTGGCGAGCTCAAGTACTTCGTTGGGATTGAGGTTTGTCGGTTCTCAAACGGCTTACACATATCTCAAAGGAAGTACACATTGGATCTACTCAAAGAGACGGACAAGTTAGGAGCCAAACCAGCCAAAACTCTTCTAGACGAAGGCTACAAGGTCGTTTGAAAGGGGGAGATAGAAGATGAACCATATAAAGATCCATCAAAATATCGGAGATTGGTGGGTAAGATGAGATGATCTATTTGACTCTTACTAGACCGGACCTTTGTTTTGCTGTGAACCAAGTGAGTCAACACATGAAGGACCCGAAGGTCCATCATTGGAACGGATACTTCGATATCTAAAAGGAGGTCCGGGTCTAGGCATTTGGATGGGCAAGAACGGTGACATGGAGTTAGTTGGTTATTGTGATACAGATTGGGCCGGTGATCGAAATGACCAGCGGTCTACAACCGGTTATTGTACATTCCTTGGAGGGAACTTGGTGACATGGAAGACAAAGAAACAAAAGTCGGTATCGTGCTCAAGTGCCGAGGCCGAATACCGAGCCATGAAAAAGCTCACCAATGAGCTTACTTGGCTCAAAGGGATTCTTCTACATCTAGGGATTGAGCAAGACCATCCGATCATAATGCATTGTGACAACCAAGCGGCAATCCACATTGCAACAAACTCGGTGTTTCACGAAAGAACCAAATACATCGAGATTGATTGTCACAAGGTCCGAGAGAAGATCGTGCAAGGAGTGACACTTCCATGTTACACTAAGAGTGAAGACCAATTGGCGGATATTCTTACCAAGGCTGCAAGTCTCAAAGTTTGCAACCACATCTTTAGCAAACTTGGACTTGTGGACTTGACTAAGCCATGATCTAGTCCCCTTCCCATGACCGTTAACACTCTTTTTCCCTTAGTAGGTTTTTATCCCATGAGGTTTTCCTTACTAAGATTTTTAATGAGGCAACGTGTTATGGGTTTCCAAGCTTAGCCTAAATCCCTTATGCTAAGCTTGAGGGGGAGTATTAGTTAGTGAGGAAGTCAAAGAATAGTTAGTGAGGAAGTCAAAGAAGAACAACCCCATAATTTAAGGAGTGCTTTAAGGAGGAAGACTAGGAGGACTTTAGGGAGGAAGACATGGAGGGCTTTAAGGAGGAAGACAGGGATTAATATTCTAACTTACTTTGGAGCCTCTCCCTCTTCTTTGTGCATACAAACTCTATAAATATGTTGTTTCATTCATTGTAAACATCATCTTGAATTAATAAGATTAATCAAGTTCATACACTTATTCTCTCTAGTTCTTCATTCTCTTTCTATCCAAAATACTATTAATCTTACTCTCTTATTCCGCAAATTCCAACATCCGCGACAAAAATACATTGGCCAATATATGATTTGCGTCATTGGACCATGAACGAGTGTAAGCAGCCACTTTGGATATGAAATATCCTTCCAAGTATATCTGGAATTTCATCAAATTCATGTGTATTTCCTTAAGTACCTTCATCATAGTGTCGATCTCCTCCTCGGTTTTTTGTCTTGATGTGCGGTTCAAAGTAATAGCTACAAAAGGTAGAAATTTCTTCATTGATGTATTGTTCAACGATCGATCCTTCTACTTTTGCCTTATTTTTCACTTTTTTCTTTAGATGACCCATGTATCTTTCAAAAGGATACATCCATCTAAATTGCACCGGTCCTCCAAGAATAGCTTCATGTGGTAAATGAATAGGCAAATGCTCCATGACATCAAAGAAAGAAGGAGGAAATATTTTCTCGAGGTTACAGAGAACCATACAAATGTTTCTATGCAACGTTAAAACACCATCTGTGTATAGTTCTTGCGCATAAGTCTCGGAAAAATAAGCTAACACCTACAAAACAAGAAACAATTATATAAGTATTTAGCTTCTGAACTGAACATATTTATAATATAACAGTTCATCTGAAAATGGAGAAACAAAGCAAGATAATATTTGAAGAAAGTCAAAGCACAAAAAGGAGTAGAGTCCACTCAAGAAACAAACAAACAGAGGTGTAGAATTATCAAACTAATAGAGTCAAAATAATGTGAAATCTTGCTCATAATCTGTTTTTCTATTTTATGTGCATGCTCTGTTTCATGTGCATACTCTGTTATCAAAAGTAAAAGCTGAGTTATGACCAAGTGTATTTAACTCTATATGCATGCATAACTCTTTCTTTTTTTCAATCAATACTACATCGTAATAAAAAGTAATAGGGTTAGCAAAAACAAAATAGAAAAATAATAATAAGAGGAAAGATCGTGTGTTTGAATAAGTCAAACGAAATTCTTAAATCCAGAGATATAAACATTTATATATATACATTTAAATCAAAGAGTTGTGATTACACGTTTCTATTCATTAATTAAAAGTTAAAACATGAAAACTACTACCCATGTGCTCTTGATAGGATTACTTGGGGAGGAAGTAATGATGGCCAATTTACAGTGAGCTCAGCTTATGAAATGTTGACCCATGATGCTCTTCCCCAACCTAATGTGGGCCGTCTATTTAAACGTATATGGAATGTGGTGGTGCCCGAGAGAGTTAAAACTTTTTTGTGGCTCGGTTTGCATCAAGTGTTGATGACGAATGTCGAGAGAAGACGAAGACATCTTAGTGAGTCCGGTTTATGCCAAGTGTGCAAGGGAGGAGATGAAACTATTATTCATATTTTACGCGATTGCCCAGCAATGGAGGGAATATGGAGTCGATTGGTGCCACCCGGTAAGAGACAAGAATTCTTTGCAAAGACCTTGATTGAATGGATTTATAGTAATTTGGGAGATGGATCACGGATAGGAGGGAGCAATTGGGCTACTTTGTTTGCTATATCGATTTGGTGGGGATGGAAGTGGAGATGTATGAATGTGTTTGGAGCTCAGGGTAAATGTCGAGATCGCGTGCGGTTTCTTAAGGATTACGCGAATGAAGTTTCTTTAGCACATAATAGATGTGAGGATCGGAACCAGAGTCATGTGGAAAGGGTTGAGAGGAATATTTCATGGCTGCGAGCGGAGGAAGGGTGGATGAAACTAAATACCGATGGAGCTTCAAAAGGGAACCCGGGGATAGCTTCGGCTGGAGGTGTACTAAGGGATAGTGGTGGTGAGTGGCGTGAAGGATTTTCGCTTAATATTGGTATTTGTTCGGCGCCTTTAGCAGAATTATGGGGAGTTTATTACGGACTTTTAATTGCTTGGGAAAGTCGGGTTGCACGGTTGGAACTTGAGGTGGATTCGGAATTAGTGGTTGGATTTCTTAAGACAGGGATTTCGGAGTCGCATCCGCTGTCTTTCCTGGTACGGTTGTGTCATGGCTTTTTATCGAAGGACTGGATAGTCCGTATTTCGCATGTGTATAGGGAAGCTAACCGTCTTGCCGATGGGTTAGCGAACTATACTTTTTCTTTACCGTTGGGTTTTCATTCGCTTGTTTCTGTTCCAAATGATCTTGATTTAATTTTGTTAGAGGATGCTGGTGGAATTACGATTCCACGACAGGTCCGGATGTAAGTCTATTTTTTTAGAATTTAATAAAAATGGGGGCTTCTGCCCCTGTGTTCAACCAAAAAAAAAAAAAAATGTTGTACTAAACAAATGGTATAATCATACACTGAAAAAATACTAAATCTATAAGGCAAGAAAACTACTACGCATGTTGAATAGCTCAATCGAGAATCATAAAAACTACTCAAAATTTATAAAAACAAAATAGAAAATTACATGGCAGTAAAATACTTACTAGATAGTGCATCATGTACAGATTTATCCATAAGCTCAGCTAACGCAATTGGAAGTAGCCGCTGCATTAAAACATGACAGTCATGACTTTTCATTCCTGTAAGTTTTCCTCCCAATAAATCAACACAGTTAGATAAACTTGATGAATATCCATCTGAAAATTTAACATCTTTTTTGAGCCACTGAAGAAAAATTGCTTTGAGAGGAACTTGGAGTCTAAAAATTGGGATCGGTGCCTTTTTGTCCATTGTTGTTAAGTACAATTCTTGGCGATCACACCACTCTTCCAAATCAAGTCGTGACTTGATGTTATCTTTCGTTTTCCCCAGTACATTCAACAAAGTATTGATGATATTATCGAAAAAGTTTTTTTCGATATGCATCACATCTAGATTATGTCGAAGTTTATGATTTTTCCAGTAAGGCAACTCCCAAAATATACTCTGCTTATGCCAGTTTTGAGTATCTCCATATCCTCGTAATCGTCCATGATTTCCACCGCATTCAACTGTTTTCGGTAAACAATTAACGGCATTGAAGATGTCATCGCCTGTTAGTATCGGAGGTGAATTAGAGACCACAAGCCTTCCACGTTTAAAGTTTTTCTTATTTCGCCGATAGGTATGATCTTCAGGTAAAAAACACCGATGAAAATCAAACTAACTTGTTTTTCTACCGTTCTTTAATTGAAATGCATCAGTTTTGTCCAAACAATAAGGACATGCCATCCGACCATGAGTTGTCCACCCAGAAAGCATACCATAAGCGGGAAAATCGCTTATTGTCCACATAAGTAGAGCTCGTAAGAGAAAGTTCTCCTTGGTAGAAATATCATAAGCTTCAACACCATTAAACCACAAATCTTTCAACTCTTCTATCAATGGTTGAAGAAATATATCCAGATTTCTCTTAGGATGATTTGGACCAGGAACGAGAATGGTTAGAAACATAAATTCTTGTTTCATGCACATTTCAGGCGGTAGATTATACGGAGTTAAGATCACAAGCCATAATGAATAATTATGTCATGACATACCAAATGGATTAAAACCGTCTGTACACAAGCCGATGTAAACATTTCTTTTTTCAGATGCAGAGTGAGGGAATACCTTGAGAAAATGTTTCCATGCTTCTCCATCTGAGGGATGACACATTTTTCCATCGACCGCTAAATGCTCAGCATGCCATCTCATTTCTTTTGCGGTACTACCAGACTGATACAATCTCTTCAGTCTATTAGCTACCGGCAAATAAAACATCTGGCGATATGCAACTTTTTTCTGCCCAATCTTTTGGGTAGGAAGAAATCTATCTTTCTTGCAAAACAAACATTTCTCTTCATTTTCACTTTCTTTCCAAAATATCATGCAGTTATCTTGACAAACGTCAATTTTTTGATAAGGTAAACCTAAAGACCACATAAGCTTCTTTATATCATAGTATGACTTCAGTGTGTTGTTACCTTTAGGCATATATTCTTGTATCACCCGAGCAATCGAGTCCATACACTTTTGAGTAAGATTATAATCTGTCTTCAAACTCATGAGCCGAGCTGCTAAAGAGAGTTTTGAAAGACCTTCTTTACATCTTTCATAAATTGGCTGTTTTGCAGCGTCTAACATATCATAAAAAGCTTTGGCCTCTCCATAGGCTCCTCTTCCATTCTCTCGTCAAATCCTGACTCTGTATTTTCAAATGCATCTGAAACCATTCACATAAGGATTCACTGGCTCTGTGTGAGACTCAGTCGTAAAAGTATCTTCTTCAGGAGAATTATTAGGCATATCATAATCTTCTCCATGAGAAGTCTAAACCCAATAATTCAGCATAAAACCTTTATTATATAAATGACTCCTCACAACGTCTTCTTCTTTTAATCCTCCTCCGTTTCCACACTTAATACATGGACAAAAAAAAGTTTTTCATGCTCAATGAATATAGGTTGTTGTTTTGTCAATTCCATAAAGTTTTCCAACCCTTGACCGTAAATTTCTGAAACTTGTTTGGTGGTATGATCAATTCTCTCATACATCCAACGTCTAGAAGCATATATCTCGCTACTTGAAGCCATCAAGATAATCTGCAATTATATATGAGAATTGAAAATAACTTTGAAACTTTACTTTTCAAAAATCTTAAACATTCGAGCAGATCTTAACCAAATTTTTTATAAGAATCGTTTCATACCTTGTTTAATGTAAAAAGATGAGAACTTAGCAAGAGGAAAAAAAATTTCTCGAAAAAAAATTTGATGACCGAGAAGCTTCAGTTGTCGTGTAGAATAGATTTAGGTGATTATTCTACTTTTCCAAATTTACAAAATCATATATCTACATCCACTATCTTAGTTTAAAAAGAGAAAAATATTAGTAAATCAAGATATCCTCTTTCGACTAAGATATTCTTTTATTATTTGATGACCTTTTATTCGGATTAATAGATGTTGTATATAACCGACTAACCGAGTATCATTTAAAATTAAAAAATATCCTTGTCAAGATTCTAATTAAGATTTATTGTCTCAACACGTTTCCATTAATTTAATAATTTTAATAATATAGAAACAAAAGACACGGTTGAGAAGCAAAAGAAAGCTAAGAGGACGCAGAAAAGAAACCGATCCCATCTCCAAATTTTTAATCGAGCCAAAAAACAATTTCGAGGGAACCTCAAAATTTCCACAACACCCAAAAAATTTCAGACTATATAATCATGCCTCTTCTTCTCTTAAAAACCGTTTTATCTCCACTACTTTTTTACTAAAGCAATTAGTTTCAAAGTTCTCCTTTAAAAGGTATTTGTACAAAATTCTAGATCTTAATAAGCTAATTCTGAGTTAAATTGCTTAGATAGTATTAGTTTATTGTGAATTTGTTAACTGTAGGATAAAGGAAACCTAATTTTATCTCTCTCTCCCTCTCTGCCGTTTGTTCAAATGTAGATTAAAGGAAGTTTTTTTGTCCAAGTATTCACTGAAAACGAAATTGGCATATTGAGATTGGAAATTAGCGTATTCAATAATAATTTGCATATTGGGAATGAAATTGGCATATTGATTGAGGATTTGCATATTAAGAATGGAATTGGCATATTGAGAATTGAGTGAAGCTAAATTAACCTTAGTTTTTTTTTGGTCTCATGTTGGGATATTGAGTAATTTATTCAAGGTTATGTTATAAATTTTTCTGTTTGGAGCCGTTGAGTAACCAGTTTTATGTGTTTGTAGTGTACATAGGGAAGAGCCATATGTTGATCGTACAAACTTACCGATGTTGCATCCTTCTCGGATAAACGGTGTTAAATGGTGTGTAACCTTTTTCTTAAATACCACTGATTTTTACACAGATTTATAACTCATTAAGTGATTTCATTCATTAAAACAGGTTTAAACACCATCCGGAAGTATCAACGGCTGTCTGAAAGGTCATTCAAAGTTATTTCAAAGGACCATGGTACTCTTGGAAAAAAGTGCCACCTTACTACAGGGAAACATGGTTTACTCTCTTTAAGGTATTCTTTATCTTATATTTCATCTCAATATTTACATAATTATTTCTTGTAGTATTCACTATGCTTGTAATGCTCTGTTTCTTCAGCAAAAATTTAACTGGTATGTTTCTATCAATCATCGAGTTGAAAGAGAGTTTTACAAACTTGCTGCTTACCGTCTCAAAGGAATGATAAGCTTTGCAAGGAATGCAAAACAAAAACTAGATTGGATTTTGACTGAGTATTGGCAGCCTATGCAAGCGTATTGGGCAACACCAAAAGCTAAAGAAACTAGTGATAAGGCTCGTGCTTCTCGAATGTTCGATCGCAATGGTTTAGGTCCCCATTCCCATGGAGCTGGTTCATGTTCTTACGTCAAACATCAAGATATTTTGGTAATCTCTATTGTTTTTATTTCATTAGTATTATGTGATTTTTTATGTGCGTTTTATTGTTTCTCTTTATCAATTGTTTGTTTTCCATAGAGCAAATAATGAAGACTACTCCTTCATTGATGTGATGAAGAAGACACATCAAAAGGCTGATGGAACATATGTTGATCAACGAGCATGCGTGGTTGCGAAAACTTATGAGAAACATGTACAAGAACGCTTGGCGGAGCTTGAATCTACTGGAGAAGAGAATGTGACAATTGAAAGTCTTGATCACCATGAGAGGAATCAAATTTATATCAAGGTAAAACATTATACTGAATAGATTAAGTAGAAACATAATGTTATATAGTGGACTTAGTAAAAACGTATTGCTTTATATAGTAGAAACGTATAATGGTACTTATGTGTTGCATGTTAAGAATTAAAACGTATAATGGTAATTATTAGAAACGTATATTTAGTAGGAACGTATTGCTACATTCTGACTTGTCTTTAAAATGTGGATTAAGTTTCTTTTATATACTGGTAACTCTCTTATTGTATATGCATATATTGTTAGAGAATCAAATCATCATCATCAATATCCAATCATGATTCTCCTAAAGAGCTATGATTGTGTGGTCAATGATATGATCAACATTATCATAAATGTATATATATATATATATATATATATATATATATATATATTTCATTACTCTGTTTTAGGTACATTTCCTTATTAGCTTAGATGAGAAGACTCTCAATTCTTGTATAAATTAGTGCTTGTAGGAACGTTGAATAAGATACCAAAATATTGAATGCAATTATAGAAACTGAATAACTAAAACAGAGCTAATAGTTTTT
This sequence comes from Draba incana, assembly GCA_963576765.1. Classification (NCBI taxonomy): domain Eukaryota; kingdom Viridiplantae; phylum Streptophyta; class Magnoliopsida; order Brassicales; family Brassicaceae; genus Draba; species Draba incana. Next base: position 49,693,618 of record OY755202.1, on the reverse strand, counting down.
TCAAATAAGCAAAGTAAGGATAATGACTAAACTGTCAAGTGACAACCATGTCCGACTAATCATATGCAACATTTATTGTTTTTTTTACAGGCTGCTGGATCATCTAAACAAGGTCATGTCTTTGGTCTTGGAGCAATGGAAAGTGAGGTTGTACCATCTTTTGATGCTTCTTCAAGTGCACATCAACCTTCTCAAGGAGAAGAGATGATCACGCAGCGGCTCGACGAGGTCGAAAATGAACTAAAACAAAGCTGTGAACACAATGAGAAAATGCAGGAGAGACTTGATTCCATGGAGAAGATTCTTGAGTCTTTTACAAGTCAGAATGCTTAGTGAAGTTTACCGCCAAAACCGTTATCCCATGGAATCTAGTATTTCTATTTACTAATTATTTTAATTATTGTTTAGTTTGTATTTTGTTAAGACTATTTCTTTGAAATTGCTTTAACTTTGTTTAGGATGCTAGTTTGTTAAGTAATATTATCATTTGCTTTTTATCTTTCTTTTTCTTTTTAATGCTTTTTTTTACTTTTTAATTAGACTAATGAATACAAATATTAATTAAATAAATAGGTGGAAAATTTTTGTGACTAAAACTTAACTTTACATTCACACATTTTTTTGTCATAAAATTCAATGAAAAGGTCACTAATAAAACTAAGTTGTGAAATTTTTGTAACTTATTTCGGTCACTAATTATGACGAATTGTGACATTTATTTGGTAACAATTTGTGACTGCTAGGTGACTATAATATGGTAACAATTTGTGACATATAAGTGACCATTATTTGTCACAGTTTGTGGCGTATTTGTTATATAATTTTCCGTCACGAATTGTGTCGTTTTTGTAACTGTTTTGATATTGTCACAAATAGTGACAATTTGTTACCGGTTTGAATCGTCACAATAATTTGTGACATTTTTGAGACTTTATTGAAATTGTGACGATCCTATTGTGACCTTTCAAAATTTGTATCAATTTTGTCACAATGATCAATTTGTGACGAAATATTTATATATTGTGACTAAACAAATAGTAACAATATAGTCATTTTTTAGTAGTGGGATGGTGTGATCGGTCCGCAGAGGTCTCCGTGTATAAGCTCAAGAACTTGAGAGGCTCGATATGAGGTTGATTTGGGAAAGCTTGTCGTGTTTGTTTACCGAGAAGGCATGACACACAAGTCTCTTTCTCAATTGACAACTTTGGTATTCCCATCACAAGCTCTTTGTTGACCATTATCTTCATTGTCTCAAGATTGACATGTCCTAACCTTGTGTGCCACTTACTTGATTCGTTTAGGCCCATTACTTGAAAGCACTTAATGGTATCATCAACCTCTAAAATTACTTTATACAACCGATTCTTGGACCTAGTAGTTTCAACGAGTAATAGACCATTCCGATCAAATAACATGAGACTATCATCCTTCATTCTTACTTCGCATCCTACTTCAGTGGCTTGACCAAGGCTAATAATATTGCTTTTTAGATCAGGAATGAAATACACGTTGTTTAGCACCTTCTTTTCACCATTCTCAAAACCAAACCGTATGGACCCTTTTCCCTTTATATCTATATGGGAGCCGTCTCCAAACCTTACTTTTCCCATAATCTTCTCATCAAGAGTCACAAAGAAGGCTCGATTTCCACTCATGTGATTGCTAGCTCCATTGTCTAGATACCACACATTACACGTGTCTAGATTTGTTTCAAAAACTTTGGGCTTCACTTTCTCCTCATTAAGAAACACCACTTCATCGTTTCTTGTAGTTTAAGTAACCTATCGGGACAATCAAAAGCGTAATGACCTAGTTTGTCACAACGATAGCATGTGATCCTCGAAGTATCCTCTCTTTCTCTATTATATCGGAAGTTTCCACCTTGATATCCTCCATATCTGCCACCTTGGAAACCTCCATATCTACCACGACCTCTTCCTCTCCATGAAAATCGACCCCCATGTCCTCTTCCTCTATTACCGCCGTAATTCCCTTGATATGACTGTGATGTGTCCGTATTGGCATACATAAGAGTTTTTTGATCATCATGTTGCTCTTCTTCTTCTTCACCGATCCTTTCCTCATAGGCCTTTAACCTTCCTACAATATCCTCAAAGCTTGTTTTATTAAGATCGAGGACTTGTTCAAGAGCAGCAATAATATGTATGTATCTCTTTTGCAGTAGACTTTTGAGGAATTTCTTCACGAGTTTTGGTTCTTCGATGGTTTCTCCAAGAGCTGCAGCATTATAAGATATTTCGGAGAGCTTTCCTACGAAAACATCAATCGTATCACCTTCCATCATCTTAATTCTGTCAAATTCAGCCATTAGTGTTTGTAGTCTAGCCTCTCTTACTCTCTCGGCTCCAACATGCCTCGCGATTGCATCCCATACTGCTTTTGAGGTGTCAAGTTCTCCAACTTGTAGAATCAATGCTTCCGGTATAGATTGGAATAATAACGCGATTGCCATATTATTCTTCTCTTCGTCTTTAGTTCCAAATTCTATGGTTTCCCATACCTTATTCACCTTGAGATCGATCTTCATCCGCATGGACCACACCGTGTAGTTCGCGTTAGTTAGCATAGGACACTTAATAGAGGAGGGTCCACTCTCCTTCGATTTGATCTCAGCCACATCGTTCTTATTGTCACCCATTCTGACTCGGTCTCCTTCGTTCTCCGTTGTCTCTGCCCACGACTTTCTCAACACCTCTTGTTGAGAATTTTAAAAACTTCCTAATGGCTCTGATACCAAATATAGAATCTTGATATTAAGAACACAACAAATAATATGAATAACTCTCTTATTATTCTTTAAGGAAAATAACTCAAAACCTTAATCTCAAATCTCATAAGTTCTGCTACAAGTTAGCACCTCCTTATATAGAGAAACATAACTCCAAAACCCTATTCTCATATTTCCTAAAACACAAAAGGAAAACTTCCATATTAGATATGTATATTTAGATTCTCCTAAACATATTTTGCTTGAGCCTTGAGCTATTTCAAGCTTACAACAACACCCTTCCCTCTTCTGATATGACTTCCCCAACAAGGCTGGTGAAATCATTTTCGCACCAAAAACTCTGCCACACAAAGCTCAACCCTTCTACATTTACTACTACAATGTAGAAAGAAAAGACATGAGAATAGTTCAGATCCACGGAATTGTAGACGATTAAGGTTTAAGGTGGGGTTATGGAGTCACATGCAGTTTTTTGTGTCTCTATCTCACCCGAACGTGTCGAAATTATTGCCTCTTTATAATGTGTTTTATGTATTTCTTCAAGGATACTAGCTAGTGGATTAGCTTGAGAAACTCTATATATATATATGATTTTTTCATAATTAAGACTATTACTACCTTAATTTTTTTAAAAGGAATCCTACTTTTTAACAACAAGTTTCTAATCTAAGCTATTTTTTAAACGAAATTTGGCTACCTAACGCGATTAACATATATAATTTTATTAGTAAATGTGGAAATAGTTAGAATTAGATAGTTTGGGTAAATTACCGACTAAAATTATTAGTTGAAGGGTTTTGTGATGAGTTTGATAGTTTGAGGGAAATTAGTTTGGGCTACATGATTGGAGGGAGTTTAGGGAATTAAGTCACCCCCTGAGATTAATTATCATGAATTTATGAACATATTATTAGGTTTTTTTTTTTTTTGATAACTCAGGGAATCCCAGACCTATGGAGGGTCCAGACTAATCTCTGGGGGAGGTGCAGCCCATGGATAGACCTTCTCTCCGGATATTCAAATGGGCCGAAAGCAAAGGTCCATATCCGTGTGGCCAAATGGGAATTGTTAGCAATTTCACGCTTGAGGGGAATCGATTCCTGGCCTAGACAACCAAGGCAACTCCTCCCCAACTGGGAACCACTAGACTACCATCACTTGGTTTATTATTAGGTTTACGTGGAACTCGAATCGTTTTCCATTCGACATGACAAAGTACATGGTTTTAAAAATAGAAAAAATCGTCAATTTTGGTTGACATTAAAATCAAATCGTAGTATATGGTTTAGGACGTTGTACTTTTAGATCATACTAGGTCTTTCCCCGCGTTACACGCGGGATTTGTGGTGAATTTCTGATGTTATTTCTTAATTTTTTTGTTATTTGTGCGTCTGTGTTGTTGGTTTATTAATTTGGAAGTTTGTTATATCTTCAAATTTGGCTGATTTATTTTGTTTTTTGTTTTGGAGGTATGTTCATTTTTGTTGCAATTATTTTATTGTCGTATGTTTCTGAGAAAGTAAATAGGTTATCACTAGAGAAGTACTCTCATTATATTATCTTATGGTATAATATCTTGGAACTATATTATCGATTTTGCTATTCGTGTTTGATTTTGCATATAAAAAGAATGGTATTTGTTAACAATTTAATTCGAAGATTAGTTTGTAATGAGAATTGTAAAACATAAGAATTTAACTCGAGAATGAAACTAAGAAAGAGAATGTGTGAGCCCACAAATTAGGAAACGTAGAGCAGTGGAAGGTTGTTTGAAAATGAATGAGAATGACATGGTGAAGATTAATATGTCAAATGTCGGGGATTCTCCTCTCATGTTATGCGGTGTTTGTTTAGCAACCGTCGTGTAAACTTTTTGTTGTATCTTCCGATATCTATTATAGATTTGTCAAAGTAAAACCTTATTGTTGGTATCGATTCGAGGGGTAATTTTTTCCGAATTAATTTTAATTTGTCAAACTTAAGTATGTGTAAGTATAAAATATGTGTTACTCACGTATATACCTTTCTTATCTTTTAGGTTGGTGCTTTTTTTTTTATCAACCAAACATTTAAATGTATGTATATAGCTTTCTAGCCCGCTCTGCGCATTCTCATGCTATTGCATTTTCATTTTTACACTCTTCTCCTCCGAGTTGGGCAACTAATTCAGGAGGCATCTTCTGATTTAGGTTGGTGCTTTATGATCAATTTTTCTCAAATGCCAGAATTCTTTTTCGAAATATTTTGTTCACTCCGAACAATTTATATAAATAATGTGATTAAGTAAGGAATTTTTTGAATATATGTACATATATAAATATCTTTTTTTTTTTGGTTCTCTCCTAATTTACTCTACCCAAAATATCAAACAAATTGATAAATATATTTATTTATCAATTTGTTTGATATTTTGGGTTGAATTACATGGTAGTGTTTGTGATTTTGTAATTATTTTTTTTAGTAAATTACGTATTTAAAAAGACCTCAAATTTGGTAGATATGTATAATAATACATCAAAATAAAGTTTAGAATGTGTTATTCAATAATGGACTGAATGTTAATCTTTAAGATTTGAATTTGATATACTTTTAAAAAGTTATGTGCCCGTATACTATTTTTTTTGTTGTATATTTTGGTTTAATAATTTTCGTTAAGAGACTTTAGTATAATTCGTTTCAATTTGATTCAGTATAGAAAGATTGTGGAAGTTATATAGTTGTGAACAACAATGGATGTCTGAATATACAAAACTCTAAAATATCTTCTACATGTTTGACAAATATAAAACTAATAACACAAAATTTTAAATATAGATTAGAATCACGAATAATGCCAGACACTTTTCTATATGCTCCAGGGTATACCAAAGTTGTATGGCGCACCTGTGACAAAGATCATCCCAGTAATAACCTTGATAGTCCCACAACAACAAAAAAAGCAACCGAAATGGGAGAAGATCACGACAAAATCCACATAAACCAAAAGGCAAAGTTGCATTTAAATTAAATAAAAACCGATGATTGAATGATACACTTGAAGAAGGAAAAAATTATAAGCAAAATGTAGGTAAACCAAAAATGGGTAAACTTTTGTAAACAACCAAACTCTCGTCCATAGGTTGACTTGCAAACACCGCTTTGTAACTTATCATCTCCAAATAACCTGTCAAGATCGACATTTGCAAAAACGGATTATAAAAAAGATTTATGAAAATTGAGAATCTTTATCTTTGTCTCAAGAAATAGCGGCTAAACCACCACTTAACCCGAAGGATCCACGATGTATCAGAGAACATTTTTGGTATCGAGCAGAATATGTTTGATGTTGAGTCGGTTCTTCTTCAAATCCATTGAGGCATACTGATAGTCGATCCTCATCAAGAGACAAAGTCTGTCCAGATTTCGAGCTTGGGAAAGAAGCTTCTACATGCATTGCTTTCATTTCGATTAGCGACTATGTACTATATACATCTGCAATTAATAAAAAATAAGCAGTGTGAGAGACTACTTAGGTGATTCAAAGTCTTAAGACTAAAAGTTTTTGGATGGTTTGATCCTAAATTCCTTCTTTTGGCATTACAATTAGCTTCTTCAGGGTAGTTACATAACTTGGATCAATGTTCAAGACATATACATAGCATTTTGCGAGAATGTCGCTGCTACAATGTTAGTGTTCCGGCAAAAGAATTCAAAATTGGAAAAGAAAAATGTAACCTTTGCGACTTCTAATTGAAGGCATTCTCGCCATAATTTTGCGAGTTCTAGAAGAAGACCGATCCCTCCATCTTTCATCATCATGAAATCATATAATCACTTAAAAAGTCAAGAAGATGTTAGTGGTGTGTTGCGGACGAATGGGGTTCTATATATATATATATATATATAGGATTGAGTGGCTGCGGCGATGGAGTAACCATTACTACGGCTTAGAATCGTGCTTTGGGGCGTTGAGAGTGAGAGAAGTGGAAAAGTTCGTACTCTATGAGGAGAAGTAATTGTTAGGGATTTCAATCATGTGGTTTTAGTCGTGATATGTGGTTAATGATTCTCTAACCATAAGTTTAGAAGTGGAAGAGGTGAGAAACAGAATTGTCAAGGAGATGAATCGGCCGATTAGGTTTGTGTGGAGAGGGATTCTCGTTGCAGAGAAGATCATCCAAGAAGGAAGTGTTTGTGGGTTGGGCCTAAAAATTATTTATAGATTTTGTTTGTTTCATCATTATAGGTAGTTAATATGATAAGGTAAGATAGGAATTTTATACTATTATTTAGTGTATAAGGAACTGTATATTTACTAAATTTAATTTGGTATTTTTTGGGTGATTGTAGGTGGTAAATATAGAAGAGTTCTAATTAAAAAAAAATATTTGATGAATTTGTATTTTTTGTAAGTAAAGTTTATTTTCTTCAAATTGAAAACATAGTAATTTCAATAAAATATGAAATTTCAAAAATCAAAAACATTTAAAAAATAAATTTTTAAAAAATAAATTTTTAAAATCATAAACAATGAACGCTAAGTTGTAATCTTGATCATGTCCAAATTGTTTTCTTGCACTAAGATTTTGGGAAAAATTCCAGATATAAATAGGTCCCCTTTTTACTTTATTTCTACAAAGTAACTTTTTCCAAAGAAAATGGTAATTTTTTTTTTCCATTAGTGAATTTTTTATTATTTTCTTAGAAAAAAAAAATTTCAATCTCACTTTTGATAATTACATTTCTTCTGTCTTCTTCTCCGATCTGCTCCTTCCTCGCCGTCGATTTTCTCCGGTCGCCGAAATTGTTGTTTTCCGGCCTAGTCTTTTCCACCGTCGAAGCCTCGCCATGGTTCGTGGTTGTTGAAGACTAGATCGACGACGACCATCGAAGACGACCAACGATAACCGTCGTCTTCCTCCACCGACCAAACCATCGACGCGACAATTGACCAAATCACCGACCAAACCATCGACCAAACCATCGACGACGACCACGGACCATCGAAGACGAGATCGACCAAACCGTTATCTTCCTCCACCGACCAATCCCAACGAGCCACGTCACTTATATTTACTGTAAATATAGTTCCCATTTTTAGAACCGTAAATATGCCATCTACCCCACTTTTCTTTATTTTAATATTTTTAACATCCCAAACCAATCTATATTACCTCCTATTTACTCTGTATAATGATGCTCTTAGGCGTAAGAAATATAAAACATAGATGACATGTCTTAATGAATGAATCTTACTGGCTAATTTTAAGGAGATTGTTTTGGCTGATTATTTTTGCCCAGCCTTAGAGGGCTGGAAATCTTCTCCTTTTATATAAAGGAGATAATGTACTAAACATATCGTTGTGTGTAGCTGTTTTGATTTGGTTTTGGCCAGAACATGTATGGTTCAAAATTGGAAATGATTATTTAACTCATGACATAGACTAAAGTTAAATCTTTAAAGGCTCATGAAAGTTATAAAAAAAAATCTTAGAATTTTCTAAAGCCACAAGAACATGGTTTTTGTAAAACCGATAAAAAAAAACTACTTCTGATCATAACATTCTAAATATATGGGACTTTATAGGATATTCTCTCAAATGCTCATCTCTCACTAATTTGTTGAGCTCTTCTTTCTTGTTGGAAAGATTGTGTGTAGTTATTGTCGGGCGAAGAGATCTTGTGAGTTCTTTTAACTCATTTTGTTTATCTTGTTCATTAAACTTTCGTCTCTTCGATTCTATCCTTGTTTCTGTTACTCGAAGACTTGAAAAGATATTCTAATCCTAACCAAAATTTGGTTTATCCCTCTTTCACGCCAAATAAAAGTTTGGGTAAGAATCCTTTTTTGAAACCTTTCTATACGACTATACCTTTTGAAATAGTCTAATCTAAAAAATATTCATTAGAAGATCTAGCTTTGATACCTCTCAATGTTTCTAAAAATTGTTCTTTTTCTTGTTCAACATGACCATTTAAGGACATGTTCGCAAAGAGCAAGACCCCCATTTTCTGACTATTTTTTAACGTCCCCAAATTTGTAATTTTTATATATATATATAGTCATACAAAAAAAAATTTACTAACATGAGAAGCCTACCAAGGCCCAAAACATTATTGTTCCAACGTGATGCACAAAAAATGAGTTATGTGAAACCCATTTAATTAAAATATAAAAAAAAATATTTTTCTCTTTGTTACGGATACTTTAACTACTTGAGGTCCATTTGTGTTCTATTTAGTAGGGGTGGGCACGGGGCAAGTACCCGCTATTTTGGATAGACTTGTGACCCGACCCGCCCTGCCCAAGTAATTAAAATTTTGGCTTGTTACTTGACCCGTTTGAAAGGGGTACTTAGAATATCAAGTACCTACCTGCAAGTAACTTGGTTTGACCCGCTACCAAATAAAAAGAAAGGTCGAAGCCATAAAAGTTGGACTGATTCCATGTATTTTGGACGGCTCATGTATAATTTGGCCCAAGTAAGTAATATCATAAGAGTTAATCTATATTTATAAGCAACTACTTTAAATTTCAGCGACGCTTTTTACCGATGTGGGACTAAAATATACAAAGAAATATGTACTTAATGCTGCCATTTCGATCAATTGACTTGGCCCATTATAAATTCAGTAGATCTCAAGCTCATTAGTACATAATAAATCCACTTCTGATGTATATGAATTTTTAAACCAAGTAGAATTAGTACTTTTTACAAGTAACAAGCAGTAACAAGCCGGGTATTAAAAAACAAAATTGTACTTGGTACTTGACCCGTACTTGCAAGTAAATATTTTTTACTACTTGATACCCGGTTTGGCAATAACAAGTACTTGCTTTTGCAAGGCGGGTACGGGACTAGTAGCGGGTACGGGACAAGTATCAAGTATTTGTGCCCAGCCCTACTCTAACTCATTTAGCTACTTTTGGATATTTAAAATCATTTGAAAGAAAACGCGGTTGATAATAGTTTTATACTATGAAATAGAGGCCCCCGCTTTTAGGTTGGTTTTGGCCTCCATTATTTCAAGGCCGGCCTTGCATGTTCGTTTGCTCATCTAGTATTTTCATCCAATTGGTCCATCTATGATTTAAGTGATCCAACTCGGTTCAGCCGAATGGTTTTGATAAACTTTTAAAAACTCAATCGAGTAAATCTATTTGGATGTTGCTCATTTCCGGTACTAAACGAACATTATTTCTCATTTCCATCGAACCATATGAATAAACAAACGAACATGCATAATCTTTTATCAACCTACTCACACTAATAAGCCCGAACTTATTTTTCCTAATTTGAAATTAAAATTTTGACTTTCTCCCCAAATAAAATCCCTATTCAATTTCTTCGAAACTTTAGGAAACTACATCCACATTACATACGCATTTGCACTTACCACATTACATACGCATTTGTAAATCTTCTTCGATGTTTCCACGAGGTTTCAACTTCGATGAATCATAAACAATTCCAAAGAAGCGAACGACCCGTTCAACTTCCTTTTTCTGCCTCTTGGCACTAAAATACTCGAAATCAAATCAAGAGTCTCCCCTTTTTGTCCTTCGTCGTACGTCTCTTTTACATACAGTACACATCTCTAATCTCTCTATATAAAGTCTTTGCAGATTGACCCTTTCTCAGATACACTTCAATTCTCTCCAAGGTACAATTTTTCCCCTTAACTCTCTCTTACTCTTCCCAATTTTTGATCTTTTGGGGTCGGAATAAGATTCTAACTTCTCGAATCTCAAATCCTCAATATGGGTTTTGTTAAAGTCTTGATTTTTTCGCTCTCCTGTGTAGCTCTCATCGAAAAGTCTCCATCTTTGGATAAGAAAATCGTCAAATAGATAAGAGAGAAAGTGATTGTGATGGATAATTTACTCAAAGGTGAGGCTGACAATTACGATGGTGTTACTGTTACCATCTCCGAGCCCATGGATCCTCAGGTTTTTACAGAAAAGCTTAAGGCTTCACTTTCGATTTGGAAAGAGGAGGTATATTATTAACAATCTGACTTCAGATTCAACCCTTAAGAGAGATTAGTTTTTGTTTTTAAAAAGAGAGTTTTTGATTTTTGCAGGGGAAAAAGGGGATTTGGATTAACTTGCCTCTTAGATATGCTAATCTTGTGGAGTCTGCAGTTAGTGTAAGAGATTATTTGTATTATATGTTGTGTTTTGAATTTGGTAAGAGGGTTATATATGGAATTTGTTTGGTGGTTCTTGTTCAGGAAGGGTTTAAATACCATCATGCTGAGCCTGAATACTTGATGCTTGTGAATTGGATCTCTGAAACAACTGATACAATCCCAAACAATGCTTCTCACATTGTGAGTGTTGGTGCTTTGGTATTCTGCAAGAAGACTGGAGAGGTAACACTCTTGTGCACACGTTGTTTAACGATTAATCATTTACTTGTCGTTGTTAACACTCGTGATCATGTGTTGTTCGTTTAGGTCCTTGTTGTCCAGGAAAAGAGTGGTTATTTCAAAGATAAGAATGTGTGGAAGCTGCCTACTGGTGTTATCAACGAGGTGATTCTTATTGTCCCACTTAAATATTTACAATTACGGTGACTGATATGAAGAGTAAAGCATGAAAGATTTTTGAAACGAGTTTCGTGCAATCTTGCTGAATGAGAGCTCCTATGATCCTAAGCCCCATAATGCCATGTATACAGTGATGAGTGAACTTAATGTGTATCAAAATTTTAAAGAAGAACCCTTTCTATAACCGATAAACCTTGATGATATTCAGCAGCTTAACTTTTAGCTATAGGTCTACTATATCTAGCCTAGAAGTGAATGTAGCAGACTAGAAATGTTGTACGTCGTTCAGAGAGCAGTTATTGAGGGCTTGGCTTATAAAAACTCAGTTGAGTGTCACGTATACGTTATTGATGTAGTACAAAGATATATAGTGTCAAATATTGGTCCCTGGAATGTTGATTGATGATATCGATGGTGAAATGAATACGAGAATGGCGGAAATGGTGTTCTAATCGTTTTTTTGTAATGCTACTAACTAACACTTTTCAAATCCACAGGGTGAGGATATTAGTGCGGGAGTAATTCGCGAAGTAAAAGAAGAAACTGGTGTATGTATCTAACTTTCAGAAAAAGAAAGAAAAAAACAATTTTGAGGATCTTTTACTTACCATTCTAATCTGAATTTGTATTTTTTTTTACTTCAGGTTATTGCAGATTTCGTCGAAGTGGTGGCTTTCAGGTAAAATTATCTTACATTGCCTTAGACATATTTGATCTAACTTACCACATCAGTTCCTCATCGGTCTAATATTTACGCGCAGGCAAAATCACCAAGCATTCTTGAAAAAGAAATCGGATATATTTTTCCTATGTGTGTTAACTCCGCGCTCCTACGAAATCACTGAACAACAATCTGAGATCTTGAATGCTAAGGTAAAATAATAAACACTTTCTAGTTTTCAATGTTGAACTCTAGTTCCAATTTTCACCTGAGCTGGTATATCGTTTTTACAGTGGATGCCGGTCCAAGAATATGTAGACCAACCATTTAACCAAAAGAAAGAGATGTTCAGGCTCATGGCTGAAATCTGCCAAAAGAAATGCGATGAACAATACTCGGGATTCTCTGCCGTGCCAATTGCCACAACGGCTGGTAAGAAGAGCTTTATCTTCTGCAATGCTGATCATGCTGATAGCGTTCGTGCCCGAGCCTCCACTTCTCTCTGATAAACTTTCTCATCTGATTATGTTTGATCTTAGAAATTTGTGTTTGGTCAATGTGTGACAAAACAAGAAACTTTCTTATATTCTCTGATTTATTGTATCTCTGTATTTAAAAATAAGACCAACTTCCTTGTATTGGCATTGTCTTCTAATCTATTTTCAGTTGTGGTTTCATTCATTTCTCATGCTTAGGTGCTTTTTATTGGTTTATTCGTTGAAATATTGTGATGGGATAAATTAGCATGATGCATTTTAAAATCACAAGCAAAATCGACGATTGTTTTCTAAAATCATACGCGATAAATAAACAATGATACTTATAAAAATATGGGCCGCTGATTTTGCAAACAAAAAACTATTGTTCATTTAGTGGTATTACTCTTTTAATGATTCAATAAACCTTTTTTCAAATCTCTTGAAAACTTGTAACAAAAACCATCACAAATTTATCAAAATTTTACAAATATAATATGATTTGAGTGATAATATAAAGAAACTTAATTGGTTATTAGCTACGAAATTTAAATAAATTTTTATTTTGTAAGACAGAAGTGAACCAAAGTTCAATTAATGATTGTTCTTGATTGCAAAGAGGAGAAAAGAAAAAGGAATGGGAAATAATTTGAAAGTTGTATTGTAAACAAAGCATCTTTCTCTTTGTCCAACGAACATCAATCAATCTCCGGTTGTTTTGTTTTTATGATTGCACGCACAATATTTTCTAATACTACAACGTTGATCCATATATGATATACACATGTGTATGTCATCATTGATGAAATGATGAGTATCTAGACAGCAAATAGCCAAATTGTCGTCAATTATTTGCAAAACAGTTTTTTTTTTTAATTATACACAGTTTCCCCAAATGCTTTCTAGGCCCAAGAAACTAATCTGTGTCGCCGGCGATGCCCAAATGTTAATTCCCCGGTGGCCGAGACTCGAACCCGGGTGGCGGTAGTTACAGCAAAACAGTTTTTTATTCAACAAAATTAAAATAACTTAGGTAAGAACATGTTATGTTATGTAATAACATTTTTTTTTAACGTCGTTAGCTAATCATAATATCACCTATATATTCCTTTTCTAGCGTTTTTTTTTTGTTTCTCTAGATTTTAGTGTTTAAATCGTAACCATGGCTTGGTCTGTATTTTTCGATGACATTTCTGTTTTGTTGTGGAGTTTTGACTCTGGTATCATCTACGTTGGTAGCCGGTTTGTGGTTTTTCATGTGGTTTGTCCATTGTATATCAATCGGTTTTAATAGTGTATTACATTTACAATTAGATGGAACGCGCAATAAATATACGAACCTCACGATTGTACAAATTTGGACTCAACAAATATGTCTATATAGTTTTTGTCTACATTTAATGACCATCAACTTCATAAATTTGTTGTTGGTGCAAATCAATGATTGTTGCAATGAAATAGATTTAGAAAATTGGTTTGTTTTTTATTGGCAAGTGTTAGACAAAAATGAACGAATTAATTGCGTTGAACAATAAAGATTTAAACGGACAAAACTAAGTCTTTTTTTTTTTTTGGTCGAAACTAAGTCTAGAGTAAAGAATGGCAAAGAAGAGAATACAATGATTAAGCTTGGAGTGAATAAGTGGAAATTTTAGCGCAAAGAGTGTATGCATTTGATATGTCACTTGCCTTGTTCCTCCAATTCCATCTTTTATATTTCAAACCTTCATTCTTCTTGTCATCAATCCGTTTGATTTGTCATTTAATTTCATTAATTCTCTGCTCAATTCCGTTGATTAATACTTTTTCTATAAAAAAATTTAGTTACATCGACTCTTACTTGAGATCTATGATCTATCCCGCAACTTCACAAACCCCAACTCCAACTCATTTACTTATTGGACCAAGATTTTCATACTAACCATTTCTTTGCTAAGTTATAATTATCATCATTAATAATGAAAAGTTTAGACTATACAAAATATTTTAACAGAATTTGCTAAATTTGTGTAGTTGATTTCATGCCAAATTAAAAATAAAAAAAACATGGAAGTAAATTTGACCGTTGTAGCGATGCCGTCTTAAAGGTGTAGTTATTAATGGTGGAGCATCATTTTTTTGGTACGTTAATAAAGATTTTCTTTTGGTACGTCTATAAAGATGCATCATGTATTTTCTAGAGATTATTATTAGTGTAGTTTTATTAATGAAGGAGAATCATTTTTTTTGGGGATCAAATCCACCGCGACCACGAAGGATTGTAACATGCATATACAGCTCACACCACCGACACTATCTTCATGCCTACACGTGATTTCTTTTTCTTTTGTTGTAGTAAATAAAAACAAATCCCATCCAAACAAGTGGAACAATTAATTATTCCAAAACTCCACACATAAATTTTTATAAAAAAAAAGAATTTATAAAACGAATTATACCAGAAAAAAACCAAAAAAAAAAAAAAAAAAAGATTCCAAATCGAAGTAAATCATCACATGAACCAGACTCCAAAACAGAGCCCGAAAATAGCCATCACGAAACTCCTCCTTGAAACGGCACCGTTTTTATCATCAGCCACTTCACCGTCATCATCTCCGGGAGCATCCGCCGCGGGTCCATCAGCAGCCGCCGCATTCTTAGGCTTATGTTTACTCGACTTAGGAGCCGGAGCCGCAGCCTTAACAGCCTTATAAATCTCTCTAGGCAACAAAACTTTATCAATCTTATAAATAATCAACGGTTCTTGATCTTTCAACGTACCCATAATTTTCGCCGTTACAACGTCCGTCTCAAGCGTCACTTCTTCACCATCATTCTGAACCGTAAAATCAAATTTGTTATCACCTTCCGTAGCTAACGTGTTAACGGCTCCGTTACCTGACCTAAGCATCTGTAACGATTGGTAAACCGGCATGCCATGGTACAACACTAACGCCGTCTTGTTAGCGTTAGATAGTGCTTTGAATTTCGGCATGAATTTCCCAACCGCACTGTCTGAAGGACAAAACACCGTTAAACCTCCGTCTACTGAATCTTGAAACGTTTTGTCTGTTTTTGTTGATTTCAAGATCTCGGAGAAAGCTTTGCATCCTTGCTTTTCGAGGATCGTTGTTAGGATAAGATCGCTAGGGCTTGCGGTTGGAGCTTCTGCTTCGGGTGAGGTCAAGACTTGGCTAATGTGAAGTACTGAGATGTTGTAAGCTTTTTCGAATATGGATTTAACGTAATGAGCGGTTAGTTGACTATCGTCGTCTTGGACACCGAAAGCGACTTTACCGCCTTTAATGTCGGTAATATTGACGTAACCGGATGTTCCGGTAGCTGAACCGGTGGATTGGAACATGGAAGCGGTTGAGGTTGAACCGTCGGTGATTTGGTGGAGTTTCTTGGTGCCGAAGTAATCGACTAGGACGTGAAGGGAGAGAATGTTGCGGATTGTGTAGAGGGAATAGCCTTTTGAGAGGATTGAAGACATTGCGGAGTTGTCTACGGCTAGGACGGTGATGGTTTGACGACGGTTGATTTCGTCGGCGAGATGAGTGGCGGTTAGGTAGTGGTTGAAAGTGGAGAAAGAAGGGTCTTTGGCTAAGATTTTGGTAATGTTGTGTGCATTTGTGAGAGAGAAGAGGAATGTGAGGAGTAGAACGGTCGCTGATCGCCGGAGATTAGCCATTTTTTGGGGGGAGTGATTGTTGTGATTGTGTTTGAGATGTGTGTTATTATTTGTTATATAGTTATAAGAGATGTGGAAAAATATAATAAGAATAAAGCTGTCTAGCATAATTCCAGCTCAGCTAGCAGGTAAAGTGGGTCCTATATGGGTTTTAGTCAGGGTCACATTTGAAAGTAACATGGGGTGCCCAAACCGACACTTATTTTCTTGCCTCAAAAAAAAAAACTACCAATCTAATATTTGCTTATAGCTTGTTGGTAATTGTAGTAATGAAATGCTTAATTATTAGTGATTATGGTTTCCAAATATGTACATGTCTAGATACTGAATTCTTTAGATCGAAATTACTATGATGATTGAGATCAAATGTTAGGGTCCCACTTAGTGGAGTTACTCTTTAAGTTAGAAAATTTTGATTTTTATCTGTTCTAGTCTAATGTAGGTTTGTCGATATGATCTGTAACTATATTAAGGCCACAATTAGTTTTCTATACTTAGTTTAGATCTATGTTTGTATTTATGTTTTATTTAGTTTTGTGTCATGATGATTTTAACCGCAATAATATACGAAGTGCCACGCTACGAATCTTAAAAAAAAAAAGAACGATTAAAAAGATCGGTTGTTTTTATGTTACATATCCTCTATATATTATTTGAGAGGTAATTCTCTAGAAAATGTTTGTGTGTCGCTTCAAAAATCACTTTCACAAATTTTATTATGATATGACAAAGGATTTACTACAACACTTACATTAGTCACAAACTTCCGTAAAATTATTTTCCAATGTCACTTGAAATCAAATTAAGTTCTCTATAAATTATTTGAGAGGTGATTCTCTAGAAAATGCTTATGTGTCTCTTCGAGAATCACTTTCACGAATTTTATTATGACATGATAAAATATTTATTATGACATGGCAATTTACTTACCTTAGTCACAAACTTCTATAAAATTACTTTCCAATGCCACTTGAAATCAAATTAAATAAACATTGATTGAATAGTAAATTTAATAAAATTTTAAATTAAAAAAATTCACAGTTACAATCTTCATAGATTTAATATATAGTTTTTACTAAGAACAATGGATTTCTTTTTTTTGCATAATTATGTATCTTAAAGATATTTTTTTCTAATTTACTGAAAAATATAAAATAAACATGGGATCAAACATTAGCCTCTAACTAAAATATAAATAGTATTGTTTTATTTATTTAAAGGGAAGTAAGTGACAAAACTTTATATAATGCCAAATAATATCTAAATACTTTCAAGTCACTCAATCAATATTTTATATGCGTATGTGTAAATGAGCATTTCAGTTTTTCTAGAGAAATGTGTATGTGTAAACAAATTCATTTTTGTATATAAAACAATAAATCATTTGCTTACAGTGTGTCCCTATGAAAGATCAAAGAAGAAGGGAAAACAAGGAGAAAAAAAACGATTGAAGCGAATATCCTTTTGCCTAGGGTTTTTATTAGATGTGTGGATTGATCTCTTACAAATCCTTATGACCTCTTTATATAAGCCTCATATCCGATACAACAAAGAAACATGAAATATTCCTAAGTTATACCGTACACCCCCATAACCATAAACCCTAATATGGCATGTGTAACTCAAGTGGGCCTTTCTAGTCTACTTTGTAGTAACTCATATTTTAAGTCACCTAGAATAACAATCTACTCGTGCGTATCAAAAATCTAACATCCATTCCACAACAAACGATCTTTCTAGCTCTCCACATAATAAACTGTTCATTTGAGATTAGAAATCCATATTGAAAACAGCTTTATGGACATGAGTCTGAATCCTGCAAATCCACTTTCAATAACAACAAAATTGAAAGCAACTAGTATTATTTCTCTTTAATTTTGTCTTGTCGGCATGATTCTAAATTATTATACTAATTGACGTTTCTACTAACATTCATATGATAAACTCTTATTAACAACAATTATGACAGATAAAAATAAAGAAAATAGAGACAAAGAAAAGGATATGAAAAAGTACGAAGTGATAGATGAGTAGGACCTAAGACTGTCGGTGGTGTGGTGAATGAGCAATTGAGCACAGTGAAAGCTATAGACGTTGCCTTGACCGTTAGCATCAAACAATGGCTTGGATTGGTAACGTTTTTATAAACGTACCGTCTTTTTATAATTTATAACGTTTTAAATTATACCAATCAGAAAAACGATACCAAAAGATTTACCAATACTATTACAGCTAGATATATACAGTTTTGCACTATGTTGTACAGCTTACCGCTCCAGTTCTTAAAAAGATTAGGTTACCAATCGGACCCAATATTCTATCACTTGTTGGCGAATGCATTAGATTTTATCAAAATCATTTAATTTGTTTATAATCATTTAAAAGTTTTTTTTGTCCTGTTTCTCATAATTAATTAAAGTGGACTAACTGATTAGTTGTTGTGTCACTACATACATAATAATTAAGAACTTAATTATCATTTCCAAATCAAGAACAAAATTCCCTAACGAGATAATACTAAAATGGTAGTATCAATGTAATGCGAAAATGTAAAGCTTTTGTCTTTCACTATTTTTAACAGTGTTCCTAAATATGTTTTCGGATTCTAACTCGATTTACTATAGTTTGATATAGTATTAGTAATATTTATACATAGCTAGGCTAGAAACTTTGACTTTGTTGAGCTGACGTGAGAGAAATCATGTAAAACATCAGGGCTCGTTACTCTCAAATTTTCGATTGTTTTGTTCATGGTATATGTTTTATTTCATTTTGATAACTTCCAAGTTCCGGACTGTAGTCCGAATATTTCTACATGTCCGAGACTAGACGGTTAATAATACAATAACACGGCGTAAATCATCGTTTCCAAAAAGGTTAAAACAATCGCAACAGAACTAACAATCGTAAACCATCACATCTTTGTCGATGATATATGTTAGAGGAACTTTTAACTCTTGGTTTACGTATGTCTCTCCAAAACCATTGATCTCACGCCTATTCCATATGGTTTAAAGACATTGGAAGATGTACAATGGTATTTGCATGAATATAAAGATCATATTATAATCCACAAAACGAAAAAAGTATAGTCTTGATATTTACTCAACTAAAGGACATAGTTCAGATATCACATGCATAGCATTCTTAGTTGCGCACTACACTCAACTCTCCTCATGATAAAATTAAGACATAAGACAAAGTTTATGTTCTCTGCCAAAGCCAAAAGTCTACCAAAGCTTCTAGGTGACAAATTCACTAAGCCTAAGCAGGCTATATTCTGAAATGATTAGGGTCACTAACTAAATAATAGAAGAAACCTATATTTTAGATGGTAGATTTTTATTTATATAGTGAAACCAATAAATATTAAGTTTCAAAATATTACGATTAAAAAATTAAATTATTTAATAGAAGGAAGAATATCAAAATTGTTCCAAAATATATTTAAAAAAAAAAATCAATGAACCCCTTAAACATGGAAGACTATAGACCATATAATGCTTCAGTGGTCTATGATCGATGCCGGTCCTCAGACCAAGTAGCAAGACTGACATATCAAAAAAAGAGAGAATTGTTTTACAAGGATAAATTAAGCTTGTTTTACTCAGTAAGTTTTAGAACTACTAAAAGCTATACGACCAATGAAAAATCTGCCTCCCGCCACTAAAACGTCATTTTACATGATAGAGCTCACTTGTGTCTTGATATCAAAGAAACAAGTCATCTTTTGAAGCGGATATGAGGCATATCAATGACTCTTTTTTTTTATCAAACCGATTTTATAAATAAAAAGTTTATACTCCAAAGATGGAGAAAAAGTTCACCGATACAAGATCGGACTTAGCAAATGCATTGGCGGTAACAATTGCCAAACACGAAATAAAAACAAAAGAGATAGATTGGAAACCTATACTAAGACAACGAATGACGTGTAATAAAATATTTCAACTCATTAATCGCATCGTTCGAAATGACCAATGTGACAAGAGAAATAGAATATGATGAGAAACATATAAGTAATCGAAACTTGCGTTTGTAGCTGTAATTATAGCAGCTTTAAAAGCGAAACCCTCTGCATCTAAGGAGGATGGAACTTGTCTCCTCAATGCAAAGTCTTGAAGGATAGTCCTGATTTGTGCGTCCATGACTTTTGTTGCAAGATTTGAAGACGGTACGTGTCTTTTTGCTACAAGTGTCTTTCACATTGCAAATAATCAAGTGTTTATTATGTGTTGAGGGAAAAAAGTTAGAAACCGGTCTCTAAAGTTTTGTATAACTTGAAGTAGCATCTGAAACGTTTTCAGCATCTAGTTAACAAATAAATTTGAATACTAGATAACAAGGAAGGATTTTGTATTGAAAATCGTTTTTTTTTGTGTGTGAAAACTTATAATAGCTACAGTTAGATCTGTTGAATGAAACCATTAACCAATTTAATTATGTTTCTAATAGATCCAACAAAATAATGGTTAACGGTTTCATTCAACTAAGTTTATTAAATTGAGCGGTTTAAAAGTTAGAAATTATATTTGTTACACAAAACACAAACAACTTTAGTGAAAAAATAATGGTAAACGATTCTTAAATACCTAGAAGATATATTTTTTTTTGTAAAAGATAGCAATACAAGTTATACAACAAAAATGAAAATATTCGTTTTTGGTATTGGTAGTTCTTACGAATGTTGTGATTATATTTTTTCGTCACGGATGTTGTGATTAATCCACTATATTAAAGCAATATATTTTACCTACCAAATTTAAACTTTAAGCAAAGTTATACAAGGAGAAAGATTTTCATTTTGTTGAGAAAAAAAAAAACTTCCAAATTCAAAATTATCAAAGAGATAAATAAAAACAAAAACACTAACTTAACTATTAATAGTTTTCCTTAGGCATGACCAAAATGTAACCGTAACCGTGTTTCGGACCGTAACCGTACCGTTTTAAACCGTAATCGTATAAAACGGTTAATAACTGTAACCGTTAACCGGAAAAATATATTAGATATGGTTAACACATTTTTTTAACCGTAACCATATATAACCGTCGGTTAACCGTAAGGTTAAAACCTTATTTTTTTTAACCGTAACTGTATAAAATTAAAATTAAAATATACCCATAATTTACACATACTAATTAGTTAATATGCATGATTAAGTCTTTAGCATGACACACACAAATTAGTTTCTTATCTTAAAATATTTAGAAAAATAAAAGAATTATTAATTAAATCAAACTTTCAAATAATATACAAATAAATTTAAAAGATTTAAAAGAAGCTTCTTAATCTTATACATAGATGCAAATAGGTAGTGGTAAGTGGTAACTAAATTTTGATGCTAAATTTTAGTTAACCACAAAATTTTAATTAAATTTGAAATAAAATATAGACGTTAAGCAACTAGATTACAAAAATTGATTTTGACTTAGTTAGTCACAACAAAGATAAATAGTTAGTCGAAAAAGTGGCCGTTTGGTTTTTTAACAATATCAGAATTTTTCATTGATTTGTATGGTTTGTTACCACATATTTAGTAACCAAGTCTTTTATAAATAGTGTTTCATTTTACGCATGCATGTAAAGTTCTTTCAATACAAATAAGAACAAATATCACTGATTCTTCTTCCGTTTGATATCTCTTCTTTATTAAAATTTCCAGCTTTTTAAGTTTTGTTTGATAATGTCTTTCAACTCGTTTTTCTCAAACATTGGTACCGAAAGAGAAGATGCTCAGATCCCAACCATCAACACTCAAGAAAGTGCAACTCAAGATCAACCGAACAACAACTCCGAAAAGCAATGCGTTAATGGTTCAGATATGTTTAAGGTACACTTTCGAAAAGAAAAAATTAACGGAGAAATGAAAGCATGTTGTAATTATTGTAGTAAAAATTTCTCTTGGAAATCAGGTTCAGGATATGGAACATATAAGTATCATTTACTTAAGATTCATCCTGAAAAAGCTGATGGACAAACCAACCAAACTCATAATGCTACTTCTTCAAATCTTTCGTCTTTTCGTTTTCCTGATAAAAAAAAAACCGAGAAGAATTAGCTAAATGTGTTGCAGTTGATCATCTTTCATTTAGTTTTGGTGAAAAATTGGGTTTCAATCATTATTGCAAAAATGCTTTAAATCCTCAAGCTAAAAGAGTTCCTCGAACTACTCTTACTCGTACTTTAAAATCACTTTATCGAAAAGAACAAAAAAAATTACAAAATTTATTTTCTGATATTCATAGTAAAGTTTCAATATGTTGTGATATTTGGAGTGATCATTGGCAAACTCATCATTATATGGGTATTACATGTCATTGGATTGATAGTGATTGGCTTATCCAAAAAAGAGTTATTTCTTTTCGAGTTTTTGATGAAAGACATACGTCTGATAATATTTTTAAATTAATAAAAATAATTTTACAAGAATATAATTTAATTACCAATATTTTTTCTATTTCGTTTGATAATGCATCTGCTAATACAGCTTCCGTTGATGATTTAATAAATAATTGTAGTCCTATTTTAGGTCGAAAATATTTTCATGTTCGATGTATTTGTCATGTTTTAAATTTATGTGTCCAAGATGGTTTATTAGTTTCTCAAAATAATATTGTTTTACCAATTAAAAAAGCTTTGAATTATTTATGGGGGCATCCACAATTAATGAAACAATGGTTTCAGTTTTGTAAATCGCATAATGTGCGTCCTAAAAGGTTTTCTCGAGATGTTCCCACTCGTTGGAATTCAACTTACAATATGCTTGCTAGTTCAATTAGTCATAAAAATTTATTGTGTAGTTTTATTCAACAAAATTGTAGTTCGTTAACTTTGTGGCCAACTCATTGGGATGATTGTAGTGCACTTTTGAAATTATTAGAATGTTTTAATGATGCGACATATTTATTATCTGGTGTTTACTATCCTACTAGTCATTTGCTTTTGTATGAATGTGTTAATATTGCTGATGTGATGCATGAACATGAAGATCATATAGTTTTGTCTTTCTTGTATTAAAAGCATGAGAGAAAAATGGCTAAAATATTATGAAAAAATCCCACCTCTTAATTTGCTTGCAACTGTTTTTGATCCTAGAACTAAATTAGATGGTTTGTCTGATTATCTCACCACATATTATAATTTGTTACATTTGTCCGACAGTGTTAGTATTTCAAGTATTACTTCAGGTTTAAAGAACGATATAGAGAATCTTTATGATGAATATTATAGATTTTATAAACATATGGCACCACAAGTAGCCGAATCATCTTCACAAAATGATATGGCATCAACTTCTACATTGAGTCTTGCGGAAAGGATGAGGAGACAAAAAAGACAACGACCGAACGGTAATAATTCTGAACTTGAGAAATATTTATTTACTAATTTTGAGTTTAGTGATGAAGATGCAGGTAATAATTTCCAAGTCATTCAATGGTGGAAGTGTCAACAATCTAATTTTCCAATTTTAGCTATGATTGCAAAGGATGTTCTTTCTTCACCAGTTTCTACAGTTTCCGTCGAACGTGCTTTTAGTATGGGAGGTCAAATTTTAGATGAAACTCGATCAAGAATGACTCCCGATTCTCTCGAATCTCAAGCGTGTCTTGACGATTGGACTAGAGCCGAATATAGACAACAAGAATACATCCGAGACAACGAAGAAGAGCTAGAAGATTTTGATAATGATGTATCATCAACATATGATAGTGACTAGTATTTTATTTTTTTATTAATTTTGTAACCTCGTTTTAAAATAATTGGTGTCTTAGTTTAGTTTACACAAATTTTCAATTATCTATTTTGTTTTATTAATAAAAATTATTCACTCTATTTAGTGTTTGCTATTTGTTTCCTTTTTTTTTTAATCTAAATCTACGACTTACCAATACATTATTTTTGAATTATCTACTTAATTCTTATGAATATTTTAAAAAGAAAATTTCAATTATGACGTTATGGCAACAAATTGCTGCGGGCACAAAATATTTGGAGGCAAAAAAAATTTCAAATATAAAATTTAAAAATACAAACAAGAAACTAACCTCCCTAAATTTTTGTAGTGGCGCCAACAAACATTCAAAACTTAAGTCTTTAATACAACAATTATCTCTAAATAAGAAGAAAAATATCCGTTTGATTTTAGTGATGACCATGACTTTTGATATATGTTAAAAAAATTTTAAAAATATATTTTCATAAGAAATCTCTGTTTTTTTATTGTTTCATTTAGAAAAATTACATAATTGTACAATTATAACCGTAATATTAACCGTATCTAATTTATAACCGTATTAACCGTAACCGTATTAACCATAACCTTTTTAACCGTATATTAAATGGTTAAGGTTAAGGTTAGAAAATTTTAATAACCTTAACCGGTGGTTAAAAAACCGTAACCGCAATAATCCCTAGTTTTCCTCTGCATGAAAATCGAAAATGTTACAGTTATAATATGAAAAGAATAAAATTAATACAAGTTAAGAAAAATTTAGAAATTACGACTGATATGATACATAAACTGTACTTTTTAATTCGACCCATGAAACAACTTATCTAAGCAAAATATGTTACAATTTGACTTAAATAATTTCCTCAATTCGTCCACAGTTATATATTACAACAAACAATATATGAATAATAACAATTAAACAAACCAGCCGCGCCTACATTGACCTAATTGTACCACCAGAAGGTCCGGACCCACTTTGCTGAATATGATGCATCCCTCCTCCACCGTACACGTGTCCTTGATGATGATGTCCCATCGTCACCATCCCGCCGTACATTCCTCCTCCGTTGTAACCACCGCCCGATCCTCCGCCTCCACCGCCGGAGCTTCCGGTTCCTCCTCCGCCGCCGCCGCCGCCTTCCTTATCGCCTGTTCTTCCAGTCGTCTTCTCTCCTTCAACCTCTCTGTATTTCTGCAGATAGATCTTAAGCGGTTCAACGTAATCCTCAAACCCTAACGTCGTCATCGCCCAGAGAAGATCGTCACCGTTAATTGTCTTTCTCTTCTCTCTCTGACACTTATCGGAAGCTTCTCCGGTGATGAAACTTATGAATTCCGATACGCACTCCTGTACCGTCTCTTTCGCGTCTTTCGAGATTTTCGCGTTTGCTGGTAACGCTTTTTTCATGATTCGACTCACGTTTGCGATTGGGAGGAATCTGTCTTGTTCACGCGACGATGCATTTCCACCGTCTTTATTACCTCCCGAATCGTTGTCTGAATCCGCCATCTCCGGTAGTGGTGCAACGGCGGCGATCGGCGAGAGAGAGAGAGAGGGAAAAAGAGAGAGAAAGGAGAAGAGTGTATTGGGTCCGTTGGATCGAGAGGATAATAATCGTATCGTAATGACACGTGGGTAGTTATTGGTCGTTTGTTTGTCGATAAGATTTGTACACGTGGATTCAATTTTATCCGTTCGATAGAGAGAGAGAGGCAATACATCTGATGGTGGTAAGTGTAGAATATATATTTGTTACCTTATCTCCACACTAGTAATTATTTGATACTACAGTAAAACTTCTATAAATTAATAATGTTGGGACTTCGAAAATTTGTTAATTTAGAGAGATATTAATTTATCTATAAATTAATTTGTAAAGAGATATTTTCTGCGTCATGAATTTTTTGGAAAAAAATAACTCAAATGATGTTATACTAAATAATCTTATTCAATCCATTAGTGTGACTAACATGTATTAAATTAGAATTATGATAAATATTTTCCGTTATCGCAATCTAATTGTTCTTAATTACTTAATATTGTAACAATTTATCTACCTAAGAAAATTATATACGGTTTTAGATACAAAATTCAGAAGAAATCATGGTTATTAATTCTATATATATATATATATATATATATATTATGATACATTTGGAAAGATTTAAGTATAAAAAATCATTTTTGCATCTATTATTTTCCCCAATTTTTGGATATACATATAAATAATAATCAATCATAAATATTTTGATGTAATAAGTAAAATTTGAGATAAGTTTCAACACATTTAACTTTGTGTCAAAAAAAAAGAATAGATGAAGCCATATTTTAAACACTATCATAGTTAAATGCATAATTATATACATGATTATTAATTTATACTATTATTGGGACCATATTTTACATGAGAGTTTAAAAAAATTATTATCTTATCATCTTATCGAATTTCATTAATTTTTACATTGGCCCGAGTCGGGACCGGGAAAATTTATTAATTTATGGTGATTATTAATTTATGGAGGTTCTACTGTAGTCATCAATCTAATCATGGGTTAATATTTTGTTTCAATAATGTGAAAAAATTAAATAACTTTTGTAACCTTTAAAATTACTCACATTTAGTTATATCTCTAATCCCAAAAGTCTTCAAATAGTTAATAGACTTCAAACCTTTAATTTGTGTAATGTAGTCTATAAGTTGCTTTCTAAAGTCCTAGCTAATAGGATTAAATCTTGGATTCGTAAGATAATATTTGAAAACCAATTCGCATTTATACCACGAAGATTGATCACGGATAATGTTCTTGTTGCCATGAACTTGTTCATTCATTCTATACTAAAACATATCTTTCATCCATTTAAATTAGACATTAGTAAAGTTTTTGAGAAGGTTGGATAATCTTTTTTGAAAGCATTGATATAGAAGTTGGATTTTGCAGAAAAATGGTGTACATGGGTGTACATGGATCATAAAATGCATAAGCACAATCTCTTATTCAACCTTTGTGATGGATTACCAGTTAAAAATATTAATCGGTAACGAGTAATTAGACAAGGCTATCTCATATCTTTACTTATTGTGTACTGTAGGTCTCTCAATTTTAATTCAATATCAAATAAAGTTATACGAAGGCTAGTCGAAATAAAGTTATACGAAGGCTATTTCACAGTTTTTTTTTATAGATGACTCAATGTTATACTACAAGATTGAGAAAAACTAATGCTCTAGATCTACTATCTTGAACATCCATAAAACATATGAAGAGATTTCAGGGATGATTGGTTGGACTGTAAAATATGGTTACAACCTTAAATTTAAGTTACAGCCTTAAAAATTACCAATCACATTTTAAACTGATTTTCAAACTACAGCCTAAAAAACAAAATTGGCTGTAACTCCCTCATTTCATACAGCCATATTTTCGTTGTTGTAGAAAAATAATGATGGGATGTACGTCTTGTTTTTTTAATTTTCCTTTTTATTCTCCTTCCTTTCCTTATATAGTACATATACATATAATTATTATTACTATTATAGATATGCATAATAAATTCTATGTTATTTTGGTATTATATATCTAGTACTTTCCAATTATACTTTAATTTAAAATAATTATAGCCAAAACTCTACAGCTACAACAAAAATGTCTACAACCCAAATTCTACAGCAAATAATCTACAGCTACATCAAAAACATCTACAGCCTAAATTCTATTTTCTATAGCAAATAATTTACAGCTACATTCCAACCAATCACCTCCTTCATGTCTGTTTGTAAATGGTTAGAAATCTGATCTTTCGTTTGGTAGAGGTTTTTCTACAAGTGATAACATCTATTTTTTTATGGGAATATAGATTTGGTAAATATTTGGAACTGTCGGAATTCCTAGGCTGTAATAAGGCGGATGAATTTTCTTTTGTTTACATAACAATTTCTAAAAAATTAGAGAGTTAGAATCACAAACAACTTCTCTCTCGCGCATGCAAAAGAGTCCTCCTTAGAATTGTAGCTACTTCCACTCCTGTATGTCTTGTTTTTGATGCTTCCTAAAAAAAATTATCTATTAGCTAAAAAAAGAAAAAATTAGGATAAGAAACAAATTCCAAGGGTTGTTCATAGGAAGATCAATAATCTCGAACATTGTGGTGGTTTTGGAATTTAAGATTTGTGTGACTTTAATGTTGCCATGGTACTAAAAGGAAATGGTCATTACTCCATCAGCCTAAATTCCCTCTCAACATGGTAAGTAAAGCCAAATATTATCGTAAATCAAACTCCTTGATGTTGTCACCAAAACAAACTTCCTTCTCAACAATTTTGTATGACTTTAATGTTTCTATGGTAGCTAAACAGAGTTGACAATTAATCCATCAGTCTAACTCCCTCCTCAACATGGTATATAGAACCAAAAATTATCTTAAAACAAATATCTTTGGAGTTGTCGCCAAAATACAATCAAGTCATGCGTGGAGAAGAACATTTAAAAGTAACCAACTCATATCTCATGGTTTAAAATGGATACTTGGTAATGATAATGTTATCTAGGTTTGGAAAGATAATCCTCATAGACCTACAAAAGGCATGGGATCAGTTGACTTTCCTTACCCCTGAGAGTTGAAGTATTCCTAGATTTTGTATTTGGAATGATTAAGTTCTTTAAGAGTTGATACATTATCATGATATACAATGCATTAAACAAATTTGGTCTTTTGTTACAAGAAAACTAATCCTACTTAAGTTTATTCTAACTCATCAATGTGTATTGTTGCATATAAAAGACTCTACAAGAAAACATCATGTTTTCCGACGGACGTAATATCCGTCGGAAATTTCTGTCGGAATTCCGATGGATTTCCGACTTCCATCAATCCGTCGGAAAGCCGTCGGTATTCTGTTACCTTATACCGACGGATTACCGACGAAACTAAGTCGTCGTAATTTTGTAACGGATTTCCGACGGTTTCCGATGTCAGCAAAGTTTGAGTGGTTATTATATTCCTCCACAGAACAGCAATGAAGATACTTCAATTAACGGTGACTCGTATGTCGAGGATACTGAAGACGTGGTATATCGTGTGGAAGACACATACACTACAAGAAAACAGCGAGAAACCGACGGACATATCCGTCGGAATTCTGTCGGAATATACGTTTTCCGACAGATTTCCGACGGATATGTCCGTCGTTTCTATCTTGTCGGAAATTGGAAATCTGTCGGAAATCCGTCACAAATTTCCGTCGGAAACAATGCCATCGGAAATCTGTCGGTTTTGGTTCCGACAGATTTCCGACGTATTCCGATTACTTGGAAACCGACAATTTTCCGACAGACTTCCGACGGATTTATTTCCGATTTATTTCCGACGGATTTATTTCCGACAGCTTTCCGACGGATCAATTTCCGACGAATTTTCGACGGATTCGTAGAAATTATTAAAAATAATAATAAATTAAATTATAATTAATTTAATATAAATTTAAAATTTAAAATTTGAATTATTTAAATTAAAATAAAATTAAAAGTAGAAATTAAAATAAAATTAAAAGTAGAAATAAAAAGTAATATTGTTTTACAAAAACGATAAAAATTAAAATCTAATTAGTGGGCGGCTGAGGAAAATCCGGGTTGCGCCCCAAGTACGCCATCATCTGTTGCATCATCTCCCTGTCCTTGTCCCGCTCGGCTCTCTCCTTCTCCCGCTCGGCTTCTAGGGCCTTCTGTGCATCTTGGATCTTTTGGACCGTCGTCCTCAATTCTGAAATTTTGGCGTCCTTCTCCTGCATCTGGGATCTCAGCTGGGATGAATCGCTGTAGTAACGAGAAGACCCCGATGATCCTGCATCGTCGGGAAGACCATAAATCCGCCCTTTGGTCTGCGGAGCAACCTGCGGAACAAATTAAATTGTAAATGACAAAGACTTGAAAACTATTTTAAATTTTACATACCTCTAAGACGAATTGGTTGATGATGTCGTCTGGGGCTTGGGTGAGGGGAGGGGTTCCGTCGGTGGATGGCTGAGACAGAATGTACTCGTCTTCTATTCTTCGGACGCTCTCCTGAATCTCCTTAGCTACCGGATCATGGACGACACCATCCTTGTCGGTGTGTGTTGCTAGGAGAAGTTCCAAGTTGCTAGGAGAAGTTCCAACTCCTTAGCCTGCAGTTGTTAGATATTTATTTGATAATATAAATGTATAAAACAAAAAAAAAATTAATAAAAATCAAGACGTACATAAAAAACTTACCATATCCCTAGCCTTTGTATTCTTGCTGGTAGCTCCAAGGTTGTGGGTGGCTGGACCCTTGCCCTTGCGGTTGCTGTTCCGGTTTGTAGAGTGATAGGTAGAGCTCTCCTTGGTAGCCTCTAGTTGCCAATATGCGATGAAACCGTTCCACAACTCCGACTTCTCTTTCATCTCTTTTGGCACCTGACCGAGTTGCCACTTATCCTTCCACTCGAACAGCTTCTTCGAGTAGTGCACTCCTGCATAAGAATCGAATTCCCTCCTGACCAAAGTGGTCAAGTGTGGTTCCCACCTAATTTCTTGCTGCAAAAAGAAACAGTAAATATAAATAATAATAATTTAAATAAAAGTAAAAATTGTGAAAACAGATGACTTACCGCAAATTGGCGAAACCACATGTCTTGATCCTCCGGAGGCATGGCGGTGTACGTCGCATAAGGACGGCTGAGCAAAGAGTTTTCCATCTTGTTGAGGGACTTCGAAATCCCGCTGCGAGTATCTCCAAACCTACGAAAAAAATGTAACAATATAATAACATTAGTCACAATTAATTAAATTTATTAAAAGAAAACTGAAATGTATCAAAAAACTTATCATCTGTCTCTACCGATCTGGTCTGGATGGAGATTAGTCAACCTATCTCGTCCAAGAAGGCCCATGAAGTCCTCGACGCTAATCTGCGACGACGCTGTGGTGGTTGGTGGTGTCACCGGCGTCTGTAGAGGTGTAGACGACGGTGTAGGTGTAGACGTCGAAGTCGAACGAGGTCTACTCGCACGACGACGACGTTCGCCGCTGCCAGATGCAGAAGCGAAACAACCGTAATCCCTACATTTATATGAAAATATATTTTAAATTTATGAAAAATCTATTTTTTTCAAATAATGGTAAAATTATTAAGAAATTCTAACAATTTTTTAAAATTGGTTAAAAATTAGTTAAAAATGCTAACAATTTTTAAAAAATATAGCCAAATATATAAAACTTATAAAATTTATAATTATAATAATTATAAAAAATTATAAAAAAATTCCAAATTGGTTAAATATATAATTATAAAAGTATTTTAAACCTTTGCTTTAAATTTCCAAATTTCTAAAATTTAAAATTAATCCTTAAAATTATTTAAAAATTAGTATAAAATATTAACATTTTTTTCCAAACTAACCAATTTTGTTTAAAAATGCGAAACACAAACATTTCTTAAATTTCCCTAAATTCACAAACTTTTAAAAAATAAGTCTTTAAAATATATTTTTCCTAAATCTAATTATATAAAAATTATAAAAATATAAATATAAATGCAAAAGTTTATTTATTTTGTTATAATTCTATAATATAAACATTCTAAAATTCTAAATAAATCCGTAAAATTGTTTAAAAATTATAAATCCCTAATTCACAAAAAAACAAACAATTTCCTAACCCTAAAATCTAAAAAATCAAATTCACAATTCCTAATTTTCAAATTCACAATTCCTAATACTAATTCACAAAATTAATCTCTAATTCAAAACACAATTCCTAATCCTAATTCACAAAATCAATAGTTCATTCACAAAATCTCAATTCCTTAATCAAAAAATCAATTCCTAATTCACAAATACAAAGTAATTAATAACTTACAAATGTGATGGAAGGTCAACCATGAAGAACAGGCGGCGGCGGCGGTGATTTCCGGCGGTGAAATCCGGTGACGAGAAGAGAAGATGAAGAGGCGATTTGATCGGTGGCCGCGGCGACGGAGAGGATGGGAGGCGACGGAGGTGGCGATTTCCGGCGGAGGAAAGCCTTAATCGGAGGCCCAGAGGATCGGCGGCGGCGTGGAGGAGCGGTGGTGGTAGAATTTTAGATCTTCTCTGTGAAGAAGAAAAGAGAAGATCGGGTTATTAAACCCAGATTTCCGACGGCTTAAGAGCTGTCGGAAATCCGTCGGAAATTGAAATAAATTAAATCATTTCGCGGTATTTATTTTTCATTTCGCGGGTAAAATTTGGCATTTCCGTCGGAAATATATATATATTTCCGACAGATTTCCGACAGAAGCTTCAAAATAACAAAAAAAAAGGTTTATGTTACTTTAAAATTCTAAAAATGGAATTTGACCTTAAAACCACAAATCCGTCGGAAATCTGTCGGAAATATTTATATATTTCCGACAGATTTCCGACGGATTTGTGGTTTTAAGCTTGTTAACGATCCGTTTTCGTAGTTACAAGTTAGTAGCATGTTTGGAGCATGATTTAGAAGATTAAATACTTCATAATATTTTTGTTACTTTCAAATTCTAAACATTTAGTGTTTTTAATATTTTTTTCTTAAACATCTATGTTTTTGTCTATATAACTGTATGAAATGCTTTTGGTTGAAACATGACCAAATAGCAGATCTTGTTCTGTATATCATCGAGAAGGTTATTTACTTACTTATCTTTCACTTTACCTGTCTGAATTGTATGCCGAGACTTTGTCTTCGCGCAATTCTGGAATTTGACCTCAAAACCCTAAATCTGTCGGAATTCTGTCGGAAACATATATATATTTCCGACTGATTTTCGACAGAGGTAAGGTAACACGTGTCGTTTTTTAAGATTAGCATGATATCAATATTCTGTCGGAGATCTGTCGGAAATATATATTTCCGACAGATTTCCGACGGAATATTCAAAATAACAAAAAAAAGATTATTTATATAAATATCCGTTTCTGTCGGAAATCTGTCGGAAATATATATATATTTCCGACAGATTTCCGACAGATATATCATTTAAAAAAAAAAATTTATATAAATCATTTTATGTTAAAAATATATATATATATATATAAATATACAGATAAGTCGGAATTATATATATATATATATCATTTTAAAAAAAATTAAATATATATATATATATAAATTATCCAACTTCTTCGTCATCAAATTCTCCAACTTCTTCTTCTTCATCAGATCCTTCCGAAGGAATTGTGTCTTCGTCTTCATCAAATTCTCCAACTTCTTCTTCTGATTCTGAATGTACGATATTATCACCAAATTCAGTGAAATCAACAAAAAGGTCCACCGCTGAAGAATGATCAACTGGAGCCATCGGAGTAATTCTACTTGGTTGCATAGCATCTTGCTCAGCAACTCCATATAGTCTCCCTCTTGGATTAATTGGAGTCACTGTAATCCAAGGATCTCCTCGATGTGTTACCCTAGGATAAGAAATGTAGCATACCTGAAACAAACATATTTAGTTTAGGCAATTACAATATCATTATTTATCTATAAGGCACGTATTATAAAATTTTAAAATCAAACCTGGTCTGCCTGTGATGATAGGATGAATGGGTCATACTTTTGCAGTCTCCTAGAAGAATTTACTGAAGTGACGCCAAATTGGCTCACCTGGACACCTTCTGGATATGACGGATCATACCACTCACACAAGAAAACAATGCACCTCATGCCCAACATTCCTGGATAGCGCACTTGCAATATTTCTTTGAGAATCCCGTAGTAGACTACATCACCACTTGTAGCTAAAATACCGTAATCTGCAGTTGCCCTCGGCCTTTCTTCATGAATCCTAAATGCAAATCCCCTAGTGCAATACCGAGCGTATGAAGTTGCTTCGAAGCTTGGGCCAGAAACTATCTCTTGTAACCATTTCGGAAACCTTTCTCCATTCTTCATTCCTTCAGAAACCTGAGATAATAATTTAGACAAATTAATAAACAAACATTTAATTAAGTAATAATTAATTCACTAATTTTAAGAAATGTAAGCGTTTTTTTAAAACTTACGTAATATTGCAGCCAATTTGGAAACTCGTTTTCCTTAGATTCTCCAAGTTCGTCTTCTGTCATTTCTGGATAATAGCGATGTATTGATGCAATGTAAATCCTGAAAGCAAACAAAAATATATAACATATGAAACCTATATATTACTTAGGTATTAAAAATAAGAAGTATTTAAATAAGTTCTATTTTTACCTTTCATACTCCGCCATCTCCTCACAATTCGTTAGGATATACATATGTAAGTGACTCCACTCATCTTGTGATAGGAAGCGTCTCTTCCCTCTTCCAATCACTCGGCCAACTTGCGAAAACATCTCAGGGACAATCGCGGCCTACGTGACTCTCTCACCTTTATCATCATAACGAGCAGGACGTCTACTCTTCGTACTAACTTCCCGCAGAAAGTAATATTCCGCAAACTGTGATGATTCTTCATTGATACTCTGTGCGACAATAGAACCTTCAACTCGAGCCAAATTTTTGACCTTCTTCTTTAGATGGAACATGTACCGCTCGAAAGGATACATCCAACGAAATTGAACTGGACCACCTAGTTCGGCTTCGCGGGGGAGGTGTAGGGGAAGATGTTCCATAACATCAAAAAAAGACGGCGGAAAGATCTTCTCAAGATTGCAAAGGATCACTGGTATATTGGCATCTAAATTACGGATCCCCTCAACTGTAAGTGTCCTCGTGCATAAATCCCTAAAGAAAGCACCAATTGCTGCAATAGATTCGTGGACAGTTTGAGGAAGAAGATGGGTAAAAGCAAATGGAAGAAGCCTCTGCATCAGTACATGACAATCATGACTCTTCAGTCCCAAAAACTTTAGGTATCGCAAGTCTACGCAGTTACCCAGATTAGCTGCATATCCATCAGTGAATTTAACTTCGTGTTCAATCCACCAGAAAAATTCTCTTATCTTTTGTATTTGCAATCGGTACGGAGGAAAAGGATATGTACCATCGGGAAGACGATCAAGATAAGCACGGTAGCAAATCTTTGAAACATCCATCCTAGACTTCACATAGTCTTTTGTCTTTCCCGGGATGTTTAACACCGTATTCATGATGTTGTCAAAGAAGTTCTTTTCAATATGCATCACATCGAGGTTGTGCCTTAATAAATGATCCTTCCAATACGGCAAATCCCAAAATATACTCTTCTTGTGCCAGTTGTGAGCTCCTCCTACACCACAAAGCGGTTCATGCCCATTACCCCCACAATCAGGAGTCCTCTCAGCACCAAAATCTCTCAACTACTCCAATATAGTACGACCGTCTATCTCATCAATTGGAGCATCAAACACTTGTTTATTTTTCCTAAATAATCTTTTAGACCGACGATAGGGATGGCCGTCCGGTAGAAACCTTCTATGGCAATCAAACCAACATGGCTTTCTTCCATTCCTCAATTGGAAAGCGTCAGTGTTGTCTTGGCAAAACGG
This sequence comes from Draba incana, assembly GCA_963576765.1. NCBI lineage: Eukaryota > Viridiplantae > Streptophyta > Magnoliopsida > Brassicales > Brassicaceae > Draba > Draba incana. Next base: position 49,658,306 of record OY755202.1, on the reverse strand, counting down.
GCACGATAATGTTCCATGAGTAGTCCATCCAGATAGCATACCATATGCTGTGAAATCGCTAATAGTCCACATAAGGACCGCACGCATCAGAAAATTCTGCTTCCGTGAAACATCAAATGCTTTGACACCGTGACTCCATAGCATTTGTAACTCATAAATCAATGGCTGGAGGAATACATCAAGTGATCTCTTCGGATGCTCGGGGCCGGGAATAAGAACGGAGAGGAATAAAAACTCTCGACGCATGCACATACCAGGGGGCAAACTGTACGGTGTTACGATTATGGGCCACAAAGAATACTGCCTTCCATGCTTCCCAAATGGGTTGAAACCATCCGTACTTAACCTGAGGTACACATTTCTTGACTCGTATGCAAAATCCGGATAAAACATTTGAAAATGTTTCCACGCTTTTGCATCTGAAGGATGTGTAATCTCTCCATCTTGACGATGCTCTGCATGCCATCTCATTAGTTCTGCCGTTCGCGCAGATTGATATAACCTCTTTAACCTCGCTGTCAATGGTAAGTACCACATACGTTTATATGGAATTGGAACTCTCCCACCAGTTTCCTGATACCGCGGTTTACGACAAAATTTACATCTTCTCCGGTCTTCGTCTTCTCTCCAATATAGCATACAGTTGTCGATGCATACCTCTATCACCGATACGGCATACCAAGACCAGCTACAAGTTTCTGTATCTCGTAGTATGATGCAGGTGCCTGATTATCTTCAGGCAAAATATCTTTCACAAAATCTGCTATCGCATCAACACACTCTTCCGCCAAATTGAAGTTCGTCTTAAGGGTCATCAGTCTACTAGCAGTTGATAAAGGGGAATGTCCGTCTCTACACCCATCATATAATGGTTGCTTCCCTGTGTCTAACATATCAAAAAATCTTCTAGCTTCTTCATTTGGTTCTTCTACTCTATCCTCCCCTATTACAATCGATGGCAAATTCTCTCTAAACGCATCATGAACCATCTCAGCGGTACCTACACCAAAATCTACTTCCGTTCTATGTTCGCCTAAGCTATCCGTTCTATGTTCACCTAAGTTATCCATTCTATGTTCGCCTAAGCTATCCACAACATATGGTGCACTGCTACTACTAGCACCATCATTATTAGTTTCTCCATGAAAAACCCAAATTTTGTATCCCGGCATAAAACCAGCGGTATACAAGTGATGCCAAACTTGTTCTACATTAACATTACGAGAATTGCAACAATTTAAACATGGACATTTTATCACCTTTCGATTCCCGACAACCGCCATGAACTCGCATATACCTCGTGCATAACTTGGATTTAATGTATTCGACTCCGGATCATACATCTCTTCATCCATCCACGATCTATAATATCTAGAAGATGACATCTCACTCTCTTAACGATTATTTTCTAACAAATGTTTGGTTGGAAGTTGTTGTTGTTTTGTGAGTGAATGAAGATGTGTGGAATCATATATATAAATACGCTGACCGTCGGAAATCTGTCCGAAAAGCGTCGGAAAAACAACGGATATAATAACGGCTATTTTTTCCTACAGATTTCCGACAGACTAGTTGGGTGTCTGTCGGAAATCCGTCGGAAATTTATATTTTCCGACAACTGGCCGGAATCTCCTCCGGTGTCGGCAACGGCTAGTTACACGGTCCAATAATCCGACCGATTTCCGACGGTCTTCATTCCGTCAGAAATAATTCCGACAGATTTCCGACGGAATTGAAAAATTTTCGTTCCGTCGGAAATCGGTCGGATTACCGTTGGAAAATTTCCGACGGAATTACTTCCGTCGGAATTTCCGTCAGATTTGCGGTTGTTTTCTTGTAGTGATACGAACCTGAATCTGACGAGAGTTATAGTGCGTACGGTAGATTAGGAATCTTTAGGAAGAAAAAATAAATCCATGTATGTTGGTGTTTTATAAAATATTAATATGAACGTTCTTTTGTTGCGTCCTTTATTTATGTTATTAGTGGCGAGAACATATTTTAGTAAAATTCACCTAAAATTTTCTAAATTCGACTAAAATAAAAATAAACATTCGAATTGCGTAGTTACCATTTTTAATGCGTCAATGGTAAATGTTTTATATGCGTAATACGTTTTAAATATTTTGTTTACAAACATAACTTACAAAATTCAATCCAAAAATAACACATTCCGTCAGAAATCTGTCGGAAATTTCTGACGGATTTACTCTGAATTTTATACCGCAAAAATATAATATATAAATAATATATGCCGTCGGAAATCCGTCGGAAATTTCCGACGGATTTACCCTAATTTTATACCGCCAAAACACATCGTGATCATCGAAAATGCGGGAATTTCCGTCGGAAAGCTTAAATAAGTACAGACTCTTCTCCTTCCCTCGACAGAACGCAAAAACGGAAGAACATCGCCGGAAATCGCCTTGTTATCGCCGGAAAACGCCGAACGACCGCCGAATCTCTTCCATTCTTCATTATTCATCACGAAATCATCATAACATGTAAGATTTGTGTTGATTCTTTTGATTGTTTGAAAATTGTTCTTGAGAAATTGTTTTTTTAGAGATTTAGGAGTGTTGTATGTCGAATTAGAAGTATGATTGGTGTGATTTCGAACATATATGAGGATTTCGTGATTGATTAGTAAATTGAACATGAAATTTAGTGATTTAGGGATTATGAGAATTTTAGGAATTTAGAAATTTAGGGATTATGAGAATTTTATGAATTTAGAAATTTAGGGATTATGAGAATTTTAGGAATTTAGAAATTTAGGGATTTAGGGATTATGAGAATTTAAGGAATTTAGAAATTTAGGGATTATGAGAATTTTAGGAATTTAGAAATTTAGGGATTATGAGAATTTTAGGAATTTAGAAATTTAGGGATTATGAGAATTTTATGAATTTAGAAATTTAGGGATTTAGGGATTATGAGAATTTTACGAATTTAGAAATTTAGGGATTTAGGGATTATGAGAATTTTAGGAATTTAGAAATTTAGGGATTTAGGAATTATGAGAATTTTAGGAATTTTAGGAATTTTATGAACATGAAATTTAGTGATTTAGGGATTATGAGAATTTTAGGAATTTAGAAATTTAGGGATTTAGGGATTATGAGAATTTTAGGAATTTAGAAATTTAGGGATTATGAGAATTTTATGAATTTATAAATTTAGGGATTATGAGAATTTTAAGAATTTAGAAATTTAGGGATTATGAGAATTTTATGAATTTAGAAATTTAGGGATTTAGGGATTAAGAGAATTTTAGGAATTTAGAAATTTAGGGATTTAGGAATTTTAGGAATTTTAGATTTAGTTTTATTTTTAATTTAATTTTAGATTTAGTTTTATTTTTAATTATTTTTTAAAAAAAAAAAATTGAAATTTCGTCGGTATCAGCCGTCGTCGGAAATCCGTCGGTATCTAAAACCGTCGGAAATCCGTTGGAAATAGTATTTCCGACGGATTTCTGTTATACCGATTTCCGTCGGAAATCCGTCAATAGTTTCCGACGGATATGAATTTTCCGACGAGACATATCCGACGGTCCAAAACCGTCGGAAATCCGTCGGAAAGACCCTTATTCCGACGGATTTCCGACTGTTTTGGCCGTCATAAACCTTGATGTTTTCTTGTAGTGTATAGACGAGTAGGTGTTCTCTTCCATTTTGGATAGCGCTAGTATGACCAATCATTGTGGGTATAATGGTTGATGCTCGGGACCAAATTATTATGATTTCTTTTTTCGCCTTTGTGTTAAGCTTCTCTTTTTTTTTTTCTTAATAAATGATTTGCTACCAATGAACTTTTTTTAGTGAGGGTTTCAATTTTTTCAAATGAACGATTTGAATCATACTTGAAATTTTAATACATTTTTTTTGTGGAGATCTTTTTTTTTTTTTTTTTGTAGATCTCATCCCGAAGAGATTTTTATGGCAGATGATTTAAGGAAAATAAAGCTAATAGTGGATAGTAATAGTTAGAGACTTAGAGGTGTGGAAATGCTCCAGAAGCAGTAAATCATAAGCTTTTCAGTGTCGAATATAAGTGAAGAAAACCTGTAATTGATTGACTTAAATACTCTTATACTTCTCAACAGTTACGATATTGGCAGCAAAAGGGGCAGAAAATTACTAGACTTTCGACATAATTGGGCTTGAATTGTGGTATAAGTCATGGTCTTACTTCGTAGGTAAAAGTTGTGTGTTTCACCATAGCTTAGCGTGTGGATTCACCATAATTTTATCAGAAAACTTCTAAATTTTTTCTAAATTGTACACACAACTTGGATACGGATCTTAATTACATAAACCCATATAAAACATCAACCACAAATCTCCACTTTTAGTGAAGCTTGATCAGTGTGTGGAAAAACATTTTTTTTTTTTCAATTCAAGATACAGACGAAATGTATTACACATATCATAAAATTAGCAACTTATTTACGAACCAAACGGAGATACAACGCTTAGGTCCATATATGAACCATGGTATGGAACATTATAAAATCTCATGGCATCAAAGTAGTTATATCCCAAATCTATATATAGAAATGTCACTATACAATGGCCATATCTATACGATCACTACCGATTTATCCATCTTCAATGGTCCATGCATCTCCAATTCACCATCCTCTCACTCACCAGGCAGTTCTTTAGAAAATATCAGGGTATTCATACAAATGCGTTAAATAATAGAATCGATTAAAAATTTTAGTTTGGCTTCTATTACACCTTAACCTCTTTTGGCAGATTAATATTATATTATTACATAATATGTGTTGTTGGCTCGTGCTTTCTTGCAATTCTTCAACGAATTTTCACCAACCTACTTATGCATTTAGGTTGAGAGATATGTCATAGCACATCAAACCGGCTTAAGTACTTCTTAGTCTGCCAACCATTTTTTTTTCTTGAATATCTGAATTGGTAAATAATATTACCTCATGAAACTGTACTTTGATGTTATAATCTCCTCATTCTTTACTAAGACCACATGTCGACATGACAAGTTATCCACCATTCAAATCTTCAGAGTATTGATAAACGCATATCAAAATGTTTTTTACATAAAAATACTAGTATTTTTTACGTATAATTGCATAAGTTTAAGCAAGTTAGACCATATATGTCTAGGTCTCATTATATTGTAATTTCTAGGTTCAAAATAGTAAATTGCATTTAGTATGAACACCAATATATAATTTAACCTACTTGTGCAAAATGTTTGACAAAAATAAAAGCTACTCGTGCAGAATTTTACCATAGGGAAATCCACATGTGGTACAAATAAATTAGGTGATATGCTAATAATTTCAAAAGTAAAGAAGCAGAGAGTGAGGGTAAGAGAGTTGTGGTAATTAGCACGATGAACAAATTGTAAAAGTTGGAAAGTGTTTGTAGCTAGTAACTTAGTAAGTAATATATAATATGTAACAACAGAAAAAACTCAGCAATCGAGAGAGACAAAAAAACAAAAAACAAAGCACTATGACGTGCAAAAAAATAGCAATATAGCTTTACATTAGATATTTTCTTCACTTCAAAATTATATAAGATACATATCGATTTGTGATGTATCAAGCTTTGATCTGGAACCTTGAACACTTGATGGATCCAATGGAAATGTCGATTTCAATGAGATTATCGTCTTCAAACTCCGTTAACAGTTGGATAAGCTTAAAATCTTGGAGATTGTTGGAGAGACAAATTTGGTTCTTCTTGTTGATGGCACAATCTTGTTGTCCATTCATGGTATTGTAATGATTGCCAACGTAGTTACCGCTTGGTAAGGAGAGCTCTATGAAGTTTTCCTCGTCAGGAATTGTCCCATAATCGTCATTATCGGTATAACCTAAAGAGTCTTGTTGACCAAGATCTTGATCTTGAACCTTTGAGTCTAATAGGGTGTTTGATTTGGGGATTGGGAGAGTGAAGAGGAAACAAGAGAAGAACAAAGCAACTAAGATTAGGAGGATTTGTGGTAAGCCAAGTCCTATAATGTGAAGAAGTGGTGGAGCAAAAAGAGACACCCATGAAAGTGGTCTCTTAAAAAGCAATGAAATAAAACTCACCAACTCTTTCATATGAAAGCAATTACTTTGGAGTTCCACCAAAAAAGATAGAAGAAATAAGAGTTCAACCATTTTATCCCTTAGAGAGGAAAAAAAAAGTAAAGGAAATAATGTTCAAGTACTCTTTAATAACAAAAATAATAAACAGAATATGGGTTGATGAAAAAAATACAAAAACAGACTAATTACGGTATGGATTACTTTAATGTTCTACGAGACTAGAACAAAAAAAAAAAAAAAAGAGTAACTGAGAGGGAGGAGAGTTTCTAAGAAAGCAAGTAGGTAATTCTATTTGAAATAATGAAATAGGAAACGGTATTTATATAGGAAATGAAGAAGAAGATTTAGCTACGTGAGCTAGAAAAAAAAAAAGCAGAAACGAGTGTTTTGAAATCCGGACCGGGGTATGACTGGGTTCAACTGCAAACCGAAGAGCAAACCGGGTTGGGTTGATGATAAACCCAGACTGCAGTTAGACCGGATAAAAACCTGGATCGAACCAGCCAAAACCGGGTAAAACCGGGTTTGATTATTAAATATCAAATTTTGCATACTTTCATTTTTTTCCTTATCTTTTATTAAAACTTTTGAAAATTACTAGTTGTGAATTTCATTGTTTTTTCATTAATTTAATGTTTCCAAAATTTTTTATTTTTAAATTTTACTATTCATTTTCAAACTTTATCTTTTACTTGAATAGTTGAATCTGATGAGATCAAATTTAAAAGTATTGGTTTCTAGATTTTAATTTGCTTTGTATTTTATTTCAGTTCATAATGCTTTTTATTTGTTTTCACCTCTAATCCATTGGTTTATCAATTTTTAAACAAAATTTTAAATGGTCTTTAATTGTTACACTTTAAATCTTTTTAAAACACTATATATAATTGATGTGTTTTTACTTTTTATTCATGATTGAAAAATCTAAATATATATATATTTGAAGGATATATTTTATATTTAGATATTATAATTATAAAAAAGTGTTTATACTAGTATCTATAAAAAAATCTTTAAACCCGGTTCGATTCGGTCGGATTACATTGACCCATAACCCGAAATTTTTGTTGGTGTGGTCGCCCGTCCGGTTTTAAAAACATTGGCAGAAACTATTTTATTTGCATCGAGATTTGAGAAGCAACAGTCTGAATCCAAACTAGCCTTCCCCGATTAGAATCCCAATTTTTGCTGGTCACTTGTTTCTTGTTTTGGATTATATGTCGGTCACTTGTGCTTCATTCGGATGAATAAAACAAAACAGAACGTTCACTAGAACTTTTTTTTTTTTTTTGTCAACACGGTCACTAGGACTATAAGTGATCGATCACCCATTTGTTTTTTCATCCAAATTTTGAATCTGAATATTGAATGTGAAATTGTGTTTAGGAAAATGTCCTTAAATTAACAATTATATTCGGATTAAATTGTATATATATATATATATATTTTTTAATTCTTACAATGAAATGTTGATAAGGATCGATTAGGGTTGGTTCCATTCGATTAGGGTTGGTTCCATTCGGTTAACTAACCTTGTCAATGGAAGCGCAAGCTTCCAACATGTTTTGAAGAAGTTTTTTTTAAAGCGACATGGAAGTGAAGTTGCCAACACTTCTGATTCTGATTCCAATTCCAAGATGGGAAGTGGATCTCTGATGGAACTCCCGTGCAACCTAATCATCACATAGCGCCACGATTTAGTAATACTGACACACTTATGTGCTATTTGGGCACAACTTCTTCACGTCAATTTCTATAAGTACTTACACACTTATGTGCCATGTTTGTTTGCTATCATTAAAGTAGGGGTCACTATCTGGATTGTCAGAAAAGTGACTAGTTGTTGAGTCTATGGGAAGTCATTTTCACGAAATTTCTTTCGAGAGACCGATTGTCTTGTTGCTTTGCTAGTTGGATGTAAAATGACTCCAAACACACACATATATCGTGAATTATTTGTCGATTCCGTTTGTTTTGTTGATTCTAAGTATTACGTCTAAAATTTATAGTTCATATTTTCTAATGTATAGTTTTGTTAAAATCTAATCAGTATTATATATGCATTTTACTACAATATTTTGGTAATATATCTACGTTTGCAAACTAGTTAAAAATGTCCTTCAAATATAGTAGCGTAAAACCATTATAATAATCATATAAACCGTATCTGATGTAAGTAGTGAAACAACCAAGCTTTTTTTTTTTATTAATCCGGATTATTATTCCCATAAATAATAATCCTCCATAATTAATTCAACCTAACTCAAAATACTAACCAGCGGAAAACAACATCAATAAATAAACCAGCAATTTCCATTAAACCAATATATCAATTCCAAAGTAATCTAGCAACCTAACAACCGGTTCTAGAATTCAACATATGAACATAAAACCTAGAGTTCCTAATCATCCTCTCGTTCCAGCCATGATTCCACGATCTCAAACTTTTACCTGCAACACATGGAAATAAGAGTTGCGTGAGTATTATCACAAATACTCAGTGAAGCGGTCATCCCGCCTACCGATTACATAATAGAGAAATAGCATGTCAATTACTACGCGAATAATCAACATTCAATAGATATACAACAATCAACAATTAAGCAATTTTCACATTTTATCAAGTGGTGTCGATCGACACTCCCTCGTAGTGTCGATCGAAACTCGCATTCCGAAATCAAACCTCGCGATCATAAAAAGGGGGTGTCGATCGACACTAGCTCTAGGTGTCGATCGACACTAGCTCTAGGTGTCGATTGACACTCCTCGTAGAAACCTAGACCGAGTCGAATCCTCTCGCGACTCGATCCCGTTTCTTCGTACGAGACTGATCACAACAAAGCCACACAATATCACACGGAAAACACAGGAATGACAATCGTATTCATGGTGTCGATCGACACCCCTTCCAAATTTCTAAAATTTAGTTTTGGGATGTTACAAGTAGTTTCAACTGTCCGCTTTCGAAAAAACTTGTCTTCGCACCCGCTTTTACCGTGTTTAACTTGTCGGCTCTTTCGTGTGTGTCACCAATGCAAAACAGTTTAAAATGTCGTAGATCTTGTAAACATAAAAAGAATCAACAAAATTAAGAGCCTCATCTTATACTAAATGGTCCAAACAGAAAATTACACTTAATTATATATCAAAGAGTACAAAAACTATATATAAAAAAGAAAAAAATCTACCAATAAGAATTTTGGTACGAAAAGGAAAAATCAATGACTCGTGCAAAGAAGCAGGCCCGGTTCGCCACCTGTGCGCCATGTGCTTTACCATAGGACGCCACGTTTTTTTTTTAATTTTTTCTTTGCAAAATGATCCTAAATTGCTGTATATTTTGTCAAAAAAAAACCCTAAATTTTAAAATATAACAAATTACTCTTATAGTTTTGAAATGTTTTTTATTCAGGCATCGGACCCACTAAAAGATTGAACCGGGCCTGCAAAAAAGAAGGTGCCACTTGTCGGATAGTTGCAAATTGCAATGGTAGTAGCTAAGCATCCTCTTGTTTGCAATTTAGGGTACAAAGCACCTTGAAACTATGACTTAATAGCTTTGATAAGTACACAAATTCTTGATTAACCAATTAAATAAAAAGATTATTTATGGACTTTGCATAGGAAGTGACATTAACTCGGAAAGCACCTTGAATAGCACATAACTCGGAACTAGGGCTTTTTGGGGACCATCCGATCAATTTGACAAGGGGACCCGAACGTGTTGAATTTTTTTAACAAAATCGATATATATATTTATGTGTGTATATTAGCTATGAGCCCATTTTCCTCTGTTAACTCAAATTTTGACCCCTTTTCACGTTTAGTTTCCTATAATTTATTGGTATTAGATAATATATACATTTTGCATAGAAATCGGTCTTATCTTTTAGAAAACCGCAAGGTAGAAAATCCCGTTTTCCATATAGAGTGAAAACTCTATAAATTAGTATTGTCGGACCGATGATATTTTATTAATCAATAGAGTTATTAATTTATAAAAATATTTATTATACCAAAAACTCAAATTAGAACCAGAGAAATTTATTAATTTATCGAGTTTATATTTTTGTTACAAAATTGGGTGGTTCATATACATAATCGTTTTATGCATAGCTCCACATTTTTATTTAGGAAAACCAAGTTGGTGAGAAAGAGAGGCAATTGGTGTAAATATGTACATTTTTATTGTATAGTCTAGAATCAAAATCAAAGGTCTTCAATGATAGAATCTAAAGATTATCTTCTAGAACTTCGATGAAATACTATACTTGGATGAAAAGATATACATCTTAATCACTTTTGCATTGAACCAAATATGTTACAATGAGAGAAACGGGTGAGAAGTTACACGTTTTTGAAAACGAGATATATGTTAAGGCTGCTGACAACAAATATAAACCTTCCCTAAGGAGAAAGGTGGTTGAATAAGAGTTCTAATTATTTAGAATATTAACGGTTTAACAAACAATTTTTTTTTATCTAGAATAACACTGATCCAGTCTTGACCAAAATCCAAAAAATTAGTGCTTTAAGCAGCAAAATATCTAGCCAACAAGAGACATATATTCTACTAGCCCTCGTGATACATTTCTAGCCAACAAGAACCCGACGAATCAACAAGATTAGGACAACGCCGATTGGAAACTTCCAATATGCTTCTAATTTCCAATTTTTACCCATTTAAGTATGGACTCCTTTCTCTCTTGCAAAAAGAGGTTGAGCATGAAGTTATGTATTCTTTCATGCAAATAAAATATATCTGTTTAAATTGCCCGTCAGAGAAACCATCCAACCGGTAGAACTTGTTTTAGTATTGGTGACTGTTGACGGAAAAAAAAAGAGAAATTTCCTAGGATGCTATCAATTTTTGAAAAGTTCCATAGATACCACTTTTTCCAATTGTTCTAAAAATACCACAAACACAAAAATTGATTTTCAATGGATTTATAGTTTAAATTTTTGGGTTTGGGTTAATTATTCCCAAATTAGGGTATAGTTTTAGGAGATATGATTTGAGTTTGGGGTTTAGGGTTTAGATTTGAATGTTAAAATTCATTTTAATTTTGTGGTATTTGAGAAACAATTGGAAAAAGTGGTATCTATGGAACTTTTCAAAAATTGATGGCATTTTTGAGAATTGCGGAAAAAAAAACTGGGCTTCTTTTTTATTTTTAATAGTACCACTTCACTAATTGTGAATATCGTTTTATCTTTTGTATTTCCATATATGTTCCTACTTGATGATTTTCTTGGGAACGAGCAAAGATTTTACATTAGGGATATCGTTTGGTAAATTACTAAATTAAATTGTTTAAGACAAAAGCTTTGGTAATGCTGTGACTATTTTGGCATGTTTTGTAGGATCATTCGACTTAACCAACTTTTGCTTGGGATTCAATGTAAGTCTTACGAAAAACATTCAAGGTCTATATATTTCTCTAGCACCCGTTTTAGACCTTCGTTGGCTGGACTCACCATATTGATCCAATTATCCCACCCTCATCTAAAATATATTTCTAGCCTCAACCATTTTAACAAGTTACCTCAGTTACATCTTACTTACTTTTTCAACTCAACATAGTATTTGATTGCATAATACTTAGGTGGACAACTGTCACCACATCAGCTATAGGGCAAGATTACTGAGCGCTTTGGAAAACAGAACCATGGATAATGCAATATGGTTAAAAGATGACATGAAATTATTTTTCTACATTTATATTTTATGTGTAAAACAATTAAGACTTTCAGTCACAGAAACACCACTTTTATTCAAAATTATGGAAATCATGAAGACATGTAAGGTATTACACTTCAAATCAATGGAAACTCTGTGAGGATCACAAAGGCAGACATGTCAGACTCTCTAAGGTATCTCAAAGTTCCTCTCTCCATGAGTTTCACCAGCTTCTGGGTAATGTGAAGTACCAAAGCTTCCCTTGATGCTCCTTTCCGCAACGGTTGAAACATCTCCCTTACCAAATCCTCAGGCAGTCCCGGTGCCGGGTGTATAATCCTGAACTCTAGCTCGACCCTCTTCATTCTTTTCCCTATAGCTTCCATCCGCGCTATTACCTTGAATGAGACACACGAAAATGGAGGCGTGAACCTTATGCTGCTTGAGAGCGTCTCTGAGAGGATTTGCTGAAGCGTTAAGTAGTCTCCGTACAGTCTCATCGAAGAAACTTCTTGAGGATAATCGGATATAATCTGCACTTTACGTTCTTTGCTCAGCTCCATCACTTGTTTTACCACTGCTTCCAGTGATTCCTCCAAGCTAAATTCACTGCAGCCCAGTTGCGTATATCTGATTCAATAACCATCAAAATACAGACGGGATTAGAACGGAATATTCAAGAACAATAGAAGAATCTAGGTTTCAGTTTTGATATTCACCCTTCTTCGATTCCCTCTATGTCTGAGTCACTTATGACTTTAGCTAACTGTTCCCTGCATAAAACGTTTGTTCTCAGGAGCTGCTTTTGCTCTTCACTTAAACCAGATGCACGCAACAAATCTTGAAGGAAAGAAATCGCGTTTTCAGGGTTCTTCACTTCATGACGGAGATATGCCAAATTGTTGACGGAGCTGGACATGGCCTGCTCTGATATTTGCTGAACCTGTAAAGCATATTGGAGTTCCGGACTAGGTACTTGCAAAAAACACAGGACCCCGGTAACCTTTCCCTCAATATCAGTCCTTTTGTTTGCTGAAAGCATTGCCTCGACGAAGCTACCATCGCAATTATGGAAGCCAAATAAAAGTTTCTCTATGTTCTTTTCGCCAGAACCAACTCCATTTAGAGCTATTCTCAGTCTAGTTAACGTGTCATGGTCTTTAAGGCGGCAACCGTAATCATTTAAGGTAAAAACCTCTCCGAGAAGCGCTTTATTGACAGCTTCTTCCCTCTTTATCCCAGAGAGCTTCTGCATTGCATCGTTCCACTCTGAGCATACGCCGTTCTCATTTGTCATAAAAATTGGTGGAATGAGTGTTGAAGGGTTCCACATGATTCTGGCGTAATCTCCTTGCACGCGGCTATAGTTTTCAATAAGCGTTTTCTGACCCGTAACATCTTGTCCGATGAAGCATACACCGAGAACATTATTCATCGTATCTCTGCTACAGCAAGTGTTGACAACTAAAACAATTGGACTGCTTTTCCTTTTAGGTCCAAATGCTCTGATCCTAATTTCAGCACCACGTTCTTCACTACCTTCGAGAGCCAATGCTAACATGTTTTTAACGGTTGTCGCATAATCTTCCTCAACGAGATCTGATATAGTTTTGCCTATTGCTTGTTCAACAGCCAATCCAGTTACCTCAGCCGCTTTTGAATTCCAACCGTTTATAGCACCAGAGGCATCAACCGCAAATATTGGAACAGCTGCCGTATCGATCAAGCGGACCATTTCATTCACGATAACACCCAATTCATCCACCTTCTGAACCCTATTATCCACAGATGGTACATTCACAACAGCCTCTGATTGCTCCTCTTGCAATGAGCCTTTTATTATTAGTTGCAACGAGTTAATTGCGTCCATTTCCATATCATCCCAAGGCACACTTTTCCACCTAACTATTTCCATAAATGCCTTGAATGATGATCTAGGATGCATCCTTTTACCATCTCTATCATTAGGATCATGTCTTGCACCACCCCACTTAATCTGTTTCGCAGTATTAGACCGGAACCAGAAAAGGAAATCTTTTTCGCTAATATATACGGAAGCCATTCCACAAATTGATTCCCTGAGAACAGAAGCATTCGGATAACCAGACTCCATTAGACTGTCAGTGGTAAAGCCACTGTTTCCTCCGTGACTTTTGAGAATCCAATCGATTATATCTTTAATTTGCGTCTCTGTGGGAGTAACCCCGAGGCACCATAGCTTCTCTTTGTAATAAAGGGCTGCACCATCACATTTAACAAGATCCATTATATTTGGTGACTGAGTAACTATACCTATAGGTGCATTACGGAAAAGCATGTCACATAGTACACTCTGAGTTTGAAGAATGCGCTTCTCTTTCAGCAGAAGAGCTGATTCCACTTCTTTGTTGATCTGCACACCGAATACTTGAGTCAAGAACTCACAAGCATACCGTAACGGAAATGGTACGAATCTAGGACTTGCATGATGACAAACCACTAATCCCCATAACCTTCTGCCTGTCTGTAGATCTCTATTCATTTCATCACTATCATTACCATTTATCATTACAGACATAACAAGAGATGAGATTGAGCCCATGTTACTCATATATTGCGCGTGACATCCATGAGGAGCTCTCAATGAAGAACCAGAAAGACTTATCGGCTGTGAAAGACTCTTGTCTTGAACTACTTTCACGGGAACCGCTGAACAATCGCATATCATCCTAACCTTGTTTCTCATAAAGAGAAATCTGGAAGCTTGTGGTATATCAGTGGCCGAATAATGCAACCCCAAATAAGGTTCCATCTCTGGACTACAACATTCAGCAATCACTTCTCCGTGCCCATCTTCGTGAAACTTATAAACCATGACCCTATCATAACCAGTCAAATCACTAATCTCCTTGACTAAAACATCACATAGCTGCAACATATTCCCACTATGCAATGCTTGCAGCCTCGAAATCGCTTTGGCTGCAAGCTTGTAAGACTTTAATGCCCCGGCAGTAGTCACTGGCACCTCATCCGGACTTAACGGCTCCAAATCTATAACAAGACCCTCTTCGATACGATGCAGAATCCCACAAAAAGGCTTACTTGATGACGTGCAATGAAGGGATATCGGATTAAGAAAACTAATGTCATCAAAGTCAACAGCTTTCCGCAACGCAGAAGAACCTGGAGACTGAAACAGTGATTGTACATCCGTTCCGATACTCAGGGCTTCTCGTTGTTCCATACTTGGCACCGTATGTGGAATCAAACCGAGCATCTCTTGAGTGTTTTCACTATATGCAATTACTTTGAGGTTTTTCTCATCAACTACTATTAAACAGCCAAAGGGCTGAATCAACATCCCTCTCTGAATCTTTTGTAAGTAAGTCGAGACAGCTGAAGAAGGAATGTCGCACGAAGAACTCGGCATGTTCAAGTCCACTGAAGCTAAATAGTCGAATAAACGCTCGGATTTCTCGAAATTTACGTGTAGTCTTGCATCGGCAAGCACCTGTGACGTTACTCGAGAGTTATCTCTTGCTCGAGTCGAATAACTTCGAGAACTGTTCGAATTCGATGACATCTTGTTAGGATCCATCTTGTTAACCCTTTAGCCACCACTCCTGCCAAAAAACGAATCTCCAAAAGATCACACACACACACACACAAAATACTCAAAACAAAACATTTATGAAATTCTTTTCATACCCAGGAGGAGATTAAGAGCTCTAAAATACACAAAAACTCAGATACCTCAAAACAATTGTAGCAAATTCTTGAGCTCAAAGGCTAGTGGCATCAAGAAAGATGTGAAATTTCTTCTAAAGCAACACAAAGTTCACTAATTTAGATAAGGCAAAACCGACCCAATTCCTCAAACCTCAAAAAAAGCTAAGAATCTTGAGTCTGCATATAGAAAATTTGCGATTTTGAATACCTGGAGATTTAGAAATGGTGGGGAATTTCACTTTGCTTCGAGATTTAGCTACGAATTGGAAGGATTTTTACGGAGTTCGCATCTATGGAAGGTTCGTTACCAGTGAGAGAGCTTTGAGAGCTCAAGTTAGAGAGGAGGGACAGAGAGGAAGAGGTAGATGCAGCGAACTGCGTGTCGGGTGGTAAAATGAAATTACGATGAGCCACGTCGAGCTGTTTTTGTATCGAGAGCTAAACTGCGTGCCGTGTCCGCTATTACCGGATCGACTAAATTAGTTTAACCGTGGTGAATGGAATGCTAATCGAATTCATATGGAATAGCATCGTGGTCGTGGAAACGCGTTTTAAAATTTGCATAGAAACGTGACTATAATTATTAAAGGGGAAAATGTAAAAAAAGCGTGAACTTTCATAAAGTGGACAACCCAACTTTCAAAATATCATTTAAATCCTAAAATTTTGGTGGATTTTTTTAAAAAATAGTTAACTTTTGTTGACTTGGCCATTTCAGACATATCGTTAAGTTTCTGTCAAAAATACGATCACATGATTAATTTTCTGTTAAACTCCCCGTTTAGGCAAAACGACGACGTGTTGAAAATAAGAAGTGTCGAAAAAAGCATAAACTTTCAAAATTGTGGACGAAAAAAACCTCAACTTTCAAAATGTCATTTAAATCCCAAATTTTTCTGATTCGGTAATAACATTGATTATGTCAAAATCAGCAACAATTTTGGTTAACGCTCCGTGTGTAGTAACATACAAGATCAGTACACAACACACTCTCATCAAAGAATGAGTGATTGATAGAAAGACAATTTTGTAAAACTCTTAGGATAATTGCGTGAAAAAACATCGCATCTAATATATTAGACGACTTTAATTGAGAGTGGATTTGTACTCAATGACCCAAAAGTGTCTATACGCTGGAGCAAAGTTAATTGTCTTGTAATTGTAATTATAACTCCTTCTAGAGGGGTCTCAAAACCAACCTTGGTGCAGCAGTCGATGAGGAAGAAGACCAAGCCCCGGAGACGATGGAAGAGGCCGAGGTCGACCATGAACCCGAAGTCACCGTTCCACCACTTACAAGAAGTGAGAGGTCTCAAGATTAGTTTTAGTAATTGGTTTTCGTTGGATTATGTAAAAGCAGCTTAGACTCTAGAGATTAGCAAACGCAACTATGGATAAAAATTGAAGATGTATAGGGTGTCGTTGATTGATCTCAAGCACTCAGTTTCCGTGAGCTTTCTTGTTAGCATCGAAGACCGTGGTTTGCCATCGAAGTTTGTGTGTGGCACCACAAAACCCAAGAAGACCGTTCTTCCGTTGTTGTATTAGCAAATGAGAAAATTCGTGGACAAGCAAAAGGGATATAAGTATTAATGTTGATTGTGTTGACATTTCATGCAATGTAAGTTAACAATGTATCATATGTTTGTGCATCAAGGTCATTTAAACTAAAATTTTGGGATTTAAATGACACTATAAAAGTTGAGGCTTTTTCGTGTACAATTTAAAAGTTGAGGCTTTTTCGTCCACAATTTGAGAGTTCAGGGTTTTTTCGACATATTTTTCTATTTTCAACACGTTGTCGTTTTGCCTAAACAGAGACTGCTAACGGGAAATTAACCCAGTGATCGTATTTTTGACGGAAACTTAACGACATGCCTGAAATGACCAAGTCAACAAAAGTTAACTATTTTCTTAAAGTGTCAACAAAAACTTTAGGATTTGAATGACATTTTGAAAGTTGAGGTTTTTTTCGTCCACTTTTTGAAAGTTCACGATTTTTTTTTTGACATTTTTCCCAATTATTAAATTTGTGTAAATATACAGTGATAAATAATAAATGCAAGAATTTATATCTAATTTATAAATATTAAAAGTTTAATAAATAAACATAGAATCCTCATTGGCCCAATGGATACAAAACTTAGAAAGATGTGAATGTAGACAAACTTACATGAAAAATTCAGCGTGGAATAAGGTAGAATCATTTGACGTGGATAACGCGGAAGATTTGTCTGTTGTAGAATCGTTGATGTAACGATTGGATAAAGAAGCAAGAAAATAACGGAAAATAGTCTTTTTCTCATTTTTCTTTCTCATGTAAGCAATACGACAGTCCTCAATCCATGAGTATTTTGTTTTGTTTCCATCTGTTTAAAGAGGTTGAAATGATGGTAGACAAAGGAGAGCATTTACCACATACTAAACTGAAAATATCTTCTTACTAAATTTCATACTATTCAACATTACTTTACCTTTTCTTTGCCTTTTCTTTGTTACTTGAAAATGTTATTGCACAAGTATCATGTTTTCAGACTTCAAAGAACGAGACAAAAAACTCGAATACTTTGTTAATTTTTATTCTTACATGTACTTTTGACAGGTAACTAAACATACGTTTCTAATTTCCTATATAATATTTTTCTTACTCTTGACTCATATTACGATACATTTTAGCCTAGAATACTAAACCATGGAAATTCAAATCCAAGCTAAATGAATAACATTGTTTAGTATTTTAGGTTCTTGCTTCCTTGTGATCAATCTATATACCATACTACAAACGAATTATGTCGTTCTTATGTCGTTCTTTGGCGGCTGGCCACAATATAGTTGACAGATACATATTGGGTGGTCATGAGTAAGACGTTTGATAAAAGCAGAATTTGATAAGTTTTACATACTCTAGTTATGTTGGCACTACTTCCTTTCTTTTTTTTTTAAATCGAGTTATCTTCTGAGACTAAAGTGCTCGTAGTCTCTAACCCCCACAATTGATGGGACAACTCAGTCTAATAAAAGCTTTACTGACCTAAACTACGTGTTTTATTCGCAACGTGCTCAGTTAAAAAGTAATTATCAAACAAAGTCTCTATTCTAGTCAGGGGTCACTAAACCGACCACTTTTGAGCGGTGTTACCGACCTTGAGCCAATAACTCTGCTTACGACCTATTTTTATATCACTTTCCCGACCTCATTTCTCTTTGTATTATTCTTTCTATTAACAAGAATCTCGACCTCCTTTTCTCTTATTGACGAACCGACCTTAGGTTCAACAAGTGCTTTAACTAAGCTTGCAATTTTGCGGAATGTTGGATTTAGCATCTCACAATCACTTATGAAGTTTTCGAAAATGATGTCTTCATGCTCTAGAGATATTGGCTATTGGTTCCTTTTTCTCTAGCAAATCAAGTTCCTTCAACTCCTCCAGTAATGACAACATTTTTGTTTGATTCATCTCAATTCACTCAATAATACAAGGAGCCATAAGCTAAGAAGAGTTTATATCCCTCTCCAAGCTCGGCCCAAAGGACAAGCTAGTGAAGCTACCGCTTAGGGCCCTAAATTTAGAGAGTCTTTTTTAGTTAAATTTTTGTTATAGCTATAATTAAAAAAAATTACAAACTTTTTCTACAATAATAATATTCGTAGGATTTTGTTTTTCAAATGCTTTTTTAATATTTATGGTCTTCTCTAAGCAAACATGTTAACTACTCATTTTGAAAAATTAATTTGAAATTATTAGTTAAAATTCAAAGTTGAAGCTGATAACAAAATTATTTGCGGTCTACAATGTGACAAGAGAGATTGAATGGGTTAGCTTTTCCATCCATTCAAACATAGATGGTTGAAAAACTCGACAATGTGAGTTTAATGATTTCGAGTTTAATGATTTTGCATGCAAAAATACAAGATGAGCAATATTTCAAAAATAAATTCTATTTTGTTGTTTTTCTTTTAATTCTTACTAACTATTTGAAATTATGAACGGATTAATGTGTTTTTTAAATTTAGATTACTATTTTTAAGGTATTGAAAAATGTACGAAATTGACACTTTTTTACATATTTGCATAGGGCATCCAAAATGATTAGACCTTCAATATATGCATGTGTTATAGTGATTTGCATTGAGAATTGCCATGGTATGGAACTGGAATCGATATATTTCTTTACGAATCTAGAAGCTATTGAATTGGTTCATTATCTTTTGTTATTCATCTAATCCAGTGGTTCTATAATTTTGTAGGAGTGGGGTGTGGGAGCCTAAGCTAGCACAATTAAATTTGTAAGGGTTCGTGAAGAGGAAGAGATTTCTAGGGTTAGCTAAGGTCGCAAGAGATGAGTAAGAGCTTTTTTTTATTGCTGTGTAAAAGTTTGAGTACAAGATTCTGAATCAGATCGCGAATACCTTTATAAGGGTTTTTACATTAACTATATATACTATCTCTAAGGCGGCTAAACATTCCTAAGTCTTCGCGGACTCTTCTCCTACTAAGGTCGGTTGTGTCTCAGTGGGCTTTGTGCCTGGACCGGGCCTTGTACCGTCTTTGTGTCGCCGAGCCATCCCGGCAATATCGGGCTGCTGGACCGAGCACGTGGTCGGCCCACTGAGGGACCGAGCACGTGGTCGGCCCGTCGTGGCGCCGAGCACGCGGTCGGCCCGACGTGGTCCGAGCACATGGTCGGCTCGCCGTGGCACCGAGCACGCGGTCGGCTCCCTCCCGGTCCGTTGTCTGCTTCGTCTAGACTTAATCAACTGCCACATGTTCTGCATCGCAGGAAGACTCAGGTGTTGTTGTGCCTTCTTCATCGAGAGTCCGGAGGGCCATTTCTTTAGTCGTCTTGTCTTTGGACGTTAATGTTGAGCGAGTGAAAACCGACCCTAACAGTTAGCCCCCCAGTTCGGTTGTGTTAGAGATAATAGTGCCGAGTTTAAGATGTGCTGGATATCGGCATTTCCGTTCAAAGTCAAAGTGTTCGCCTACCCTCTTCTGCAACAGTAGAGAGGGATTTTATGCAGGAGGTTTTAAGACTCCGTAAGCGTTTTGAAGATTTTAAGACTTCTTGCTTCATTTGCTGAAGCTGCTGCGTCTTCTGCAGAAAGGATTTTTTTTTTTTCCGAAGGTTTTAAGACTTCGTATTCCCTATGGAGGTTTTAAGACTCCGCGTTGCGACCGCCGGTGTCAACGACGTCTCGGGCGATAGCCAGGCGATTTCTGGAGGGAAGAGTGTTTTTGAATGGATCTGGGACCCGCTTGGTGAGAGAAGGAGAAGATTCTCTTTCCCTTAAAGAGATAAGGTTTGACTTGGTCCACTCTTTTGCTTTCTCCTTCTTTCTTCCTTTCTCTTTCCTACATCACCTTCTAGGGTTTTTGAGGTTTTTCTTCCACCCCTCCACCTAGCCGCCGCCGGAGCCTTGTGCCGCTGCCTTAGCCCGCTAACGTCGCCGGATTCTCACCCTCGCCGGCCACCTTTTCTTCTTCGATGAATACCACCATTCAATTAACTCTCTTTGATTCTCATAGACTCTAGTTGAGAACCCAAGCTTTTGAATCTTGCCTTAGGAAGGATAAGCCTTGGCCATGGTCCATTGTTAGGAGGAAATCTCAAGTCCCTTGATTTCCATTGATTCCAAGCTCCAATTGTCGATGGGATTGGCTTTGGAGTTGCATAGATATTTTTGAGATTCCTCTTTGAAGATTGTTTAGGGATAGAGCTTGTTCTTGGTGGAGTAATGCCAAATCTTACTTTTTGATCTTTACTTTGGGTCAATGTAGATTTGGTCACGTTATGGATAAGACGAAGCTCGATCGGTTGACCGTGGTGGACCGGCGGCGCCGTCGCGTCAAACCGAAGACACCATCGCACCACCGCGTCGGGCCGACGATGTCGTCGCGTTATCGGACCAAACCGAAGACGTTGCCGTGCTCCTGAATCGGACCGACCCCGTGGTCGCGGCTTTGAGCAGAACCGACCCCGTGGTCGCGTTGCCAAACCAGTCCGACCCCGTGGTTGCTTCACCGAGCCGAACCGGAGACGAGGTTCCAACGCCATCCTCGCCGGTGGTTGTGTTGACGTCCTTGGCAGCCCCGGAGTCGGTGGTAGGCGTAAGGGTGTGTCACGAGAATGCTGGCGCCGGGATTCATCTCCGTAGCAAGCTCACTATTCCACAACGTTGTCTTGGCAGACCCGATGAGGGTGATGAGGATGTTTTTGACAACTTAGCGGAGGTTGAAGAGGAGAGGAGGCCTAGCGGTGATGAGGACTTGATGGATCGTAGCGGGGGGATTGGACTCTCCTTCCCCCTTAATAATAAGGACTCGGGGCTCCTAGCTGGTGTAGCCGACGCCGCTCTGTCGTCAGACTTTTCCTCTACTTTCAGGTCACTCCCTTCCGATGCTGAGGACGGTGATGATGACACCCTTCCAGAGGTTGACCGGCTCGCGGTGGCCAAGAAGAAGAAGGCACGTCTGGACCCTCCGGGATCCACTCTTTCTGACGAGGAGTCGCTACAGCTTCTCCGAGAGAGACGCGAGGTTTTGGACGAGGTTAGGCTGGTTGTTCTCGATCGCACTCAGCGAGCTGATGCTCCGCCTTCGGGGTACTTCACCTTGTACGAGAACTTCATCGAGCACTGCTTGCTGTGGTTTCCGGTGCCCGACTTTCTTCTTCGTTTCTTAGAGGCGAATGGTATCTCCCTTGCTCAGATCAACCCCAGGGGGTTGAGGCATGTCATCGGCATCTACATGCTGAGTAGGGAGTGTAACGCGGAGATTAGCACCGAGCAGCTGTCCTGCCTGCTGGACTTCAGGCCTCGTGGCCGCGCAGAGGAACTTAGGTACCTAGTTTCTCCGGTTCAGGGTCGCACGCTCATTGATGGGTTCCCGAGCAAGGATGACCACATTGAGGATCGATTCTTCTTTGTCAAGATTTCGGAGAAGACCGTTGAGGCGGATTGCATCTCCCTCGTCAGGACGAGCTGGGAGAAGAGAGGTAATTCTATACTTAGAAATATTTTTCGTAGCGTGTTCACGTTTCGTGTACTAATTTCTAGATTGTTTCTTTTTGCAGTGAAGCCAGCATCTCAGGCAGTCAACCGGAGTGACACAGCGGCCATCCACAACGTTCTTGCCTCTGGGAACGGTGACTGGGTGAAGTCTTTTACTCGTCAGAGGATCTAGAAGGCGCTTTCTACCAGGATCTTCCCAGGGAAGGTTCTCGGACGGGGTGCTCCTAGGGTTTCGGCCTATCAGCGAGCGGAGAAGGCGAAGTCGGTGTCGACAGGCGCCGCGGTCCTAGCAAAGACGTGCTCGCGGACTCGGGCTCCGTCGACTACAGTGCCAAAGACTCCTGGTGCACCGGTCCAGCGCTCTCACGCTCTTGACCTTACCCCTGACGAGATTGCGACGCGGCGTGAGCAGTCGCGGAAGGGAGCTCTTATGTCAGAGGGCAAGGTGAGAAGTACTCCCGATGGGGCACCTCCGAAGCGACAGAAGACAGACTCCTCTCCTGCCTTTGTTGCAGGGTTAACGAGCCAAGGCGCTGCAGTACCGTCCTCTCCGACTCCCGGTTCCAGCGGGAGGGCTTTTGCGCTGGCGAAGGCCAAAGTTTATGAGGTTGGGTTTCTTTCCCTCCTTATACTTGTTATTGTTACTTAACTTCTTTTGGTCTAATACTATTCCCTTTGCTTTTCTCTGTATGCAGCTTTCCGCTCAGCTGGACCAACTGGCCTTTTGCTTCGAAGAGGACTCTCGCTCTCGTCACAAGGAGCTCAGCGAGGCCAAGAAGGCCAACATCGAGCTTGCTGAGAGGAACCGAGCTCTTGAGGACAACGTTGCTTCTGTGAAGAAGAGGGAGGAAGAGTTGAGTGGCAAGCTGTCGAGGGCATCTTTGAGGCATGCGAAGGACAAGGAGGAGATTGCTTTGCTCAGGAGTAAGCTATTGGATGTCGAGGATCTCAGGGACGCCAAGATTGAAGAGGTCGTCGCTGTGGCCAAGGACGAGGAGGCTCGTTGATATGCTAGCCGAGCCAGAAAGGTCGCCATGTTGCTTGATAGGATTGGGGGGATAGCGAAGGACAACATGCTGGACCTCACTGAAATTGATGCGAACCTGGAGTTCATCAAACGTCTCCGCAAGCCTGACAGACCGACTCTGGACGCCGCAGAAAAGCTCTTGGTTGAGAGGAAGATCCCGATTTATGATGCTCGTAACGTGTCTGGTGAGCTTGTCTCTGGCGTGAGGCAAGCCTTAGAGATCTCATAGGATGACGATGTGGCCGATGAGGATGAGGAGGCCGATGAGTGACCACTTTTCTCCGTTCATGACTTAGTTTATTTTTAGTCCTTTTATGACTTTCGCTTCTAAGACCTTTATCGGATTTGATGACTCTTGGTTGTAGTATTGGATGGTTTGTATCCTTGCTACCAGTTTGGATCCTTGCGTCGTGGCAAATGCTGGATGACTCTGAGTGTAGCTTTTTGTTCCTTATGATGAACCTTGATGGTTTGGGAGTAATGTACGCGCTTTAGATGTCTTCCTACACTTAGGAGCGCTTTAGGCTGTAATGTGTTTTTGCCATGCGTTTGCCAACGCCGCTGTTGGACTTTGTGAGTTGGTACACCCTAAGTACAGGTACACCCTAAGTTTTACCAGCGTGCATCCTGGGTTTTCCGAATGACGCGTTCAAGGTACATGCTGAACAAAATCATTTGCAGCTGCTTTTTACCAACGATGCTTGTTGGGTTTTTGAGTGATCAGTTGGGTTCGTTCGCCCTAATACTGAACACTAATACTTATATAGCGCGCTTTGAATCCGATGTTGGATGTCATTGTGTTCGTATTCCCGCATCATCATTGTGGCCTACAGCAATGAATGCGGAACGACTCTGATTGAAGCCTTGAGAAGCCCATCAATGATGTAGCCGTTCTCATGCTAAGGCTTGTGTGAAGTACTTGGCGTTTCTGGTGACGCTGTTGTGGAAGAGCGGAGTACGGGTACCCGACTCCCCCCCTTTTAGACGAAGGAGGGAACTGAATTCGTCTGGAGACTGGTGGTGAAAACACACACTCCCCCCCCCCCCCTTAAGGCGGAGGAGGTCAAGTCAGCTCGTCGGAAATGAGGCTTATGTAAAACACTCACTCCCCCCCCCCTATGGCGGAGGAGATCAAGTGAGCTCGTCCGGAAACGAGGCATAAGTAAAACACTCACTCCCCCCCCCCTCCCATAAGACGGAGGAGATCAAGTGAGCTCATCCGGAAACGAGGCTTAATCCCCCCCTTCTTGACAGATGGGGGCAACTGAACTTGTCCGGAAACGAGCTGCCTACGTACCCTTTTGCAGGGATTAAGTCGCCCCGTAGTTCGTTGAAGCACTAACTCCCCTTTTTTTTCCGAAGGGGGCAACTAAACCTATCCGAGGACAGGCTGCCTACGTACCCTTTGCAGGTATCAAGTTGCCTCGTAGTTCATTTTTGAGAGAAGACTAGTGATAGTACTTCTTCAAGTGCGTGGCATTCCAAGAGTAGAGGATTGGAGTGCCGGTCATGGTGGCGAGCTCGTAGATGCTAGGACGAATGACTGTTGTGATCCTGTATGGGCCTTCCCAGTTGGCTCTGAGCTTGCCTGCGTTTGGCTCTGCTGTGTTCTGGAACACCTCACGCAGGACTAAGTCACCTTTGCAGAAACGTCTTTCTCTGACTTTGGAGTTGTAATACCTCGAGGTTGCGCTCTGATAGTTGGCAATCCTGATAAGCACTTGGTCGTGTCGCTCATCGAGGAAGTCCAACGCATCACGCAGCATTGATCGGTTGATTGGTTCGTTGCTAGGTAAGAGCTGTCATCGTACTCCAGGAGAGCAGATATCGGACGGGATGACGCATTCGGTTCCATAGACAAGGGTGAAAGGAGTCTCGCCTGTTGCTCGACGGGGAGTGGTGCGGTGGGACCACAAAACTCCCTCTAGCTCGTCGGCCCAGCGGCCCTTCTTTGGCTCTAAGCGCTTCCTAAGGCCATCAAGGATCGTCTTGTTGATAGCTTCTGCTTGACCATTGCCCTGAGGGTAGCGAGACGTAGACTTGCTAAGTCGGATATTCCATTTTGCACAGAGTGTCTCGAACCGGTTAGATATGAACTGCGAAACGTTGTCTGTAACGATCTCATATGGAACTCTGTGACGACATATGATGTTTCTCCAGGCAAAGCTTTCCACTTGGACATCCTTGATGTTAGCATAGGCTTCAGCTTCTACCCACTTTGAGAAGTAGTCTGTTAGAACAAGTAAGAACCGCTTCTGCCTTGATGGGTGCAATGGTCCAACAATGTCCATGGCCCATCTCATGAATGGGTAAGGCGAAGTGACAGAAGAGAGCATCTCAGTTGGTTGATGGATATTAGGAGCGTGTCGCTGGCACTTCTCACACTTGGTTGAGAACTTCATGGAATCGCCTACTATAGTAGGCCATAAGTGACCATGTCTCTTGATTTTGATCGCAAGCGCTTTGCCTTCTGAATGATTGCCGCAAGACCCGCTATAGACTTCTTCCATTATTCGTCTTGCTTCTTCTCCTTCCACACAGGTGAGCATAGGACCGGAGAATCCCCATCTGAAGAGGTTTCCATCAAGTAGAACATAACGAGCGGTTTGCTTCTGTAACTTGCGAGCTGCCCACTTGCTACTGGGCAATTTGCCATCGGCAATGTACCCTCGTATCTCGTCCATCCATAACTTGTCGTAGCCGTACTCTGGTTTTTCACCGTCTTCGTCCATTGGGATCGCTTCGGGGTGATCAGAGCTGCTGGCAGCAGAAATATCTGCGACGGAGACGTCATTGACAGGGTCGTCGGCGTCGTGCATGTCAGCGTCTGGGACTTCGGGAGCTTCAGCAAGGGCGCATGCTTGTTTTGCTGCTTGAGAGCGTATTGAGATGGCGAGCGTCACATCTTCTTAAATGCTGGGGAATTCAATGAACTCGACTGGAATAATCCGCTTCAAAGCCGGATCTTCTGGCGTAGCAGTGGCGGAGGCGAGGTTGGCCAACGCGTCGGCGTCCATATTCTCACCTCTGGGAATCCTTGTAAGGGTGAACTCCTGGAATGAAGAAGCAAGGTTCTTCACTATCTTCAGATAAGCCTCCATGCGATCATCCTTTGCGATGTACTCGCCGCTGAACTGACTGGTTACCAGCTGTGAATCGGAGAACGTGTGAATGTGTTCGATCCGTAGTCCTTCAGCGAGCCTCATGTCAGCGACGAGGGCCTCATACTTTGCTTCGTTGTTAGAAGCTTTGAATCCAAGTCGAAACGATTGCTTGAGGACCTCTCCGGTTGGCGACACTAACCGTATCCCTACTCCATAACTATTCTTTGAGGATGAGCCGTCCACGTACAGCTGCCAGATCCCGGGCTGTCCCTCCTTGGAGTCTTTGTCTTCTGGGAGTTCTATGAGGAAATCCGCCAGCACTTGTGACTTGTTGCATGTTCGCCCTTTATACTCGATGTCATACTCGCTGAGCTCCACAACCCACTTGGCCAGCCTGCCAGATTGACTTGGGCTATGTAAAACTGAACGTAGCGGGAAAGTACTAAGGACAATAATTGAGTGAGATTGAAAGTGACTGTGTTCGGAGGATGAACGCCGCTGAACTGACTGGTTACCAGCTGTGAATCGGAGAACGTGTGAATGTGTTCGATCCGTAGTCCTTCAGCGAGCCTCATGTCAGCGACGAGGGCCTCATACTTTGCTTCGTTGTTAGAAGCTTTGAATCCAAGTCGAAACGATTGCTTGAGGACCTCTCCGGTTGGCGACACTAACCGTATCCCTACTCCATAACTATTCTTTGAGGATGAGCCGTCCACGTACAGCTGCCAGATCCCGGGCTGTCCCTCCTTGGAGTCTTTGTCTTCTGGGAGTTCTATGAGGAAATCCGCCAGCACTTGTGACTTGTTGCATGTTCGCCCTTTATACTCGATGTCATACTCGCTGAGCTCCACAACCCACTTGGCCAGCCTGCCAGATTGACTTGGGCTATGTAAAACTGAACGTAGCGGGAAAGTACTAAGGACAATAATTGAGTGAGATTGAAAGTAAGGCCTTAGCTTTCTTGATGCCATGAGGACGGACAGTGCCAGCTTTTCCAGTTGGGGGTATCTTGTCTCAGCGTCTGTGAGTGTTTTTCTCACATAGAAGATAGGCCCCTGCTCGCCTCTTTCCTCCCGCACAAGGACAGCGTTGACTGCTGTTTCTGAGACAGCAATGTAGAGGAAGAGAGGTTCTCCAGTCATTGTCTTAGCAAGGATGGGTGGCGTTGCCGGATATTCCTTAAGCTGCTTGAAGGCGTCTTCACATTTTTCTGACCATTCGAACTGTTTGTTTCCTCGCAGAGTGTTGTAGAAGGGAAGACACTTATCAGTGGAGCGTGAGATGAATCGATTGAGTGCAGCCACTCTCCCAGTTAATCTCTGTACTTCACGTTTATTCCTTCGTGAAGCCATCTGGATCAGTGCATCGATCTATTTCGGGTTGGCTTCAATGCCCCGGCGAGTAACTAGGTACCCAAGGAACTCGCCAGAAGTCACAACAAATCTGCACTTCGCTGGGTTCAGCTTCATGTTGTGGAGGTTCAGTTGGTTGAAGCATTCTTCCAGGTGGGCGATGTGATCTTCTTCCTCAATTGACTTGACGAGCATATCATCGATGTAGACCTCCATAGTCTTTCCTAACTGGTCCTGGAACATCTTGTTCACCAGTCTCTGATATGTTGCATCGGGGTTCTTCAGGCCAAAGGGCATCACCTTGTGGCAGTAGATGCCTCGGTCTGTGATGAAAGTTGTCTTCTCACGATCTTCAGGGTGCATCAGAATCTGGTTGTAGCCAGAAAAAGCGTCCATGAAGCTAAGAAGCTTGTTACCCGTTGTTGCTTCCACCAAGCGGTCAATGTGAGGTTAGGGGAAGCTGTCTTTCGGGCAGGCTTTGTTAAGGTCCGTGAAGTCGACGCAGACGCACCACTTCCTATTCTTCTTCTTTACCACGACTTGGTTGGCAAGCCAGTCGGGATACTTGACTTCGGTTATTGACCCAACTCGCAGAAGCCTTTCGACTTCGTCATTAACAGCCTTTGCCCATTCAGGACCCAACTTCCTTCTTTTTTACTCGACTGGTTTGAATGTAGGATCAACATTGAGTTCGTGGCTGGCGACATTGATGTCTATCCCAGGCATGTCTTCAGTGGTCCAGGCAAAGGTGTTGACGTTTTTCTGGAGAGACGCCACTAGCTTTGTTTTGGGCACTTCGTCAAGGGCAGCTCCGATATCGACGCATCTCTCTGGGTGTTGCTCGTCGATGCACACAGAGATCACGGGTTCGCAGGTAGGTCGCTCTTCTTCTGCCCGATCGTCTGCAATATGTAATTGCTATAAGAGGTTAGCCAGGTCTTTTACCTGAGTAGAATTGGTTTTTGCTTTCTTTCATGGCCCCTGTGAGGTCGAGTCGTCCTTCTTCTCTTCATGAGTTACTGGGTTCGAGTTCTTGTTTTCTTCACGATTACGCACCTTGTGCTCTGCTAAGAAACACATGCGGGAATCCTTTTGGTTGCCAAAGATTGTCTTCACGCCGTCACTGGTTGGGAACTTTAAACACAAGTGGTAGGTTGATGGTACAGCTCGCATCTGATTGAGCCATGGTGTTCCCATGATCACATTGTAGATAGCGGGATGATCGGACACCGTGAAGTTCACCATCTTCTTGGCGCCTCCAGCTTGGACTGGCAGGCGAATCGTTCCCATTGTCAAAGTTGTCTCGCCAGAGAAGCCTGTTATAGGCTTTGGTTGCCCTCTAACGAATGATAAGTCGATCTTCATCTTTTCGAGTGTGTCTTTGAAGATAACGTCCAACGAGCTTCCAGTGTCGACGAGGACTCGAGCAACATTAAGGTCGAAGACAGTCAGGTTGATCACCAAAGGATCGTTATGCGGATGGTCAATACCTTCGGCATCCTCCTCGTCAAAAGTGATAGGATCGCTGGCACGCTTCGTCCTCGGGGATGTAGATATGCGGATGGTCAATACCTTCGGCGCGTCTCTGGTAAGCCTCGATCGCAGTTACGTTGTCAGCACAGTACTGTGATCCTCCCATGATCATGTGGATGGTGCCTTGCGGGTTCCCGCTCTCGGAGTTGTCACCACGACGTTGTCGCCTGGGATTTTCCGTCTGAACCTCGGTAGCATCTTGAGCTTTTTTTCTGGCTTGAAATCTGACAGGCTGATGTTACCTTTGAGAGTGCCCTCGGCCAGTTTAGCAGCCAGCTGTCGTTCTAACTCGAGACATTTCGCAGTCGAATGCCCAGTTGCTTTGTGGAATTCACAGTACAACTTTTCGTCTTATTCCTTTGGGTCTCTAACCCATGTAAAGCTTCTTCTGCCGCATCCACGACCGCAGCTTCGACCTCTGCCATAGCCAGGTGACTCAATTTGGTAATTATGAGATCCACCTGCTCCCCCTTCAAACTGGACGAAGGCGGGATTGCCTCTCTTCGGTGCAGCTGGGGTTGGAACCTGAGAAGGTTCGCTTGTCTGCTTAGCCTTTCCGCCCCTCTTGGCGCGGAGTTCTTCTTCACTTCGGGCAAAATCAGTTGCATGGTGAAGAGCGTCTTGAATCGTTGTCGGCGAGTTGATGGTGAGTTCTTGCCAGAACGGAGACGGGCACCTAATTGCTCCTCTTAAGGCTTCCAGCGCAGACGTATTGCTGATTCCATCTACCTTTGACAGGGTATGCTTGAACCTTGTCATGAAAGACCGCAAGCTTTCATTCTCTCCTTGCTTGTTGGTCCACATCTCTGCATCGTAAATCTTTCGTTCAGCAAAGATGTGGTACTGTTGTACAAACATCTCAGAAAGTTAGTGGAAGTTGTGGATTGAATTCTTCTCCAGCTTGTAGAACCACTGGAGGGCAGGCCCTTTGAGGCTTTCCACAAACAGCTTGCAGTAGCCGGAGTCCTTCTCGGCTTCCTTGAAATTTGGCCTCCCTAGGGCTACCTCGAACTCTATTAGCTTGGAAGCTTGATTCTTCCAGGATCGGAGATTTTGGCCCCCGAGATGCTTTCAGCAAAAGGGGTGTTCCGTGCCTTCTCCAACACGTAAGCGACCCTAGGAGCCTTTCCCATGTTTCGGTACATCTGCAGCTTGGTAGTCCTCAGGTCAGAGACGACCTGGTCTAACTGGGCTTTCAGCATAGCCACTTCTTCATCGCGGGAGCTTCGGGGGGCTCTGCACTCCTGCTCCCTTTTATAGAGCTCAGCGATGGAGGGATCTCCTTCTCTATCAGTCCTAGTATTGTTAGCAGCGTCCTCTCGGGCGTGTCTCTGAGGAAGAGGTTGATCTTCACGAGCCCTAGTGTTCTCTACAGCTGTGTCGGTTTGGGCTCGTCTTCGAGGGGGTTGGTCCTCGTCCGGTTCCTCTACCACACATTCAAGAGTTTTGTCAGATTCCCGACGAGGCGGTGGTAGAGGCAAGTTTTCTAGACCCGTGTGATTGGTCTGAGGCGGCAGCTCCTCGTTCTGATCCCTTCGATTGGTTCGAGGCGTGTTGAAGCTGAGACGTGCTGGACGGACACGGGACCTCTTGCGCTTCTTTCTCTTGAGCGCTTGCAGCTCGCTCGTCGTAGTCTCGTTGTACTTCTCCTGATCCTGTGCTTTCTTCACGAGCATCTCAAGCATCTGCTTGATCTCCGTGATATCCGCTGGGTTGCTATCGGCGCGAGGCGCGGTGTTCTCCACAAAGTTCTCCTTTGCCTCATCGTTCATGTGAGACAAGGATCTTTCGTTGCTCGTGCTATTGCTGCCAGACATCTTGATGGTGTTGCGAAACCTAGCTTTCTCGTGTCAGAAACTCTCTAAAATCCCCTTAGTTGGCGCCAAACTGTGGGAGCCTAAGCTAGCACAATTAAATTTGTAAGGGTTCGTGAAGAGGAAGAGATTTCTAGGGTTAGCTGAGGTCGCAAGAGATGAGTAAGAGCTTTTTTTATTTCTGTGTAAAAGTTTGAGTACAAGATTCTGAATCAGATCGCGAATACCTTTACAAGGGTTTTTACATTAACTATATATACTATCTCTAAGGCGGCTAAACATTCCTAAGTCTTCGTGGACTCTTCACCTACTAAGGTCGGTTGTGTCTCAGTGGGCTTCGTGCTTGGACCGGGCCTTGTACCGTCTTTGTGTCGCCGAGCCATCCCCGCATTATCGGGCTGCTGGACCGAGCACGTGGTTGGCCCACTGAGGGACCGAGCACGCGGTCGGCCCGTCATGGCGCCGAGCACGCGGTCGGCCCGACGTGGTCCGAGCACATGGTCGGCTCGCCGTGGCACCGAGCACGCGGTCGGCTCCCTCCCGGTCTATTGTCTGCTTTGTCTAAACTTAATCAGCTGCCACATGTTCTGCATCGCGGGAATACTCAGGTGTTGTTGCGCCTTCTTCATCGAGAGTCCGGAGGGCCATTTCTTTAGTCATCTTGTCTTTGGACGTTAATGTTGAGCGGGTGAAAACCGACCCCAACATGGGGTGACCCCAAAAAGGAAGAATTTTACTTCTATATGAAGTCATATTCCCCTGTCGACAATGTGAGTAAAGAATTGCTTCTTTTAGCATTATCTGCAATAATTTTTATAGAAGTTCTCTGTGTTGATGCATCTATTCACAATATAACAGGTTACGGCGCATGATTATCCAAATTTGCTTGTAACTGATGGTTTGAATGGTAAGCCTTCTTTTGTCTAGATACAATTTAGATTTTGGCTTTAAGATAAGTTTTTGTACTAATCAATAGATTCAAGAGCTATGTGTTCGGAACCTACTAAGTTTGTTGCGAAACTGAGAGAAATGAAGACTGACAACAACTTGCTTTTGTTCAAGTGCGAACCTGGCGCTGGCCATTTCTCCAGATATGGGAGGTAGAAACTTCTTACTCCGTATTGTCTCACTCAACAATATTAACAGATACATTTGTTTGAAATTTAGTTTGGTTTGGTATTCGATAATGATCTGAAAATGCAGATTCGAGAAGCTTCAAGAAGACGTGTTTACATTTGCATTCATGATGAAAGTTTTGAACATGAATCCTGCTTCTGGGTGAGTCTTTGTTGATCTTTGTGATCCATTCATCTTCTTCTTACGTTTGTTGTTTCGTTACTGGCTTTGAGAGGACAAGTCTAATATTAGTTTTTGCTGTTTCACTTATGAAACCTAATGACAGAGATGAAAGTGAAAGGGATGTTGTAGAACCCAAGAAGGAGAACAAGAAGAGGAAAGCTAAAGGTGAGGAATCCCAGAAGAAGAAGGAAAAATGCAACAAGAGACCTAAGGTATTTTAGCAGAGTCTTGTATGTTTTAACAGTTGGAGATACAAGCATTTCATTGTTTTTCCTCAAATGCAGAACGCGAAAAAAATTCTTTTATGAATGCTTATACATAATGATTGTATGGTTTATGATTCAACTCGTTTCAGGTATCCATGACTAATTCTACGCCGGTTTCTCTTTCTAGAAAGCGAAAGCTAGATGATGGGGTAAATGTGGAGGCTGGGAATGAACCAGAGGAAGAGTCCATGGTTGGACTTACTATAGTCTCTTCTTCAACAAGTAAG
This sequence comes from Draba incana, assembly GCA_963576765.1. Lineage (NCBI taxonomy): Eukaryota > Viridiplantae > Streptophyta > Magnoliopsida > Brassicales > Brassicaceae > Draba > Draba incana. Next base: position 49,625,199 of record OY755202.1, on the reverse strand, counting down.
TGTTTCTGTTATGAGCTAACATGGTAGGAAGTGATAGTTCCTTATGACTGTTAGATGAGTTGTCTTGTGTTGAAATGAAGTTATGGCTGAAACGAGACTTGATTAAGTTACAGTAGCTTGATTAAGTAGACTTGAAATGAAGTGCTGATAGTTCCTTCATGAGTTGTCCTCAAATAACGATAGTTCCTTATGACTGTAAAGGATTAAGTGTTGATTAGTTTATAATTAGTTCTTAAGGCTTGATTAAGTGTGTTGAAATCTGTTGTATTACTTTTGTCTTGTACAACATGGAAGGATAGGAAAAATATAGTCTTTCATGACTACGAGAATTGTGAAATTCCATCATCTATTCAACCTCAAAACTACTACATTTACTTCGACACTCTTCTAAGGAATGAAGGCTTTACTGGTTGTATAGAAGAGTATGTACTGGTTGAAGGTTATTTGGATTCGATACCAATGGAAATACGAGCTGGTCTTAAGGAAGCTTCTATCTCCATAGAGTCTACGAAGCAATGCGACAGACCAATCGGTAAGAAGGCCAAGAGGAGAGAAGAAGGAGACCAAGTAGCCTTGATAAACTTCTTCAAAAGTTCATTGCCAAGAGTAGTGACGAACTGTATAACATAATTTTTTTATCGGCTGATAATGATAATGCGGAGACGTTGCACAACGTAAAGCAAATGGGACATAAAATAGTTGTCGGGTTTCAGAAAAAGAATAATATAACTGTGGAAGAATCAAAGGAACTGATCGAAGTTAGTAATTTAGCATGGGATACTTTTCACGATCTGATTAAAGACATTGCTTCTGCTAAATGTACGAAAAGAACACTTTTTAACAAATATACGTAGGGCATCCAAAAAGATCGGACCGACATTGTTTCTCTCTCAAGCTAGTATTGATCCATGTAACTAAAACCACAAACACCTAATGACAAACAAAGAAATACATTTCATCTCAATTGCTTTTTGACGTTTCCCTTTACTCCAGAAGAAAATTGCCGCTTCAAAAAGAGAGATTATACGAAAACCCTAACCATCTTTATATTTGTAAACATAATTTTGGTCCAATAAAAATACATGTTTAGAAGCTGAAACTTCACTAGGCAATTTATTTGGATTCCTATAGCCAACACAAATTATACGTGGATAAGTATAATTTTCTTGAAAAAAGAAAAATTTGTCAATAAAAATATAATAAAAATGTTGTGGATAATGCGAAATATAGCATAGCCTCACAAAAGAGATGTACTCTTTTGATAATCGCATTTGAATGTTTGATCCCCAAAAAAAAAAAAAAATCGCATTTGATTTGCATGGCGACGAATTCAATGATCATTCCTTCTTCTTCTTCCTCTTCCTCTTCGGGTCTAGCTGCTGCGTCTCCACTGAGAGAAACTCTACTACCACTCTTCACTAAATCTCTCACATTTCCGAGAAAATCCTCCTTTTCTCGTCTTCGATTCAGATTCTTCGCCGAAAATCTTTCTCAGCTTCATTCCTCTAATGGCTGTCCCACTAATTTCGCCTCTTTACAAAACTGTAAGTTTCTTCTTCGATTTCACAAAAATTCCTCTCTGTTTCTGCATTATCCAACAACAATGTGTTTGTGAGAATGCTGTTTTTGAAGCTGAATTCGTGATTGTTTAGGAAGTAGATTTTTCTAGGGTTTTTTTAGGTTTGGGTATTTTGGTTGAAAGTTTTACAGATTCTATTTTGATCTTTGGAGAAATGATTTATCAAAATGCAGTATAACCTCTATAAATTAATACCTCGGTAAATTAATAGAATTTATCGGATATTTCGCTAAATTAATAACATATAATGGTCCAGACGTTATTAATTTATAGGGTTTTAATGTGTTTTTTAGCTGGAGATCATCTTACAGAGGAAAATGTCACAAAAGGAGAATCCACTCTTAGTATCACAGTCGTTGGTGCGTCGGGAGATTTAGCGAAGAAAAAGATATTTCCGGCATTGTTTGCTCTATTTTACGAAGGTTGTCTTCCTCAGAACATCTCTGTTTTTGGTTATGCTCGAAGCAAACTCACTCATGAAGAACTTCGTGTTATGATCAGTAGAACTTTAACTTGCCGTATAGATCAAAAGTATGCTTCTTTTTTACATTTTAGTGTATAATGTTTTCAGTTTCAAATCTATTCTTTGGTTTATTTGAATAAGATTGTGGAATCGTCAGGGAAAATTGCTCGGACAAAATGGATCAGTTCTTGAAGAGATGCTTTTATCATTCCGGTCAGTATAACTCCGAAGATGATTTTGCAAAACTAAACATTAAGCTTAAAGAGAAAGAGGTTAGTTCCTGCACTCTATCCATGCTTATTTTAGCCGCCTTACTTCTAGTATTGAATTAGTTTTATTAATTTCTGGTTTTTTAGGCGGGAAAGCTATCGAACAGGTTGTACTATTTGTCTATACCGCCAAACATATTCGTCGATGTGGTAAGGTGTGCAAGCCTTAAAGCGTCCTCGTTGAATGGGTGGACAAGGGTCATTGTTGAAAAGCCGTTTGGTCGTGACTCTGAGTCTTCCGGAGAGTTGACCAGATGTTTGAAACAGTATCTTACAGAGGAGCAAATCTTCAGGTTAGCCATTTCCCTAGCCCAAGAGCCTTCTTTATTTCATTCGTAAGCTGGAATTTTATTGAAATGTTATGTGGTATACGTAGGATTGACCATTATTTGGGAAAAGAGCTTGTTGAGAACCTTTCAGTACTTCGATTCTCAAATCTTGTCTTTGAGCCTCTATGGTCGAGAAATTACATACGTAATGTTCAGTTAATATTTTCTGAAGATTTTGGAACAGAAGGACGCGGAGGGTAAGATTTCATTACTTCTCTGTCTGACATAAACAACAAGAATGAAACACCTTAAACTAATGTTAAAATCGATGCAGTTACTTTGATCAGTATGGAATCATACGAGACATCATGCAAAACCATCTCTTGCAAATACTTGCACTTTTCGCAATGGAGACGCCTGTGAGCTTAGATGCCGAGGACATAAGAAGCGAAAAGGTAAATATATTTTACACTAAGAAAATAAAAGCTCTGGTGTTGGTAATAACATTCCTATACCAATGATTTTACACTCTTGTCAGGTGAAAGTTTTGAGGTCAATGAAACCATTACTGCTTGAAGATGTGATTATTGGTCAGTACAAAGGGCATAACAAAGGAGGAAAGGCTTATCCAGGTTATACAGACGATCCAACTGTTCCGAAACACAGTCTCACACCTACATTTGCTGCAGCGGCTATGTTCATCAACAATGCGAGATGGGACGGTGTTCCTTTCCTTATGAAAGCTGGAAAAGCTCTCCATACCAGAGGAGCTGAGATTAGAGTTCAGTTCAGACATGTCCCGGGAAACTTGTACAAGAAAAATTTCGCGACTGATTTAGATAAGGCGACTAATGAACTAGTGATAAGAGTTCAGCCTGATGAAGGTATATACCTGAGGGTCAACAACAAAGTTCCTGGTCTTGGAATGAGACTAGATCGCAGCGACCTTAACCTTCTATATCGATCCAGGTATAACAGCGGATACTCTCTGATTCTACGTTTCTTATCAAGATTTTTGATTAATGTTTTTTATTTGTTTGTTTGTTTGTTTGTGGTGTATAGGTATCCAAGAGAGATACCAGATGCATATGAAAGGCTGCTTCTTGACGCGATCGAAGGAGAGAGGAGGTTGTTTATCAGAAGTGATGAGCTAAATGCAGCGTGGGATCTATTCACACCGGCTTTGAAGGAACTGGAGGAGAAGAAAATCGAACCTGAGCTCTATCCATATGGGAGTAGAGGTCCAGTTGGTACGCATTACCTTGCATCTAAGTATAATGTGAGATGGGGAGATCTTGAAGAGGCTTAAAGCATTTGACACAAGTAAAGAATTTGGTGTTAATATGAGAAACAAATTTTGGCTATATGTTGTGTGACTTGTGAGCCTTTTTCAACTAATATCATTGCACAAATAGATGCCTTAATGGGTTCTCTGTTTTATTTGTAACATGTAATACTTCTTTTGGTTGACTAGCCAAACACAAATCGATGCTGAAAACTAGGTTGGACTTGGCCGGGTATAGGATAGGTAATGTGTAACTAAAACATGATGCAGATTCGATCGAGAGAAATATCGCTACCCGCTAGTTTGCTTGTTTGGATGGGTAAGATTGCCAATTAATTAAGTTATTACCCAGACGGGTGGAAGTTGGGCAATTGGAAATGTTGCTCAATCGATCTTTAGTCAACCCAAAAATAGTTATATTGGTGAGGTCAGTTTGAGTAGCGTTCGAGAGGTTCAAGCAAACTCTTAACTCTTATTTGGCCGCACACGACTCGGGGTTAGAAGGAAGACATAAACTATAATTTGGTTTGTGAGCTTTCCACAATTAATTGATAGTCTTATGTTTGTACTTCTGAAGGGACGACTACCGTATGGCCATAGATGTTGTTATTGGTAATGTTATGGGATAGTCATGCTTACATGGGGCCAGCCATATGGGGCAAAGGCAAATTGGTGTCGAGTAACAGCAGAATGTCTCGCTCATGTAAATTTGTTCCACGTTGACGCATCAGGTGAAAATTTAGTGGGTGCTCGAAAAGGCCACCACAACCAACTGAAAACTCTACCGTGGGTCCGATGCAATAAGCAGGGAGAGATGATTTGAGTAAAAAATTTGGCTCTTGCATTCAAATTTGACAAATGAGAGCATTTACCAAGAAGCTAATGATGCACAAAGTATTGAATAGTATTTTCTTGCGTTAAAATAAAATCAAATTTTACTTATTCATTAATCAAATAATTAGTAAGACATACTATAATAGGATACGACGATAAACATGTTTTTCATTTAAATAGTCTAATGTTAAATAATTGATTTTTTTTTTTGAGTAGTCATTAGTGTGATGATATCTATGCTATAAAAATAACATAGACAACTCAGTCAAAAACAATTTATTAATCTCACAAACTAAAATAGATAATCTATCTCACCTATGGAATACGAGAGTAATTGATGTTATTTTTCTAATGAAAAAACTAAATTACAACTTTTGAAAGAGATATTTAAAATTCTCTGGTGAAAAGATTGAGAAAGCACAAAAGATTATTATATAACTGTAAAAATATTATAATTCATACAGATCATTGGTATGTAAACCTAAGCCTATTTGAACTCAAATTTTTTCTACATGTGTGTATTAATTAATATTCTTATGAGAATATCTTGAAATCTATTTCATCTAATATATGTAAAGGAAAAGAAAAGAAAAAAGAATGTTTATACGAACACAAAATAAAACCAAGACATATAACAAAAATAAAAATAAACCATGTTTATCAACTAATTATTGTAATGAATTATAAGAGATTAATGAAAAATCTTAATATATGTTGGTTTTGATAATCTACTTGATAAAAAAAATATATGATTAAAAGATAAATAAGATTTGTATGATATAAGAGGCAAAATGTAATTGAGATTAATGAAAAATCTTAATATATGTTGGTTTTGATAATCTACTTGATAAAAAAAAGATAAATAAGATTTGTATGATATAAGAGGCAAAATGTAATTGAAAATTTTTTTTAACACGTGTCAATTTCTAAATCGCCCGATTGACAAGTGTCACGATCGTGTTAATTATTATGTTTGACACTTTAAATCTTTTATATATATATATATATATATATATATATATATATATATATATATATGTGTGTGTGTGTGTGGGGGGTTTGCTTAAATAAGATTAGATATGTATGTGTGTTTATACTATACACATATAGAAAAAGTAACGAGAGGAAGAAGCCAGGAGAGTGAAGGAGAAGAAGGCTTCTTATTATTATTTGTATTCTCTACAAACTATTTAGTATACTTTGGTACAAACTATTTTATATCACAAAGAGACACCACAAAAAAAAACTGAATTGAATCATTTATTTTCAAAATGAGCATTACTTATAAGCTATAATTGATGTAATTCCCCGACTGCCCTATCCATGAGCTACACGTCCATTCTTGGCCCGTGGGCCCACACTTCCCGACGGTCGATGCATTAGTCTGGGAGGCTTGGAAGTCATGTTTACTGACCCTGCAAATCACCACGCGATCTTTTCACGTGTTTTTTCCTCACTCACACGGTACTGGAAATGATTTCCCAGTAGGTCACCCATCCTGAAACTTCTCCAACTTAAGCACGCTTAACTCTGGAGTTCTCTCCAGACATGTGACCGAAAAGATAAGTGCACTTTGGTGATATAGGTAGCCAAATCAATTCTTTTAAGCCTCTCCGCATATACTGCATATACCATATATGCCTTGAAATCGGGGTGTCACAATCACCCCCACTAACAGATCGCAACGTCCTCGTTGCGCATACCAAGATAGTTACCCCCGACAATCTGACTCACACAGTTGTCAGGGTTCGCTCTGATACAACTTGTAACGCCCCGACCGCCCTATCCATGGGCTCCACGTCCACTCTGAGCCCGTGAGTCCACACTGCCCGACGGTCGCTGCGTTAGTCCAGGAGGCTCGGAAGTCATGTTTACTGATCCTGCAAATCACCACGCGATCTTTTCCCGTGTTTTGACCTCACTCACACGGTACTGGAAATGACTTCCCAGTAGGTCACCCATCCTAAAACTACTCCAGCTTAAGCATGCTTAACCTTGGAGTTGATATATCATGATTTTTACCCATTTTAGACCATGATATAAGTTCTTTTTAAATAGAGTCTTTGTAGTGTTTTAAGAGTCTTTTCAAGTACTAAGACGTTTGGAGCATAAAGGATGTTTATTGAAAGTTTTGGAGCATTGCGGAGTGAAAAATCAAATATGCGAAATTCGGATTGAAGTTTTAGAAGCTATGTCGAGCGTGAAGGAAATTTCAGCAGGTTTTACCGGATTAATCTCTATTAATCAACCTAGTGACAATTCTTTAGCCTAGGATCTAGGGTTTGTAAACGATGAATCTATAAGAACGGATCTCGAATATACCTGGAGTTTTGCAGCGGAATTAGAACAGGGATTCGAGATCTTTAGCGCATCAAGTGTTGCGCCTCTACTGATAGTCCACACGCACACAAACTGGAATCCGCAGGGATGCTAGTACCTGGAATCGGATCTCTTAGGGAATCCTGCGTTTCAGAGGCGGCTATGGACTTAAGGCTTATCAGGTTTTCGTGCCTCATATCCTATATATAGGCACGAGCCAAAAACCTAATTGACCAGTAAATAAACCGGCTATAATTAAGTCATTAAACCGAAATCCCTATTTCGATTATTGGCCCGTGTCGATCGACACTACTCAGTGGTGTCGATCGACACCTTCTTTAAACCACGATTATAATGTGTATCAAATACACATGTCGATCGACACCACTCTATAGTGTCGATCGACACATCCTCTAAAACATGATTCTTATGTGTATCAAATACACATCATTTGATCATTACATTAATGATCATTCCCACATAAAGTAAATCCAGTTTGCTTAGGTGTGTGACCCTGTAGGATCATATAATACTAGCAATGAGTTCATAACTCATAGATCATCAACGGCTTCTAGCAAAACGTCATGACCACCTAGTATCATATGAATGTCTAATCTCGACAGTACAACTATCTCTAGAGTGAATACAAGTATGATTTCAGGACATTCCCAACAATCTCCCACTTGTACTGGAATCAACTATTCCCATAATCCCTTCGTCTCTATATCTCGATATGGCATAAGGCAAGAACCATGTCATCCTTATTATAGCCAATATCATGTTCATCGAACTCCGATTTATACTGATTAAAAACAAACGACTGACAATCACCTCGTTTGAGCGCGGCTACGCATTTCTCAGTATCAAATCTTCGATGGGCCCTGAGATATTTATCTCCTGTTATATAGGAGGGAGAAATCCCATCTTGTTCCATCCCTATTACTTCACACACTTCATGATACGCCCAATCAATGCCTTTATAGTTACCTGTTACGGATAACGTTTGACAAAGTCAAAGCGGACCAATTCATATGCAAGAAATCATGATGAACTCAGGTCTAAGGACTATACTCTATAGTCGTAATGAGAACCTCTTATGACACTTATATAACCCTGTAGAGTTCTCATTAGCGGGTCATGTCCGATCATGTGTTCTCTAACACATATCTATGTGATTGACTTTAATACTCTTATTAATGACTCCATGAAACTTAGTCATCAGTCACCTCATATACCAGTCTCACGCGGTTGTCAGTGTCCCACTTTAACAACCTTGACCAGGGACAAATATAATCTATGTCATTTATCACTTATAGGGTTTCATGATCAAGTCCTCAACTTGATGACCTATAAAATGCCATAAATTACTTTGGGACTATTATTCAATTATCCAATAATCAAATAATACATGAAACAATTTTATTATGACATAACCAAAGTATGTCTACATGAATATCATAATATAACTAATTCCTTTACAACTCCCACTAGAATCAAGATCACATCTTAATATATCCAATACCTACAGCAAGAGGGTGAAACTCATGCTTAGGTCGTGGGAGAGGCTGCGGCGCTCTGCTTGGAACCCTTTCCAACAAACCGCAGGCTGCGGTGCTCTGCTTGGAACCCTTTCCAACAAACCACACCGCAGTATAGACACAAGACATAACCAGGTTCCGACCGGAAATCGTCTTTGTCCGTCTAACCATTCTCAACAAAATCATTACTTCCTTAGTTCACCAAGCTCTTATCTTTAGTATTTCTCAAATACTTGAGAATATTCTTGGTAACCGTCCAGTGACTTTCACATGGATTATATTGGTATCTACTCGTCATGCTTAAAACACAAGCAATATCTGGACGAATGCAGGTCATGGCATTCATGATGGGTTCCACTGCATACGCCTGGGAATCCTACTCAAAAACTTTCTTGCTCAGCCAGTGTCCAGGAACACTGCGTCTTGCCAAGATTAATGCCATGAGACATTGGTATGAAGCCATCCTTGGAATCATGCATATTGAATCTGTCCAAGACCTTATCACCATAAGCATCTTGACACGATCCAATTAGCCTAACCAATCTATCTTTATAGATAACTATTCCAAGAATGCACGCGGCTACTCCCATGCCTTTCATTGAAAAACAACTTCCGAGCCAAGTCTCTAAAGACTGAAGCAACAGAACGTCATTTCCGAGAATAAATATGTCATCTACATATATAACGAGAAATGCAACTATGCTCCCACTAGTCTTCTTGTAAACACACGGTTCCTCTTCGTTCTTGATGAAGTCAAACCTTTTGACAGCTTTATCAAAACGAAGGTTTCAACTCCGTGATGCTCGCTTCAATCCATAAATGGATCGATGAAGTTTGCATTCCTTTCCCAGCATTATTAGGATCTGTGAAACCTCAGGTTGTGTCATGTACACACCCTTTTCCAGAATTCCATCACGGAAAACTGTTTTCACATCCATCTGCCAAATCTCATCACCATGATAAATGGCAGTTGCTAGGATAATCCGAATGAATTTAAGCATAGCGCTGGGGAATAGGTTTCTTCATAGTCATACCATGAATTTGCTTGAAACCTTTAGCCACAAGCCAAGCCTTGAATATCTGGATATTCATATTTCGGATCTAGCGGCTCCAAGCCACTTATCGGAGTCCGGGCCCAATACTGCTTCTTCAAAATTCGCAGGCTCGTCATTGTCAATGATCAACAAGTCATGACAATCGGTCGCGAGAAATCCCTATTTCTCGTGATCATTACGAATCCTTTCGGATCTGCGAACTTCAGGCACCACAGGTGTAGGTTCTACAACTCTTTGTAGATCCAGCTACTGCTCTTCCTTAACAGGTTGAGCAATCTCCTGTGACTCTCGAACATCTTCGAGTTGTACTTCACTCCCACTGTTCTTCTTGGAAAGACAATCTCTCTCAAGAAAACATAGTTCTTAGCAACAAACACTTTGTTTTCAGAACTGTTGTAGAAGTAGTATGCCTTGGTTTCCTTAGGACAACCAATGAAGTAGCACCTATTGGATTTGGGTGCGAGCTTATCAGATATGAAATTTTACATAAGCCTCACAATCCCAAGTTTTCAGGAAAGACAAATTGGAACATTTCCAGTCCACATCTCATGTGGTGTCTTTTCAATTGATTTTGATGGAACCCTATTTAGTGTAAACTCAGACATTTCTAGAGTGTATCTCTAAAAGAGATATAATGGAAGATCTTTGTGACTCATCATTGATCGAACCATATCCAATAAGGTCTGATTCCTCCTCTCAGAAACTTCATTCCATTGGGGCATTCCAGGAGGAGTGAGCTGTGAAACAATTCCACACTCTCTCAGATGATCACTTAACTCTTGACTTAAGTATTCTCCTCCGCGATCTGATCGAAGAAGTATTCTCCTCCGTGATCTGATCGAAGAGCTCTAATACTTTTGCCAATTGGATTATGTACCTCATTCTGGAACTCCTTGAACTTTTCAAAGGATTCCAACTTGTGACTTATTAGATAAACATAGCCATGCCTACTGAAGTCATCAATAAAGTACTGATAATTTCCTCTAGCACTGGTGCCCATCGGGCCGCACACATCTGTATGTATAAGGCCCAATAGTTCTTTGCCCTTTCATTTAGTTTGATAAAATGGGCCTTAGTCATTTTGTCCAACAGTAGGATTCACATTTCTCACATGATTCACAATCAAGTGAGTCCAGAAGCCCATCACTATGGAGCTTCAGAATCCGATGTGGCCCAAAATGACAATGCTAGAGAACCGTTTGATGTTTATGTTATAGACAGGCATAGATTGGTTTAAGACATAAAACCCATTCTCTAATGGGGTGCTACCATAGAATATATTATTAAGATCAAAAGAGCAACATTTGTCTTTTATCAAAATAAAATCATTCAAAATTATACAGGAAATTGAAATGACATTTCTGCTCATAGCAGGTACATAATAGCAATTATTTAGTTTCTAAAACCAAGCCTGAAGGCGACTACAGATGGAAACTTCCTACAGCTAATGCAGGAACCCTTGCTTCATTCCTGTTGAGCATATCCACTTGTCCCTTCTTCAACGTTCTATTGTTGCTTAGGCCCTGCATATTTCAATAAATATGAGCACCACAACCGGTATCTAATACCCTTAAGATAGAACTTGAAATAACATAAATACCTGAAGAAGAAGTCTCATACATCTTCATCATTTCCATAGTATCTTCCATGTATTTCTTGCATTTTCTCCTCCAATGCCTTGGCTCCCCACAGTAGTTGCAAGTATCATCATCAGATGGGCCAGACTTGGGTTGAGTGAGAAAATCGGGCTTATCCTGATTCACAATCTGGACGGCCTTTCTCTCACCCTTGTCTTTACCAGGTTTCTCAAACCTTTTGCCCTTCTTGATATTGAGCTCAGCTGTCTTGAGCATGTCATGCAGCTCAGTCAACGTCTTCGTCAAGCCATTCTTGATGTAGTTCTTGATGAACTTATCATAGCTCGACGGCAGTGACTGCAGAATGATGTCAGTAGCCAACTCTTGGCTAATGGGACAATCCAGTCTCCTCTGGTTATCAATATAACCCATCATCTTTATGACATGAGGACTCACTGGAGCATCCTTTGGTAGCTCGCACTCAACTAGAGATTTAACCGTCTGGTATCTCTCAGTTCGAGTCTGCTCCTGAAACATCGCTTTCAGGCTAGTGATCATCTCGATAGGCGACGCCACGTTCTCACATTGCTTCTGCAAGTCAGAGTTCATGGTAGCCAACATCAGACAACGCACATCGACCACATTATAGTAATGCTTATTCCAAGCATCATATACTGCATGTGAAGCATTGGATCTTAGTTTCTCGGGGAGAACTTTCTCAAGGACGTAGTCCTTTCTCTCCTGCTTGAGAACGATTCTCAAGTTCTGATACCAATCAAGGAAGTTGGATCCATTTAACTTGTCCTTCTCAAGGACGGATCTCAACGAGAAAGAATTCTGATTATACATAACTGTAATAAGAAAAGGAAAAATTCAGTTATGATATTCAGGAAATGAGAAATCTTAACAATTAAGAAAACTCGCATTATATTCACAACAATGTTCCCTCAAATGAATATAATGATCCAAGATCCATATTTCACCAAAACCCGAGCGAGCCACTGGCTGTCACTCAAATCTTAGCTATATAGGTAAGCAACACTTTGCTAATCATATCCAATATGACTCTTGGTTGTGGATAAAACATCTTATGTTTAGTCCACCTGATGTCTATGAGCCCAGAACTTCTGATAGCCCATTCAAGTAAACCAATCTCTTCAGTCGTGTAATAGTTGATGCCATGCACTGCAAGCCCATCAACACAATTACCTACTGCCTTACTCATGTCACTGCGGACACCTTGCACTGCAAGCATATCACACAATGAAACGAGTCTTGACAGCTGACAAGATCACGAAGACATCCAGAACACTTGATATTTAGTTGAGGAACTTAACTTTTAATCCCAACACATATCAAATATGCATTTAGGAAGGTTTAGAATCTCATTAAATCTGGTTTGGTTATTTGATTGTAGGTTCACTAACCCACAATCTTCGTAAGCTGTCGATCGACACTACCTTAGTGTCGATCGACACTCACCTCTCTGTAACAGTTCTTCGACAACCGATCAATCCAATTAAACCGGTTTTGATAACCGACCCGATAACCGGTCAGTGTCGATCGACACAACATTTGTATCGATCGACATTGACTAACCAAATTTAATTTTCTATAATCGGTCAATCCAATTGACCGAATCGATAACCGGTCAATCCAATTGAACCGGATCGATAATTGGTCTCTGTCAATCGATATAACGATTGTGTCGATCGATGCTAACCAAACCAAATCAACTTTGCGATAACCGGTCAATCCAATTGAACCGAATCGATAACCGGTCAATCCAATTGAACCGGGTCGATAACCGGTTGGTGTCGATCAACACAACATTTGTATCGATCGACACTAACCAACTCGCAATAAACCGCAATAAGCCGGTTTAATTGATTTCTAACCAAGCGCGATATTCGATTCAATCCAATTGAACCGGTTAACCAACCGCAAGGCCGTGTCGATCGACACAACCAATTTGTGTCGATCGACACTAGGGTTTCTGGAACTTTGATCTTACGATCGAAAACCCTAAAATCTTAGCAAAGCTGTGTCGATCGACACAACCATTGTGTCGATCGACACGATTGGTTCGGATCAACTTTAACAAAACAAATTCAGTGAAAAAAATTGATCTACAAACATCCTAAACATCACATGTTTCAATCTGAATTCTCTAATTCAATTATATGCTTTAAGATTCATTCGTTAAACCCTAAGGCTCTGATACCACTGTAGGAAATTTCAGCAGGTTTTACCGGATTAATCTCTATTAATCAACCTAGTGACAATTCTTTAGCCTAGGATCTAGGGTTTGTAAACGATGAATCTATAAGAACGGATCTCAAATATACCTGGAGTTTTGCAGCGGAATTAGAACAGGGATTCGAGATCTTTAGCGCATCAAGTGTTGCGCCTCTACTGATAGTCCACACGCACACAAACTGGAATCTGCAGGGATGCTAGTACCTGGAATCGGATCTCTTAGGGAATCCTGCGTTTCAGAGGCGGCTATGGACTTAAGGCTTATCAGGTTTTCGTGCCTCATATCCTATATATAGGCACGAGCCAAAAACCTAATTGACCAGTAAATAAACCGGCTATAATTAAGTCATTAAACCGAAATCCTTATTTTGATTATCGGCCCGTGTCGATCGACACTACTCAGTGGTGTCGATCGACACCTTCTTTAAACCACGATTATAATGTGTATCAAATACACATGTCGATCGACACCACTCTATAGTGTCGATCGGCACATCCTCTAAAACATGATTCTTATGTGTATCAAATACACATCATTTGATCATTACATTAATGATCATTCCCACATAAAGTAAATCCAGTTTGCTTAGGTTTGTGACCCTGTAGGATCATATAATACTAGCAATGAGTTCATAACTCATAGATCATCAACGGCTTCTAGCAAAACGTCATGACCACCTAGTATCATATGAATGTCTAATCTCGACAGTACAACTATCCCTAGAGTGAATACAAGTATGATTTCAGGACATTCCCAACAGAGCGACACCACTAATCATATCGCTCGACACGATGATTTTAAAGGGGTGTCGATCGACACCACTATCAGTGTCGATCGACACCATGGTCGCAGAAGCCCAAAGCCCAATTTTGAAGATTTCCGTTTTTGTCGAGAAGTTCCAGATGTTTACTTATATTTTTCCAGTCGATTTAGGACCTCTATATATACGTTTTTACATCCATTGTTTAGGCTTATGCTTTATTTTACTAAGTTTTAAGAGATATATTCAATTAATAAGATGTTTGCTTCTTTGAATATGTATGAGTAGTTTCCCTGTTAGGTTTAGGGTTATTCAAAGGTGTTTGATGAATTGCTAGATCTGACTTATTTGTTAGAATAATATCTTTAGAAGTTCTTCATCTTGACTTGTGTTTATTGCTGATTTTAGCTTCATGAACTGAAATATGATCTTAGGTTAATTAATAGAAACGACAGTTTTATTAATTGCTTGAAGTAGTCTTTGATGAGCAAAACTCCTTTTTGCAAAGACATTTAGTTTAGGGTTTTGTGAACAATTGAACCTGATCATTAATGCTTGTTTAGATTTATAGGATTCGCAACGACAGTTGGTTTTCTAGGATTTAGACATAGATAATCTCTGCAGCGACAGCTGATTGATTTTATATTCGTGTTTCAAGTTAGTGAACTTTGCATCATATTCCTAACTTTTATCTGTTACCTGCAATTCTGATTCACCTGCGATTTCCCTGTGCCTAGCGTTTCTTTTAATTGATTTCACAACCGTTTTAAGTGCTTTCTTATTTACTTGTTTTGCATTATCATTATCTTGCTTAGCTTAATTCAAGCGTTTAGATCTATTGTGTTTCTGATTTCATGTGGATTTCGATACCCTAAGTACTACAGTGATCTCTTAATTTAAAAGAGTGTTTCAAAGGCAAATTTGAGCATATCAGGAGTTCTCTCAATACATGTGACCGAAAAGATAAGTGCACTTTGGTGAAATAGGTAGCCAAATCAATTATTTTAAGCCTCTCCGCATATACCGAATATACCATAAACCGGGGTGTCACAATTGATGTAAATGAGTTTTACATTATTTTAAAAAACGGTTTAAAAATTGGTGATGCAAATATGTTATGTCAATTTAAACAATTGATGCTAATATTTATATCATTTATAGGTGATTGATTCTAACATGTGTGTCAATTGTATAAGTGATTCTAATAATTATGATTTTTTGAAAAGTTAAAATTTATTTGTTTTAAATAGTTTCGGAAGTGGAAGCCCCTTGGCCCAATGGTCAAGGGTTTAAAGTCTTCTAAAACATGTATGGGGTTCGAATCCAAGATAATAAGTTTATTGCAGATTAATGGAGGAAACGCTTTTCGGAGGTTCCAGAGTGCAGAGAGACCATGTCCACCATTGGAGATGTCGTACATGCTAAACTAATTGTCGGGGAGAATCTGTCCATCATGGAAGAAGTCGTACATGCATAACCGTTCGTCGAGGAGAGTTTGTCCATCATGAGATGTCACACATAGAGAATTGCATCAAAGGAGATGTCGTACATGGAGACCTGCATCATGGAGGCGAATGTGGAAGCTATTCACTTTAATCGCATAGACAATAGATAGATGAATATCATCATAATAGAACTAGGTCAAATAGATCAAATTAGTCTAATGATGATTGTAATATCTATAATAATTCAGAAGTTTAAATAAAATATATATAGTTTCGGAAAATATTATTTTATATTCATTTGTTATTATTTACAAAACAACCGTTTTAAATACCAATCAAAATTTTTTTACGTAGATTTTGAAAAAAATCATTTATTGATTAATAACAAATTTACTGTTTTAAAATTATTATTTTATTCATTAATTATCATTTTATTTAGCAAAAATCGTTTACAATATCTATTCAAATTTTGGGAAGATTTTTTTAACAATACATCACTAAAAATCTGATATGAACTAAATTCAGGATAAAGACATTCTTCATCTATGCTTCGTCTCTTCCATTTATAGAAATAAAGATTGTAAACTGGCTCATGACCATAGATCATTTGTGTTATCATCATACATTCATACTTCAAGCCACTTTTGTTTTACAAAATTTTGGAATAAATTAGAGCGATTAAATCTTGATAAAAGTTGTATGAGTAATAAGTAATAACTGTAAATATTATCATAGAAAGTTAGAAGCACTTTTATGCTATATTTCTCTAAATCGTCGAAAAGATCGTTATATGCTTCAAATTTATCTTTTAGACTTGTCGTTCATCAACATATCACTGAATCATTCATTGTTTTTTTTTTGCAAACCAAAGTAACAAAGGAAAAAAGTCACAACTGAGAAAATCAAAGAAAAAAAAGGTGACAGAAAGAAGAGAAGTTCTGCTTTTTAATTGAAAATGTTCTCAAAGAGGTTTAGTAAAAAAAAAATTTTGGGCGTAAAATAGGGGTTGTGGGCGTGATTGTGGGTGAGGGAAAAAAGAAATTTATCTATTGATTGTGAGAAAAAAAAAATCTAATTCATTAAAAAAAATGTATATATTTAATTTATTTTAGATTTTTGTTTTCCAGTAATTGTGTTTTTAGTTTAGAAAGATTTTTAAAAATGAAAAGTCAGACAAAATTACAACCATTAAACAATCAGAGCTTACTAAAAACATTTAACCAATTGAAGCAAATTACAAACTATAAAAATAGTAAAAAAAAATAAGCATTCAGTCAAGATAATGAAATAATTACAGTTAGAATAAATTTACAAACTCAAAATACAATTTTTGTTTTCTTCAAAAAGCACTATTGTTTGATTATGGTTATGTTTTCTTCAAAAACAATTGATTGTTTGTATCAGTTTTTATTGATGTAAATTTTGTATCACTTTTTAAGTGACGTTAAAAAAATTTTGTATCTGCATCAATTATTCAATTGATACAAATGTACATTTTAATATTATTTTTGTTAAAGTGATGCAAACTGATAGAGATTTAAATCAACTTTAATAAAATAGATATTTTAGTCAATAACAATATCATTTATTATAACTGATGTTAAATCACATATTTTATATCACTTATTTCTAAGTAATTTAAAATAGTATCACTTAATTTTGTGATACAATTTAATTGATCAAATACTTATTTCTTTTGTAGTGAGACTCTGACTATTTATAATAAATAGATTAGCGTAAGACAAACTTTGCTTTTTAATAACAATGTCATTCAAACAGGGGCGGAGCTAGGTGGAGAGGAGGGTGGTCAAGTGACCCCCACTACTTTTTTATAAATTTTACTTTGTATGCATGTATAATCTTTCATATTTGGATGATTTGGTTGAATGTTTGAGATGTTGACCCCCTTGCTCCAGGTTCAAGCCTTGCCATTGCACCTTTTAATATTATATTTTTCTTATATTTAGCAAAAAAATATATTTTTCAGTCGTTTGTTGTTGTTTTTTTTTTGTTGACATGTTTACACAATTTTTTAAAACAATATTTGTTTGCTTTTGTATAGTTTTAAAAAGGAATCTTCCTTCTTTTTTTTTTTTTTTTCAAACAATAGAATATTACGTTTTAGTAGTTGCTTCTAGGATCTCTAGCTCCTTTTTGTTTTATGATTATTAACTATCAATTAATATAGATACTAAATCCTAAAATAAATATACCTATTAAAAAATATATCATACCTTTTGCATCAATACATTAGAAAACATAACAAAAATAGAAAAATAATGAGACTACTCCTATATCATATTGTAAGTTTAATTCTAATTTTATTTATATAAGTAATAATTACACTTATTTTTCTTATAAATATTGACCCCGATAAAAATTATTTCTGGCTCCGCCACTGCACTCAAACATATTGAAATCTTGATTAGTGGCAAGGTTGTGGCAAAAATAATGATGATGACACTCGGAGTTTAAGTAGATATTAGAAAATTACCCGCGTTATACGTGGGATAAATTGATTATCGAATAAAATCAATAATTTTAGTTGGAAAAATAATTACTGTAAATTATTATATATAATATAAGACCTATTTTATATATTTTGAATTATACGATTATTTTATATACAAATGTGTTTCACCCGTGAAATAATTAAAGCAACAAATTTCATTAATAATTATTTTACTTGTAGGAAGGTGTATTTATGAAAATTTAAAAACATCTACTTGTCAAACAAAACAACACATGTAAAATTATATATGAAAAATTGTTTTACATACTCATATATTTTCAAAATATAATCAATTGTTTTTTTCTATTTAAAATCAAAAAAAAAAATTGGGTGTATATGTTAAAATTTTGTTCACATTTAATTCTATTATATAAATCTATAATTTTTGAAATGTTTTAATTTTGGCAAGTTTAAGATTTTCTAATATTTTAATTTTCGTAAGCTTAAGAAGATTTAAATATCTTTGGCAATTAGAGTTATAGTAATCAAAATAAATATATTTGGAAATAAATGTGTTTGGTAATGAGTATATGAAAATTAAACAAATAAATAAAAATAAAAAGAAGAATAATTGTCGTGATGACACCTAAGTAAAGTGCTCTCAAAATACTTCTCAAATAATATATAGGATAATTAGTAGATAATCACAATTTTTTTAACATGTACAAAATGATACTCACAAAAAGAATGGAAAATGAAGAATTACAAAAGAAAACAAATTACATCTCGTACTACAAAGTCAGAATTGAGAGCCCTTAACGTAAGAAAATAAAAAGCAATAAGCAAAAGTCCACTTTGTTTAGTTTTAGACAAAAACAGTAACATACTTTTGGTCAAACTCTGTAGCGAGAGAGAGAGAGAGAGAATCAATCTCCATAGTAAATCTCACCCTCCTGTCACCATCCTCCAATTAAATTCAAATCAGAAACACCCTTACACATATACACCTATATAAACTCATCTCTCCCTCTCTAGGTTTAGGGTTTCGCTTTTTCAGAAAATTTTTTTTTCTCTAAAAAGTTTAATTCTCTTATATAATAATCTGGTACGCTACATTGCACCGAAATCCCATAGATGTATAGAGCTCTGAGCCGTTGATGAAGAAGATGCAACCGCCACATGTCTATCATCAGCGACCATTGCGTCAACTTCTCCTACTCTCTCTCTAATACTATACAGATACTCTCCTCTCTCAACTTCCCACACGCGCATCACTCCACCGGCGCACATTAGCGTGTGCAGTCTATTAACACACCCCATCACGCTCCTTTGCGCCGCTCCGCTCACTCGGAATTCGCAAATCGTCTGCTGCGTCCCCGCCCTGCGCACGCTAGCATTACCTCTACCGTCAACTCTAACGTACGCCTCTTCGTTTGCGTCAAATGCCGTAACCATCAAGCCTCTCCTTGGCTCTTCGTCTTCTCCGATGATCACTCCTTGGTTTCTTAGATCGATCACCATTATCTTCCACCTCGTACATGCAACGGCCGTCTCGCCTCCGGTGGTGATCCGAAGACGTCCCAGTGACGTTGTTAACTCCGTTAACGTGTGCCAACCCATAACAGCTTCTGGGTCGGTCAAGGAACCACCAACGAACGTTGTCTCTTCGCTAAAACAGTCCCATATGTGAAAGGCTCGACCGGGGACACCCGCAAAAAGCCCGACCCACCAGCGTCCGGAGCCAATGAAATCCACTAACGCACCATCGTTAACGATATCTCCCGCGTAAGCCGTGCGTGTGTCGCCTGCACCGTCTAGTTGTGCCACGTGGATGTCTCCGTCCATAGTGGCAAAAGTGAGTGTTGCGTCGGATATCACAATGCCTGAGACCGCTCGGGAAAATCTCCCAAACCGGTCTCGTAGATGTGGCCTTAGGGTTCGAACATGGAGACGGTTGCTCAAGAGAAAGAGCCGGACGGTTCCATCGGCGAACCCGGCGGCTAAGTAGAGGTCGGAGAGAGTAAGACAACGACAAGAAAGACTGTCGGGTTCGTCCACGTCGGACAGATCGAAATGGAGTGTGTAATAGCCGTAAGTACGAGTCCGGAAGTTCCTTGTCGTTCGATGACGGTAGATAAACTCGTCTCGCCACGTGTCATGCATTAAACGTGATCTACCCCAAACATGAAGACATAGGAGTTGCCATAGATGGTCGGAACGAGATACAGCTTGCCACGTGGAGCATACCTGCGTTCATCAAAATTTTAATTAAAAATTTGCATTAGTATAACAAATGTAATTTAAGAAAAAATTAATTAGACGTAACCGAATATAAAGAGATTAATTAAATAAATAGGGAGACAAATAAATTCAACATAGAAAGAAGATAAGTAGGCCTGCAACGAAGCATGAGACTATATAGAGACTAGGAAGAAGGAAAGACAAGGACAGACTCTGCGTATATTTGTCTTACTTATCGAAAATACAACTCAAATTTTATGTCTATTTATTATGACATGTAGGCATACATGTACAATTGACACGACTAATCAATAGCTGCAAAGCTAGGGAGACGTACAGATTTTACAATAGAAACCCTAGTAAAAGGAATAACCAGAGAAGCCCTAGTCTCATGTCAAAAGAAAATAAATGAAGAGATAATAATAACAAACAAATGATGTGGTTTTGATTTGGTATTTTTGTTTCTATTCATATAATTTATTACTATATGTGACAGATGATGAAGATATATATACTATTAAATGAAGAAGTAACAGAGTTGTAGCTGAACATGAGATTACGACTATTGCAAACAAGCGTGCCCTTCTCTCTTCCCTCTCTCTTTCATTTCCAAGAAAAGATAAAGCTTTAAGCCTTTGTTTTGTTAAAAGTAGAGCTTCACATAAATACACAAATAATACACTTATATACGTTTCTTTCTCTCATCTCTCTCTCCAACAATCCGTGGACCTACATTCTCCACATTTGGGTATTCTACACTATATTGTCTTGTCTCTGTTCCTCATTGAACGCAAAGTAATATTTGACTTCATGTATCATCCACAAAACCTAAAAACGCTTTTAAAATCTCTTTTTTGAAAAAAAAATAATAAAATAAAATATTTAGGGGAGTATCGCATGTCTCATTTGAGATAATTGAATATTTTGAACCTGTGATTTAAGATGGAGACAGCGAACTCAACTTCAGTTTATCTAGTTTAGATTCTAATTAGACTCACCTATCACATTTAAATTCTATGTATTATATGGAATGTAGAGTGTACATATATATATATATATATATATATATATTACTTCTGATTGATATTATTGTAAAATAGCAGAATCAATAAAAAGGAAAAAACATAGAATGTTGTTGATGTTAAGAAACAAAAACATAGAATGTTGGTTAATCTAATGAGAAAACATGACTATTGGAAATCGGTTGAATAGAATGGTATGTTGGAATTGTAAAACCATTTTATTATTCTGTTACAATTCAACATCAATAATCACATGTTGCTAAGCATGGAAAGGAAAAATTTCAAGTATTCTTGGTTTCTAAGATTGACCACACTCGAAGTATCACCTTTTGTAGATTTAATGTTCAAAACTTCAAATGTAAGAACATGATATGATCTAGAGATATCACGTGATGTAAGAGACCCTAAACATTGGGTTCCATGTGCTTTTTGGGCGTATGTAGTGCCCATACTGTCTTCTCTTTTGACTGAAAATTAAGGGGAATAAAAAAGATAAAACCCACTTCGATAGAAAAGATAAATCCATGATCAACTTCAAAGTGACAATAAAACAGTATATTTATGTTTATATATATATATACTCTTAGACCTCTGACAAAAGTGTGATGTTGGAACCATATTGCAATTTCTTAAAAATAGCTTTATGGAAAAGGAAGGAAATTTCAAAATTCGACTTATTAGAATAAAGATTAGGTAGTTTTTCGATAAAAAAAAAAAAAGATTAGGTAGTTTTACATAAATACATATAGAGAGAAGAAAAAAAAAAGAATGATAAGTTGTCAGAAGCTCTGCATGCATTACTCACTGGATCATAATATTGGCAGAGAAAAAAATAGCAAAAGCAGGACGCAAAAAATGTACTTATGTACTAATATGCTATTCCTCATTGCTATCTATGAGAAAAATCTAAACATTGCATATAGAAATGTACATATTGTATATGTATAATTGACGAGCAAAAAATATTAATTTCATATATGACATAGGATTATTGAAAAGAAGAATGTGTATGACAGATAAATAAATAATGTAAATGTTGATGAATATAGTTTCCATGTATGCAAATAACAACCTATTGTGGTATTCTAAGACTAACATTGGCAAGGCAAAAAGACAAGAGCTTACTTAGGTTTCTTTTTCCTTCTCTTTTTAGAAGTTCTTATATATACAACAGTGTTTTCTAATATTACGAGTCTGTCGTGAGAGGTCACTTTCTAAGATTTGTTGCAGATTTTTTTTTTTAAGTTAAACATCGTTTCAAATAAATTTTTTTAAAAATTTCTTGGTCATTCGGTAAAAAAAAAAAAAAAAAGACTTGGCCTAATGTCCAAATTTCTACCAGCAATTTTTTAGTTTAAGAAAATTGATTACTATAGTAAAAAAGTGGATTTCTTATTGTAAAAAGGGGATTTTCTTCATGCCATGAAAGGAAGATCTGAAAGGCAATTTTCTTTTAACAAAAACCTTAATTTGTGCCCTAATGCATCTAATCCATACTATACTGTCCCAATTTTACAAAGATACACAATTGAAATTGGGTTGTATAGTCTCTTCTCACACTCCAAAAATAGCCATTAAAAGGTATAAAAAGTTGACAAGAGAACAAAGACTGAAAAAAAAGAGAGAAAAAAACGTATTGGGTTAATGGAAGACAAAAAGTTTCAAAAAAAAAAAAAAAACAAACAAACTCCCCAAACCAATATGATATGTGAAAGAGACATCAAATTAATGTCGTCTTGTTAGACATAAAAGTTGGACTTGGACCCATCATAGAAACACTGGAAGGGCGGTTACCTTTCCAAAGGTCAGTTTTATTTGTTTTTAAATTCTTTTCGTCTCTTCACAATCCCACCCTTCAAAGAAACTACTTTCAATGTAGCAGCTTCATCACTTAATTATGATCTAGAAATAACGTTTCCTTTTTTTGGAACTAGTTATTAGATCATAATACCAAAAAGAAGAACATGCAATAATCTCATAAGTTTCAAAATAGTAGCAACAACCAAAGTACATTTTGACTCGACCAAGAATGTGTCCCTCCACTGAAGTTAAACTAGACCCACTACTACTTTGACTTTATTTTGTCTGAGTAAGATCTATGTCACGATTTTTTTCCACCTCCAATAATACTATATAATTAACAAATGAATTCAACTAGCTAGTGTCATGTACGTAGATTGAGATCTATTACATAGAACAAATATATCATTTCTTTGGTTAAAAGAAAACTGCATATACATATTTGTGTGTGTATATAACGTGTTTAGACAACACAAAAGAATTGTAACTCGACCGTTACGAAACTTAAAGTAAGGGATATAGAACTGACCCGGAAAACGTTGGCAAGAGCCTGAGCTGCGGCAAGGCGGCCGGAGGATAAGGTGGCGTCGACGGCGACTTGGAGAGCGAGAGATTCGAGAAAAGGCTCAGGCCAGACGTCGTTGGCACCACGGCGAGGGCGAGAAGGAGATGGGGCCTCGAAAACGCCGTCGTTTCCACGAGCGCCGGAGCTAGAACCGGCGCCGCCGTCTCCGGTGTCGGAAGAAGAAGAGGAGGAAGACATGATGCTATAAGAAGAAAGGGGAGAAGTGGAGAAAGGAATGGTGGGGGAGAGAAGGAAACAAAGGACAAAAAGTGTAGATAAAGACATACTTCTACGAGGTGGGGGACCCAGGTTGTGGAGGTGTGTTTTTTCTATTTTTTCTGTTTTATTTCTTATTATTCATTTTTCAAAATCGGTATCCATTTTCTATCTTAAATTTTTTGGTAACATAAAACAGAATTCAAAGAAAGTCCACAAGAGCCAAAAATATGCTTCAAATAAATAATTAATTCAAATAAATTTCTTTTACTTGTTTTAAACAAATCAAAAGGTATTCAGCTGATTTCCTACTGTTTCCTTTTTAATGTAAGAGCATCAACATTGGAGACCCAATGTGGATGTCTCACAATAAAAAAATATTAAAAACACACTCTTTTTTCTTTTTACTCAACTTTATACATTTTTTTTCATTTTTTTACTCAACTTTATACTTTCTTTTTCATCTTTTTACTCAATTTTTATTAATTTTATATTTAAACACACATTAATATTCTCTCTCTTATGTCTTCCCCAAGACACAATCTCTCCAACTAAACCCACTATCTCCTCTCTTTACTCAACTTTTATTAATTTTATATTTCAATACACCACACTATTTCAACAAAAAACACTCTTTTTCTTCATTTTACTCAAATTTTAATAATTTTATATTGTGAGACACACCCACATTGGTACATGCTCTAAGTTTCGTAAATCATAGAAATGAAAAAATAATTGTAGATGAAATGATTTCGGCCAGAAAAAAGTATTTAAATTTCTCTTTTTTTTTAATGAATGATATTAAACATTCTCTTTTGGGTCGTAATCTATAGGGGGCTGGTTATGTTATAATTTTTTTTTTTTTTTTTGAATAAAATGTAAAATTTATTTCAAAAAGACTTTTTTACATAAATGCATCGTTTTCGTTTACGATTACGAAAGTAAATAGACTAAATCTAATTTTGACATTGAAAATTTTCGTTCATCTTGATGCAATCCAAACTTGCATACACCCTTCGTATCTCCGATCTCCCATAGCATCAATAGAGGAGATCCTATGTCGTATTTGTTCATCCAAAAGCTGAGCCAATCTATTTGAGGTCCTTGGATTTTCCCCATGATGTCTAGCATTTCTTTCCCTCCATATCGAGTGAATGAAGAGTTGAAACGAGTATCTTACTAAAAACAAGTGGTGCTTTGGTAAGGAGTTATCAATCAGAAGCTTAACTATGTTGTCCCAACTTGTAGAGTAGCGCCGATTTAGCAGTTTACGAAGCAAACTTGACCAAATCTCTGTGGAGAAACTACAAGCAAAGAACAAGTGATTTCGACTTTCCACCGGATCTTGACAGAAGATGCAAGAAGAAGTAGCACCAATATTCCAATTTATCATTCTATCACCAGTTGCAAGTCTATTTAAAATGGCAAGCCAAGCCAAAAAAGAGTACTTAGGTGTGGCATAAGGAAACCAAATACCTTTGTACCAGTCTTTTCGTTGTTGAACCAAACGAGTAGCATTCCAAGTTGCCCGTGTACTAAAAACCTTCTTGTAGGTATCTCCTTTGCCTTTCCATAACACTATATCGTGTCCAGCCACCAACCCCCGACTGCGAAGCTCATCTATTGCATCTTCTATTTGATTAAAAGGAGCAGTCCGATGCCTTCTTCTTCTATGGTGCAACACCACCTCAGCCACTGAATAGTGAAGTCGGATGCCCATATCAATGCATCCTCGAGGACCTGCAACATCAATTAGCTGCCCCAAGGGAGACCAAATATCATACCAAAAGAAAGTGTTGGTGCCATTTTTTATTTCCGTCTTCACAAAATTTTTGGCCAACTCTCGATACTTAAGTAATTTCCTCCACATCCAAGACCCCATCGAAGTAGTCTCTCGGATCGACCAGAATGATCCTTTCCTTAGTAGATATAGCTGAATCCACCTTACCCAAAGAGAGTTTGACGAAAGGAGTCTCCATATGAGGTTTAAGCAACTGACCTTATTTGCTTCTTTTAATGATCGTAAACCTAAACCACCCTCCTCTTTAGGTTTACATACCTCAGTCCACGCAACTTTAGCTTTTTTGGTGTTTAAATCCGGGCCAGACCACAGAAAAGCGGAGCAAATTCTGTCAATTTCTTTGATGCATTCATTCGGTAGTCTAAATTAGAAGACGTACCATTCATTAGGTCTGGGTGCGGATCAAATATCTCGGAAAGATACAGTATTTGTGATTTGATTTGTTTTCCATGGATATTAAATTTTTCGATTTGCTTTGAAAAAATTATGATGTTTGGACGTACGGATATCCATATTTTTTATCTGATTTTTTCGGATATTTGCGGATATTCGTTTTCAACGAAAAAAAACATTTTTTAAAAAATTATTCTTTTAATATAATATTTAAACTAATAAGTAAAAAAATAATATAAAATATATAATTTTATTAGATTTAACTAAAAATAAAATGAAAAATGAAAGACAAAAATGGTGGACAACGAAACATTTATTATTTTTTTAAAGAAAAAAATATGAAAAACACTGATTTTCAATTGAAAAAATTAGTAACTACTTAAGTTTACTATAAATATATCTGTTCAATGTATTGAAAAGGTTTTAAAAAATGCAAATAAATATTGTAAATCTATTATATTATATGTACATATAAGTAATTTACGGATCGGATCGGATATTCGGATATTTAAAATTAGTATTTTTTATTTGCTTTGCTTTAGATGGATCGTAGATTTTATTATTTGCTTTGATTCATAACGGATATCCGGATTTTTCGGTTCGAATCAAAACGGATTTCGGATCGGAACAAATCTAACGGATAATTTGCCCAGCCCTACCATTCATGCACAAGTAACATCATCAAGAGGTCTTCAGAATTGCTTAGGCAGTCTTTGTGTTGTGCTTACACAGTGGATATATGATTGGTTATGTTGGATCGTGATTGGCAAGTACCTAAGAGGGGTTATACGAGAGTTTTTCTTACACTGCAAGGAGGGACAAGTAAGCCGGGCGAATAAGGACCGAGAAAAAACCCTCGAATAAGGAGTGAGGATGCTTGATATAGTTTATATTTTTTACCGCTTTTAATATGTTTCTTAGAATTTTTTTTAAATAAGCTACCAAGTCTTTGCTTGTTATTGGCTTAGAATGGTTACCTTTGAATGTATGTCCGTTTGCAACCGCCCCAATTATCAAACGGACGTTTGTATTTTTTTTTTAAATAAAATATTTTATTTTTTGTTTTTGAAAAATATAGGTATATACATATAAATATATAAAAATCAAACTAAAATTTTTAGATTATTATTTCTATTTTAAATAATATATAATATTTTCTATCAAAAATTATTTACTATTTAACCGCTCTATTTAAACGGAGTGACCAATCTGACCCATTGTTGTTATTAATGTTTTTCTAATTTTCATTGTTTTTATAGAAAATTAGAATATTTGAGCCAAAGAATCCAAAGCAAGCATTTTGGAGACTGGAATGAATATCAAATATTTTGCATTTGATTCAGACTTTATCTCAATTTTTGGTACATGATAGTTTCCACTATTTCATTTCATTTTGTATATAATGAATATGATTTCGATTTATTTGTTTTTGGTGGTTTTGGTGATGATATTGAGTAGCTCCCCTTGTTGAAACTAGGGGCAAAATCAAAGGATTTTCATAGTCTTAAAGATATGATTTAGGGATAGTGGCACTTTATAAAGTTAGAGTAGTTCATCATCTATATTTGTTCGTCAATGGTCATTTCTTTCTAGATCCTTTAGCAAATGAACTTATAATAATTTGCATATGCATACTACTTGAGTTATTGTTGGCATTTGATGGTAGACTGACGAGTCTAACACTTTAATTAACCTGTAAAAGTTGAGGCATGTGGCAGATAAACAATTGAACCTAATGTTTGCTTTATCTATGTTATTGAATGCGAGAGTAGATTAAGATAATAGTTTATACTTAGTTGATTATCACCACAATAGTGATCCCTATATATTATTAGAGCGGCGATTTCTCCAAAAATCATACATATTATCCTCTTATTCACACTTACAATTTTAATATGACATGACATTCACTAAAATATGTCATAGCAAAAATCATAGTTATAATGGGCTAAATCTCCTATGCATTTTAATCTTATTAATATGATTAGTGGCTAAATTGACCAGTGTCGGCCTTAGGAGGAAGCATTAGAAGTTTGTGCTTCCGCCCCCAAATAATATATGTATTTAATCGGCTCCAATTTTACAAAATTTCTTTGTAGTGCAGTGGTATTGCTCTTGAATTATGGCTTCGAGTACACGAGTTCGAGTCCTACAATTTACAAATCGGCCACATTTTTTGTTTGGGCTTGTGGCCTTCAAATTTACCGGACCGGGCCTGAATTTGACTACCCAAAATAATTATTGTATTTCCCATTTGTTTTATTTTTTGGATATTCATTTCCATTATCGTTTGACGTTTCCATGTTTTGCAATTTTGTACTTTTCCATTATTTTTTTTAGCCTTCTTTGTTACGGTCGAATAAAGTTTGACAATTTCGTTTCATAATATGTTTCTTTGACCACATACTTTGAACAATCATATTTTCATCTGTTATATTTCTATATTCACTAAATTATGGTTACAAGTAAAATTTAAAACCAAGTCATGAAAAACATACTGAATTGAATTGGGTCCATGAATCTATTTATCCAGTTTATCCGCGTATTACGGTCAAATAAAACATCGGGTAGTTTTATTAATGATTCAATAAAACTATGACGAATTGAGAGGATCCATCTAGTACAATCATGTTTTCAATTATAAAATGAATAAAAATATGTTTCTCGAAGAAATAGATTATGAATACTTCAGCCATGTTACTCTGAGAAAACCATGAATGTCCAACATATATTGATTTTAATCATTTTAATTTACTTTATTTTTATTATTCGCAACAAACCTCAAAATTTTAGTTTAAATAGTTAAACTCTTATTTATGTGTTAATTATTGTATATTCAAATCTACGTGAAATCTATTTTAAAGTACTGCATATGATTTGTAATGCACTTACAAATATGCTTTAGTTGCCTAAACTACAAATCACTCAAAATCACTATCGTATGATACTATAGCGGTAACACCTGACACACATCAACACCTTATATCTCTGGAAAGATCTTTATATAAGCGCATATGTCTTTCCAGAGCTTACAAAATTGGTTACCTCGGATGTAATACCTCGAATAAGCGGCTATCAGTGCCAAACTTGCCGCAACCCCGGATAAGACAAGCTAGTCGGATAGTTAGGTCAGGGTCCTCGAAACACATATGAGGTCTTGTCCCAATCATCCGGCAAATCGGTCCCTCTGGAACCCGGCCTAAGTCTTTGTAACATGTACCCGATTCAAGAATTCTGTATACCCCATACTAAGCTAATTAGCAGTCCAACAATCAAAGTGATATATGAAAATACAACGATTTACATATATTATACAACGGAAAACATGATTCATTTTACAAATTCCATCGTGGATCCAAGGTTCAAACTAAAATCTATTTATGATTATTATAATAAATTCTTTTGCTATTGTTTTGGTCTTTGTTATCATATTTGAGTAGGTTTCTTGATGGGTTAAAGGAGTTTTCGAAGAAGATTTCATGGTTGGTTGATTTATGTTTGATACATGATTAATTTGATTGACAAACTTAGTGATATGTTATATATTGATCTCGTCTTGTTGACAACTTAATTGGTTTAATTGATATGAACAAGTATTAGATAAGCTATGTATCAACTTCTCCGGCATGTTTATCTTTTCACCTTCGTGACGGTTGAATGAACTAGGATGTTAGATATGTTTTATTATTCATATGAGAATATTATGGTTAGTTTATGACTGTATTGCATACTTAACAAGATTCACGTTCCTAATTCTTGAATAGTTTAATCCATGAACCCTAGAAAATTCTCCAAAACCCAACATTTATTTATATTGACTAGGTCTTTTCCTGCGCTACACGCGAGATTTGTAGTGAATTGTAAAAAAAAAAAATCCTTATCTTTATGGCATGTTTGTGGCTCGTCCTAACATGAAGCTCTTCAACGTTGTGGCGGCTGAGGATCTGATCGTTAAAGGAAATATAGTGGTGTGGTGACTAACTCGGTTATTGTGTTGATGAATCAGGACACACAATCCTAACATCATGGAAGCGAAGATTGTTGTGAGCTCTTGGGATGTGGAAGGAATAAAATAAAGGAGTTCAAGTGTTTTAAAACTTTTGCGTGAGTGTTTATGTTTTGAACTCTCTGGTGTTTTTGTTTCTTTTGAATGAAATATTTCTTTTGTTTAAAATTTGCCTAATTCGTAATATGTGTTCGTGTTTAGAGTCCAAGCAGGTCGCTTAACTTGGTATGCATTACTCGTTTGCATGTTCTGTTTTGTAGTAGTTAAAATATGTATAACACAATTTCACCAAATCTAGCCTATGCATTATGGAAACGTCAAGACATGATCATATAATGTATTCTTCTCGGTGCTATATCCGTCTCAATCCAGCCATTCCTTTCTACTGCCGTTATTGCTTCCGAGATCTGGACGACATTGTCTTCCACATATGCCAAGCCGAGTCGTGCTCACCTTCAACATTTGAAGATCCAATTGAAAAGTTGGACCAAGGAAACCAAGACTATCAATGACTACTTCCAAGGATTGACGATTCACTTTGATCAAATGCAATCATGGGAAAACCCATAGACTTTGAAGATCAGATCGATTGTACTGTTAAAGGACTCCCCGAGAAATACAAATCGGTGATTGATCAAATTGAGGGCCGTGATACACTTCCCAAACTTCCTGTAATGCTCATTTTGAAAATATTTTCTAAAAAAATAAATTATTAAAGAAAATATCAACCAGTTATAACAGAACATGTGGCAGAGAGCTCTCAGAAAATGTTTAAATACGTCTCTTGTGTCTCCTTAGCCAGAGACGTTTCTTACACTTTTTCTGTTTTTATTATTTTTTTATTTGCTTTCCATTGTTAGAGACCTTCGTAAGAAAGCCCGTTAATCGTGCTCTTATTTGACTTTCCAACCTTTCCAAGAAACTCATAAGACTTTATTGCATTGAAGCTTCCTTTTGTTGTTTGAACCAGTGATGGCCATCTGCAAACAAAAAAATCAATTTTATCAAAAAAAACATTTCCGAATAAACCACAGTCTTAGCTAAGAACCCAACTCATAACCAATGGAACTAAACACTTCAAGAAACACATCCGATTAAATCTTTGAATTTTTGCTGATGTGGCATGCTTTAGAACTCACAAATGCATTTTCTTTTATAAAGGAGATTCCATTGTTTGAACTCTCATTTTAGTGACATAAAACCCCCCAAAAACTAATCATATTGTCCTAGCTTGATTTGACTCCCGCAAACTTATAGTGTCCTCTCAGTCTTTAGTGGTTTCGACTTTAAAGTACTACAATTGATAGTTGTGCACTTGCAACAAGTCTGTTGTGTCACTGAGGTAAAAACTAGACACACGTCAAAGACCGCCCTCGAGGCCTCATGCCGACGAGATCATCCCGAACATCTCCTCCACCAAAGCCAGCGGGAAGAAAAAACGACAACTTCAGTCAAAGTTAAGTCGAAGACCTAACCTAAGGTAAACAATACCCACATGATTTTTTAAAATTGAATCATGTAATTCGGTTAGTTCGAATATTTAAAAATACTTTTGAATAGTTCGTCTAAAAATAAGTAATATTTGTGTATTGTTTTTAGTTATATAGATTTTCTTTAAAAAGTTACTTTCATATATTTTAGATATACTTTTGGGTATTTTGATTAGCATGAGTAAAAAATACGTGGAATCTAACCGAACCGAAATAAGAATAAAAAAAATTGGGCAATAATCAGTTTTTATAGTTAAGAACGAAACTGATCCAAAACCGATTGCAGTCGAAGTGAAACAGAACCAAAACTGTTTGGGTATCTATGTGGATCTCAAACCCCTCTACCTCAAAGATCCAAAACCGACCGGTTCCTACGTGAAAGATCCAAAATCGACCGGTTCCTACCCAAACCAAACCGAATATTCGATAACTTATCCAATCAAAACTATATCACAGATTAAATACATTAGAAATCCAAATAGTAAATTACTCAACGGCTAAGGGATTAGTCGGACCTTGGCCCGAAATATTATGCTTAAATGAAAAAAAAAATTGCTAAAACTTACATTTATCAACTGATAGGAAAACCAAACCATAACTGATCCTAAATAGAAGTGTTGTGTGCACTGTGAACATAACTGATCCTAAATATGAGTGTTGTGTGCGCACTGGCGGGAGACTACAACTCACAAAATTTAAGTTTTACTTCCTAAATCCTAATATAGCTCCTCGAATTATTTTCACTAAATGATTATGTATTATCACATTATTAATTTACGAAAAAGAAATGTTAGATATATAAATTAAAAAATATAAATGCGTACTGCTCATGACAGTGCACGATAGCATGAACCACTTTTTTTGCAAATTAGCATCGTTTACTTTCACTGAAGAAAATTACTTAAACCAAACCCAAAAAATAAATAAATAAATAAAAACCAAACCTATTTTTATTTATCCTTAATTTCCCCTAAATTTTCGATTTCCGATCGACGACGGCAAATCTCGAGCTTTTCGCCGGCAATTTCATTCGTCATGTCTGAATCGTCGAGTATAGATACAGTCTCAGAAACCCTAATTTTAGTTTAGTGTATACTTGCTGGATCCACGAATCTCTTTGAGATTTGATCTGTTCTTAGCTCTTGAGGAAGAAGTTTCAGTGATCTAATAATTTTCAGCATTGTTTCCATTTCTTCGCTAAATCCCAGTAAGATCGATAGCTTTAACTCATTTTTGCTTTTGATTAAATCGAATTTTTGTTTTTGATTTTGGATAATTAGGTTGAGAAAATTAGCGAATTTGAAAGTTGAGATTTTTAGCAGATTTTGTCGTGATTTTTTGAATCTCGCAGTTGAATTTGCTTACATTTCAAGCTTTACCTTAATCAACTGGAAAATTTTGTTGAAAAGGAGAGAAATTTAAGTTTCCAGATTCGTAAATACCCAAATCTATTTGAGGGTTTTTGTAATTCTTCAAGAATTAGTAGTAGCAAATGTTTCCAAATTGGTGCCTGGAGAAATTGAGTTTCTTTCTATTGGGTTATTGCTGCATTGAAGTGACTGATGCTACTCTCGTGATTGCTTGCAGGTAATGATGATCTTTGTAAACGGACAACTTTGTGCGTTTTAGCTTCGAAGAACGGTGTTAGTTTCGTTTTGGGGAAGTTTTGGTGGTGTATTGACTTGTGGATTCTACATGGAAGCATATAGAGAAGAGGCTCTCAGAGCGAAGCACATCGCTGAGAGAAGATTTGCGGAAAAAGATTTTACAGGGGCGAGAAGTTATGCATTGAGGGCGAAGTCGCTGTTTCCAGATTTGGAGGGTTTATCTCAAATGGTTACGACGTACGAAGTTTATATAGCTTCTCAAGGTAGACATAGTGGTGAAATCGATTACTACGCGGTTCTTGGACTAAAACCATCAGCTGGGAAAAGAGAAGTGAAGAAACAGTACAAGAAAATGGCTGTGTTGCTCCATCCAGACAAGAACAAATGCCTTGGAGCTAACGGAGCGTTCCAGATTGTATCTGAAGCGTGGTCTTTCTTGTCGAATGAGTTCAAGAAAAGCACTTTTTATTACAAAAGAAAGAAACTTATTGATTCCATGGATGATGTTCAGAACAACAACAACACAGAGTATGTCCCTACGACTGCAGGATTCGATCATTGTCCTCCACCACCTTCAGATACTTTCTGGACTGTATGCACATCTTGCAAAGTTCAGTACGAGTATCTGCGCAAGTACGTGAATAAGCGGCTTTCGTGTAAAAACTGCCGAGGAGCATTCATTGCTGTGGAAACCGGACCGGCTCCTGTTAGTGCGTCAATTCAGTACACGCCTCCTTCTCATACAACAAGTAATGGTTATGGAAGTCATGGCTATGATGCAGTCGCACGCATGCCTACCAATTCCACTTACTTCTTAGGTCAGTATCCTGCACATGGATATGAATATGTTACAAATGAGTCATACGACTGGAGCTCATACGCGGGAACATCTCCCGAGAATCTGGAGTTAAACCGGATGTCTTCGGTATCCAACGGATATCCTTATAAGCTTCCCAATGGTGTAGTCAGTAAGGGCAGAAAGAAAGTTATAGAAGGCTCTAACAGGACAAGCTCGATGCAAAGCGTAGCTTCTGATCTGATATATCCGAGCCCGCCTAATTGGTCCGCGGATCCTTCGGTGAACAAGGCGAGCAGACCAGAGAAGAAGAGGAGTATTGGTTTTGGGTCATCTGGTAATGGATTTGTTGAGAACACTACAAAATCTAATCCAGAACTAAAGGCAACAAAGTTGGATGCAAACATGGAACATGATTTCAAACTTCCTGGCCAAAGTCATGGTTCAACTAGACGGTGGTCTGCTGCAACGGGATTGGATACGCGGAAGCTATTGATTAAGAAAGCTAAAATACATATTCAGCAAAGACTAGAGATTATGAAATTGGCTGAAGTGGCAGCAGCAGCGGCGGTTACAGAGGACACTACTCCTCTTGATGAAATAAGCGCCTCCTCCAAGGTAGGAGATGATGTATCCAACGTAGTAGGAAAATCTGTTTCCTCTGCTCGGAAAATAAACGGACCAATAACAGTTCCAGACTCCGACTTCCATGACTTTGATAAGAACAGATCGGAGGAGTGCTTCGAGGCTAGGCAAATATGGGCAATTTACGATGAAGACGATGGTATGCCACGGTTATATTGCGTGATCCGGGAAGTACTCTCGGTTCAACCTTTCAAGATTGACATTGCCTACTTGAGTTCGAAAACTGACATCGAGTTCGGTACAATGAAATGGGTGCAGTACGGGTTTACGAAGTCATGTGGACATTTCAGGATACGAAACTCTGACATAGTTGACCATGTTAACATATTTTCCCATCTTTTGAAAGGAAAGAAGACAGGAAGAGGCGGTTGCGTTAGGATATTCCCACAAACCGGAGAGATTTGGGCTGTGTACAAGAACTGGTCACCGGACTGGAACAACACAACCTCAGACGAAGTGAGGCATCAGTACGAAATGGTTGAGATCCTTGAAGAATATTCTGAACAGTATGGGGTTTGCATCGCCTCGCTTGTGAAAGTAGACGGTTACAAAACCGTGTATTGCAGGAGAGAGAAGGAGGAGTGTCGAAAATGGATACCGAGGAGAGAGATGTTGCGGTTTTCGCATCAAGTACCGTCTTGGTTTCTTAAAGAAGAAACTAGTGTTGTGCAAGGAAACTGTTGGGACTTGGACCCAGCTGCTATACCAGAGGAGTTGCTTCAAACTGGAGCAGGAACTGATTAATAATCATTTCGCTGTTGCTACAAGAGAAAAAGAGTAAGAGCTTTTATACCCATGTAACGGTTTTTGACTCGCTGTAGAAACCCAACTCTATATCCACAAGATTTCTGGATTATTATACATGCAAGTCTTTGTTTGTTCATTGGAGCTGTTGTATTAGCAATGTTGAAGAATCAAACATAGTTTTAACTTGTTGCTTCTTTTTACGTTTCTACATTTCCTTACTTCCTTTGTTAACTTTAGTATAAAATATAATGTAGCCAATGTCATTTCGTTTTTTTTCTTACCTGTTCTTGTTTTGAGTGGACCATACAATCCCAAGTATTTGGATGCAATTGAAGTTTAGATGCACTAATTACATCTGCAATTACCAAGAGTAAAGTACATTTATTGAATCTAGAAATTTCATAATTCTTACTAAAATTATGTTATATTTATATAGATATATCATTTTACATCAAAATGATGCAATTTTGAATTTCTCCATTTTGATCTCTGTTTCAAAGCTAAAACTGTACATTGGTGTGTTGGCGTTGGAATTATTATATCGTTTTTTTTCGGTAATATTGCAGATTTTCGGTTTAGTATCCAAATTGCGGAGTTGCATTTTCTCATCCAAACCATGGAATCATGTTTTAGTGCTAAAATAGTATAATCACATAAGCATGTCAAATTTACGGAAAACACCTTCTTCTTTTTTTCTCCAAAAATGTGAATACTGTTTTCGGCGAAATTATAGTTTGGCCTAGAAATCACGTATATTGTGTTTTTCTGCCAAAACAACACAATCATGTATTTTGGCTGAAATTATATACTAAAAAATCCTCCAAACCGCATATTATCATTTTGACGCCGAAATGCGGTTTTATTTTGGTGTCAAAACCAAATAATTTTATTTCTTGATTTTTTGATATATTTTTGTTGACGTCAACGATCCATAGCCAATTAAACCCTACTATACAAAGTAACATGAGTAGATATTTTTGTAAATATTTAGGGTTTTCATCGTAAAATTAACCTGATCATACGAAGAAAAAAATTGAAATATCCCTTTCAATCATTTTGATTTAACATTGCATCATTTTTGTTTACGAAGTGATAAACAAACAATTTTGTATGAAAATACAGCTTTCAAATGCCAAAACGTATTAAAAAAAAAAAGAATAAAATCTTCTAAAAAAAAACGATGGAAGTGCCATCAGACATTTATATATTGCATATGAATGTTGAACTAGGTGTGAACAATCAAAGTCCAACTTTCTGTTTTTAAAAAATGAAATACCATTGAACTTTTAGAATCTCTTCTAAACACCACATTAATCTCTCGCAAAATAATTCATTATCTCACAATTCTGATCTTATTTCAATTCTAAAAGTATAAACTCATTTTGAAAAACTATTTATGTACAAGATCACGAAGCTTAAGTTATACGGTAGAAAGTATCCCCATTTCAAATTAAGTTACGGATCAATTATTGATGTCACAGATCCATGGCATTTTTGTACATTCCCAAAAGTGTACGAAATGAAATTAATACATACTGTATAATTTGATGAATAAATCAAATGGTACAATTTAGAAGTTCGTTTTGTTTCATAAATTGGATGTTGTAAAAATAGCTGATATATTATGTCTCCATTATTGAGCTTTTATTTGTCTCCAATGATTTGATCAATTTCGCCAACAAGGAATGGGGCCAAATGGCAACCCGATTTAGTAGATGAGTAATCATTTCAACCATGGTTATACACTAATGAATGGTACAACAGTTTGACAATATTTGTTAAATATAAAAAAAACAATTTGACAATATTCAGCAAAAACATATACTCTTTGACAACAGTTTGACAATTGTATACACTTTGAAAGCTGTATTTCATATTTGTTCACATGTCAAAACTGTATAGGTTAGGCGTAAAATCACTTTCTGTATAGGTTAGGCAAAGATACATGTAAACTGATCAAAGATATAAATTTAGACGTATATGTTTTAGAGTAGATATTAAGTTATCCTTATAAAACAATTTTTAAATACTAAAAGAACAAAACAACAAATAATGGTGAGTAGGTTTTAGGAGAAGAAGGGTATTGATTCTTGGTCTAGTTGGGTTTATTTAAAAATTTCCAATTTCCATAATCATATATTAAATTAATTTTTATGTAATAATACCTTCCCCACCAAAGATGATGAGATAATCATGGACCCAAAACCTCAATTTCAAAATGGTGTTCACCAAAAAAAGCAAAAACAAAAAATAATCCAAAAAATAGATAAAAAAGAAAAGAAGTGAACATTCTTTGTTCTTTTCCCTGTTTCTCATAATTCCCAACAAGTTCTCTTTCTTTATATCCATTGGAGTCTCTGATCATTGAGTCTCTTTGTCTTTCTCATTTAAGCTTCACACATCTCAAATTTTGAAGCTTTACATTTTAACCTGAAACCATGAAAGAAGATAAAGCTTTGTCCTTTTCTCTTTTCAATTTCTTTACTGAACAATGTCTTCTTTCTCCAAGCTTTCCCATTACAACAACCACTGGGTTTGGCTCATCTTGTCTTCTTCTGTCTTCAAGAACTCAACTTTGAACTTCTTTCTGCTGATAAAGTTTTAGTCTTTGGATCTGAATTTACGGAGCTGAATCTGAGATTAGGGCCTTAGGGGTCTTGTTCTTCAAGAAGTTTCTAACGTTGCTTCAGAATTCTCAAAAGCTGACATGTCTATAACTTGTCAACTCTCAAATCTCACTTCAAAGAAGGCAAATCAATCGACTTGTGGCGTTAAATGGATTAAAAAGCCTAAAGTGTTGATTTTGTGTGGCTTAACGACGTTTACTGTGATTCTTCTTCTGATCTTCTCTCCGTTTAGCAAAAAGGAGGAGTTAGATTCTTGTAATGGTGAAGCTAAAGTGTTGTTTAGACATCATAACGTCACCTTGAGTGAGATTCATGCTTTAGTTTCTTTCTTCTCTGATTCAGATCAGGTAAAATTATCTCAATTTGACTTTGTTTCTTTGTTTTCACTCAAAAATTAGAAACTTTATATACTAAAGGGACCAGATTTGCAGGTAACATCCTTTGAATGTCGTAAGGAATCTAGCCCTGGAAACTATGGTATTACATGTGCTCTGAATATGCGTTTGGAGAAAGAACATGAGACTGAGAGACGTGTTGAAGCAGAACGGTACTTAATTCCAGATAGAGGAGTTCCTTGGAATCTTAATCCATCAAGTTTAGGACATTCTATTTCACCAGAAGCTTGTGTGTCTCATAATCTTGAACAGGTAAGATAACATTTCAACATGTTGAAGAAATGCCTTAAGTTTTGGTATGTAGTGCTCACAAAGGTTTTGGTTGTGTGTAGAGTTTATTGCAATCCAAAGAACCCGAAAACGATGGAGAAGAAGAGTTGGATTGGGGTTTGTCAACTTACTTAAGAAATACATGGTGGTGGCTAGTTCTTTGTGTATTAGTGTGCCATAAGATTTTTGCATTTCATACTAAAGCACCAAATGAGAGAAAAGAGAAAGTTTCTCTGCAAGAGCCTTTATCTCAGAAGCAGCAGCAACATGGTCAGGCGCCTTTTAAAGGAGCTGGAAGATGGAGGAAGAACATTCTTCTCCTCGGTGTGATCGCAGGAGTATCCATATCCATTTGGTGGTTTTGGGACACAAATGAGAAGATCATATTGATAAGGAGAGAGACTTTAGCAAACATGTGTGATGAAAGAGCCCGCGTGTTGCAAGATCAGTTCAATGTTAGCTTGAACCATGTTCATGCCTTGTCTATTCTTGTATCCACCTTTCACCATGGGAAAATTCCATCTGCCATTGATCAGGTAATGTGTTTTTATTAGTGCTAATACGTTTCGTATCTCCAGGATTTTATATGAAGGAAAGAAAGAAACAATTTGTTGTTCTTTTACATGTACAGAAAACCTTTAGTGAATATACTGAGAGAACAAACTTTGAGAGGCCTCTTACTAGTGGCGTGGCGTATGCTTTGAAAGTCACACACGCAGATAGAGAAAATTTTGAAAAGGAGCATGGATGGACAATAAAGAAAATGGAAACCGAGGAACAAACACTTGTCCAAGATTGTGTTCCTGAAAATTTCGACTCAGCACCTATTCAAGATGAATATGCTCCAGTTATCTTTGCTCAAGAAACTGTTTCCCATATCGTATCAGTCGATATGATGTCTGGAGAAGTCAGTAACCTTTGGGTATTTCTTATCCATTCGAATAAAACCAATGTGCTTAAACAAGGCTAAAAAATCTGGCTACTTTGCAGGAGGACCGTGAAAACATCTTACGGGCAAGAGCATCTGGAAAAGGAGTATTAACATCTCCGTTTAAGCTTCTGAAGTCGAATCATCTTGGCGTCGTGTTGACTTTTGCGGTCTATGACACAAACTTACCACCTAATGCCACTGAAGAACAGCGGGTTGAAGCAACTATTGGGTACTGCTTTATGTGTATCAAAGAATAATATATTTATTTTGTAGTGTGATCTCTGTACTAGAATATCTTGATAATATTCACCTCAAACAGGTACCTTGGTGCGTCATATGATATGCCGTCGTTAGTGGATAAACTTCTTCAACAACTTGCCAGCAAACAGACGATTGCTGTGGATGTTTATGACACAACTAACGCCTCGGGTCTAATTAAAATGTATGGCTCAGAAATTGGGGATATAAGTGAACAGCACATAAGTAGCCTTGATTTTGGTGATCCATCAAGGAATCATGAGATGCACTGCAGGTTGGCTCTAACTCTAATGATCTTTATGTCGTATATGTTGCGCTTCTCTCTTCTCTTGAAATATGAAAAATGGCATTTTTTTCATTTACAGGTTTAAGCATAAACTTCCCATTCCTTGGACAGCAATAATACCATCAGCCTTAGTTCTGATTATTACTTTTCTTGTTGGTTATATCTTCAATGAAGCCCTCATTCGAATTGCGACAGTTGAAGAGGACTGTCAGAAAATGATGGACCTTAAAGGTCGTGCTGAGGCTGCTGACGTAGCCAAGTCGCAGGTGAACTTTGTGAATCATATAGTCACTGACATGCTTCTTCTTTTCTTAAACACTGAAATGCTTCTATTTTTGCAGTTTCTAGCAACTGTTTCTCATGAGATACGGACTCCGATGAATGGTGTTCTAGGTACTTCTTTATTGATCCTTTTTGTCATTGCTTGTCCTCTGGAAAATCAGCTGAATAGTTTATGCATATGCTGTTACAGGAATGCTGAAAATGCTGATGGACACCGATCTTGATGCGAAACAAATGGACTATGCGCAAACTGCTCATGGTAGTGGTAAAGATCTTATATCACTAATAAACGAAGTTCTTGATCAGGCAAAGATTGAATCAGGAAGGCTTGAGCTTGAAAACGTGCCTTTTGATATGCGTTTTATTCTGGATAATGTTTCGTCTCTCCTCTCTGGCAAGGCAAATGAAAAAGATATTGAGGTATAATACAAAATGCATGATCTTGATCTCCTCCTTCTTAATGTTTTCAAAACCCGTATTAAACGAAATGACGGTTTCTTGTTACAGTTGGCCGTTTATGTTTCGAGTCAAGTTCCTGATGTTGTCGTTGGTGATCCGAGTCGGTTCAGACAGATAATTACTAATCTTGTTGGAAACTCAATCAAGGTAAGTGAATTTGCTTACTTCTTACGAAACAATGCACTTCTCTACTGTTATATTTAATCATCCTTTTTTCCGTTATAACAGTTCACTCAGGACAAGGGACACATATTTGTCTCAGTACACCTTACAGATGAGGTTAGAGAGCCTCACAATATTAAAGATGCAGTGCTGAAAAAGAGACTAGCTTTAGGATGCAGCGAGTCCGGTGAGACAGTTAGCGGGTTTCCTGCCGTAAATGCATGTGGAAGCTGGAGGAATTTCAAGACATTTGACAGTCTTAATTCTGATAAAATCAAGTTGCTAGTTACAGTAGAGGACACAGGAGTGGGTATACCTATGGATGCACAAGGCAGAATATTTACTCCGTTTATGCAAGCCGATAGTTCTACATCGCGGACTCATGGTGGGACTGGCATAGGTTTGAGCATAAGCAAGCGTTTAGTTGAACTCATGCAAGGAGAGATTGGGTTTGTGAGTGAGCCCGGGATAGGAA
The DNA here is from genome assembly GCA_963576765.1 of Draba incana. NCBI lineage: Eukaryota > Viridiplantae > Streptophyta > Magnoliopsida > Brassicales > Brassicaceae > Draba > Draba incana. The sequence goes on along the minus strand of OY755202.1, from coordinate 49,583,620 downwards.
GTACTTTTTCATTTACCGTAGTTTTCGGAAAAGCAGAAACGAATTTGCCAGTTACTAAGCTTGAACGATTCGATCTAGCTATTCAGGAGTTTAAAGGATTAAAGGCATTAGTTATTGATAGCCGAAACATTCGAGCCGAGGTGACTAGTTACCATCTCCAGAGATTGGGAATATCTTCAGACATTGTTTCTAGTCTGAGTATGGCATGCACCTGTGTCACCAAATTAGGAAATTTGTCGTTCGTTCTAATTGACAAAGACGCGTGGAACAAGAAAGACTTTGCATTACTTGACGAGTTACTCAAGTCGAGCAAAGAAACAACTAAAAGACCTCCAAAGATTTTACTTTTGGCAAATTCTGCTACTCTTGATGAGCGTAATGACATCAAGTCTTCTGGTCTTATAGACGAGGTGGTAATAAAGCCGCTTCGTATGAGTGTATTAATATGTTGCTTGCAAGAAACCCTTGTGAATGGAAAGAAGAGGCAACCGGACAAAAAGCGAAGAAATCTTGGACATTTGCTTAGAGAAAAGCGGATTCTTGTTGTGGATGATAATCTAGTGAACAGAAGAGTTGCCGAAGGCGCACTTAAGAAATATGGAGCTATTGTTACATGCGTTGAGAGTGGCAAAGCTGCATTGGCAATGCTTAAACCGCCGCACAACTTCGATGCTTGCTTCATGGATCTCCAAATGCCTGAAATGGACGGGTAGCTAATTATTTTTTTTCGTGTTTTAACCGTTCAGCTTGTTGATTTCTTGAATGTGGTCCATAAGCAACTTTATAAATTTTTGCGCAGATTTGAAGCAACGAGGAGAGTCCGTGATCTGGAGAGGGAAATCAACAAGAATATTAGCTGGCACGTCCCGATATTAGCAATGACGGCTGATGTGATTCAGGCTACTTACGAAGATTGCATGAAATGTGGAATGGATGGTTATGTATCGAAACCGTTTGAAGAGGAAACGCTATACACAGCGGTAGCCAAATTCTTTGAATTCGGCGAAAAAGCACCATTTCCCGTGTAGGAGTACATATATTAACAACCCGAGAGCTTTTTGACGTCGGGTAGTGTATCTTAAACATCCGTAATCCATTGTCCTCATTTTGTTTATCTCTCTTTGTATAGACCGTTTGATATTCATCTGTGTGTATAGTAGATTTCTAGTGTATAGCTCCATTATATTCATTCATATTAACTGTAAAACAGCTTGCATGTTGTGTAGTAATAATAGTAATGACCCTTTTTTCTCAGCTTATATATTACTTTTGTGTTGTATAAAGCTTCCAGAAGCAGAACAAAATTCAGTGAAACGCGCTTATTAGCATCTGACATATGATTGCATCTGAAGCAAGCCAAGATTCTTTAAAACATTAAAAAATTACTCTTGAACTTTAGACGTACTATAAAGGGGTCAAAGTTCACAACTAGATTAGATCTGGATCTCTCTGCACCACTCGTTGGCGTTCTTGAGAAATATGTCAACTTTCTTGATAAGGATACTTGTTGCTTTGCTTGTCATAACAATTACAATTCCTCAACAATCAGGTGAAACTATCTTTACAATGCTCATACTTGTGTATCCTTTCTTGGGCTTATTATGTGAGTGTGTGTATGAACAGAAGCAGAGTCGGAACAATGGTGCGTAGCGGATGAACAAACGCCAGACGATGAGTTACAAGGAGCATTAGATTGGGCTTGTGGGAAAGGTGGAGCAGACTGCAGCAAAATGCAGAACCAAAAGCAGCCTTGCTTCTTGCCTAACACAATCAGGGATCATGCTTCCTTTGCCTTTAACAGTTATTACCAAACCTATAAACACAAAGGTGGTTCTTGTTACTTCAAAGGTGCTGCAATGATCACTGAGCTTGACCCCAGTAAGCTCTCTCTCTCTCTCTTGAATGAATCTTAGTAGATTGTGAACTATTTGCAACTGATCCGGTTATGATTTGGCGCAGGTCACGGTTCTTGCCGCTATGAGTATAACCCCTGATTCAAATGAGATGCAACAAGAAGAAAATATATAGTATGATTTTGCCTTTATACATTTTTACTATGTTATGTTGTAAAAATGTAATATAATATGCTTCACCTAGAGACTGTTCTCTGATTACTACTCTTTTAGTCTTTGATAAAGAAACTAAAATGTCTTAGCTTTCTTCATAAGCCAATGAAACAACTTGCTTTCTACTGTACATTGAGATTTTTCATATGCTATCAAAGATACATCAACCTGGTACTATTGCTCAGGGTAAGACTATATATACATAAGAAGCTTTCAAAAATTTGAGATGACGTACCCTTGAAGCAGATGCATTTGTTTCTCCGTTCCTTCATGAAGAATCACCCGTTGTCTCAACTCGTTTGTTCATCGCAATATGATCTTCCTGCATGCAATAAGAATACAAACTCCTTAGAGGAACCGTTTAGACATCAGATATAATAAAAAGGTGGTTGCTAATGGATATATCTCACCTGCAGTTGATTGTACATAGTTTATATTCTACTCCCTCCATTGTTTTTATGCGATCTTTAAGGTTTTTACACTCTTATTAGGAAATCATTAAATTTATCTTGTTTTTTGAAATAAAACAATATATTTTATTTCTTCAAGACATTTTAACCAATAAAAATTCAATCTGCAGAATTTTAAAAGTCAAAACCACTAAAAAGTCAATTAATTATGTATTGGTAAGTGAAAACATCATTTATTTGTGAATAAAAATAACTCCTAAAATATCACTTAAAAACAAACGGAGAGAGTATTAATTTCGGTCTTCAGAATCTTTATTTGGGCTTCCAACTCGGATATGTATTGCGTTGTCCTCTCCATTGAAGGTGTGGCTAACGCTCGGTTTGCCAATATTCTATTAGAGGATCACATAGATAAATGTCACATGAAAACAAGAGAAGAAGAAAGAGAAAAAAACGAATACTTTAATCACGTTTTACCTTTTAACCCCTTCAGGACTAGATGCAACCAATTTTGTGAGTTTGACACTGCCCTTAAGTATTTATTTCAGATGTTGTAAACATGTCCGAATAGGCAAAGTATTTTTTTGATATTTTCATTTTTTAAAAGACGTTGAAATGTAAAAATAACATTTATGATGAATGATAATGCTCAAATTAACCCTAAGAGCTATCCTCTCAAATTAAGAGATCAGATGCAGTATTTAGGGATCAAAATCCACAGGGAATCAAGATAACACAATAGATTAAATAGATTCAGATTAAACTAGGCAAATAGTATTAAAGCAAGTAAATCAAAGCAAGCAAAACAAACGGTTGTGAAACAATAAGAGAAAGACGCTAGGCACAGGGAAATCTTCAGTGAATCAGAATTGCAGGTATGATAAGATAGTTAGGAATATTAAAGCACAGTTCCTGAACATGAACACGAATATAAAACTAATCAACTTTCGTTGCAGAAGTTATCTATGATTAAATCCTAGCAAACCAAATTTCTTTGCGAGTTCTATAAATTTAATCAAGCATTTAAAGTTCAAGTTCAATTGTTCACAAAACCCTAAACCAAATTTCTTTGCGAAAAGGAATTTTGCTCATGAAAGACTAGTTCAGGCAAATCAATAAAATTGTTGTTTCTATTAATTAACCCTAGATCAGATTTCAGTTCGCGAGGCTAAAATCAGCAATAAACACAAGTCAAGATGAAGAACATTCTAATGATATTATCCTAACAAGAAATCAGATCTAGCAATTCATCAAACACTTTCGAATAACCCTAAACCTAACAAAGAAAACTACTCAGACATATCGACTGATGAAAACATGTTTTTATTAAAAGATATCTCTAAGAGTTAAGTAAAATAAAGCATAAGTCTAAATAATGGCTGTAAAAACACATATATAGGGGTACAAAGTCGGCCAGAATATAAAAGTAAACATCTGGGTCTTTTGGGCTTCGAACGGACTTCTTCGAATTTGGGCTTTTTCTTTGATCGAACAGGGTGTCGATCGACACCCATAGGTGGTCGATCGACATCCAATCCGACTTCATCTTCTCGGCACTTCCTTTTGCAAAGCACCAAAAGCTCCAGTAAACATTTTTTCTGCTCCAATCGTCCATGTACCTATAAAGACTCTAAAAAAATACCAAAAACACCAAAAGACTCTAAAACATGGACTTATATCATGGCTTAAAATGGGTAAAAACCATGATATATCAATGAAATTGTTAAGTAACATATTAATACTATTGGAGGTAACTATACTAAAGAACTCTCCCAGGCACGGGACCCAAGACAGCCGCCATCGGCAAATCGGAGCTTCACTCTGGTGCTCCTCAGCTCCGCTCCTCCTCTTGTATGGCAGCGGTGGTTGCTGATCCGGTTCCGTCTCCGGAACTTCCAGATCTGGGCATCTTTGCAGCCATATCGCCGTTCTTGCTCCTCTGTCGAAGACTCTTTCTCTCCTCTTTCCGACCTAGCTCATGGTTGGTTTATCCACCAGTGGCTCAGTCACCACCACCTCGAGATTCTGAAGATCTGCTCTCCTCTCCGCATCGCACCTCGCCCCACCGCTTTCTGTCGTCCACCAACACCGTCCTACATCATCAACCATCCACCGTCCATCCGCTCTTCTCGGTTAGCAGAGCCGAAGATCTCATCGACCCACCACTACTCCCCATTCAATCTTCACTGAGCAGTCGCTCTTCATTTCTTACCTCTGCCACCTTACTTCGCCGAGATCCCACGCCGAGATCCCACGCTTCCTCCACCGCATCCGACCTCCTCCTTGTCGTCTCTCTGGTGTTAACCGCGGATCCACCAAGGACAAACCTATCCCGATCGGCAAGCTCCTTCTCCCCACCGTTGTGTCGCCTCTCCGACCTACCTCCTTTATCCGGCCAACCACATCCCAACCGTCACCTTCCTCGATCCCTGAAACCTTATTTCCCTCTCATTCTTAATTTATGGGCCTGGCCCAAACTGTTTTTTGGATATGTTGATCCAATAAAAAAATGTTACTCTGTGGTGGGCCTGGGCATTTTGGCCCACTTCTATGGCTGCAAATCCACCGCCCTCCTCCTCCTTGTCGAGAGAGAGATCGTCCGTCCATACTTGCGTCCACCGGTTGCGAGGTACCGTGTCCCGTTCTCTTGGTATTTGTTCATTCTCGTAGATGTATTCTTGAGTAGTGTGGCTAGGATTTTAGAATGAATCTTACCTTGTTCAACCCGGCCATGAAGTTTGGTGTAAATCCAAAACCAATAGGGTTATGGTGGCTTAATGAAAAGTGTAAACCCAAAATCAGTGTGATTATGGTGACCGGAAACAATGAAGGTTTGGCGATTAGAGCATCTTTGTCTCACGCCACCGATGAAGATATAAGGAATTGTTCGGTAAAATCCGACTCCTTACAATTGATCAGAGCCAGCACATGTAGTTCATCTGCTTCCAAGCATCGTGGTTTTCCACGATATCTCAGTTCTTTCCTAGAACCTCGAGTCTATCTTTTTTAGTTTTATCAACAATTGTTATTTTTGATTGTATTGCAAATGCTACTTTGTACGCTTTTGTAACGAATAATTAATGATAATATAAAACCGTTTGATTGACAAAAAAAAAAAAACATATTAATACTATTGAACGAGAAAATAGTGTTATATTAATGACTAACTTATGACATTTCCAAAATTTCTTGTCTTTATTAATTTAGTAGAAAATAGGGAAACACCTTTTGCGTTTTTTTTTCCTCTTCTCCTCTTCTTTTAGCTAAGTTGCTACGTTTATCTACATTTATTTGTTTTTCTTTTAGTTTGACCTGGTGCCATCATATAGAGAATAGTTAAACAACTCTTCTGTTTCTCGCTTTCAATATCTTTGAGACAAGTTTTTGATGTCCTCTAGATGATGGTTGGAGAAACAATCATACAATCCTTCAACTTGCCATGCAAACTGGTACAAAAAGATATTCATTATATAACACAAAAGGGTATGGTTTCATATGGAAAACAATACATAATAAACGTTAAAAAAAAAAAAATGGTAAATTCATGTGTTTGAGGACACTAGTTTGCAGGAAAAAAAGTTTCATAGGTGATCTGTTTTCCAGGTTGACTTGGACTAAGTTTCTCGAGCCGAATGCATATACATTGGGTCAGCCGGCAAGATTGACACGGTGCATGGGTCTCTTATTAGTCGAGTCACCGGTTTTGTCCTTTGGTCATTTTGTCAAACATATATTTTATTTTTCTTGGTGTTAATCGATTGTTATTTTAGGTGAAGAATTTTTCTCTTCTTTGTTTGGAATTTTCTTATTACAAATAAGGGTTTGGTGAAGAGCTGACTCTCCAAGGTCTCTTAACTTATTTTACACGACTTTTTACCGTGTATTATATTACTATGTACATTACCTGGATGGTGATATGGCAAATTTCCACTTGTTTTTTTTTTTTGGTTTTTGGGAAGATTGATTAGGGGGACCACTTTATTTAATGTTTAATGAGTAATTTTGGAATATTACTATGGAGATTTGTGAGTAATTTTGTCTTAATTTCTCTTAATAATTTGAGAAAAATTAAAGTGAAGAAGAAAAAAGCTATTTTCGTTAACGTACCTAAGAAGTTCACCTTCTAGAAGGAAATTTTGGGTGGGCTCGAATCATCGTAACCTTATGGTCACGGTGATTTCAGCATCTATTAGACGGTACCATACACTCCATCATTTTTTTTGCTTTTTTTTTTCAACAAACTTCATATATTAAATCACATTTGATCGGTAGAAACATCCCGAAAACAGGTACTTTTGACCAACTCGTTGAGATCTACATGGAAAAAGATATGGTTACGTGCCGATGCCCTTGCAAGTGCTCGTACTGTTTTTGCAAGGGCATCGGCACATGGTTACTTCCTTTGATATTGTTACTTCCTTTGAGTTATATTCCTGGTTTTTGTAATGTCTGTAATGTTTTATTTTTTTTGCTAAAGAGCCATACACTCCATGATCTCCATCATCAATAGGAGATTTTCTCCGATTGTTATGTTCGTAGAAGTTTTCTCGGTTTAGTCACTTGTCACAAAATCTCTAGGAACAAATATAGTTTCGAAAACTTGTCATGGGTTGGAAAAAAGACAAAACGAAGTAAAGAAGTTTTTTTCTTATATTGTTTGGTCTGGTACTTTACCTTTTTATACCGGTGAATTGAAATTTGAAAATTATTTATATCTCAGTTAATATCTGCAAACGCTTTGACATTTACATGTTAAATATGTGGTATTCAACTATGAAAGATGAACACTAGATGAAGTATACAATATTGTTAAGAGATAGTTTTCGACATTATTCCATCTTGCACATAGATAGTTGGTGACACAATGCCATGGTTTTAAAAATATAAAAATCCAAATTGCATGACTTTATGTGAGATTTCATAGAATTTTATCACAATAACTTCCTTAATTCATCCAAAATCATCTAATCTTTCATTAAAACTCAAATCGTTCCAAATTATAAATTGAAAACATCCTCAAGTATTCGATACATCGTTTAAAAAAATATATAAATGTAAACATAATTTATCGAAACTCTTTTCATTATTTTTCTCTCTAATATATACTATATCTTAGACAAAAAACGCTCTTAAAAAATGCTAAACAATTACACACAACTTCAAAATTTGAACCCATATCATAATAGGGAAATTGGAAAAAATAACACAAAAAACTATAATAAAATCTCTAACCATTTGACATAAATCTAATGGTCATAAGTTTGCCACACATACCACTTTTGGTTAATTTTTTTATTATAATTTTTTTCATTGCTATTAAGCAAATTAACCCTATCATAATATGGCAACGATTTTTTTTGGTTTCCATCAAGGGATTTTCATTAAAATCTTGGGAGAAATACAAAACCAGCAAATTAAGAAACACACATTTAAACAAACCAAGCCGGTGGAAAACATGATTTCTAGGGAAAATATAGGAAAGCTAAGCAACCCAAGACAAAGCGAAATAAACGAACTGGAACAGAACCTAAAGTAAAACAGAACAACCAATGTACAAAGACCGAAACCAAGCCAGAAACACTCCTGCCCCCAACAAAGTTTCCTTTAGCCCCTTAAGCAAACTGAAGAAGCCTACATCGGCCAACTTATAAATTATAATGTAGACAATCATTAAATTATAAATTCGAGTCAATACATTGTATTTGGAAAAGCCTCATCAAAATGTAAGTTCTTAGCCATTGGTAAACATTATTTTCAACTAGTTGAAGACTTGTAAATTGGGATCATGAATTTGTCAGCTTCTCAATATTTTACTCATGTAAAACATTTTGCTACCTTGAATTATATATAGAGAAACGAGATAATTTTTAAAGAACAATCGGGGACATAAAAGACCTTTTAAAACAATACATTTCACCAACTTCCTTTTTCTAAAATAAAGAGGAATCAAAGACCATATGTGAACGCGTCGAGTATTGGGACACATTTTACTATCTTTTCCTTCCAAATCAACGGTCAATCTTCTGTTTTCTTTAAGGATCGAAAATCACATAATGAAATGTTGTGAGAAAGATTAATTATTCTCTAGGAAATCAGAACACAGCCACGTTAGTGTCAATTAGATGATGGTTTCCACCTAATATACCTACCCTAATCCACTGTAAATACTAAATACTACTATATATCAATAAAAATGTGTGTAACTATTTAGCATCTTTGTCTTTTGTAGGAGCATTCCTCTTCTTTATGAACAAACGAATAACCAGGTCAACCTTTTTTTTTTTTTGGTTTTAATGTTAAGACTTTTTTTTTGGTTTTAACCAGGTCAACTTTTGTTCAATCTGTTTTTATATTAACGTATCTAAAGGTTTCAAAATATATCATATTAACGTATATAAAGGTTTCTTTAATAGAAATGTGTTACACAAGATTTCTTAATGCATATACAAGTATTAGGACTTAAAACCAAAATATAAAACAGTGATCAAAATCGTGTGGAAAGCTATTTAAATGATTAAATCTCAATATAATTTTAAATAGTTATTAAATTTGGGTTTTGATCTTCCAACTCAAAACTAATTGACAATGAATAGATTGGTTCTAAACCTTTATATATTAGTTATTTTTTTTTTCCAATTTCGATGTGGTACAACATCACTTAACAACGATTAAAAAGTTTTTTAAAAAATTGTCTAACAAAAAAAAAGTTTTCTTAAGATAACATTGATCGGATCAACCATGCACTAATTAATGATAGTTTAGAAGAACATTTTCTTGTAATACCAACTAGGGGTGGACATAATGGGTATTAGTTCCGGTTCCGGGTCGGGTCTTTCGGTTCCGGGTCTAACGGATATATGAAAAATTTATCCAAATAGGATCCGTTCAACTTTCGGGTCGGTTCCGGGTCGGTTCCTCACGGGTCCGGGTCGGGTCGGTTCTACTTTCAAAATAACTGTAAAAAACCCGCTAAATTCCGGGTATCATTCGGATATGGGTATAAAACGGGTTTTTTACCCATTTATACCCGTCTATAACTGTTTGTACCCGTATGTAACCGTTAACATCTGTTTTTATCCGAAAAAACACCACACTAATGTGACAAAAATATAGCAAAAAACACAAAGTCATAAACATACATTATAGCCTTACATGTTTCAGGACATAAGGTCACCAAAGTTTAGCAAATCAAAGAGGAAAACAAAACAAAAGAGAAAAACACCAAATCACCAAGACACCAACTCTTCTATTCTTCACGTCAATTGAACCATTAAACTTCATTCCCTCACCGAGTCTCTTGTTACACAACTACAATACAAAGTATTTAATATTAGAACCAAGTAGAACAAACCGTTACCGATGACAACTACATTACATAGTACATATGAATCACACACTTAAGTAAGATAGTAAGTACTTACCAAGGACTCAAGGCGCGTTGAAGGTGAATGCGGGTTCAAACTCTAAAGAGAAAACAAAAAGTAAACCGATTCATGAAGTTAGTAAAGTATAAACTGTAAAAGCTAAATGAAATTGCTATAAGAAATCAAGAATATAATTTACCTCTCATGAGATTATCTTGAACCTCTACATCCGCAAGCAGCTGTTCCTTTTTGACCAATCTGTCATTCATTCTAAACTCACATTTCATCCATTGCTCAAGACACATCTAAACTTCAATCGTGTAATGAGTCAAGCAGCTTCTACTTGGTTCTAAAACTCGTCCTGAGGTACTAAATGCAGATTCTGAAGCAACTGAAGACACTTGCATTGCAAGTATATCTCTAGCTGTCATGGAGAGAACCGGAAACTTTGAAGTGTTAACCTTCCACCAAGAAAGCACGTCGTAATCTGTCCCGTTGAAAGTAATTGGTTTCTCAAGCTTCTCTTTCAAATACAAATCCAACTCATTCACCTTCTCTTGAAAACCTCCATCGTCGACAAGCTCCTTGTAGATGTCATTCATGCTTTCATACTGTAGACCATTTCCAAGAACCGGATTCTGAGAAGCTTCTTCTCTAGACTGAGCAGAACTAGTAGTCGCTTCATTTGACTGCGACAATGAACCTGGTTCACCACTTCCATTCTTGTTTACTACACTGCTATACTCGTCAAACAGATTCTTCAAAATATCCCTCACTTCCTCCTTGAGAGTTTCAGACTTGAGACCTTTACCATATAGCTTGTCAAAACTGTTCTCAACAAACATCATCTTCTTGCTTGGGTCAAACACGGATGCTACAAATATCAACTTATTCATCTCTACCCTACGATCAAATGGATCCCAATACTTGCTTAGTTTCATCAACATTGAGAAGGCTTTCTCACGTAATACTTCATCAGGACCAGGATTAGCACTTAGCATGGAGATGTTTGTAGTCATAGTCACAATCGCATGATACAACTTGTGAGAGCAGACAGTGTTTGAAGCCGAAAGAACCAAAGTGGCCTTGTAGAAGATAATGAGGAATTGGACTAACCTGTCAGCCGAATCAAAATCATCTTTCATTGGTGGTCCAACCCTTTTTTTTCCCTCCACGTCATCCTTGAAGTATTTGATATACGGAAAATCAAACTCATGCATCTTGTCAAATGCCGATCTGAACTTCAAAGCTTGGTCTAACATCACATAAGTCGAATTCCATCTAGTCTTCACATCTAGAGGCAAGCTTCCTCTTTGAATCCTTCTTGATTCCACATGATTCTCAAATGCCTTGAGCCTAGGTGTGGAAGATCTTACAAAGTAAATGGCATTACGGATAGCATTAACACTGTCAACTATCTCCATCAGACCTTCTTTCACGATCAAATTAATGATATGAGTAGAGCACCTCAAATGGAGAAAGTCACCGTTCAAAATCACCGCATCATTTCCTATCTGCTTGAACTCCTTCTTGAATATCTCCATGGCATTACTGTTAGCTGTGGCGTTATCAACGGTGATGCAGAATACTCGCTTGATGTCCCACTCGGCCATACAGTCAAGTAGAACCTTACTTATAGTTGCAGCTTTATGGTCATACACATTCTTGAATCCAATGATCATCTTCCTTAGTTGCCACCAAGCATCAACGAAATGGGCTGTTATAACCATATAACTAGCTCCTGTATGAGGTGCGACCCAAATATCTGTAGTCAGAGACAATCTCTGCTTATTCTCATCGAGAATCTTCTTCATCACAGCTTTCCTTTGAACATACATTTCCACAATGTCTCTTGTAGCTGTTCTCCTTGAATGAGGATCGGGCAACTGAGCTTTAGAGCAGAAATGTTTCCATGCCAAGCACTCAATGAAAGATAAAGGCAGCTCTGCTAACACCAACATCTCATTAGAAGCTTGCCTAATCACCTTATCAGATACTTTGCAAAGCCGTAGACCATCAGAACCATCAGTAGACAACACGGTTTGGTCTTTCTTTCCACTATTAGCAGCTTCCCACACTTTGTAAGCCTTGCAAGAGACCATGTAATGTTTCTTCAAGTTTGATGTGCCATTGCCTGATGGAGCGGTATTACCAACTGAGCCGCCTGATGCGATTGAAAATCCACCATAAACATTTCTTTAAGTATTAACAACCCCAACTTAGCGAACGTCCTTGCCGATTAACATCCTTAAAAATGTTGCAAGTTGTAACATTTAGAATACAACCGGGTTCCTCACTTCTCGCATTATTTTTCTAGGTTTACTTATTCCTTCATGTAATTATTTTAATGCACAATCGATGTGCGATATATTCCCTCCGTTTCATTATATAAGATTTTTAAGAGAAATATTTTTGTTTTATTTTTATAAGATGTTTTACTAGTTTTTATGCAGATTTTAATGTGATTTGATATTTTTGTCTTTTTAAATTCTGTAGTCTTATATATGATTGGTTGAGTTATATTTTTAGTTAATTATTAAATAAAATTTTGTTTGTATTTATTATTTTTTTAATTCTCGTGAAATAAATCAAAACGGAGTGAGGACCATTTACTATTATTATTCATCATCTCGAAAATATGATTACAATTTACAAGAGAGATCATTTATTTTACTTTTTTTTTGTGGGGTCACAAAGTTTTTCATCGATTAGTTGCTCTCCACAAAGGGGAACAAGAGAGATCATTTAGAACGTAAAAGTTATCTATCTGGTCAATTTGGCTAGTAACATTTATTGAATTATTACCCAATTGATAAATAACTCGAGAGACTCATACTTTGGTTAAATGATGCAAAATTTAAGTTATAAGAGAAAAATGGGAATTTTAAAATAGTATTCATAGGGATTTGAACCCATAAAACTTTGTTTACAGTCGTGATATTAAGATATTGAAAAGAAAGGAATCCCATTAATATGACAAATTTGAGTGTTTCTCTTACGTCGAATATCTCAAAAAGAGAAAGCAAAAATAGTCAACAAAGAACAGCCTCCGACTTCCCGTAGACTTTAAAAAAGTAACCGCGTTTGCATCTCTATAAAAATCTTCAAAAACCCCACAACTAATCCCAACCTTCAAAAACACAACACAAGAGACACAAGAAAGCAAAAACAGAAATGGATCGAACAAAATCTCCAAAGCTAGCTTTGTTTGCCCTCTCGGCAATACTTGCTCTTAGTTGTGTCAAGGCCCAATCAGCTTGTGACTCTCACAGGTTCGCAAATAACATGTTGTTCGCCGATTGCTCTGCCCTTCCTGCTTTAGGCTCTTTCCTCCATTGGACTTACAACGAGCAAAACGGCAGCGTTTCAATCGCTTTTCGCCATCCCGGAACATCTTCTTCGTCTTGGATAGCTTGGGGACTTAACCCAAGTGGGCCTCAGATGCCTGGGACACAATCTCTCGTCGCTTTCACTAATTCTAGTGGCCAATTCCAAGCCTATACCTCTCCGGTTAACGGGTACACCACGCAGCTCGAAAGCGGGAGCCTTAACTTCCCAGTGACCGGACTCTCTGCGACTCTGGTCAATGGGGAGGCTACAATTTTTGCAACTCTTGCGTTGCCAGCGAATTTGGTCACAGCCAACCAGGTTTGGCAGATAGGACCTATTACTAACGGTGTTCCTCAGAGGCATCAAACTACTGGAGACAATATGAGATCGATCGGTCGGATCGATTTCCGGTCCGGTCAGTCATCAGGTGGAGGTGGAGGTGGAGGTGGAGGTTCCGGTGATAGGCAGAGGAAGAGAAATGTAAGTCGAAGTCTACCTCTTAACTTTTAAGTTCGCTATTATTACATTTACATACCGCTTTGATAATTAAAAATGACAATAGTAAGAGGAACTACCAATTAGTAACAAATTTTTTACTATATAGAAACTGCCAATTCAAAAGCTATATTATTAATAATAAGCAAATAATAACACATAGTTTATTTATTTATTAGAAAGATAGCCATTTGTAGAATCCAAATTAACAAAATCGTACCATAACATTTTTATAAATGAATAATGTATTTTATCTCACATCGATCATTATAATATATGATGTAAAATGTACGATTAGACAAAATAGTATGATATTTTGTAAATTTAATAGTCTATAATTATTTTGCAAATCACTTTTCATAATCGGGTTATTAGTGCATTATACCCTAATTATTTTTTCTAAAATAGTCACATTTTTAATTAGTAAGATTAACATATAAAATAAGAAGACATGATTAATAAAAATAAGATGTGATTCACAAAGTTTGTGAATAGTTCCTAGATGAGGAGTTAGATTTCAAGAAATATTTTGTCATCTGATCATTGTTATTAGAGACTAGACAAGCAGATATTGACGTGTTTGAATATATATATATGAAATCCATTGAAGTCTTTGAAGATAAGAAAATGAAATGATGGCGTAATTTTAAGCCAAGCATCCACTTATATTATTAATTAATAAAAATATCTACGTATATATTTGTTGTATGTGCACATCTCTAGGTAAAGTGATAATTTTTTATTTTTTATTTTCTTCTAAGTTAGTCGAAAAAGATAGTGGACTTCTCGTCACGGTTTCAGTTTCACCAACCTCATAAATTTGTCTCCGCTTCCATAAATCACATAGTGACATATACCCATTCCTATTAGTAGTAGACTAGAATGCATGAAAATTCAATTACGGGTCCTAATTTATCTCTCTTCAAGTATTAAATATTCTTAGCTAATTTGTTTGACTAACTTACACACACAAAAAAAAAATGATTTTCTATATACAACTAGAAGGATCTTTCTTCCTTACCAATATTGAAATTGACGTTCGAAATAGTCTTATTGCTAATAGAAATTCTTAAAATTTTCACCTTTCTCAAGTGTACTCATTGTGAACAAATTATTGAATTAAAACAGACACATGGAATACTTAATGCGGTAAGCTGGGGAGTGCTATTGCCTTTGGGAGCAATGATGGCTCGGTACATGAAAGTCTTCACTGCCCCAACCTGGTTCTATCTCCACATTGCCTTCCAAGTCTCCGGTTACGTTATTGGCGTATCCGGTTGGGCCACGGGAATCAAGCTTGGAAACGACTCACCAGGCACATCTTACTCAACTCATCGTAGTCTTGGAATCGCGCTTTTCACATTCGCGACACTTCAAGTATTTGCTCTGCTTTTAAGGCCCAAGCCAGACCACAAATATCGATTCTACTGGAACGTGTACCATCACACTGTGGGATATACAACCATCATACTCTCTATTATCAACATTTTTAAAGGACTTGACATTTTGGACCCGGAAGATAAATGGCGTTGGGCTTACATTGGAATCCTCATTTTCCTTGGTGCTTGCGTCGTTATTCTTGAGCCACTCACTTGGTTTATTGTTCTTCGCCGTAAGAGCCGTGGAGGTAACTCAGTTGCTGCACCGACTACAAGCAAGTACTCTAATGGCGTCAATGGTACCACCGGACCGCATCACCAGGACGCGTAGTTTCACTTTTTGTTTGTTTTCTGTTTGATTTACTTACGCAGTTTTGGATTCTTTATCTAGTTGATATTGTTTAGGATTATGTATGTATACTATTTTATTCATTGTGAGTCATATTAATATTTTCTATGTGTTCTCGTTTTCGTTCTATGTGCGTCATATACTATGTATTACTAATTTACTTTACTACGGATTTGAGATTTTTTTTTCTTCTATATAGAACCAAGATGGTGTACCAAGTATTAGATTAAATCAAGATATAAATGCATAGAGAACGTGTCTAGAGTCTTTTAGTCTAGTCGTATACTTGTATCCTTGTGCTTAGGATTTGGGAGGTTGAGAGTTCCAGTATTTAGGTAGAGGAAATATTAAATTATTTTTCTAGTGCAATCGTGGTCGAGTTTGATTTTCGCTCGGAATAGTGGGGTTAATATAGTGTCAGGGCTCCAATCCTTCTTATATTTTTTTGAAAATGATGATAATGAGTTAAAAAGGGGAAAGTTTTCCTTTTTCTCTCTCTAAAGACGAAAAAGTGAGCTCCTTTTCTTTTCTCCACTGGCATCTATCCCGATGTCGGAATCCGCTTACGGCTCTCTCATCAGGCCCCTCCTCATGGGGAACAAAAAATCCCAAAAAACTCCAAATCCAAAAGCTTCCCAAAATCGAATTGTCCTTCTGGATCTCTGATTAAACTTCCTCCGACGGTGATCGTCCGTCCACCGTTACCGCTCCATCAGAGAAAGCCTCATTCCCAAAGGTCCCGCTGAAGCCCCCCTTAAATCCCCCTACCCCAGTTCAGCCCCAGAATCCTTGTGACCCAGAAACTAGATCTGTGAAAGTTGACTCTTCAGCCGTTCCAGATCTGCGATGTACGACTACCGTGAAAGTTGTCTCCTCAGTTGATAGGTAGAATCAATTAATATCCAACCTCAGATGGGTGATACGTGGTCAGGTATATTCAAAGACTCTTCGAAGCAACTTCAGAAGAAATGAACAACCTTTACCTTACCTTTAGGAGAGACTTGCGTCAAAATACCAAATTCAGTGATTGAGAAGAACAGATGTAACGCCCCCGAGCCAAATTATATAAATTTGGTACGTGTGTTGATCAACACAAGGGGTGTGTCGATCGACACAACGTATTATGGGTCAAAATTGGTTAGGTTTAATTGTCGATTTTTGGTGCGGTTTAGGGATCAAAACCCTACGTCTCGAGCTTATAGTCAATAGAGCCGTATTTTTCTTAAAGAAACAAGGCAGTTTTGAGAAGATAAGATAAATTTTGAGAGAGTTTGAGATTGTTAGTGAATTCGAGAAAGAAAGTGAAAAGTTGTGGCTCGTTGGTGCAGAAGGGTCTTAATCTCGTGGTTGTCTCTGTTGTTCGTGGTCAGTCTCGTTCTCGTTCCTTCCTTATCCAAATTCTTCGAGGTGAGTGTGTGATCGTACACTTATCTGGGTAAACGAGACGATTATTGCGGTGAATTTTGGGTGTTAATCATTGATGATGTTATTGCGTGATTCCTAGATGTTTTCTCTGTGTTATTGTTGTGTTTTTGTTGCTGTGTGATCGCAGGTTTGACTCGACTGCGGATCAAAAACGAACCAGAGAGGAGAAGGTTCACTTTCAGGATTCTGCAGTCTGTGTTGATCGACACTGTGTGTGTGTCGATCGACACAGAGTTGAGTCATGTGTCGATCGACACGGTGCTGGTGTCGATCGACACAGAGTGATTTTCGCCGGGTAAATTGTTGTTCAATACGTATAGAACTGATAGCTTAATTGTTACTTGAATTGTTAGAATTGATGTATCGTTATGCTTGTATGTATAGTCAGTAGGCGGGATGACCGTCTCACTAAGTATTTATAAAATACTTACGCATCTCTTTCATCCATGTGATACATGTAAAGATAAAGTGTGATCGTGAAATCATGGCAAGGAGAGGAAGATGATTAGGATTATATTTTTATGTTGTTGCTTGAGTTAGTACTTGGTGTTTAGGATGCTAGCTTAGTCTAAGATTTGGAATTGGGAATTAGTGATTGTTAGTTATTTGTTTATTTTTTTATTGACTTAAATGGTTTAATTCTGGTTAAGTCTTTTATGAGAATTTCCGTTGATTTACTTGGTTTTGTGTAATTGATATTGAAGATTATTATTTATGGGATTAATAATCTGAATCAATGATCTTAAAAAAAAAGAAGAGTTGATTGTTTCAACTTAAAAGTCTGGGATCGCTTCATCCTTGGCCAATTCTACTCCGATCCTCCTTCCCAGGGGATAGTTCACAATATCATCAATGGAATTTGGAGCAGACATTTCAGATACATTAATGTCTCAAAGATGTAAGGCCATGATTTTCTGTTTAGGATCCCCAACAAATCTACACGAAATAGAGTCCTCAACCAGCGTCTATGGCATATTGAAGACCAAACAATGTTTGAGGCTAAATGGGAGCTAGGAATGGAACCGATGAAGCCGGAACTGACTTCTGCTCCAATCTGGTTAGAACTTCAAAACGTTCCTCTTCAATTTTTTAACGAAGAAGGCCTTGAACATATAGCAGAATTGGTTGGCCACCCAAAGTTTCTGCATCCATCGACAACTAACAATTGAAGGTGTTCACTCTCATTGATCTTCGTCAACCTCTGCCAGAGGCGGTAAATGTTGAATTTGAATCAGGTTCCATTGCCAGAGTCTTGGTCTCAAGCCCTTGGATGCCACCAATTTGTGAATTCTGCAAAGCGATTAGCCACAACCTCAAGAGATGTAAGCTGGCTCCAATTCAATGCAAGAAATGCAAATCTATAATTCATGATCCTTCTAACTGCCCCAAGATAAAATCAAAGGTTAAGCTAAAAGAAGAATCTAGGAGAAGTAGAGCTAGATCGATATTTACTGAATCTCAAAGGAAAGAAGACATCAAGGGCTCTATCACGGCCTCAGTTGTAAGACATGGATCTACCTCTCTTGGAAAATAGAAAGACAAGTTTAAGGGTGAGTCTAGTGGTATGGCTAATGATGTCTCAGTCCTTTAGAAAGTGAAGCATAAGGGAGGTCCAACTCACATTGTGAGTC
The DNA here is from genome assembly GCA_963576765.1 of Draba incana. Classification (NCBI taxonomy): domain Eukaryota; kingdom Viridiplantae; phylum Streptophyta; class Magnoliopsida; order Brassicales; family Brassicaceae; genus Draba; species Draba incana. The sequence continues at coordinate 49,565,171 of OY755202.1, read as the reverse complement.
CTTCTAGAGTCTCTCAGGTGGAGGAGGACTCCTCTGACACTAATTCTGATGGGGAGCACACTGTGTCTGATGACATTTCAGATCAACAGGGATACACTATAGTATCACATAAAAGGAAGAAAAATGATAATAGGGGCAAGAACCCCAAATCTCCTTAGTTTATGTATAATTTTTGTTTTGTTAGAACGTATGGGGCTTTAATATAGCAAGTGACCGTAGGGATTTTAAAAAATGGTATAGGTAAAATATGCCCATTTTTGGAGGACTTTTAGAGACCAATGTCAAGCTGGCCAAATGTCAGAAGTTCATCAGTGAGCTATTACCAGTGCAGGCTGATCTCTTGGAAAACAATGTGGAAAATAGTGTTCTTATCAAACGTTATGGGCGAAATAGGACCACCATCATTACCTTAGAAGTGCCAGTTTATGGTCCCTAGAGCCTAATCCATCCAACTCTTGGACATGGAACGCTCTCCTTGCGTTTAGACCATATGCAGCTAGGTTCATAATAGCTGTTGTTGGGAATGGTCATATGACAAGCTCCTGGTTTGACAATTGGACTACCTTGGGCCCTCTTATAATGCTTATTGGTGAAGATGGCCCAAGAAGCTTAAGACTGCCTCTGAATGCGGTGGTGGCTCATGTTTGCAGCACTGAGGGATAGACTCTTCCTTCTCCCAGGTCTGAATCTCAAATGCAGCTGCACACTCACCTCTCTACTAGACAGCTCCCTGCCGTGTCTCTTATTGATGATTGCTTCTCTTGGGTCATTAATGATGTTTCCTTCTCTGCATTCCCTCCTCTAAGACTTGGGAGGCACTCAGGCCTAGATAAGAGGAAAAAGATTGGTTTGGGTCTGTTTGGTTTAAAGGATGCATTCCTAAGCTAAGAAATTGATGGCACAGAGTTAGAAGCCATCAAAGCTTCCACCAATCAGATTTTCCAGTTTACTCCCACCAATCAGATTTTCCAGTTTGCTTCACCACCTTCAACCCCACCGGAGAAATTCACCACCGTCAACCATCAAAGCTTCTCCAATCATCATCGCATAACAAGAATTAAACCTTCCTCAAATCCCATAATGATATCGATTTAATCTTGATTCCAACCTTCAAAGCTCAGCTTAAGTAGCCTAGATTAAAGAGACTCTGAAAAAAAACTTAGGGATCTTAGCCAAACACTCTGTGCCGCCATTAGCCATGCCAATTTCTTAGCTTCTAACGGGGTGAAACAGAGGTCAGGTAATAGAACATTATATTACCTATGCTAAGTAAAACTTGTAAGCATGCATAATTCCAGAATCCCTAATCGCCACTTAACTAAACTGATCAAGATTAATCGACTAAAATACGCACAACGAAAGGTAGAGAAACTTAAACAGTTGCAGAAACTTAAACATAATATGTAAGTATCCACGAACTTGCATATATGTAAGATTTATCGTGTTCTTCTGCAACACCCATTAAAAAAAGGACGGAGACAAAAAAACGACCACATCAACTCTAATTATTATCAGTAAAAAAGAATTGTTCACTCCATTTTAATTGAATATTTTTAGTCATTTCTTTTGTCTTTTTCTCGAAAATATTGTTTTAATATATATATATATATATATTTTTTTTTTTTTGACTACAACTGCATTTTTGATTAAAGGCCCAAAGGCCAAAGACTTGTTACATAATTATGATTGTGATCCCTATTTGGACACACAAAATAAATAATATTATATAAAAGCACATGACTTGTGTTGACCATATTAAGGATGCACGTGGATGACATGCAGAAGCTCCACCTTTACTCCCACCAATCAAATTTTCCAGTTTGCTTCACCACCTTCAACCCCACCGGAGAAATTCACCACCGTCAACCATCAAAGCTTCTCCAATCATCATCGCATAACAAGAATTAAACCTTCCTCAAATCCCATAATGATATCGATTTAATCTTGATTCCAACCTTCAAAGCTCAGCTTAAGTAGCCTAGATTAAAGAGACTCTGAAAAAAAAACTTAGGGATCTTAGCCAAACACTTTGTGCCGCCATTAGCCATGCCAATTTCTTAGCTTCTAACGGGGTGAAACAGAGGTCAGGTAATATAACATTATATTACCTATGCTAAGTAAAACTTGTAAGCATGCATAATTCCAGAATCCCTAATCGCCACTTAACTAAACTGATCAAGATTAATCGACTAAAATACGCACAACGAAAGGTAGAGAAACTTAAACAGAAACTAGATCGGTCAAGCCGAAGATAAGATCCGCTAAACGGAAAAACTATTCCGATCTACTCAGAAAATTATTGGACAGAGCCGAAACCGAAAATCAGACAAGCCGAATATAGATCCGTATATACAAGCCACGACGTTGGCACAAGCCAACGCCGGGCTAATCACCGGAAATCTGATTTCTCTTTTTGTTAGAAAGAAAAGAGAGAGTTCTAGATATTAAAATTCACCATTTGCATATGCTGTTTATTTCATTTTTTTTTTTTGAAATGAATGTTAAATTATATTCAAACAAAAAAATTGTTTTACATAAAATTCATCAGATTTTTGAAATGAATGTATCTTGTTGTTCAACGAGTCATAAACAATGAAATAAGCCTATCATCATAGGCATGGTCCCCTATACACCGAATAGAGCTCGAACGATTACGTATTGATATAACGTGAATTTGGAGTTTCCTAACCATGTTCTTAACGCGTTTTCGGAGCCTTTGGAGTTGTTTTGAGTTGATATTCAGGCCATACTTCAAGAATTTGAACCACATGAGAGCGGAAAGGAATTTTGAGCAATTTGAGGCGAAAATGGAGAATTCTGAAGTATGGACCGACCGGTCCACTTACGGACCGACCAGTCAATCTGACGGCAATTCGAAGACCGAGCAAATGGCACATAGACCGACCGGTCTGCTCGGTCGGTCTAGCCACTGGAAGAAGCAGACCGACCGGTCCAATCCTGGACCGACCGGTCCACTTGCAGATTTTTTTAGAGATTTTTCCTTTTCCGTTTTATCCTATAAATACCACTAGGTTTTATTTCTTTTGGACACACCTTTTATTCCTGCACGTTTTTGGAGACTTTTAGAGAGATTTTAGAGCTTTGTATTGGGAGAAGATCTCAATCCCATTGGAGAAGATTTCTAAACCCTACTCTTATTTCTTATTCCATGATTATGCAATTCTATTCATCTATGATTTCTGCTTTGTTCTTTATCATGTCTGAGTAGAACCCTAGTTAGGTTTTAGGGTTTTTCGATGGATTTCACCGATTGAATCAGACACAAATAGGTTGCTTATCCTTTATCATCTTCATCACTGTTAGGCATAATGCTAGGATTGAATTGGCCATTTAATCACTAGATCTTAGGTTGATATGCATTCCAAAAGTTTGCATATAGCTAGAACTACTGTTGATGAGTAATGCATTATAACAATCGAAAGTTTAGTTATAAAGTATTATGAACTGATCAAACCTGAACATATAATGCTTGTCTAGGATAGCCGTGACCATGCGAAAGTATAGGTTCTCGGATCTCTAGGGAAAGTAACTGTTATCACGAAAGTGGAGTAGTTTATAAAAGTGTTTGAGTTTAAGATGCATGCATATTTAGAATCTGAATAGTTGTCTGGTTCATGAATGTGATTTCCTGAGAATTCCCTATTGCCTAACGCTTTTAATTATCTGAATTTACATCGTTTTTAAATTGCTTTCTTGTCTTTTAAGTTTTGATACAATCAACCATCTCGTTCCTGCTTAGCTTAATTTAATAGTCTATAATCTGTTGTGTAACACTTGGTCTCTGTGGATTCGATCCTAGAATATACTACTGCGTGCCTGTGCACTTGCAGTGATTTATTTGGGTTAAAACTCGATAGTATCAAGTTTTTGGCGCCGTTGCCGGGGACCAATTGTGTTTACCATCAGATTTGATTTGCGAATTTAGTCTAAGCAATTTGCTAATTTATTTTTGTTTTTGTTTTGTTCTTTGGTTTTGTTTCTAGGTACCAGTCATGGAATTAGCGGATCAAGCTGGTAATGAGGATCTTCAGGCTACTCTGTTTGACCAGATAGAGCAGATCCGTGCTGCAACTGCAGCAAACCAGCAGCAAGCGCAGAACCAGATGCAGCAAATGCAGCAGCAGGTCAGAATCCTAGGATGATGGCACAGCAGATGCCACCAGCAGGTCAGAATCCTCCGCTGCAGAGAGGAATTGGAGACAATGTCCATTCTTACTACCAGAACAGATCAGCTATTCGTGTTCCTGAGATTCAGAGGAACGATTTCGAGATCAAGGCTCAGCTGATCAATCTGGTGGAGAGACACGTGTTCCATGGGTTGGCTTCTGAGAACCCTATGGATCACATAGAGACCTTTGAAGAGGTCTGCGAGACGACAAAGGCTAATGGGGTACCTTCTGATTACCTCAAGTGCAAGCTATTCAAGCACTCTCTCGCCGACAAGGCTCTGAGATGGCTCAAGTCACCTCCTCCACACTCTCTCAACGGCTGGAATGAAGCTAGAGCAGCCTTTCTGGATCACTTCTACACGAAGACTAAGACAGCTCAGCTCAGAAGCAGGATCACCAGTTTTTCGCAGAAAGGTGGAGAATCGTTTGCTGAGGCTTGGGATAGGTTCAAGGAGTACCTTAGAGAATGCCCTCACCATGGACTTACAGAGAATCAGATACTCAGGACGTTCTATGATGGAGTTACCTGGGACTACAAGACCAGCCTGAATTCAGCTAGTAATGGTAACTTCATGACCCAGAGCATAGGAGGAGCTTACAGACTGATTGACAACATGGTGCAGAGCTCCAGTGATCAATGTGCCGAGTATGATCGGTCAAAGAGGGTATGCAGTATTGAGACACCATCTGCAGCAGAGATAGCAGAGCTGACAGCTGCTAAGATCAGGGGCTTATTGCAAGGAAGCCATCAGGGCACTAGTATGGTTGGAAATGCTTCGGATGCGATCTGCTATTCAGAGCCAGCTGCATTGGTCTCAGAGGGCATTCATGAGGTTAACTATGTAGGTGGTCAAGGATTTCCAGGCTACAATGCAGGCTATCAGAGGCAGTATGGACAGAGTTCAGGTTCCGGTTATCATGTCTGAGTAGAACCCTAGTTAGGTTTTAGGGTTTTTCGATGGATTTCACCGATTGAATCAGACACAAATAGGTTGCTTATCCTTTATCATCTTCATCACTGTTAGGCATAATGCTAGGATTGAATTGGCCATTTAATCACTAGATCTTAGGTTGATATGCATTCCAAAAGTTTGCATATAGCTAGAACTACTGTTGATGAGTAATGCATTATAACAATCGAAAGTTTAGTTATAAAGTATTATGAACTGATCAAACCTGAACATATAATGCTTGTCTAGGATAGCCGTGACCATGCGAATGTATAGGTTCTCGGATCACTAGGGAAAGTAACTGTTATCACGAAAGTGGAGTAGTTTATAAAAGTGTTTGAGTTTAAGATGCATGCATATTTAGAATCTGAATAGTTGTCTGGTTCATGAATGTGATTTCCTGAGAATTCCCTATTGCCTAACGCTTTTAATTATCTGAATTTACATTGTTTTTAAATTGCTTTCTTGTCTTTTAAGTTTTGATACAATCAACCATCTCGTTCCTGCTTAGCTTAATTTAATAGTCTATAATCTGTTGTGTAACACTTGGTCTCTGTGGATTCGATCCCAGAATATACTACTGCATGCCTGTGCACTTGCAGTGATTTATTTGGGTTAAAACTCGATAGTATCACGTATATTCTTGTCCACGATTTTGATTATTTCTTCAGAAATGTTCGGATTTTCGTCATGACGTTGACAATTCCGCTCTTTATTTCGTTTTAAATGATATATAAAACTAAATTGTAGTACTAGCCGAAAAAAAATCAAGATTGATGTAGAAAACTGAGAGTAGTAGCTCAGATTGATTGATTTTATTATGCTATATTACTAAAATATAAGAAAACTTTGATTTGTTAATGATGAATCTAAAAAGAAACTGTAGGGGTCAAATCTCCCCTAGAAGAATCGATAAACCAAACGGCTTAACACGTGTTAAAGCGGTTCAGCGGTCGAACCCAGAAAACGCAGGCCCGTCAAAGGCCCATCACTGTTCATTCCAGCGCTGTTCGATCCTTCTAGACCGGCCCGACTCAGAGCGACCGGAACTGCTCAGGTCACCTCGACTGGAACTGTTCATACCGCCCAATTTTACCTATATATAGACATGTACCCCTTCACTTGTAGAGGATCCGAAATTTCTTGTAAAAACACTGTTTACAGCTCTGATCTTGATAAATAAAGAACCCTAATTCATAATTTAATTCTATCTTCCTCTAAGTGTTTGAAAACCCTAAAGAAGCTCTATTTCAAACGAATCTTCACAAATTCGATTGTGTGATTAATCCAGCACGCACAATTTGGCGCTAGAAGGAGGGGCATTCGTTCGCAACACTAGCTTCATACACGAAACAGACACTTAGACGAATTTGCAAGATGTCAATAACGAACCCGCAGTCTCCAGCGGCCGAAGATACAGGTCCAAGCGAGCCCATTGTGGCTGGGCTGATCAACCAGTCCGCATTGGGGGCGGAAGCAACAGACCTGTCCCGACAGAGAACCAGGCAACCGCGAATACAAACACGGCCGACCCGTCCACACCAGGAGATTTCGGTCAACTCAAAGCAATGCTCGAACAGTTGCTCAAGCAGTCGCAAAACCAGGAGACGATCAACAGCAACCTGACTGCTGAAATCAGGGCCTTGTCGACAACTCGTCAGTCTCGAGGGCTACCTCAAGGTAACGCGCTTTGCGTCGCCCCGCTCGCTCTTAACTTCTCTCAGGCGGCATCGCCATCGGCTCGTGGCACTCGCGAAGATCATACGCCTACACCTCTCAGAGACGGAACCGTTTTCGTCGCAGGCGCTCCCGGCGGCATACCTGCAATCGCAGACAATTCAGAAGGACGTGAATTCGGAGCAGCTCGGCCCAGTCGACCGACTAGTCGTATCCAGAGTCGGGACGAGGGCGAAATCGCAGAAAATACGCGATGGATGGAACAAGCTGAAGCCATAGCCGCCCGTAGAGCTGTCGATTCGCAGGGAACGGAAATGGACGAGCTCAGAGCCGTCTTGCAGTAAAACACTCGCGATCTCAAGGATATGAGGTCAGAGGTCCATCGCGCAACCAGCAAGGCGCCGGAACTCGACCGCGTTCTTGAAGAAGCTCGCACCACTCCTTTTACCGAGCGAATAACAAAGTCGCGTTTATCTGACCCAGGGAAGCTCAAGATTCCTATCTATGAGGGAAAGAGACCCCACGGAGCATATCAGAGCATTCTCAATCGCAATGGGGCGAGCTAATTTCAGGCTCGATGAAATCGATGTTGGTTGCTGCCTCCTCTTCGTGGAGCATCTCCAAGGGGCGGCCCTCTATTGGTTCACGGGGATGAAAAGGAACTCTGTTGACAGCTTCGCCCAACTCTCCGAGGCCTTCCTAAAGCAGTATTCCGTCCTAATCAAACGAAGGTCATCGGAGGTGGACCTTTATACTATAACGCAAGCGGCCGGCAAGCCCTTGGGAGTTTTCATTGAACGCTTCAAAGCGATGCTTATTCAGGTAAAAGGGATTGACGACAAATCCGCCCTGAGTGCCCTGCGAAAAGCTTTGTGGTACAGCTCGGATTTCTGAAAAGAGATGACGATTAACGAGCCCTCGTCAATTCAAGATGCGCTTCATCGCGCTAACGACTTCGCAAGAAGCGAAGATGAAACCAAAATCCTGAGCCAGAAGCATGAAAAGGCCAGGAATCCTAGTCCGCTGGAAGTCCCAGTCGCGACAAAGAGGAAGCCAGGAAATTTCGTACAACATGAAGGAGGTTTCAAGGGGGCCCATAACTACCAGGTGGATTCGCCCGGCTACGGTCGAGGAAGAGGGCGAGGCCGCGGAAGAGGCGCCCTTGGTCGCGCTAGCGGCAACACTTGGCCGAGAATATCGCAGTATGACGAGTCTGCTTATTGCGACTTGCATAAGATTGAGGGACACTCGACGTCTAACTGCAGAGTCCTCGGCATGCGACTCGCAGCAAAGTTGGCCGCCGGCGAGCTCAAAGGAAACATCAATGTTAACGATTTTCAGCTCGAGCAATTCGACGATGCAAGAGAAGGGGACGGCCCGTCGGGAGACAACAGGAATAATAAGCGAGACCGACGAAACGACGAGGCCCTCCTCGACCAAAGAAACGGTAATGATGACCGGAGCGCCTCGAAACAGAAAATCTGCAACATGATCATGGGCGGCTCGCGCTACTGCTCTAACACCGTCTTGTCGATCAAAGCCTATCAGAGAAGAGCGGAGGTAGGGGCAAACAAACCCGAACCGTCGAAGTTCCCGAACGACGTCATCCAGTTCGAAGAGAATGAGGTCGATGACATTGACAAACCTCATGACGACCCGCTTGTCATCCGACTCTCAGTCGCAGGATGGGACACGGGTCGCGTTTTAATCGACACTGGGAGCACAGTCGACATCATTTTCGTAGACGCTCTGAAGCGCATGGAAATTGACCTCGCACAAGTCGAATCCTATCCTAAGCCATTAACCGGATTCAATGGCAAGACGACTATGACACTCGGTACGGTCAAGCTTCTTGTAAGCGCGGAAGGTGTGACTAAAATAGTTGAGTTCGCAGTCTCGAACAACCCGGCAATTTACAATGTGATAATGGGAACCCCTTGGCTAAACTCGATGCGCGCCGTCGCTTCAACGTATCACCTCTGTCTTAAGTTTCCAACAAAGGGCGGAGTCAGAACAATCAGAGGAAGTCAGTCGGCGTCAAGATCTTGTTTCATGACCGCGCACAAACTAAGAGCTCAGGCGACAGTGCCGATCCCAAGCGAGCCGCGGAAAAAGATTAAGACAGACAGGGAGCCCGTCAAGGAAATCTCAAACCTCTTATAGCAGCTACAGATCGCGGAATCCGCTGAAGATAGAGGAGCGGGCCCGACCTGCGAGCCTGTCATATCCGTTTGTATAAACGACAAATTCCCAGAGAAATACGTAGAGATAGGCGCGACACTTGACAAAGCCGTCAGGCTCGACCTCATCGAATTCCTCAAGAAAAACGTCGGTACATTCGCATGGTCCGCGGTAGACATGCCCGGGATCGATATCGACATCATTGTTGGGGTCGGTATTCACCCGCTTAACATCAAAGACAAGTCAGCAGAGGAAATAACCCCCAGAACTCTCAGCGAGCATGGCGGAACAAGCACCTAAGTCTTCCTGTGAGTAGAAGTAAAGTGAGTAGTCGAGGAGTGAGGCGAAGCGAGAAGGTCCAAGAGCGAGCAGGGCCGGTCACGTGCTCGGCATACCCCAGAACCAATCACAGGATCGGCATGCCGAGCAATCGACCACGGTAGCCGACCACGGGGTCGGCGAGCCGAGCGAGCGGTCGCAAATGCCGATCACGGGGTCGCTAGTTCGGGGACCGACCGTGCGGTCGGGATCGGAGGTGACCGAGCACGAGCTCGGTTCGGCCGAACCCCAGTGAGCCGACCGTGTCCTCGGCCTAACAGCAGTCGCGGCCCAATCTCCTGAAGACGGTTCGAGGCCATAACATCACAGCCCAGATGCGAAGCCCACTCCAACATGACCGACTCGAGCAATACGATGCTGCGAAGACTTAGGGAGCAAAACCGACTTAGACATAGTATAAATAGACTTCTTTGTACATCCTAAAGGGGATCCGCAATTTTCAATACGAAAACTTGTACTCAAAGCTGTTCGGAGCAATAAACAATCTCTTCACATCTTTCTTGGCCCTAGCTTACCATAGAAATCTCACAAGCTTCCCTAGAACTCTTACAAATTCTAGTTGTGTTGGTTTCGACCCCCACAATTTGGCGCCGACTAAGGGGGCAAACTGCAGATTTCTGACACTCAAGAGTTTGGGTTTTCATCACACGATCACGATGTCAAGCAACACCATGAGCAACGAAGGATCTTCGTCTCACCAGCACGACGAAGACAGAAGCAACTCCACGGAGAACACGGTGCCTCCCGCTCCTAACGCCGCAATTGACCTCACACAGATCAAGCAGATGCTTGAGACTCTGGTGAAGAAGACTGACGATACGGCCAGCGAGCTGCAATCGCTCAAGAAGAGGAAGCGCAGAAAGTCCCGTGTCCGTCCGACGCGCCTCAGATTCAATACACCGCGAGCTACTCGGAGGGGTCAACACGAGGAGCTGCCACCTCGGACCGATCGCTCGGATCCGGAGGATCTGCCTCCACCACCGCCTCGTCGGGATTTCGATCCGACACCTGAGCGTGTGATCGAGGAGTCAGACGAAGATCACTCCCCCCCTTCGAGACGAGTTCGAACCGATACAGCTACTGGCGACACTGAGGCTGGGAAAGAAGTGGCCCGGACTACAGCAGGTTACTACAGAAGGGAGCAGGAGCGCAGGACTCCTCGAGGCTCCCGTGACGAAGAGGTCGCCGCCCTGAAGTCCCAGCTGGATCATGTCATCTTGGATCTGAGGACGACTAAACTGCAGATGTATCGGAGCACCGGGAAGGCTCCCGGGGTCGCTTACGTGTTGGAGAAGGCACGGAACACCCCCTTCGCAGATAACATCTCAGGGGCTAGGATTTCTGACCCGGGAAGGATTAGGCTTCCGACTTACGAAGGGACCTCCGATCCCGCTGATCATCTGATGGAGTTTGAGGTGGCCCTAGGAAGGGCGAATTTCAGAGATTCCGAGAAGGACATCGGATACTGCAAGCTATTCGTGGAAAGCTTGAAAGGACCTGCCCTCCAGTGGTTTTACAAGCTGGAGAAGAATTCTATCCACACCTTCCAGCAGCTCACCGAGATGTTCGTCCAACACTATAACATCTTCGCTGAACGGAAGATCTACGATGCGGACCTGTGGACCAACAAGCAAGCAGAAGGTGAAAGCTTGCGGTCTTTCATGACAAGGTTCAAGAACACCTTGTCAAAGGTGGATGGAATCAGTAGCACATCCGCACTGGAAGCGTTGAGGGGTGCAGTGAGATGTCCATCCCCGTTTTGGCAAGAGCTCACCATCAATCCTCCAACGACGATTCAGGACGCCCTTCACCGTGCAGCTGATTTTGCCCGAAGCGAAGAAGAGCTCCGCGCCAAGAGGGGTGGTAAAGCGAAGCAGATAGGCGAACCTTCCCAGGTTCTGACCCCAGCTGCTTCTAAAAAAAGTAATCTCGCCTTCGTTCAGTTTGAAGGGGGAGCAGGCGGAGCTCACAATTACCAGATCGATTCACCTGGCTACGGCAGAGGTCGAGGCCGTGGTCGGGGACGTGGCAGAGGAAATCTCACTTGGGTAAGAGACCCGAAGGAGTATGATGAGAAGTTGTATTGTGATTTTCACAAGGCAACTGGGCACTCCACTGCGAGGTGCCGAGAGTTGGGTCGACAGCTAGCTGTTAGGCTGGCCGAAGGCACCCTCAAGGGTAACATCAGTCTGTCGGACTTCAAGCCAGAGGAGAAGTTTCGAGATGCTACTGAGATCCAGACTGAGAGCCCCAGGCGACAGCGTCGTGGAGATAATCCTGAAAACGGAAGCACCCATGGTACTATCTCCGTGATCCTGGGAGGATCGCAATACTGTGCCGATAACGAAGCTGCGATCAAGGCCTATCAGCGGCGCGCTGAGGTTTGCGCCAACATCTCGACATCTCCAACAACAAGGCGTGCTAGTGATCCCGTCACTTTTGACGAAGTGGATGCTGAAGGCATTGATCATCCGCACAACGACTTGTTGGTAATCAACCTGACCGTCTACGACTTCAATGTCGTTCGAGTCCTCATTGACACTGGAAGCTCAGTGGATGTTATCTTCCGGGAAACACTCGAGAAGATGAAGATCGACCAGTCCCTCATCACAGGACAGCCAAAGCCTGTAACGGGCTTCTCAGGTGAAACAACCTGGACACGGGGAACGATCCGCCTGCCAGTCCAAGCTGGAGGTGTTAAGAAGATGGTCAACTTCGCAGTGTCCGATCATCCTGCCATCTACAATCTGATTATGGGGACACCATGGCTCAGTCAGATGCGAGCAGTGCCGTCGACATACCACCTTTGCTTGAAATTCCCAACCAGCCAAGGCGTTAACACGATCTTTGGTAGTCAAAGGGATTCACGCACGTGCTTCTTAGCAGAGCACAAGTTGCGCAACCGTGAAGAGAGCAAGGGATTGAATCCAGAAGCTCACGACCAAAAGAAAGACGACTCAGACTCACAAGGGCCACGGAAGAAAGCGAAGGCCGGGTCCGATCAAGTGAAGGACCTAACCACCCTCTTATAGCAATTACAGATTGCAGAGGGTCGTGAAGAAGAAGAGCGACCCACCTGCGAGCCTGTGATCTCTGTGTGCATTGATGAACAGCACCCAGAGAGATGCGTTGAGATCGGAGCTGCTCTTGATGAAGAGCTCAAAACGAAGTTGGTAGTTTTCCTCCGGAAGAACATCAACACCTTTGCCTGGGCCGCTGAAGACATGCCCGGAATAGACATCAGCGTCAACGTAGATCCAACATTTAAACCGGTCAAGCAGAAAAGAAGGAAGTTGGGTCCTGAGCGAGCAAAGGCTGTGAATGACGAAGTCGAAAGGCTTCTGCGAGTAGGATCAATAACCGAGGTCAAGTACCCCAACTGGCTCGCCAACCCAGTTGTGGTAAAGAAGAAAAATGGGAAGTGGCGCGTCTGTGTTGATTTCACAGACCTTAACAAAGCGTGCCCGAAGGACAGTTTCCCTTTACCTCACATAGATCGCTTAGTGGAAGCAACGGCGGGTAACAAACTGCTTAGCTTCATGGACGCCTTTTCAGGCTATAATCAAATCCTAATGCACCCTGAGGATCGTGAGAAGACGGCCTTCATTACGGACAAAGGTATCTACTGCTATAAAGTAATGCCCTTCGGCCTGAAGAATGCTGGTGCAACATATCAGAGACTGGTGAACAAGATGTTCCAAGACCAGTTGGGAAAGACCATGGAGGTTTATATTGACGACATGCTCGTTAAGTCACTCGAGGAAGAAGATCACATTTCCCACCTAGAAGAATGCTTCAATCAGCTGAACCTCCACAACATGAAGCTCAACCCAACGAAGTGTCGGTTTGCTGTAACCTCTGGTGAGTTCCTTGGATACCTGGTCACTCGCCGGGGTATTGAAGCCAATCCGAAACAAATCGATGCCTTGATCCAGATGGCTTCACCAAAGAATAAACGCGAAGTACAGAGGCTGACTGGGAGAGTGGCTGCACTCAATCGGTTCATTTCCCGATCCACTGATAAGTGTCTGCCTTTCTACAACACTTTACGAGGCAATAAGCAGTTTGAATGGTCAGAGAAGTGTGAAGACGCCTTCAAGCAACTGAAGGAGTATCTGGCGACGCCCCCCATCCTTGCTAAGCCAGTAACTGGTGAACCTCTCTTTCTCTACATCGCTGTCTCAGAAACAGCAGTTAGTGCCGTCCTTGTGCGTGAGGAAAGAGGCGAGCAGAAGCCTATCTTCTATGTGAGCAAGACACTCACAGATGCTGAAACGAGATATCCTCAATTGGAGAAGCTGGCATTAGCCATCCTCATGGCCTCAAGGAAACTAAGGCCTTACTTCCAATCGCACTCAATCGTTATACTTAGCACCTTCCCGCTACGATCGGTCTTACACAGCCCAAGTCAGTCCGGTAGGCTGGCCAAGTGGGCTGTAGAGCTCAGCGAGTACGACATCGAATATAGAGGGCGGACGTGCAATAAATCTCAAGTACTGGCGGACTTCCTCATAGAACTTCCAGAGGATAGCAATTCCAAGGAGGTGCCGCCAGGGATTTGGCAGCTATACGTAGACGGTTCGTCCTCAAAAAACGGTTCCGGAGTTGGGATACGACTCCTGTCACCGACTGGAGAGGTCCTTGAGCAATCATTCCGACTTTGTTTTAAAGCTTCTAACAACGAGGCAGAGTATGAGGCTCTTGTCGCCGGTCTGAGGCTCGCCCAAGGGCTACAAATCAAACACATTCACGTGTTTTCGGATTCACAACTCGTAACCAGTCAGTTCAGCGGCGAGTATGTCGCAAAAGACGACCGAATGGAAGCTTATCTGAAGATAGTAAGGGACTTGGCTGCTTCATTTCAAGAGTTTATCCTCACAAGGATTCCTAGAGGTGAGAATATGGATGCTGACGCATTGGCAAATTTGGCCTCCGCTACCACTGCGCCAGAGGATCCAGCTTTAAAGCGAGTTATCCCAGTTGAGTTCATCAAATTCCCTAGCATCACGAAGGATGCAGCACTCGCCATCCTGACACGTTCCCAAGCAGCGAAGCAAGCAGACGCCCTTGTGGGGGCTACTGACGAAGATATAGAAATGGCAGAAGAACCAGAAATCCGAGACGCTGACATGCGTGACGCCAACAGCCCACATCATACTGAAGCAATCCCAATGGACGCTGACACTGACGAATCTGAGTATGGCTGTGACAAGCTATGGATAAGTGAGATACGAGAATATATCGCCGATGGCAAATTGCCCAGCAGCAAGTGGGCTGCTCGCAAACTACGAAAGCAAGCCGCGCGTTATGTTCTCCTTGACGGAAATCTCTTCAGATGGGGATTCTCTGGTCCAATGCTTACTTGTGTAGAAGGAGAGAAAGCAAGACAGATAATGGAAGAGGTTCATAGTGGTTCTTGTGGCAATCATTCAGGAGGGAAAGCACTTGCTATAAAGATCAAGAGACATGGTCACTTCTGGCCTACTATAGTAGGTGACTGCACTAAGTTCTCAGCCAAATGTGAAAAGTGCCAGCGGCACGCTCCGAAAATCCATCAACCGACTGCAATGCTCTCCTCCGTCACCTCACCTTATCTGTTCATGAGATGGGCCATGGATATCGTTGGACCATTGCATCCGTCACGGCAGAAGAGGTTCTTACTCGTCTTAACAGATTACTTCTCGAAGTGGGTGGAAGCTGAAGCTTATGCTAACACCAAAGATGTTCAAGTGGAGAGCTTTGTATGGAGGAACATCATATGCCGTCACGGAGTACCATACGAGATAGTAACTGACAATGGTTCGCAGTTCATATCCAACCGGTTCGAGTCGTTCTGCTCAAAATGGAACATCCGGCTTAGTAAGTCTACGCCTCGCTACCCTCAAGGCAATGGGCAAGCGGAAGATATCAACAAGACAATCCTTGATGGCCTTAAGAAGCGTTTAGAGGCGAAGAAGGGTCGCTGGGCCGACGAACTTGAAGGGGTATTGTGGTCCCACCGCACCACTCCCCGCAGAGCAACAGGCGAAACCCCTTTCGCCCTTGTCTATGGCACCGAGTGTGTCATCCCGTCCGAGGTCTGTTCGCCTGGTGTACGCCGTCAGTTGCTACCTCTCCACGAGCCTATCAACCGCACAATGCTCCGTGACGCGTTGGATTTCCTCGATGAACGACGTGACCAAGCGCTTATTCGGATCGCCAACTATCAGAACGCCGCTTCCAAGTACTACAATTCCAAGGTCAACGAAAGGAGTTTCTACCCAGGTGACTTAGTCCTTCGAGAGGTATTCCAGAACACAGCGGAACCCAACGCTGGCAAGCTCGGAGCCAACTGGGAAGGCCCATACAGAGTTACAACAGTTGTTCGTCCTGGTGTCTATGAGCTCGCCACCATGACCGGGACTCCAATCCTCCATTCCTGGAACGCAAGGCATTTGAAGAAGTACTATCATTAGTCTTCTCTCCTTTACTTGAACTACGAGGCGACTTGATCCCTGCCAAGGGTACGTAGGCAGCCTGTCTTCGGATAGGTTCAGTTGCCCCCCTCCATCAACAGAGGGGGATTTTACGCTTCATCCGTCTCGTTGGAGGAACTCTATGATCTCCTCCGCCTTAGGGGGGGGGGGGGTGAGTGTTTTACTCTGCTTTCAGACAAAGTCAGCAGCCTCCTTCGTCTCGAAGGGGGGGAGTGGGGTACCCGTACTCCGCTCTTCCACAACAGCCTCAGTGGCATAAGAACAACTTTATCAGTCACGAGCCTCATGGCTTAAATCAGAGTCTTTCCGCTTTCATTGCTGCTTGCCACAGTAATGAATGCGGAGATGCGAACACACTGACATCCACAACGGATTCAAGCGCGCTATATAAGTACCAGTGTACAGTACGGGGCGGATGTACCCACCTGACCACTCAGAAACCCAGCAAACATCGTTGGTAATGCAGCTGCTAGTGACCTCCGTTCGGCCTATACCCTGAGCGTGTCACTCTGAAACCCAGGACAAGCGCTGGTCGAAGTCAAGGTGAACTTGCTCTCGGACAGACGTGTCTAGAAGAGCAGCACCATTTTGCAAAACCCAACAGCAACGTTGGTAATAAAGAGCATGAGCGCATTAGCGTTTTCATAGTCTCAACAAGAGCCTCATACGTGAGCAAGCACAATGAGAAGCCTTCAGACCTCTGATCAGTCACGGGGTCTTATGGCCCTCGGTTCACCTAGCCCAACGCTGGTGTTGGCAAACACATGACAGAAACGCTTAAAACAGCTTAAAGAATTCCTAAGTGTAGGCACAACATCAACAATATCTAAAGCAAAACCTGAATCTGTAACCATCAAGGTTAAACATCAGCAAAAGCTACAAGTCATCTTGCATTCACCACAATGCAAGGCTCCAAAATAATAGCAAGGATACAAACCATCCAATGCTACAACCGAAAATTATCAAGTCCAACAAGAGTTTTTAGAAACAAAAGGTTATAAATAAACTAGGTCATAATAGAAGAGCAACGGTCGCTCATCGGTCACACCTCTCCGTTGGCAACATCAGCATCCTCTGAGATCTCCAAAGCTTGCCTCACGCTAGAAACAAGCTCATCAAACACATCACGAGCGTCGTAGATCGGGATCTTCCTCTCGACCAAAAGCTCTGCTGCAGCGTCCAAAGACGCTCCATCAGACCCACGGAGACGCTCAATAAGCTCCAAGCTCGCATCAATCTCAGCAAGATCCAGCATGTTATCCTTCGCTGTCCCCTCAAGCCTAGCGAGCGACCTGGCAACCTGTCGGGTCCGGCTAGCAAAGCTACGGTCTGCCTCCTCTTTGGCCCTAGAAACGGCCTCCTCGATCTGGGCGTCCCTAAGACTCTCGGTTTCCAACAGCTTGCTCTTAAGCGAAGTGATCTCCTCCTTGTTCTTCGCATGCCGCGAGGACGCCTTGGACAACTTCCCGCTCAACTCATCCGACCTCTGCTTCGCGGAAGCGACATCGTCCTCGAGGGCTAGGACCTTCTCAGCAAGCTCAGCGTTGGCCCTCCTGGCTTCGCTAACCTCACGGTCACGAGAACGAGAGTCCTCCTCAAAGCAGAAAGCCATGCCATCCAGCTGGGTGGAGAGCTGCGCATACAAAGGAAGGCAAACATAACGCTGGAATAAGTGGAGAAATAATAACAAAGACAAAGAAAGAAAGATAGAGAGATCAAACCTCAGCCACTGTGGCTCTCGCCAGCGCAAGAGCCCTCTCGCCAGAGCCAAGAGTTTAAGAGTGCGCAGCTGCAGCACCATCACTGATCGGATCGCTAACGAACGCCGAAGAAGGACCCACCTTCTGTCGCTTCGGAGGTACCTCATCAGGAGTGCCTCCCGCCTTACCCTCCGATCCAAGGGCCCTCTTCCGCTGTTGCTCACACCGCCTAGCAATCTCATCAGGAGTGAGGTTAGAACCACGAGACCGCTGAGCTGATGCAATAGGAGTCTTGGGCGTTGTGGATGACGGAGCACCCGTCTGCGAACCTGCCCTCGCTGAGACTGCGGCGCTCGTCGACGCCGCCTTCGCCGATTCGGCTCGCTGAAAAGCAGAGACTCTAGCAGAGCCTCGTCCAAGGACCTTCCCTGGGAAGATCCGAATGGAGAGCGCTCTCCGGATCCTCTGACAGGTGAAAGACTTCACCCAATCACCATCTCCAGAGGCCAGGGCGCTGTGGATAGCCGCCACCTCACTCCGGCTCGATGTCAGGGATGCTGGTTTCACTGCGAAGACAAAGCTACATATTAGTACACAAGACATGAACACTGTGCAAAAGAGAATTTTTCTAAGTATAGACTAACCTCTCTTCCCCCAACTCGTCCTGACGAGGGGAATGCAGTCTGCCTCAATGGTCTTCTCAGAGATCTTGACAAAGAAGAACGAACACTCAAAAAGATCGTCCTTGCTAGGGAACCCGTCAATAAGCTGTCGACCCGGAGCTGGGGCAACGAGATACCTGAGCTCGTCTGCACGGCCCTTAGGCCTGAACTCCACAAGGCTGATCAGCTGCTCCGTCTGGAAGCCCTGGGTCCTCGCCATTAAGGGGAAAGGAAGGTCCGAGTCCCCCATGACGAGTCATCAAGTCCTCGTCGCCACTGGATCTCCTCGCATCCTCATCAAGTGCCGCTAAATCGCCAAAGACATCTTCGTCATCTTCACCAGATCCACCGAGACGAAGCCGGGGGACAGTAATCTTGTTACGAAGGCAAACCCCAATGCTACCAACCAATGGTGAGGATGGCATCGGATCAACGGCCTCGGTTCGACCCGCGCGATGCGAGCACGGGCTCGGTCCGGCCGCACGAGGCGACTGAGGGGTTGGCACGAATCGACGCCGCGACCACAGGGTCAGTGAGGTTTGGTGTTGCGACCGCGGGCTCGGTCCAACCAAACGATCCGACCAAGGGGTCGGCATGACCTAGCATCGCGACCGAGCGATCGGCTCGTGGTGAGGACGCGAGCACGAGCTTGGTCCGGTCGAGCTCCGCGAGCGTGGGCTCGGACAGATCGAGCATCGCGAGCATGGGCTCGGTCCGGTCCGGTGGCACACGTACGGGTTCGGTTTGACGCAACAACGGCAACTCCAGTGCACCTTGGTCGACCGGATGAGTCTCTTGTCCTTCCATAAACACAATCTACCTATACACAAGTCAACAAAATAAATCGAAGGTCAACAATTTCCATTCTTTATCAAGAACACCTATCAAGAACAAGATCTATCCCTAACAAGCTCCAATGGGAATTTCCAAGAGACTATGCAAATCTAAGGCTAATTCCATCAACAATCAAAGACTAGAGATCAATAGCAACCAAAGGCTCAATGACCCTCCTAACTATGGGATTAGAAAGACTTGTGCAAATGGGAGCAATGATGAGGAGACTTACCAAGAGAAGTGACGAGCTCACGGTCGGAAACAGACCGGTCGGTGGTGGCGATGTCACGGTCGGCAACAAACCGGTCGGTGGTGGTAGTGTCACGGTCGGCGGCGGCCAAGAGAAAAAAAAAAAATTTTGAGGAAGGAGGAAGAAAGGGAAAGGAAGGAGAAAGGGTTGACTTAGTCAAACCTTATCCCTTTAAGGGAAAAATGATCCTCTCTTACTTTCACAAAACGGGTCCCGCCCCGTTCAGAAACAAATACACGACGTTCTTCCCTCCGGAAATCGACTCGCTATTACCCGGAAACGTCATTGACGTTAGCAACCGCGATACGGAGTCTTAAAATCTCCATAGGAAAAAACGGAGTCTTAAAATCTTCGAGTAAAAAAAAAAATATATATATATATTTTTCTGCGGAAAACGCAGCAGCTTCAGCGAAGGAAGCATGGAGTCTTAAAATCTTCATGACATTTAAAGAGTCTTAAAACCTCTTCTATAAAGTCACTCTTTATTACTGTAGGCTAGACAAACGCTTTGACTTTGAACGTTAACATTGATATTCAACACATCTTTTAACTCGGTACCATCACTTCTGATATTACCGAGCTGGGGGGCTAACTGTTGGGGTCGGTATTCACCCGCTTAACATCAAAGACAAGTCAGCAGAGGAAATAACCCCCAGAACTCTCAGCGAGCATGGCGGAACAAGCACCTAAGTCTTCCTGTGAGTAGAAGTAAAGTGAGTAGTCGAGGAGTGAGGCGAAGCGAGAAGGTCCTAGAGCGAGCAGGGCCGGTCACGTGC
The DNA here is from genome assembly GCA_963576765.1 of Draba incana. NCBI lineage: Eukaryota > Viridiplantae > Streptophyta > Magnoliopsida > Brassicales > Brassicaceae > Draba > Draba incana. Next base: position 49,545,136 of record OY755202.1, on the reverse strand, counting down.
TCGGCATACCCCAGAACCAATCACAGGATCGGCATGCCGAGCAATCGACCACGGTAGCCGACCACGGGGTCGGCGAGCCGAGCGAGCGGTCGCAAATGCCGATCACGGGGTCGCTAGTTCGGGGACCGACCGTGCGGTCGGGATCGGAGGTGACCGAGCACGAGCTCGGTTCGGCCGAACCCCAGTGAGCCGACCGTGTCCTCGGCCTAACAGCAGTCGCGGCCCAATCTCCTGAAGACGGTTCGAGGCCATAACATCACAGCCCAGATGCGAAGCCCACTCCAACATGACCGACTCGAGCAATACGATGCTGCGAAGACTTAGGGAGCAAAACCGACTTAGACATAGTATAAATAGACTTCTTTGTACATCCTAAAGGGGATCCGCAATTTTCAATACGAAAACTTGTACTCAAAGCTGTTCGGAGCAATAAACAATCTCTTCACATCTTTCTTGGCCCTAGCTTACCATAGAAATCTCACAAGCTTCCCTAGAACTCTTACAAATTCTAGTTGTGTTGGTTTCGACCCCCACAATCATCAGTCACGAGTTAAACGTGGACCCGACCTACAAACCGATAAAGCAAAAGCGAAGGCGACTAGGTCCTGAAAGGGCTCAAGCGGTAAATGACGAAGTAGACAAACTCTTGCAGGCCGGCTCGGTCTCTGAGGTCAGATATCCGGAGTGGCTCGCGAACCCAGTCGTCGTGAAGAAGAAAAGTGGTAAGTGGCGAGTTTGTGTAGACTTCACGGATTTGAATAAGGCATGCCCTAAAGACAGTTTCCCTCTTCCTCACATCGACCGCCTCGTCGAGGCGACATCTGGAAACAAGTTGTTGTCCTTTATGGACGCCTTCTCTGGCTATAATCAGATCTTCATGCACCCCGGCGATCGCGACAAAACATCTTTCATCACAGACCGCGGAATCTATTGCTACAAAGTCATGCCCTTTGGACTTAAGAATGCTGGGGCTACTTATCAGCGATTGGTAAATAAAATGTTTGCGGACTTACTCGGCAAAACGATGGAGGTTTACATTGACGACATGCTCGTCAAATCACTCGAGGAAAAGGACCACGTCGGCCACCTCGCAGAGTGCTTTGCGTTATTAAACAAGTATAACATGAAGCTGAATCCAGCTAAGTGTCGTTTCGGTGTAACGTCCGGCGAGTTCCTCGGCTACATGGTTACTCGTCGCGGGATCGAGGCAAATCCAAAACAAATCGACGCACTCATCCAGATGCCTTCGCCAAAAACGAGAAGAGAAGTCCAGCGACTAAACGGCAGAGTCGCGGCCTTGAACCGGTTCATCTCGCGCTCTACTGATAAGTGTTTACCTTTTTATGAAACGCTCAAGGATAAGAAAGGGGCAGCTCGACAAGATTTCGAGTGGACTGAAAAATGTGAAGAAGCCTTCCAGAAGTTGAAGCAGTATCTCGCGACTCCACCCGTTCTGACAAAGCCAACAGCTGGCGAACCGCTCTATCTTTACATCGCGGTCTCGACCTCAGCAGTTAGTGGGGTTCTGATTCGCGAAGACGGCACCGAGCAAAAGCCTGTTTTCTATATTAGTAAGTCGCTAATCGATGCAGAAACAAGATATCCTTTGACGGAGAAACTCGCACTCGCAGTTATTACGTCGGCTCGAAAGCTTCGACTGTATTTTCAATCACATTCGATCGTGGTACTAAGTACTTTTCCACTGCGCGCTGTTCTCCACAGTCCGACTCAGTCCGGGCGACTCGCCAAATGGGCGATCGAGCTAAGCGAGTTTGATATCGAGTATCGCAGTAGGACGACGATCAAGGCACAGGTATTGGCCGACTTTTTAATCGAACTGCCGGAGGCGGAAGCCTCGCCCGAAATCGAGGACACACTTGCAGACAGTTCTGCATCCCAAGTCTGGCAGCTGCACGTCGACGGCTCGTCATCTAAACACGGATCGGGAGTAGGCATTCGACTATCGTCAGACGGAAAATCTCTAGAGCAATCATTCTGCCTTGGTTTCAAGGCATCGAACAATGAGGCCGAATACGAGGCCCTTCTCGCAGGTCTTCGATTGTCTGAAGCGTTGAAAATAACAAGGATAGAAGCTTTTTGCGACTCTCAGCTCGTCGTAAATCAGTTCAACGGCGAATACGCGACAAAGGACGAGCGCATGGAAGCATACCTCGCTCTCGTCAAAACTTTAACAGCTGAATTCGATCTGTTTACCTTGATAAGAATTCCAAGGTCGGAAAACTCCCAAGCGGATGCCCTCGCATCACTCGGCTCGACCGCGAAGCTAGATAAAGATCTTCAAAGAATTGTCAAGGTCGAATTCATTGAAGAGCCGAGTATCGCAATCGCAAGAGCAGTCAACGTCCTAACAAGATCCCTGGCAGCGAAGCGAAAAGCAGCTCTCAGCAATGGCTCGCCCGCTCGCTCCGCCGCATACCCGATGGACCTCGACCACACCAAAGATAACGTCGAGCCGGATCCGATGGATCCCAATAAATCCGGTACAGTCGGCACAGACGAAACGACGGATGTGATGGCAATAGACAACGAGCTCGACCCGAATAACACAGCTTTTGACCGTGGCTTTCTCCCCGAACAACTTGAGGAATCCCCAGAGGATGCTTACCCATGTAGCGAGGAGCCTCCACCTGGGCATGAAGTCGTCGACATTCCCGTTGACGACGAGACCACAGTCTATGGATGCGACACCAAGTGGATGGCCAACATTCGCGTTTATCTCGCAGACGGCGAGATCCCAATCGACAAATGGGTGGCTCGCAAATTAAAGTCACAGTCGTCTCGTTACGTTTTGCTTGATGGAAATATCTTCAAATGGCGACTGTCCGGGCCACTACTCGCTTGTGTCGAGGGGCAGGAGGCTCGCGAGATAATGCACGAGGTTCATGGCGGATCCTGCGGTAACCACTCGGGAGGTCGCTCACTCGCCATCCGAATCAAGAGGCACAGATATTTTTGGCCATCGATGATAAAAGACTGCGAGCTGTTCGCAGCAAAGTGCGAGAAGTGTCAGCGACATGGTCCGTTCATCCATCAACCGATGGAGTTCTTAAGCTCGATCACCTCGCCCTACCCGTTTATGCGATGAGGAACGGATATAGTCGGACCGCTTCATCCGTCTCGGCAGAAACGATACCTCTTAGTCCTAACGGATTATTTTTCCTAGTGGATCGAGGCGGAAGCATTCGGATCAGTCAAGGATAAGCAGGTCGAAAACTTCGTCTGGAAGAATATCATATGTCGTCACGGCGTACCCTATGAGATAGTGACAGATAACGGTTCGCAATTCATATCTAAACGGTTCGAACTTTTCTGCAATAAGTGGAAAATCAGAATCTGCAAGTCAACGCCTCGCTGCCCGCAAGGCAACGACCAGGCAGAATCGTCAAACAAAACACTTATCCATGGCCTAAAGACTCGACTCGACGCTAAGAAGGGTCGTTGGGCAGATGAACTTGAAGGCGTTTTATGGTCTTGTCGAACAACACCGCGACGCGCTACGTGCGAGATGCCTTTCGTCCTCGTCTACGGGACAGAATGTGTGATTCCACCTGAAATCTATTTTCCAGGAGTTCGCCGACGATTGCTTCCAGAGCAGGAAGGTCTCAATCATCTCCTCATGCTCGACGAACTCGACCTTATCAACGAAAGGCGCGACCAAGCACTTATAAAGATGACCGAATATCAAATTGCGGCATCTAAGTATTACAACTCCAAAGTGCGAGTTCGGCATTTTTACGAAGGAGACCTCGTCCTTCGTGCAGTATTTCAAAACACTGCCGAGCCCAATGCCGGCAAGCTCGGCGCTCACTGGGAAGGACCTTATCAGATCACAAAAGTAGTTCGCCCGGGCGTCTACAAAATCGCCAACATGAAAGGCGAGATGGTCCCGCGTTCCTGGAATGCGCGACATTTGAAGAAATATCACTGCTAAAAATACTAAGTCATTAGACTTGAACTACGACGCGACTTGATCCCTTCATTGGGTACGTAGGCAGCTCGTTTTCGGACGAGTTCAGTTCCCCCCTTATTCAAAAAAGGGGGGGAGTGGGTCCGTATATTCATACTCCCACTCGCAATATGCAATAAGCTAAGGTTTTAACCAAGTCTTATTCGCTCAACTCGCAAATGACTCCGGTCTAAACGCGATAATCGATTCGCAATAAGCTAAGGTTTTAACCAAGTCTTATTCGCTCAACTCGCTAAACGACCTCGGTCTAAACGCGACAAGTCGACTCGCTAAACGACTTCGGTCTAAACGCGACAAGTCGACTCGCTAAACGACTTCGGTCTAAACGCGACAAGTCGACTCGCTAAACGACTTCGGTCTAAACGCGACAAGTCGACTCGCTAAACGACTTCGGTCTAAACGCGACAAGTCGACTCGCTAAACGACTTCGGTTTAAACGCGACAAGTCGACTCGCTAAACGACTTCGGTCTAAACGCGACAAGTCGACTCGCTAAACGACTTCGGTCTAAACGCGACAAGTCGACTCGCTAAACGACTTCGGTCTAAACGCGAAAAGTCGACTCGCTAAACGACTTCGGTCTAAACGCGAAAAGTCGACTCGCTAAACGACTTAACTGTCTAAACGCGAGATCAATAAAAATTAGGCGTCATTATGGCCATAATGGCAACCTGATTAAAACTTCATCATCATTATGAAGTAAACTTATACATCCTCAACGGATAAAGCGCGCTATATAAATTTAGAGTTCATTACTGGGATAGACGTATTCAGTGCGAGTATTGTCCGTTAGCCAGGGTGTCCATCTCGCGAGTCCATCTCGGGATAGATACATTCAGTAGAATGTGTCCGTTAGCCAGGATGTTTGACTCGCAAACCCAGTCTTTACCTTAACAGACTGGTCGAACTTAGCAAATATATATTTGCCTGGATAAGATATATTCAGTAGAATATAACCAGGATGTTCGTTTAAGCGTCTTAAAACCGCATCGCATCTTAAAACCGCATCGCCTCTAAGCGTCTTAAAACCGCATCGCGTCTTAAAACCGCATCATTTCTATGGCCTTAGACGAGCTCTAACAGGCCTCGTCGACAAACTAATAATCGAAAATATAGTTAAGAAATTGCTTAAGGGCATTCATATAAATATGCTCGACCAACTCGGCATAAAAATGTTGTTACAAGTTGGATAAAGCCATCCAGGCACAAAAACAAAAATCGAGTCATAAAATCCTTAAGCAAAAACAAAAACTAATCCTACTGTTGCAAAGTCCGGACTAGGCGACAGTCTCGCCATCTTCGGCCTCTTTGTCATCAGAAGCCAGCTCGCCCTCTTCGACAACTTGTTCTTCGGCTGGAGTAATGATAGCAGCCGAACTCGCAGCCTCGCCGTCCTTGGGTTCTGGTTCTGAAGGAGCCTGTTCGCGAAGAGGTTCAATTGGTGCGACTGGGATCGGAGCAACGGTCTCATCGGCTTCGTCCGACTCGCTCTCGTCTAACTCCTCACTCGCGCTTCGGAAGCGCATACCAAGAGTGCCATCGTTCGACCCAGAAGCTGCATTTATACCAACAGACTTAGCAACAACTTCGATTCGCGGAGACGCAACTATATCCGCTACTCTAATGGGGACAACATAGTTCTTACCCAAGGTCCTTCTCAATTCGAGTGCTATCGCGTCGAAGACCTCGTCGGCTTTTCCGAGCGACGCCTTGTTTTCATCTAAAAGGGCACGCTCGGCCTTGGGATCGAAGGCCTCCTCTGCTTCAGCATTCTCCATGTCGTCAAGGAGCTGGAGATTAGCCTCCGCTTGTGCAAGATAGACCATTTTCCTAATCGGCTTCTTCATCATCTGTTGAAACAGCTCGTAAGCCCGGTTAAGCTGGCCTTGCACTTCGGCGGCCGCAGATCGCCTCGCAGAAGAAACAGCCTCTTCAAGATCCCGCTCGCGACTCGCCTTCAGAGCAGATAGCTCTTTCACCAGCTCGACGTTGCTTTCCTCGACCTTCTCCTTCTCCTTACCGACTCTATGAAGGTGCACGCCCAGGTCGTCTGAGCTCTTCTTGTACATATCTCGCTCAGCAGCAAGATTTCTCAGTTGGGCCGCGACTTGTTCCTTCTCGACTTCTTCTCTCTGCCTGGCCTCGCCTATAAAGAGCTCCTTAGACCTCGAGTCTTGATCATACGACATGATCAGCCTGTTGAAATGGGCGATGGCCTGCGAAGGAGTTGACAGTATGAAAAATAAAGCTAAGTGAAAAAGAAAGAATAAAGTGTAGAATTACCTTGGCCTGGCGAGACGCGAACTCCTTGTAGAGCTCGCTCTTTACCAGCCTTTCCGGGATCGGCATACGATCACCCGGATATGTAACCTTAGCCATCATGGCGGCTGCGGCTAAGGGATCAGTATAAAGCCCATCGGAGCTTCCAGGAATAGTTTGCCCTGGGGACAGAGTCGGCAGCTCGCGACGAGACTTCTTCTTCTCGCCAACTTTACCTTTGCCCTTCTCAGAGGCAGAAGATCGTTTCCTCTTCCGATGCAATTGGGCCTCAGGCTCGGCGGGCTCGTCAGTAATGGTAGTTGGTTGTGAAGTAATAACAGCCAACGCACCACTCGCGGCTACAGTAGCCGCTTCATCACCCTCAGCAGTAGGAGTAGGCTCTTTATCGACGCTCCGCTCGGACGTCTCGACGATGGAAGCAGTGGCCTTCGGGTCGGCCTTTCTCTTAGCCTTCTCGGCTTTTCTCTTGGCGAGATCGCGGAAAGTTAGCTTGGGAGGCATGATCTCTAGATCGTCGGACTCGCTCTGTTCGATATCTTCTTCTTCGTCGTAGGAAATGAACTCGCGAGCTCGAACAACTCTTCGAAGATTGAAGTGACGATTCCAAAGGCACTTCCGAGCCTTCAACTTATTGACCAAATCGTCGATGTTAGCAACAGGAGTGAATAGCAGTCTGCTAGCTGTAAAAACAAATTAGCAGAAAATTTAGTATAAAACACAAGGGGGCAGTTCGCGCAGTAAACATTCGAGAAAATCTACCAAGTGTCCCCCACTTCGCCACCACTAAGTGTTCATCCTCGGCCGACGCGGCCGATATCGGCACGAAGAAAAAATACTTTCTCCAGCTATGATCTTTGTTTGGGAAGTCGTCCAGTATTTTATAAAGGGAACGACTCGCCAGATTGTAGTACTTCATGCCACCCGGGTTTGATTGCTTGCGCCATTCAAGAAGTTTGTGTAGATGGCGAACTCCGATGGGCTCGCGACATTCGGCTGCCCGCGTCGTAATTCCCACCAATTGGCGAATCCCTCTTGAGTTGATTTGCGCGAGCGCGATTTTGTGAACCCGCGCGAATCGGAGAATCAGCGCAGGAATGGGGAACGTGAGGAAACACTCCTTAAACCAACACGCATAGGCGGTAAACGTGCCGGCAGGGGGATCGTCTTCTCGCTGCTCGATAGAAGGCGCGATCAGTTTGACCGAGTCGGGAATTCGGCACTCTGAGCGATAGTCTTCTAGGAAGTCCTCATCGCACCAAGAGGAACCTGGAGGCGGGCGTTGCTTTCGCCTCAATTTCTTTTTCTTCTGGACAACCTCGGCCAGCCCGCACACAGCCCAAGCTTCCAGTCTCTCTTTTTCTACTAAAGAGTTGTACGACCAATTACCTTCTTCGATCTTTACTTGGAGAGGCAGCTCGACAGGACTAAGGGACTCGTCGCGGAGTTGTGGGATTTCCACAACCAGTCTTCGCCCATCAGTGGTCGAGGCCTCGCCAATTTGCGAAGGTTGCGAAGTCCCAACTCCCTCTTCAAAGCCAGTTCGTCCAGCTCGCATGGATGAAGTAGACTCCCTTGTCTCGCGACTTTGTCTTAAGACGGGAGTAGGATAAGAGAACAGTTCGGCAAGAGGAGAATGGCCTCCAGCTCGATCTTCTCGACTAATGGGGCTCGCCTCCTCGCTGCCTGAAGGACTCGCTTCCTCTTGACCACGGAGCCTACTACAACTCGAACTCGCATCTACAATCGACTCGCTATCAGGAGAATACTCCCAGGCCAATTTTCCCTTCTCGGGGAGTTCGGCAGACTTCGCGGATGCAAAAGAACTAGTCGACGACATCTTTCTTTGGATCAAAACTTTAAGTTTTTTCAGTTTTTCTGAAGAACACTGCGGCGGCGATGAAGAACACGGCGGCGGCGAAGTGATGGGACGGCAAAATTCCTATCTATTACTCGAAAGAAAAAACAGAGAAGGGAGAGAGAGAGCGAACCTGTTTTTTTCGGAGGAATGAGAATAATGAGAAGTATCAAGGGAGCGTTGCCTCTTATAAGGACATTTTCGACGGTTCGACTTTCGAGGTGGGCCTAATTTCTTAATGGGCCCAAAGATTCTGGGCTCAGAAGATCAGTTTCGCGAGATTGATCCAAATCAATGGTTCCACAATTTTTATCTGACCCTGAATGCGACTCCGCGGGCTCCTCCTCGATTTGTTTCGCGACTTCATAGTTTCAATATTCTCAAGATTTCGACCTTCAAAGAATCGCGAGACCTCGCGACTTCACTTACGAATAAACCTGCGACTTCAGCATCTCGCAACTCGCGACTCCATCTCAATGGATCAGCCCGCGACTTTTTCTCCACAGAAATCAACTCGCGACTTCATCAACTCGCGACTTCGTCAACTCGCGACTCCATCTCAATGGATCATTCACGACTTTCTCTCCGCGACTTCGTCAACTCGCGACTCCATCTCAATGGATCAGTCGCGACTTTCTCTCAGAGAAAATCAACTCGCAACTCCATCTCAATGGATCAGCTCGCGACTTTTTCTCCACAGAAATCAGCTCGCGACTTTTTCTCCACAGAAATCAACTCGCGACTTCATCAACTCGCGACTTCGTCAATTCGCGACTCCATCTCAATGGATCAGTCGCGACTTTCTCTCCGCGACTTCGTCAACTCGCGACTCCATCTCAATGGATCAGTCGCGACTTTCTCTCCGAGAAAATCAACTCGCAACTCCATCTCAATGGATCAGCTCGCGACTTTTTCTCCACATAAATCAACTCGCGACTTCATCAACTCGCGACTTCGTCAATTCGCGACTCCATCTCAATGGATCAGTCGCGACTTTCTCTCCGTGAAAATCAACTCGCGACTCCATCTCAAGGGATCAGTCGCAACTTTCTCTCCGTGAAAATCAACTCGCGACTTCTTCAAGTCGCGACTTCATCAACTCGCGACTTCGTCAACTCGCGACTTCCTCTTCGGCGACAACGATGATTTGAGTAAATCTGCGACTCGCGCTCTTTTCCCCTTTTCAGTTTTTTCCCACTGGGTTTTCTAGACAAGGGTTTTACCGAGGCTTGTTCGCACATCTGTACATCTTCATCTCGTCACCTCGCATCTTCGAGCAGATTCATTCAACCAAGTCGACTCGCGATTTTGAAGGCTTTCTGTCAGCTCGCAGATATCGGAACAAATCTACCTTGACACCTCGCACTCTCGCACGATTCGTGGATCACAAGTAAAACCAACTCGCAGATTCGCGAAACTAGAAATCTACTCGCCAATAACAGCAACCGACTCGCAGTATTGAGTATTTGGGTTCGACAGCATCGCCGCTAACACGGTAAACGGCCTAAGCGGGAATCGATTTTTCAGACACCCTTACTTCAGCACTTTTAACTAAAACTGCTGAACTGGGGGGCTAACTGTAGGGGTCAAATCTCCCCTAGAAGAATCGATAAACCAAACGGCTTAACACGTGTTAAAGCGGTTCAGCGGTCGAACCCAGAAAACGCAGGCCCGTCAAAGGCCCATCACTGTTCATTCCAGCGCTGTTCGATCCTTCTAGACCGGCCCGACTCAGAGCGACCGGAACTGCTCAGGTCACCTCGACTGGAACTGTTCATACCGCCCAATTTTACCTATATATAGACATGTACCCCTTCACTTGTAGAGGATCCGAAATTTCTTGTAAAAACACTGTTTACAGCTCTGATCTTGATAAATAAAGAACCCTAATTCATAATTTAATTCTATCTTCCTCTAAGTGTTTGAAAACCCTAAAGAAGCTCTATTTCAAACGAATCTTCACAAATTCGATTGTGTGATTAATCCAGCACGCACAGAAACTCGTGACAAATCAAAGTAATAGTAGACTATTTGTTCAGCATCCATCCACTTCACTAAGAAGGATAAATTTCATATGAATATAAAGATTGTTTTTGAGAACATATTCCATTCATGTTATTACAAAGAGAGGACAATAAAGGCCGAAAGGAGTTCAAGTATTGAAAGTGTACTATCCACTATTCCGTCACAGGTTGAAACCGAATCTTACTCACTTTTTTTTTTGAACGTCTATTAATCTTACTCACTTTTTAAGATCTCAATTTATCAACCTATTTTTTGTTCCTGTTTCTTTTGTATTCTAAATTATTAACATATGGATAATATGATAATAGCCGAAAAATACATAATATGATAAAATGACCAATCCTAAAGTAATTCTGAATTATGTTAGCCGTGTTTTTTTGCTATGGCCAGCAGTGGAAGTGGCCCTTTGGAAATTGTATAGATTTACGTACCGTCGTGAAACTTTTGGAATGAAGCAACATTTAAGGTTGAAAACTTGAAAGAATAAGTTCCATCAATATTTTTTTAGTGACACACTTGTAACAACTAACAACTGTCGGTTAATTTTCTTTAGATTTCAATCATTTTAATATTGTCGGATCAAAATTTTTATTTTACCTCATAACCAGAAGTCACGATCGTTCGTTCACAAGTCGTAGCTATTGCACTTCAATATGCGACAATTAAATGTAATAAAACCTAAAGTAACGGAAACATTTCATCTGAACTAAATGCAACTCTTAACTTTAGAAATACTGTTTGATATTTACTCTTCATTTAATCTTAACGTATTAAGGAAAAAGGAATTATTTCTTTTTTTTTTCACCGGAAAATAATAATTTCATTGATATTAAAAAGTGATTACAAAGACATTATACAGAATTACTGAAACACAAATTATTACTTACCCAAATGTATGTGCCATACAATGAGAAAATTACAACAAAAGAGAGTTTCACTATGCTTTCCGAATAATAGCTTTACTCGCTAACCAATCACAAAATCGGTTATTGTCCAACTTCATATTTGATATTTCTCTGATGTGATTTGTACGCAGCATCTCTTGACTGAATTTATTTTTAGCAAACCGCATCTTATACTTGATGTGTCCATTATGTAATTCTGAACAATAGATACAACGGTACGAAATATTTGGTACAATGATCCATTTAAGACATTGTGACTCTGAAATTGAGTAATTTTACATGAAAATGATTTAGATTTCCTCTCTATCAAACCATCAATTATTATAGCCTTAGTAGTTATAGTATTCACTTTCCTCCCGTTAATACTACGTTTTACCTCCCGTTAATACTACGAAAACGTGTCCATAAACCTATGTATCTTTTTCTTCCATCTTGAAGTTTGTAGTGATTGTAGCTAAGGCCCGACTCGACCATGTTGAAGCACCATCATCGCATTGATGAACAAGAGATTGAAATCCCATTGATGTCGTAAGAAAATCTTACATTGCACCCATTGGTACTTCCACAAATTGACATTAAGATCCATCACTCTACCCAATATGCGATGATAAATTCAATAAATTCTTCTTTGATTCTATATCCAACTGTGAAGTATCTTTCCGGATTGAGAAAAATTTGATTTGGACACCATCTGAATTTGGTTATGGATTGGAGAAAACGATTCAATCATGAACCGATAGAAACCGAACGAAGAAATCTTCAACGGAAAGAGACCGACACATCGACTAAAAATGCAGTAGGAAGTAGGAACCAACGTAAAAGTAAGAAAAAAGGCATTTCATATATGATTGACTAAAAGAAAGAAAATGATGTAGCCATGTAGGCAAGAAAATTGGAACCAACAAAATAAAAGCGTAACCTATGATATTAATCTGTTTAAGAAGGTAGTGCTACCAGTACAAAAACTTAATCTATATCCAGCTATACAAGAACAAAATTTGTTTAACATCTCATGGATTTAACACTGTACACATGTTTAAATTGAGAAGAGAAATAAAATTTATGTAGTGATCAGAAAATTCGAAACTATATGACGTAAATAAATATATTTCTATATGATAATTACATTGAAATGGCGTATCTCATGCCATCACTAACCATGAGATGGTTAGCCTCGGAGCCACTGGCATAATCCCCGGACATCCACAGTCCATCTATCCTGTTAACTGGTGGTACCGCAAAGCACGAGATGATCCAGAACGGGAAACGCATGATAACGGTGTTAATCCCGTCTCGTCTTCCGTGAGCTACTCCTGTCACCGTGCTGTTAACATTGGCGGTAGTCGACGCCAAGTCGCTCTCGTCAGCAACACGCTGGCTTTTGCGAAGGTTTTGGAGGTTGCGACGGAGTGCGGAGAGCATGTGTCTCATCTCCGATCTCTAGTTTCTGTCTTTTGCTTCTTTTTTTCTGGATTCTTGAATGAAAATGAATGTTGATGAGATAGGACTTGGGAGAGAGAACCGTATGGGCTTGTTTTATTAAGTGAAAGATTGCAAGTGGGCAACTTGGAATTTGCTTTTCATTATTAGTGCTACTCTTTATCATCTATATTTTATGTTCTTACGTATAACTTTTATATATTCTACTAATTATTATTCTTCTTTTTTATGTTTAGTAACAAATGGGAAATGGTAGGGATAAATTCCATCTTTCGCCCTCTATAATTTACTCTCATGATTCGGTGATCCTCCATATCTTTTAGGGTGAAGTTTAATTGGTTTTGTGAATGAATAACATCTTTTTGGTTCTTTTCTATTATATTAGTGTTTTCTATTTTACTAGGCCATATCTTATCAAACGCCAACTCACTATTTAGGGTTAAAATATTATTGCTACAATGATAAATAGAGGAGTACGTAATTCATCGAACCCTCTGGTCCGTATCATCTCATGTAGGGCTGGGCAAAAAATCCGTTAAAACTGATTCGATCCGCGATTCGTTTTGATCCGAACCGAAAAATTTGAATATCCGCAAAGTTTCGAAGCAAAGCAAATACTAAAATAGGCGATCCGTCAAATACAAAGCAAATCACGAATAATGTTTTTAAAAAGACCATTATCCGATCCGATCCGTATATATATACAAATACATATGTCATTTATATAAAGTAACATGTAAGTCTAATGTGTATGATTAGGTTTTATTGTTAACCCATTTATTTTCACTAAATATTTAATTTTTATGATGATTAAATTACAAAAAAAAAGAATAATAATAATATTAAAAATAATAACGGATCGGATCGGATAATCGCGGATATCTTAAAAAAATTTCGGATATTTGTTTTTTCACGGATCGAATCGGATATCCGCGGATAGCAAAAAAAATTTCGGATATCCGAATTTCCGGATATCCAAAATTTCACGGATCAGATCGGATCGGAAAATCAAATATCCGTTTAACACGGATCGGATCACGGATACCTGCATTTTTCCGGATATTTGCTCCGTGGCGAGGGCTAATCTCATGACACCACTAAAACTTCCAACTTCTCGTGAATTTAAGACCTATACTTGACAGACTCGGCTCATAAAATTAGTGAACCTGTGCGAATTGGTTTATTTTTGTAAGAATATTAGATTTATTATTTTAAAAGGCCCATAATTGGAAAACAAATTTGGATTAAGTGGAAATGCACCCTTGACACATGCCAATGGTCGGCCCTGCTCCTTTACACAAATTACATTCAAGGTGTTTTGGCAATCTGGAGCCACAAAGGCTAAATAGTTCAACACTTACAGTACTCTTGAAAATAACAACTACTTGTTGTATAGTGCGGTTCTTGATTGCAACTTTTAGTTTTAGATGTGACTGTCATAATTTTGTTATGGACCACTCGTAATCAGTGTTTTTAAAATCGGACTGGACCGGGGTCGAACCGGATTAAACTAAAAATTCTGATGAAATTTAATATTTCTTTTATTTTGATTTGATATTTGAAAGATTCTAACATATTATTTTAGTTTTAGATGTGACTGTCATAATTTTGTTATGGACCACTCGTAATCAGTGTTTTTAAAATCGGACCGGACCGGGGTCGAACCGGATTAAACCGGAAACCGGCTAATGGTCCGGTTTGGTTCAACTTAAAAATCCAAATATAGTTAAACTGGATATCAAACCGGATTGAACCGGCAAAAAATCGGAAACCGGTATCGAACTGAACCGCATCAAACCGGATTTAATAATTTTGTGAATTAAAATTTTTTCATTTTTTTCTTTTAGTTATAAGTTTTTAGCCAATTTGATAAAACTATTGAAATAGTAAAGTTTTTCCATATAAAAATATTTTTAAATTATAAAACGATTAAAGGTTTAGACTAAAATGCTTAAATTTGCTATAATTGTGTTAGTATCTATAATTTAGTTTTATTTTGCCATTGAAAACTTTTTGTTTTTCCAAATGTTTGTAATAATTGAAATGTTTTTTTTGATATTTGGATATAAGACCAGATATATAAACTTATGGTCGATACATATTGACATATAAATAAAAGAAAAATATAAGACCAAATATATAAATTAATATTTAAACAAAACTATTAAACCCGGTTGAACCCGGTTGGACCATATTAACCCACGACCCAAAAGTTTTTCTGGTTCGGTCGCCGGTCCGGTTTTAAAAACATGGCTCGTAATTATATATTTATCAATTTGTTTCTTTTTGTACCAATAATGATAAATATCTAAGGGGCAATTACAAATATGCCACATGGCAAATTACGACTGGTCCAAAAAAATTAGATTAATACGTTTGTGATTTTAAAAATAAATATTTATTTTATTAATAATCTTATTTATTTAGTTAAAAATTTTACATATCAATTATAACTAATACACACATTTAATATTTATTTAGGTATAAAGATTATTAATAATCTTACATATCTTCAATTTTGTAAAATCATCAGTTTCACCATCTCAGAAAATTATTGAAATAGAGCTTCGTATTTTATTGATTGACAACTGAGAATTACATGGAATAATTAACTACTACCATATAACCATGATTGACATTTTCGACAAGTATACATAGATGAAAGTATACATCAAAGTTCATCATTTTTGTAACTCTTATTCGGCAATGAAGATGACTCAAGAAGATATCTTGTGGCCATGGAAGCAAGAAGGGAAGCACCATAAGGTAATACATCTTCATTAACTTCAAAATACGGCGAGTGAGGATTCGCCATTGGCGAATGAGTTTCATTTTGCATTCCAACAAAGCTAAAATGTCCCGGCATCGCCTCTTGGTAGAAGGCAAAATCCTCTGATACCATCACTGGTAACGTCTCAAAATAATTCTCAATCCCTACCATATCAATTGATACGTTCTTGTAAAGTTGGTGCAAGGCTTCGTCGTTATCAGTTGGCGGAAAGGGCGGGGAAATCTCTTCAAGGAAATCAATTGTTGCATTACACAAATGTACACTCGCTTGCCTTGCAATAACCTAAAACATTGGAATCATTAGAGAGTTTAAAACTCCGAGGCCCAAACTACACATCGGTCAAAGTTACTGACCTGCTCAATTCTTTCCTTGAGTTGCTTTAAGCTTTGAGATGAAAGGGCTCGAAATGTACCACCAATAGTAACATAGTCTGGAATGACATTAAACGCATCACTGCCTTCAAATTTAGCAACTGTAACCACCTGCATGTTACCTCATGGTTATAAAAGTTGAATTACAATAAATGTTATAATTCGATGTAACTTGTTGTTATGTGGTAAAATTTGTATATTATACCTGAGAGTCTAAAGGATCTGCCTCTCGTGAAACAATGTGTTGTAAGCTTAAAACAATACTTGAAGCTGCCACTACCGGATCTATGGCGAATTGAGGAAGAGCTGCATGACCTCCTCTACCACTTATCTTAGCTTCGAAACGGCCACTACCAGCCATGAATAGATTTGCTCTCGAGGTAACTTGACCTAATCCCAATAGATTTGCAACATGTATTCCAAAGATTGCACTCGCTTTCTTCAATACTCCAGCCTCCACAATTTTCTTTGCACCTGCTCCTCCTTCCTCAGCTGGTTGGAAAACAAGAATCACTGTACCCTGAAGAAAAAAAAATGTCCAAAAAATCTCAGATTCAAAATCTTAAGAAGGAAGTTTGCTTTGGAAAATCCAGTACAGCATTAGAACCTTTAGCTCTTTTTCGTGTTCTTTGAGCAATTTTGTAGCACCAAGGAGCATTGTAGTATGAGCGTCATGTCCACAAGCGTGCATCTTCCCTGGAATCTTACTCGCGTGCTCCCATTCCACCATTTCCTACACAATTCATCATCATGTATTCATTAAGAATCCATCATAAAGTAATTCAATATCACACTAAAATCAGATCTCTGAGTCATATGAACTGAGAACATTTTTACTAGAAACATTATACGGTAGATATTCTATAAATTAATAAATACGATAAATTAATAAAATTTTCTGGTACTGAATTGGTCCGGTTCAAAATACAACACAGTTCAATAAAATAATAAGACAATAATTTTGTAAAAATATCATGAAATAATAATTAGTCTATATTTCTTCCATTTGATAGTAGATGATATTTTCCGAAGAAAAACAGTTTAATATTTTCAATTTTATTAAGAGTTAATTACTCTTTTACTGTTTCAAACCATTTGTATCTTTTAAATTTGTTTTATCATTGGTTAAATTGTGTTTTACAATAATGGTTAAAGTAGTCATGCTAATCAGACCTTCTAAAACACCTATGAAATACGAGCGATTTGATCCCTCCTTGGGTACGTAGGCAGCCTTATAAATGCGCAATTGCGAACACATAAAAAAACTTCTTTACGTCTTAGTCAAAAGACCTTTGAAGGTACCTATAAAGCTCTGATTCATGCTGATCAAACCTTCGAAAATACCTACGTCGACAATAACGTCCGACACGATCTTCCCGTTACGACTTGCTTATTGATTCTTTGTAATTATATGGAAACTCATTGATCAAGAAAGCTAATTATCTTCTCGTCATTCCGTAGTACTGTTTTCTTTTAATTCGGTTAAATTTTGCACAAACACATACCACTACATCATTACAAATTTACAATAGTAAATTATAATTTTATTTTTATCAAATACATTTAAGTCCGCACATGGTGCGGGAAGTCAGCTAGTTTTTTTTTTTGGACAACCAGGAAATCACTTAGTTTTGATCTAATTTAGAATACTAAAAATTGACAATTTTATAAATTAATAAAGAAGACCTTTAAGTCATTTTGTTCTTAGTTGCATCCTTATGGTATTTACAAATTTTAAAAAAATGAACAGAATGGCATCCAAATACAAACATCCACATGCATATATAAACCAAAAGTTACGACAGAAAAACATCATCCAAATTCAAAAAACAAGCAGTCCATTAGTTACCTGCATAGGAAGTGCATCCATATCTGCCCTCAATGCAACAAAGGGGGCCTGACCAGTTCCGACAGAACCAATAACACCAGTTACCGCAACTCCATGGTCATAAGACACACCCATCTTATCTAATTCCGCCCTGACGACCTTAGATGTCTCTACTTCCTCGTAACCTAATTCAGGATGCTCATGGATTTTCCTTCGGATCCCAATCATCCAATTGAAAATATCATCTCTTTTAGCCAAAGTAAGAAACTTTTGAGGGATTTGAGATAACCCATCAGAGGTTAAGGAAGCAGAACATGGAATAAGACAAGAATTGAGTAAGTGAAGGATCAAAACAAAGGAAACTAGTTTGTAGAAACTCATGGCTAGATTGGAGAGAGTTGTATGTGTGATGATGAAGCAATGAAACAGAAGCACAAAGCTGTATTTAAACCCTAACAACTCACAAATAGCAAGCCAAGTACAACACGGAAACTCAAAAACTTTTAACAACCTCTATGTTCGTTTGTGAATTTGTATTTGCATAAGATCCTCATGTTCTTTGTAATTTTCTTGGACCACAATTCACCAAAAAGTAAAAAGAAAAGAAAAGATTCCTTTCCCAACTTTATTACTTGATAATGTATGATCAATTAGCGCGGGTTTTTAACTAATATCTTACTTATTCAAAATCATATGTTATTAGTTTGTGTTTTTTTTTATAAACTATTTTAGGAGTATTACAGATTGAATAACCAACATTTGTTATTTACTATGAATCACAAAATAGTTGGAATTCAAGATCGAATCCATTCCGGTTTCAAAAATTTATTGAAAATTTATAACTTAGATAAGTATTTAGATTGATTTATTATTAATAGAAAATTATTAGACTAAACTGATATATGCATGTAAAGATAGTGTTGAACAAAACTAACAAGACAAATCTATACCGATTGATGAACGAGAATGATAATTTGTTGTAAAAATTGTGGGTAATCGAGATTTTTTTTTTTTTTGTAGTGTTTTCAGAAATTGTGAAATATAAAAATAATAGAGGCATTTTTGTTAGAGATCTTCTCATGGTACATGTATAGACGTTCGCCGTGATCTGTTTTAAGGGTTAGATAATTGTCAATCGTGAGCATAATGCAAATTGAATATTTATCATGCACATGGTACATACAGAAATTATATGTTTATAGAGTTGTCTAAGAAGTTGTTCGTCATGTTTTCAATTGCTATAAATAATTTAATTTGTTTGCCGTAAATGGTAAACTCATCATTTCTATTATGGAATAAAAAAAATTAAAGAATATATATCATCTCGTTGGAGACGAAAACATGAATTAAAGTAAACTAGAGTTAATTTTACTTTCATATACTGATTTGCAAAAAAAAATTGTTTGTATAGAGTCATTTCATCTTCAGTTTTGGTTTACCACCAAAAATAAACCTAGTTTTTTTTTCCCAATGGTTCTAATTAAGTGATGGGACGGTCCTTTGGCATTTGGTACAAATAGCTATAAGCAGATTGCGACACACACAACATAGGTATAAACTCTAGCTGGTTAATTCCCAAAAATACCACCATTGTTTTGTGGTATTTGTGATAACTCTCCTTGTGGAGGCATCCTTGATCAAATTAAGATTGTATCTCCGTAATCTCATGGCAGACTCTGCCTCTTTTGATTTATAGTGAACGTCTACCTCAGTCTGATGCTGGACAATTTACATTACGCAATAACGATTCAAACTCCGAAAGTAGGGGTGAAATATATATTTTTGTTTTAAATTTTATTAATGTTTTTCTTATTTTTCTCATTTGGCAGGAACTTCCAGTTAGTAAAACTCATGTTTTGGATTCGGACAGAGCTATTTTTTCTTTGTTCCACCCGTAGCCCGAGATCTACAAGCATATCGACGGGTTGAAGGAGATCGTGAAGGAGAATAACTCTCGGGCCAAGGCATTAGAAGCTAAATGCGGAATTCAAAGCCTTGTTCCATGAGCTTCTAAAGATGTATGTGTAGAACAACCGTATTATCGAACAAATTTGTAAACATACACTAGTATGGAAAATCGTCTTTCTATGTTTTATTTTTATTACTAGTTGTTTTTACACCCGTGGGTGTTGTTATTGGAAGTAAGATTTTTTATGATTTAGCTTCTTCGGAGACATCCAATAAAACTGGAACAATTTAATGAGTTGATACAAAAACTCCAATATACTTTCTGTATATCATAGATGTAAACCGAATTTCCCTTTAATTAATATATTTTTTGGTTCAAGTGTCGAAAAATGTGTACTATATATCAAGAAAGTGTCTAGAGATCGAGTGGACCAATACGGAAACAATAACTTTTTGGCCATAGGAAAAAAACATAAAGTGGGATTCTAAACATCATGGGTTGTAGTAGAACCAAGGAGTTTGTCTTCTTCAAGTGAAATCTCACCCATTGGATGTGATTTAGTGATCTTGTTCCACTCGTTCTCTACTCTGAAAAATACCCATTGAAAACGTCTCAACATCTCCATGGCTGTCATTGTGAACACCGTTAGGTAGTTATGCCTCAAATGTGCCGATAATTTGTATGTCCATGCGCATCTCAGCACCAGATTGCTCCCTATCACCCAGAAATACACCTGCAAACTCGTAATATTCGACAGTTACAAAACATCACAATACAAAGAAAACACAAGGCTGTTTCCATCGGAAATAGATACTCACCCATTGCCGGCCATATAACAGAGTTGATATGTAACTTGGTCGGCTAAACTTGAAGATCTTAGTGAAACCACTGCACAAAAGAAAGAAGTGATGTGATTATAATGATATGACGAATACTGTTTAGTGGTTAGGAGGAGGATGTGGTTTCAACTTATTACCTCAAGTCCCAATCTCGGGTTACGTCCCAGTAGAATGAGTAAAGTGAGTTGATGACACTAGAGAATAGCCAGAAAGGTCGGTAATACGATGTCCAACTCTCGGGCATCACGTGATATTTAAGCGCAGAGAGGAAGATCACAGGCACTGCTGTTGAATACTTCAGAGCTGAATAAATCACAGATTATCTATAAGATTGATGATAGGAAACAAGAATCTTTCTTACTAATGTTTGGGACAATGTAACATCAATGCTCATAGTAACGGCTTTTTACCATTTAAAAGAGATGACTTTTCCTTTGTATCCTTGTATTGTCGAAGACATTGCAAAAGACGACAAATGTAGGGGAAAACAAGAACCAAAGGAATTGCGATTTGATGACTGCCACAAACAGCGTCAGCTTCAAACCACGCAATCGTTGCGACCTGAAATTCCAGGAAACGTCTTTAACCTTATATATCCAATCATTTTACAACAAACAACATGGATTAAAATGCAGACAACCAGGATTCCATTAGTTCATCAGAAAAACTAGGCTAGTGAATATTTAGCTGGTATATCGTATACTGGTGTCTGTCATTCTTGGAGGATAAATTTTCCGTTCTACAGATCGATCTATTTGTTCCTCCAGCATAACAGATTTCTAATCTATATTAGAAGTCACAAGTAATGATTTGACTGAGTAAAGCAATTACCTGTCTATGCACCATCCGGCAAACGGACCGCTCTAAGTCGGAAAACACCTGCATATAAATTACCAATACCACTAATGAATGAGAATCAAGAATCATCAGAACAATAGCTATTGGCACCAAGTAAAATGTAAAAGAGAAATGTCGAGTCAATCCCATCCGTTGGCCAAATAAAGAAAAGAGGTACCAGTTACACTAAGCCTCCGGCTAACAATATTCTGTTTCCGACAACATATTTCGTACCACATAATTATTATTAGATTTTATAAAGCTCTCACAGAACTATATAAAATTTCATACCTTTACCATCGAGGTCAGAATATCTGCCAAAAAGAAGTCTGGAAATGTAATTGACTGTGAAACAGAAAATCCGCATCAGATCTTCATGCTAAATGAACTTTACAAGACTACTGATCAAGCATAACACAAATTTCAATCGGTAGCTGTCTATCACTTTACCTGCAGTGGAAAAGCTATCCTCCATAATGTTCTGAGCAGAAAATATCGACTTGACAAGTAGAAGATATCGAAGGGAAATATCAGAACCAAAGCAAAAGCAATGTACAGGAGCACCTGCAGGCAGTGAAAATATAAACCTTAAGCATAGCTTAGCTAGATTAATATGGCATACAAAGAGAAAACATGGTAAAGCAATAAACATAAAATGTGCTATAAAGATTATAAGAAGGACATAAAGCTAACCGGTTGTGAAGCAGCCAAAGATACTTCCCCATGAGAATACAGATATAGATATGCAGTCATACTAGTTGGGACAATGATTGTCATCCACATACTACACTGCAGCCAAAAATTACACAAAAGAGAAACAACAAGATCCACATACGAACTCAGAACAATACGGTAATGGAAAAAAAAAAAAAAAAGGACTTATACTGAACTTAAATACCTTCCACATCTCTCTATGAGTAAGGTGATTATGATCAAGATCAAAGACTTTGGCATAATTGACAGTTCCTTGAGAGAACACCCATAAGTTAACTCCCCACAGCCAAACCATCATCGTCTAACAAGCCGAGAACATATAATCAGCAGAGAAAAGACGTCTTAAAGGCCAATAGAACGTAGACTCTCGACTTACCACGAGAAGAAGAGGGTTGTAATAAAGAAAAGCTTCGTACAAAAATAAATCTCGCAAGTCAATGCTCATTCTCATGACTGAATCCCATCCAATCTAATTCAAACAAAGATAAGCAACGTCCTTAATAAAGTTGACCAAAATTCACATTGAACAGCAATAAACTTGAATAAAAGAACTTACCTTGCAGCAACATAACGCCCAAAAAATAAACAAAACAACCTGTAAAGTTTTAAATCAATTAAAAATCTTATACAGAACCAAAAAGAGATGATTTCTTCAGTCATATATCAATTCAAAAGCAAACCTTAAATCTCCAGAGGAAAATTGGAGAAGGAACCATTGTTGTAATATGAAGTGGTGAAGTTGAACCTTTGAGGTCACCCATTTCTGCTGATACACTACCTAGAAGCACGTTTACACCTGAAAATTACAAAAAAACCTAATGAAGAAATCACAAGAGACAAGATCTCCTCTGTAGGAAATAAGATTGGAATCTAGAACAGTTTCTCGCTTTGTTCAGGATCCACGAATCTACACATACATGCATTGTATTAAGAGCTGAGATTGAAAACTAGGGCTTTACCAGGATCAACGAAAACAGATTTGCTACTAGATTTCCGAAGATGAGGACTATTGGAAGAGATTGTTGCTGGATTTTCAAACATGATCGGAATTTCATGATTCTCGGAGGAGTTTATAGAAAGAGATGATGATGCATCATCACTTTCAGAGAAGATCGAATCGGAGAAAGGAAGAAGAAACCCAGAAGAAGAGAATGGGAGATTTTGAAGGGAGGGTTTCGCTTTTCGCTTGCAGATCTTCAACGGATTGAGTAGTGATTAAGCGAAACTCTCTTTCTTTTGCCGTTAGGATTTAGAATCAGACTCTTTTGTTTATTGTCATCATTATTAGTATTTTTCATTTGGGCTTTGTAGGCCCATATTTATTATACATTTGAAGAAGCATGAGAAACATGCTTGTAACTTGATCACAACTTTTAGATATTTATACATCAACTATAGTTTTGTTGGTTGTAATCCTTATTTTATTTTTAGTTTTATCACAATATGTTCTGAAACCATAAGTAACAAGTGTGGAACCTGGATTTATATGATTTGGTAAAAATAGCTTCATCACTTGTAAATTGTAATAATCGACACAATGTATTTGAGTCATCACTTCGAGAATCAATTATGTAAAGGATGCAAATTAGTTTAGATTATCTTCAACCGATGTAAAGAAATAAAATAGACGACATGGCATATCTGATTCTTTTAGTAGCGTCGAGACCATATTTGAGTCATAAATGTTTAAATTCGAATGCAACCACAAAAGATCAAGACAACTACATCGAATCAAATCATTGGATTGGACGGTCATATTTCCTCTTTGGACCCATCGAGAGTATCCTTGGATTAACTTTAGTTTTTAAAAGTCTTTTCTTTTGTGTTGTTCATTAGAGTCTTAGTGGATGCATTTACTTTTTTGTTTGTGTTTTTAGATCTTAAGTGTGTGAGATACTTTTGGCCTTTTGATTTGCGGATTTAGTTTGTTTGAGAGATCCAGACTTACTCGTTGGCCTATCACTATACATATAATATATATTTATGACTATTTAGCATAACCATATAGTTCCATGTTGATAACATGTTCTAAAAAGAAAGAAAATTCATAAAAATAAATATAAATAAAGAAAAAAATTTTATGCACAGTGAATTGGATACCAAAAAATATGAAGGAAAAGGTGGATAGCTCGCTACAGGAGAGGATGTTAACAATAATGAGTCCAATCCTTCTCTTTCTTTAGTGGCTACATCGGTTAGCGAGCTTCCTTGTTACAAAAAAATTCCTTGAATATCTTTGAATATTTTTTGCTTGTCATTAATCCGTGTATGAGCTGTGCCGGCCCTGGGCACAAGCAAGGGCCGGCATTGTGTATGAGTTATTTTTCTACTTCTAAAGTTCTATCTTTCGTTTCCAAATATTGTCTCCATATAGAAGAGTAACTGAAATAAGTCATAGTAGGGGTCACTCCTTTTCCCTCTGTCTCATCTACCTATTCCATGAGAGAAGCTGAGAGAAAGAATGATTCTTATCATTGAATGAATGTTCTATCTTACAATGAACGACTCGTAGTTTATAGACGTAAAAATATAAGTTATTGTACATGCAAAGTGACGGTGGATTCCACACAATAAACTTTACGCGAATTTACTCGTGTATATTTCTGACTTCCCTGGACTTTTTTTTTTTTATTCACTTTCGTAACAAATATAATAAAATTTCAATTAATATAAAACTTAGTTTGCCAATCTTCATTAAAAATAAATTAGTAAAATGTACCATAAATCAATTCTTTCACAGTCACTCAAGCAATATTCCCCCTTAATTGATTCAATAAATAAAATAAAAATAAATAGTAAAGAAAAAAAAGGCCTCCCCTTCTCTATCATCATTTCGTAATTTCCATTTGTCGCAGGTTTCGTCGTGCACTCTTCTTTCATTCTTTCGCCTTTTCTCCTCTTTGACGCCAACTCTGAATCATCCTTCATCGTTCGAGATCATGAACACGATTCACATTCAATCTCGTCTTCTCTAAGGTCTATATTTCTCCAATCATCTCTTTCAAAGGTTTGAATCATCTTCCTCATCTTCCCATTTCTCTGTTACATCCGATCGATAATTCATCAATGCCGTAGTTTTCTCGATCCTTGATTTTTTACCGTTTAATCCAAATTCCGATTCCGATTCCCGTTGGTTCTTCTCTGATTTTTGTTACGGTTTCCTGTTCGATTAAGGATTTCGTTTGAATCGGCGGAGAAAACGTTTAGGAAATGTCTAGCTACGTTGGTGTTCTCGTCTCTGATCCATGGTTACAGAGCCAGTTTACACAAGTCGAATTGCGCACCCTTAAATCCAAGGTATATTAACACCTTCAGCTTCTTCTTTGATTCTGGGTATAGATATGACTTTTGAATCTCTTTTTTTTTCTGTGTGTGTTAGTTTGTTTCAAATAAAACACAATTAGGTCGTTTCACTATCGGAGATTTACCACCTGTTTTCGAAAAGTTGAAAGCTTTTAATGGTACCATTGATGAGGATGAGATCAAATCTGTATTAGACAAGTCTTATTCCAATGCTGATGAAGATGTCGATTTCGAGACCTTTCTTCGGGTCAGTTTGTCTTCTCCTTTCATCAGGTTTAGATTATTTGCTAGAGTTCGAATATTTAGTATGGATGCTTTTGTGTAGGCCTTTTTAAGTGTGCAAGCCCGAGGAGTCGAAAAAACAGGAGGAACAAAAGGTTCTTCTTCGTTTCTCAAAACTAGCACTACAACGGTTCATCATGCCATTAATGAATCCGAGAAGGCTTCGTATGTTTCACATATCAATAGTTACTTGAGAGAAGATCCTTTCTTGAAGAACTATCTTCCTATGGATCCCGCGACAAATGCTTTGTTTGATCTTGTTAAAGATGGTGTTCTTTTGTGGTATATATTATTTTCTTCCTTTGTTCATTTTACCAAACTAATAGTATTTTGCAATACATTCAGTTATTTAATGTGGTTGTTTTGTTTTTGTGCAGTAAGCTTATAAATATTGCTGTTCCTGGGACCATCGATGAACGGGCTATCAACACAAAGAAAACGCTTAACCCATGGGAGAGGAACGAGAACCTTACTCTAGGTCTCAATTCTGCCAAAGCAATTGGCTGCACAGTGGTTAACATTGGAACACAGGACATTGCTGAAGGAAGAGTGAGTAATTCCCTGACAAACAAAGGAAATAAAAATCTTTCGTTCCTCTGTTTGCTTGATGTTCCAGTTTTGAATTGTTCTTTTTCCTTTTATTTTGCAGCCATATCTCGTACTTGGGTTGATATCTCAGATTATAAAGGTATTGACCTTACGCGTTTCAAGTTCATAGGAGTTCTTATACATTGTGTTAATGTTGAATTGTCGTAAACTTACCAACTCTTGAATTTTTTTTGTTGTTCTTGGGGAAAAATATCAGATCCAATTGTTGGCTGATCTCAATTTTAAGAAAACTCCATCACTTTTTGAACTGGTGGACGACACTCAGGTAAATAAATTTGACTTGTTTTCAACTCTTTCTATGAGTTTTTATTGTCATGAGACTGAAGCTACATAAATTCTTCATGACGTTGCAGGATGCAGAGGAGCTCATGGGATTGGCTCCTGAAAAAGTTTTGCTAAAATGGATGAATTTTCATCTGAAGAAAGCTGGTTATGAAAAGCAGGTTACAAATTTTTCTTCCGACGTAAAGGTAACTTGCCCCTGCTTCCTTTGGTCCTCAATAACATATATTTTCTTTTATTAGACACAGCGTTACGACTTTATAACAATCTTGACAGTGATGCTTTTTTCTTTTTTGGGTACTTGTCCCAGAAACTATAACGTTTCACTTTCTAGCTGTTCATAACCTCAGTTCTCTTTTCTGTTTGCAGGATGGTGAGGCATATGCATACCTGCTTAATGCTCTAGCTCCAGAACACAGTACACATGTGGCATTAGAGGCCAAAGACCCCACAGAAAGAGCGAAAAAGGTGCTTGAGCAGGCTGAGAAGTTGGATTGTAAAAGATACCTCTCTCCTAAAGATATAGTGGATGGCTCAGCAAATCTTAACCTTGCATTTGTGGCGCAAATATTCCATAACAGGTCAGTAGCAATCTTGACTCTTAGCTTTACACAACTTGAGTGCATCTTTCCAATGGTTTTGGGATTACTAATTATCTCAAAATTCCTATGGTTGTTGCGTGATCAATGCTATTCTATGTTTTTGATTATACCTCTGCTAGTGTTTTGACAGGGTTTCAAAATGAGTCAGAAAGCTGATAATGATTTTGGTTTGGCTGCTTTATTAGTTTCATTTTCTTCGTTACAGGAATGGATTGACTGTTGACACTTCAAAGACGTCATTTGCTGAGATGATGACAGATGATATCGAAACTTCACGAGAAGAAAGATGTTTCCGCCTTTGGATTAACAGTCTTGGGACTGCCACTTATGTCAACAATGTTTTTGAGGATCTTAGGAATGGGTGAGCAATGGAAATCTGTTTCAGGAAGTTTTATTTTTTCATCTGCTTCTATCTAAACTTAATCTCATCCAGGTGGGTTCTTCTTGAAGTTCTCGACAAAGTTTCACCTGGCTCAGTCAACTGGAAACTTGCAAATAAACCTCCCATAAAAATGCCATTCAAAAAGGTTGAGAACTGCAACGAAGTTATAAAGATCGGGAAAGAACTGCGCTTTTCCCTTGTCAATGTAGCTGGTAATGACATTGTGCAAGGAAATAAGAAACTCCTTCTCGGTAAGTACTCCTTAAAGGCACACTAATAAAATAATGAACTTCCATATATCAGGCTCGTCGACCAAATATAACTGTTAGTATTGATTTTTTTAGGGTTGATTATAATTGGTAGAACAATATGTAATTTCTGGTATCATCAATGATTCTGCAGCATTTTTGTGGCAACTAATGAGATATACAATGCTCCAACTTCTGAAGAACTTAAGATCTCACTCGCAAGGTAAAGAAATTACAGATGTAGATATTCTCAACTGGGCGAACAGGAAAGTGAAGAGAGCAGGTCGAACTTGTCAAGCTGATAGCTTTAGGGTAAGTGTCAACCAAGTACCGATGTGATTCGTGGAGACCCATCTTCATAAACCTAACAGTTTGATGGCTATTTTTCTCTGATATTAGGACAAGAATCTGTCTACTGGAATGTTCTTTCTGGAACTTCTGAGTGCGGTCGAGCCAAGAGTTGTCAACTGGAGCCTCGTCACCAATGGAGAAACAGGTAAACTATGATGATTCAACTTCATTGCTTGTTTCTTCCCTATTGTTTGCTGGATGCTTCTTATTCTTCGGTGTAAAGTCTTCTTTTAGTGGTCAAAGAGTGAGTTATGTTTGGTTGTGATTGGCACAGAGGAGGAAAAGAAGTTGAATGCCACATACACAATCAGTGTTGCACGGAAGCTCGGATGTTCCATATTCTTGTTACCTGAGGATATCATAGAGGTAGATAATATATATATATTATAGATAAATAAGCTTGAATGCTTTTTTTGGGCTTTTTCTGAGTCAGTTTTTACTTGTGTAAACAGGTGAACCAGAAGATGATGCTTATTTTGACGGCTAGTATCATGTACTGGAGCCTCCAGCAACAATCAGACACAGAGTCTACTGTCTCAGAAGATGCCACTGATGAAGGCGATGCAAATTCTGTTACGGGTGAAACATCCAATTTGTCCATTGATGGAGTTTCCGAGTCTTCTCCTTGCGTCGAAGATGAAGAACTGCCAACCAAGGCGGAGGAGGAGATTGATGGTGAGAATAATAAAGAAGCATAACAAGTTTGAATGTTGATTTTATGTCTGTTTTTTTGTTACTGCGTGAAGTTTGAGCATTGGAGATTATTTTTGGATTGGCAATGCATGAGAGAAAGAAAACCCAAAGAAAGAAAGAAAGAAAAGCAATTGTTTTTTTTTCATGTATACAAACAAAGAGGGTTTTGTACACACAAACCTCATTTTTGAATTGTGAACGTTCTTTATTTTTTTTAATTTTTTTTGAGGGGGAATTATTTATTTTGTCATTTTGTTTTTAGTTTCTTTCCATTTTTGAGTTGTTGCGAGGATTCTCACTTTTAATTCAACATGACAAATTTATACTGCAATTTTGTAAATGGAAATACGTAAAATCCTGTTTGTTTCTTAACTTGTGTTTGAAAAAATAATTTACTTGAAAATTCTCTTGAGAAGAACTATTTACCATAAAATGAGCTTCAAATAATCGAAATATAACTTTTGAGAAGGAGTTCAAACACGAGATTGTGTATTTTTTTCTTGTAATTCAGACATTTTTGTTTGAGATTGTTCGTCAGGAGAACTATCCAACCGGTATCACTTATTCAACATATGGTGATTATTGAGAAATTTAGTACTACAATTTGCTTCCAAAAATAAATTTCTTCCGAGTATGTAAAATAAAAAAGACGTCAAAAAAAAAAAAAAAATCTTCGTTAGATTTTATGTGTGTGTGTTTTAATACGTCATTCATCGTATGTGCATACGTAATAAAATCACATTTTATTATACAAGTCACAAACAGATAATAATCTGTTCTTCTCTCCATCTATATATAAAAGAGAGAGAGAGAGAAAAACCACATTTCTTCTTCTACAAGTCCAAAAGATAATAATCTGTTCTTCCTAATCTCTCTCTAATCGGAATTTTGTCACCTATAAATATCTCTCTGCGCAAAACTCTGAAATTGAGGTACAGGGTTCAAACATCTCTCTCTTCGTCGTCGTTAATTCCCCAATTCTCTGTGATTTTGATGCTATTGATGTGAAATTGAATTAAGAATTGAAATTGTATTGATCGATTCCAATATCCGGATCTTCAGATTCCTTTATCCATGGCCGTTGGCGATAGTAGCTTGGAGAATTCTCAACGCATGGAAGATTCTGGAAGAACAATCAGAGTTTCAGTTATCTGGAAGGGAAACAATTACACGGTGGAGATCGATTCCGATGCGAATCTGAAGGATTTAGGTTACGAATTGAGAAAATTAACCGGAGTTATGGCGGAGACACTTCGTTTAATCGTTCCTCGGTTAAATGAAAAAGGTTCGACATTGTTACTTCCTTTCTCTGATGAGCATTCGAATTTGAGCTTGCACGAAGCTTCCATAATTGAGGTTAGTCTCTTGGAATTCTGATCCTGAAAATGTTGTAAACGGAGTAATTAGTGTTCTAGTTATAGCTTAAGGGTGCTTAAAGGTTTATGAATTTCGTTTCACTATGGGATTTTCCGAAGATTTCTCGGGTTTAAATTCCGTCTATTTGGTACTTTCTTCTCTTTGTTTAGGAGAAAACTATTAGGATGATGGGAGTGACTGAAGAAGAGGTAGGTGGAGTTTTAACAGATGCAATGCCTGACATGAGGATACTTGGCTTTGAGGAAGAAGAGAGAAGGCTTAGGCAAAAGAAGTCCTATTTTTCGAGTAATTCAATAAAGCTTCCACAGGGTCCTTACATCTTCTCTGATTTCCGCACTCTTCAACTTCCGGGGATAGAGGTAATTCTTTTGAATTTCCATTGTCTAAGGTTTATACTTGCGGTATTTTTCCTCTTATGCCATAACTTTACTAGCAGTATGAATGAATAAAGTGACCCGAGATGTTTGTTCGTGCAGTTAAACCCTCCCGCTTCTGCTGCTTTAAAGAGAATGCACATGCTTGCAGCAGACCCTGGAATTATTGCTGTTATGAACAAGGTTTTTTTTAAACTATTATGAGAAACTTATCATAGCGTATCGATAATGTACCAATAGGTTTCGTTTTATATTTGTAGCATCGTTGGAGAGTAGGAATCATGACAGAACTCGCCCCACTTGGTTATGTTGGTGTTAGTCCGCGATGCCTTCTCGGATTTAACAAGGTATACATGTTTTGTTTGTAATACATAATCACTTCTTGTTTTTATTTTGGTTTTCTGAAATATTCTACATTTTGTGATGTAGAATCAAGGAGAAGAGATATCTCTACGTCTTCGCACGGATGATCTCAAGGGATTTAGAAAGTATGCAAGCATAAAAAAGACTCTTTTGCATGAGCTTGTAAGTTGATTACTCGAAAAGACTCTGTTTTGAAAATTTCTGCACAAATTTGATTTGAGAGCTAATGTTGTCTGAATCAAAATGTCAGGCTCACATGGTATACACGGAGCATGATGAAAACTTTTATGCTCTTGATAGACAGGTAATTGTGGTGTTGGTATTTTTTTCTATTATCTCAATTTCATTTTGGTGGTGATTGTACGAATGAAAATTTGTGTGACAGTTGAACAAAGAAGCTGAGAGCTTAGATTGGACTAAATCAAGGGGTCACACATTGAATGGAACGAAGATTATGAATGACTATGAGGAAGACGACTTCTTTGATGAAAGCGAAAACGAAATAATTTCTCAGAGGCTTGGTGGAAATCAATTTGATAACCTGGGAAATGCTCGTGAATCGTCTGTTGCTGCTGCTTATCGCCGTCTCTCCCACACAAGTGAGAACAATGACGCGGGTGTTTCAAAACTCAGCGAAGAACCTGATCCTGATGACATGATTGATGTATGCGATGAGACTAAGCAACCAACTTTTCCTAAATCTCAGAGTACATTTGAGCCTGACCCCGATGATACAACTGAAGATTGTGCACCAGAACATCATTCTGGAGCGATGGAAACCACGTCCGATTGTGCCCATACTGCTGAAGATGACGATGAACCTGATCCGGATGACTTAGAAACACAAACAAGTATTGGGGAAGTTGAAAATACAAAAATATCGAATGACACTGTAATGTCAGATGGGAATCTGAAGATACCTCGTGGAGAATCGAGTGCAGATGAAACTATGCAGGCTACACCTGATCCTAATAATGCAGAGCCTTATCCTGACAATAACCCGGTGGTCACAGAGAGGGAAACAGTCATTGAGGTTTATGAGCCCGATCCAGATGATGAAGAGATTCAGAGGATTCAAGACTCTGTTACCTTCATCTCTAACCGTCTCAAGAAAGCCATGAGTGCCTTGGAAACTGAAGAAACCAATGTGCTTCAAATGCTTCTCAAAATAGTCAGGTATTTTGTCAGCTCTTGGAAACTTAAAAGTGTGTCTAACTCGAGTATTATGTGTGACTGAAGATTTCTTTTGGTAATCCAGGAACATCATTGAACAACCGAATGAAATGAAATTCAAAAGGCTGCGTAAGGTGTGTGTACTCATTAGGCACTTGATTAAATATAGTTCGTTTCTTTAAGTTATTATATCGAGTGTCTGATCTGTGCAACTACGTGAGTGCTATTTCAGGGAAACCATGCAATTCAGCGCAACATTCTCAAATACGCAGGTTTTCTTTTTTCCATCTTCTCGTAACACGTTGTATACGATACATATGTGTTAATAAAATGTCTTGTGCGGGATGTTATGCAGCTGCGGTTGAGATCCTTTCCGTGGTTGGCTTTGTGGAAGAGATGGTATCGGAAGGCACAGGAACACAAGAACCATACTTGGTACTGAAACGTAATGACCCAGGGCTCTTGTGGATTGCCAAGTCCTTGATTGAATCACACACCACAATCTCCTAGCTTATACTATAACAATTTTCTCTGTTACACACTGTATGTAGAAACATTTGTATTATATACGGACCGAACTCTTGCCTTTTTTTTTCCCTATAAATGGAGTGTATGAATCTGTTGATAAAACAGAAGATTGTATACGTATGAAATATGAAAAAGAGAAGATCCGTTATTTCCTTTTAAGGAGGTAATTTTTTATTACGTTGAGAAGGAATGGCATGATCTTGTAATAAAACCCAAAACGAAGGGTGTTTATAAATAATTTAATATAGGTTGGTATCCTATTTAATACATCTCTCGCTACAAAGAGAAAACCAAAAAGTAGAGCACCGCTGCTACACGAAACATTCATCCTTCACAAATTCCTGAGAAAAAAGTCAAAAACAAAAAAGAGATTTGTAAAATTTATCGATTCTCTTTGAAGATTTTCTCTATTCGTTTCAACTTGATCCATCTTTAACTGGTAACCTCCCGTGTTGTTTTGATCCTCTTCGTCTCTTACGCCTTTGATTTTGCTATTCAACTCCAGAAATTAGGGTTTCGAGTCGTTGAATCAAGGATTATGTGTAGGTTTTGTGTTCTTAAGATCGCTTATCGGAATTTTTTGATCGGAAAAATTAATTTGTCTCTGGTTTGATTCTCGTCGATCGATTTGTGAAACTGAAACGTATATATTATTCCAAACTTTTAACATAAAACGCGACTTTTAGAATTCGATATTTTACGCAGTTTTTGCTGAATTGGAGATAGTTTTGATTATTAGATGTTTTTCGATTCCAAAGTTTGTGTTGTTTATTTGTAGAGAGATTGTATTTGTGTGAAACATTTGAATTTTGAAGCAGAGACGATGCCGAAGAACAAGGGAAAGGGAGGAAAGAACAGGAAGAGAGGAAAGAACGAAGCCGATGACGAAAAGCGTGAGCTCATCTTTAAAGAAGACGGGCAAGAATACGCGCAAGTTCTTCGTATGCTTGGTAACGGCCGATGTGAATCTATGTGCATTGACGGTACTAAACGTCTTTGCCATATCCGTGGTAAGATGCACAAGAAGGTTTGGATTGCGGCCGGTGACATTGTACTTGTTGGGCTGAGAGATTACCAAGATGACAAAGCTGATGTTATCCTTAAGTACATGTCCGATGAAGCTAGGCTTCTCAAGGCGTACGGTGAGCTTCCTGAGAATATTCGTCTCAACGAAGGTATCGTTGGTGATCTTGATGAAGATGGTTCTGATGGAGGCGATGATTACATTGAGTTTGAGGACGAGGATATTGATAGGATCTAAGTTTGTTTGGTTTGGTTCCTTTTCATGATTGTAATATCAAATTTGAAACACCCGTCTTCTGCGAATACAGAAAGATTTTGGTGACGACATTACTGTTACAATAATGCCATTGTTATGTGTTTCTTATCTCTCTCTCCCATCGTTTTTGTTCGTCTATATAATTAACAGAAATTTGTTATCAGATTCGAAAGACCGAAACGCGAGTTATCTAAACGCAATGATTTACAGGTAAGGATAAGTTTAGCTGCTGCTATATAACTTCTGCGATGTTTCTTTGCAGCTTGAGGGTGTGATCTTGGCCTTCTTAGCTTTCTTTGTCTGTTGTTGCAGGTCTCTTTTCGTTGCTTGAAGCTGCAAAAGAAAACCGAAAACACGTGAGTATGTTTGAGATGGATAAGAAAACGGAAACTTCTCTATGCGTTTTTGTGGTTTTATCTTTACCCTGTTATGCCTTCTCTGTATTTTGTTGCTTGAAAAAGGTTTACGTTTTGATATGGTCGCTTTATTACCGCTCTTTTCTGTCTGCAAATCTTTGTTTTCCTCGTCTACTTTCTCTGATATGCTTCCGAATTGGAAAGGTAGATCGTTGGAAGCACAGCTCTCTAACTCACCTGCTATGTTAAAAGATCTATTCTTTGTTACCAATCTTTGGTTTTTGTTTGCAACATCTGTGTGAATGTTTGTTCTCGGTTCAGTCGAAATGTTGTCTGGTACACGAGTTGCCATCCATCGCTCTAGCCAACTCCAACCGATGTTAGATTCATCTTCGTTGCTGCGATCTATTTGCTTCTTCTTTAAGCAAATCCTTAGCTTTAAGCAAATGTTCCACAGTTTCAGAAAATATAACTTCTTTGGATCTTTTCGGATTCAATCAGAGATAGATAAGTTTTTTGTTTACCTGCTGTGAAAATGCATAAGCAAGTGCTCTCTCCCGTTTCGTCATTGCTTCCATTCGGTTTTGAATCCTTAGTTTTGATATTGTGCTGCTTACTGTGCTATCATCCCAATCTTCCTGTTATATACATATGAGCATTGTTATGTTAATCTTCTCTATATCCTTAAATTCCCTTTTACTGGTTTAGATTTTTGCTTACCTTTATCTTCAGAACTTGAGTATTGTTCTTATGAAGTGTTCTTCGATTTGCAGATACCCGTTTTCTCCTAAAGAAGGGTGCTTTCACGGAATCACCTGACTGAGCTTCTAGTGATGTCCCCATGGATACCTTGCCTGGAGATTCCTCTCCAGAGAAGCTCTCTTCCTTAACAACAAAAGCTTTTTCGACTTCTTTGCTTCGCCGTATTGCCTGAACACATCGTAAGGATCAATGAAGTGGACACAAAAAGAAGAATACAAGAATCAAGAATGCAGTAGAAACTAACCAGGTAACTCCTGAATGCTGACTGAATTATGACTGCAGCGTCTTCTTCGATGAACAACTTAGAGATTGGAGTAGTCTGATGCTTCTTTGGTATATGCGTCTCAGTTGCTTCGCTTTGGTTATCAACTTTTACTAAAGGTTGAGTTACTGTTGCCTCTGAGCTCTTAAAAGAAACAGAATCCTCCTCTTCCTCCTCGAAACGTTGTTTCACAGAAGCCGAATCTTCAATTGCACAAACCGAATCAGAAGGCAAAACCGAATCATAACTAATTTGTTGAGACATTGTAAGAAGAGTATCAGAATCTTTTATCGATCCTGAATCATCAACAGCGAGAACAGAGTTGAATTCGTCTCCGCAAAGATATGATCTAACCGAGCTCCATCGCTTCTTCTCTCCGAGATTGCTTCTTCCCTAAATACAACATTTCAGAACTAGTAAATATATAGAAGTAGAAACAGAGAGTGATGAGTTTTGAGGAACATTACATTGTTGTAGTCATTAGCCTCAAATGACTTGTTTCTGAAGAAAATGCTTCTCACTAGTCCTCCTGTAACACCCATCTCTATATGGTTGGGAATTGTGAAATGGGTACACACATGTGAGATTGATTATATAAAAGCTGAGAAAGAAGAAGGAAAAAAAAAGAGGTTGCATTATTTTGGAATCACAAGCACATGACTTCATGTACAATGTAGAGAATTTTTTTTAAAAAAGTGAAAAGGTGAAACATAGCGTCTAGTACAATAGTCATGATTGTGATCCACAAGGAAAGCATATGTTTTATAGGAGAAATAATGGAATGGATGTATTTTTTTTTTTTTATATTTTAATTGAGTGAAATCGTGGGGTTTTGTGGTCTCGACTTTTATTACTTTAGGCAATTTAAAGAGTAGTGAGATGCTTTGGGATGCACATGGAGACCATTGGATTGGTTCTTTTCTTATGCAAACGGCAATTTCACTCAATACTCACCTTTTTCAATTCGCCCTCACTGTCACATTGGTATGGAACTTTTTTAAATAAAAAAATTGGCTATGGAAAAGTTTGGTACGGTTAACTCGGAAATTAGGGACCAAACTCTATACTAATTTCTGTGGCCTATGAATTTCCGATATTTATACAATTTACTCCTGATATTTTTTTTTTTGAAACGGATTTGTTTTGGTATGATGCGCTAGGAAATCCCAAAACACAATTTATAGTAATGCTCAAAACTTGGATACCTTTGCTTTGTGGATGCGTCTTGGATGGTATAGATGGGAAGTTGTTGTTTAGGATGTATTTTAAATCGCCATGTGAAGATATTCAAGCGCAACAATCGGCTAGCTTTTAGTTTGTCAGCTTTGGCTCTCCAATTGGCTCTTCGTCTTGCGATCTAGGTGATCCATTGTTGCAGAGCTAAATGTTGCTCGTACTCACATGTCCTTATCAGGCCAAAGATAGTAGGAAATTTTGAATCTTTTTTTTTTTTAATAACCAGGAGGTTCTAGGCCGAAACTCGTATTTCTTCTAGGTTCGAAACCACAAAATTTAATATTAATTTTGTTCAAAGTGCCACTCAAACCAACAATTTCTAGAATTTGCCTTAAATCCGTACCCGTTCAACTATTAGCTCTTGGTAATCCTTTTTCCAATCCCATGATGAATCATTCCACCATTTGATACCACAAATTGATTCTCCAATTTTTTTTTTATTTAAATGATTTTCTTTTGGTACATTTCACTCGATTTTGCGATTAGGAAATAACTAATTTTGTTGGATAGCGGTTTGGGTGATTGGAAGAGTTTAGCACTTTCATTAGACTTCTTATCAAAGAGAATAGTACCATTTACTCTCTACCATGGATATATTTCCGTGACCATCTATTATCGACCACACAGAGATAATACGGAATTTTGAATGAGCTAAGAGTACATACGAATATAAGTGGAATATCGTGTAGTGAAATTTGAACCAAATGATCATATTGTAACAACAATAGTGAAAAATTTTAATATAAATACACATTTTTTTTAACGATTTTCATTTCGCGCTGTGAGAAAAACACCCTAAACAATATTGGTGCCGGATAAATAAACGAACTCGTCACCGTGCTTTCAAATTAATCCCGAGAAACTAACAACCGTTAATAGAGTTAATTACGGTGGTAACTAGAAATATTAAAACTTTGATTAAAAAAACAATATGTAGTGTAAAACTCTGTGAAGTGACGGCCTTAGTCTAGTGGCAAGTTGTAAGTCCATTGAAAACATGTAACATCACATCGAAGATTTAGTCTCAGCATATAAGGATTAATTTAATTGACCGATCAGTTGCGACCGATAAAAACAAAAATAAAACAGTGTAAAACCTTACCAAAGGTTAAAATTATCCTCACTAGAGGTTAAAACTAAAAATTTCCAATTTAAAATCTTACCAAAGGATTAGAAAAGCTCCAAAATAGAATAAAACCAAAATTCCCATTATAAAATCAATATGGATTATCTATCACAAACATCATAAGAATCAAACATATAAACACACTAAGGGCCATTGAGACTCACATTTGGTGGTTAGCCAGCTCAACCGAAAGTTGTGGATTTTTGAAACTTCTAATTCTGAATCACTTTTTACAAAATTGGACCTAATCAATTAGCCTTTAACCAATGTTAATAGAATTGGACCAACTGTATTCACATTTAACCTCAACCGGTTCAACACTTCACTAAATTGAATAATCATTTGTATCTAACCGGATTTAAATTAGACTAAACTAGTTCTAATTGACATCATAATCAAACCGATTGTGGAACTAATTTGAATCTGGATCCAATTTTATCAAACTAAACCAGCACAATTGAAAATTAAATCAAACCAGACAAGCAATTAGGGTTTATTAAACCCAATTTCGAGCCGGAAGTACCCTAAGTAAACCTAATCAAATAGGTTATGACCGGTTTAGAAAGGTTGTTAGTAACAATTTTGACTTGAGCTCTGTTTAGTAAATAAAGTGTGATTTTTTCATAACTTGAGTTGAACATCTTGAATCCAAAACGGAACATTCAATTTTGAGGATAAATATCGATAATATAATAGTCTACAACTTATAAGAAAACAAAACAAATGGTTGATTCGAAACTATAATCCATGAAAAAAATATTCAATTAGATGTCATTATTCAGTAACTATTGCCAATTCATATCTCAAAATAAATCATTAGTGATCTTCCATACCCATACTATTCTAGTCTATTCAAGAAATTCATAACTTACTAGTTCGTGGTTTCGTTCGTGTCTTACAAAAACAAAAGAGATAAGCTAAAGGGTACGTACTAATCACAAGGAACTCGAGAGAAGACACTTGTCAAGCTAAAGAACCTCGTGCATGCGTGGAAGTCTGAAATCATACGTGTCAGCTTCAGAAACATGAAGAGAGCTCGAAGACAAAATCTTCATGTGCCAACTAACTGGTGTGTTTGATAGTGATGTGTCTTCTCAACCCATACACCGCTTACTTTTTGTTTTTTTGTTCGAGTCTATCATATATGTCACGTATCTTAGCTTGTTGTTTACGTAACTAGTGTAACTATATATATAGTAAGAGGTGAAGTACTTTGTATTATCAATTGCAGTAAAGATGAATACAAAGAAGTTTATTGTATGGTCGCTTTTGTTCGCGGCTGTTGTTGTAGCGGTCGCAGCAGACGCAGCCGTGGATGACAAGAAAGGAGGTATTTTTGTAATATTTGTTTACTTGTATGTTGTTATAAAGTTAATATAATTTGTATGTTAAGAGAAGTTTTTGAAACAGGTGCAAAGCAAGTAAATGGAAAAGAAGAGATACCAGTTGCAACCGTACAAGGGAAAGACAACACTAAGGATAGTATCCATCAAGGAGATGATGATGTACAAAGCTGGGGGAGGTGGAAGAGGCGGAGGAGGCAAAGGTTGGGGAGGAGGCGGTGGAGGTAAGGGTTGGGGAGGAGGCGGAGGAGGAAAGGGTTGGGGAGGTGGACGGGGAGGCCGAGGCGGTGGTGGAGGACTTGAAGCAGTAGATGAAAGTTCAAAGTCTGCCACAGAAGAGATGAATGATCCAAGCTGGGGAGGTGGAAGAGGGCGGAGGAGGAGGTAAAGGTTGGGGAGGCGGAGGAGGAGGTAAAGGATGGGGGGGCGGAGGAGGAGGGAAAGGGATGGGGAGGTGGCCGAGGAGGCCGAGGCGGCGGTGGAGGACTTGAAGCCGTAGACAAAAGTTCAGAGTCCGCAACAGAAGAGATGAATGATCCAAGCTGGGGGAGGTGGAAGAGGCGGAGGAGGAAAAGGATGGGGAGGTGGCGGTGGAGGAAAAGGTTGGGGAGAGTGAGGGAGGAGGAAAAGGTTGGGGAGGTGGCCGAGGAGGTCGAGGCGGTGGTGGAGGAGGATTTGAAGCAGTAGACGAAGGGTCAGCCGCAGAAGAGATGAATGATCCACAATATTGGGGAGGTGGAAGAGGGCGGTGGAGGCCGAGGTTGGGGAGGCGGTGGTGGAGGCCGAGGTTGGGGAGGTGGTGGTGGAGGAAAAGGTTGGGGAGGTGGTGGTGGAGGCCGAGGCGGTGGGAGAGGAGGCGGTGGAGGCGGTTGGAGAGGTGGCGGTGGAGGAGGGGGCGGAGTGTAGAATAAAACGAAATATTATGAGTAGATATATAAATGTACGCAAATAGTAAACTATAATAAATAACGTTTGAGGTACGGTGTGCCGATGCTTTATGCCATCGCACATAGCCTAGTCCAAAACTTAAATGTCTTGCAAGTTTTATCTCTTTCTTACGTTTGATAAATATATCTCAGTTTTTGAGTTAATGTCAGGTAAATATATCTCAGTTGTTGAGTTAATGTAAGGAGTTTCTTCAAGTTCTAACTTGCTTAATATTTCACATTCGTACGCTAAAAAACGCATGAAGATAATCTATATATACCAACATCCATAAACTAATGAATTCAGCTTTGTATGAAGGGAAGTAAGGGAAGCTTAATTGAACCGCAAATCTTTCTAGAATCCAGTAGGTATTAGCTTTTTCCAGAGACGTGGGAATATGAATAAAAAATTAAGTTCTCAACTTATTTCACAACTCTTTTTTTACTTCAATTTTTTTTCAAACTTATTTTTCTATGAAATAAACAGAAATATTTGAACACCGATAGATCAAGTTTTAGCCATGCATATGCATGGAAAATATTGTTCCAAG
This sequence comes from Draba incana, assembly GCA_963576765.1. Taxonomy (NCBI): domain Eukaryota; kingdom Viridiplantae; phylum Streptophyta; class Magnoliopsida; order Brassicales; family Brassicaceae; genus Draba; species Draba incana. Next base: position 49,504,947 of record OY755202.1, on the reverse strand, counting down.
GTAAGAAGCTTCTTGTTAAGGATGTTAAATGGTTATCCCAGTAACTACCCTTTGGGACAATACTAAAATAATGCATCTGCCATAAGATGCATTATTAAACGATTTCATCAAACCTACTTTAGTAGAAAATAAAATTTTCATTACATGACTTTTTCATTTTCATGAAAAAGTCTCGGTTAAAACATGTTATCATCTTCTTTAATATTAAACAATTTTCTTTAACCAACTTTTTTTAGCAGATTTTTATCAAGTTATCTAGAGATTGAACACTTTTTTTTAAAAAATCAAACATTTATTGTGAAGAATTCTTCATGACCCATTACCAGTAGCTACCTTCTCCATAAAAAAAACAGTTCAAGCATTGTGTAATGATTATGTGCACTGAGCAGGGCCGGTCCTGAGATGTTGGGGGCCAAAGGCAAAATAAAATTAATAAATTGAGGTTTTAAGATATATTTTTAAAACTAAGAACAAATATTAAAATTTTAAAAATTTGGGGCCTTTTCATGCAAAATAAAAGAAAATTAGGGGCCTATTTTATAATACTAAAAACCTAGAAAAAAATTGGGGCCAAAGCCAATGTTTCAATTGGCTCCCACAACGGCCTGCCCTAGCACTGAGGAGAGTGTTAATCATCTTTTGTTCCAATTTCGAGTAAGTAGAGATATATGGGAGCTTGCACCAATCAGCAAAGCATCATGTGCTAATTTTTTTAGCTCATGGCATGCTTCATTTGTTAACTTAACAATGAGTCCACATATCGAATATATTTCCCATCCTAGGTTGGAGAATATGGAAATAAAGAATGACATGATGAATTGGATCATTCTTTGTGGATTTCAAGACGAATTGTTGTATATCGTTTTCTAGGTGTTCCTTTATCATTTTATATCCAGCTGGAATAGGTATTTTAATTGTATGATTTTTTCTAGAACACTTCTATTATAACAAAATATTCTATGTGGAAAAGGCCTCCCTCAATAATTCTGATTTCACGTATGGACAATTCCTCACTATCTTGTTCATTTAAAACTCCTTATTTAAAACTCCTTTCTTCCGAAAAATGAAAAGGAAAATGATTTGGTGGGTACCTCTTATTCTTGTTTAGTCCCACTCCTTTCTCGAACTTCGTATTTTCCTAATTTGAGAAGATGTACAAAGGGACTCGACCAAAAGAAAATGAAGCATCGCGATGCAATCTCAAATGATTTAGTCACATCTCAAATGAGTTGCATTATCGATTCGAAATGGGCAAAGACAGTGTCGGGAGATGTGGAAGAAAAAAACAAAGCTCTTTTTCAGAGAGTGGTCTGACGAATATGTAACATTTCTGCTCAAGTCTATAATTGAGTTCAATAATAAGAAAGGGAACCCTTACAACAACATGAGCAGCTTTATGATTTCGTTAAAGAATGTTTAAGCTTTTGTCCTAATAAAACTCAGCTCACCAAAAAGATATTAACCTTGAAGAGAAAATATCAACGTAAAGAGAAGAATGGCGTCGAACCATCATCTGTTAAAGATCATGATAAGGAATTTATGGAATTGGCAGAGCCTATATGGTGACTTGGTGGTTTTGCTGATGAGTCTGGTGTGAAGTCTAGTAATATGAAAGCTAAGAAGAAGAAGAAGAAGAAGAAGAAGAAGAAGAAGAAGAAGAAGATGCGTTGGTTCATGCTCGAGCTGATTTGTAGCCACCTACTGTGGGACTAAATTCTGACTCGTTTGAAACTTCAATTGTTGGGATATCAATCCAAGTCCAACATCTGAAGTTTAGACAAGAATGGTCTAATATATAAGTAATGTCTAACTAAATTAGTATGATGCCTTTTGTGAAGAAGCCTAAAGATAAATCCGTACAGGCTTTGCTGCTTCGGCCCAAAGCAGACAATATCATACTAATGGGGGAGTTGGACATGGGCTTGGAAAGCTCCACAAATGGTATCAGAGCCAGATTCGAGAAAAGCGAACATGGAGAAGTGGGTGTGGGCAAAACAAGTTCGGTGTGGGAGAAGAACCCTCAAGGTGACCTCGCAAATAAGGGGTATAAGATGGGTGCCTAAGGTTGTTAGAGGAGAGGACACGAGTTTATGTGGTCCTTGGTTTGAGGGGGAGATTGTTGGGATAGCAAATTAAGTCCCACATCTGAAGATTAGGCAAGAATGGTCTAATATTTAAGTAATGTCTAACTCCAATTAGTATAAGGCATTTTGGGAAGGAAGCCAAAGACAAATCCGTGCGGGCTTTGCCACTTCGGCCCAATCGGACAATATCATACTAATGGGGGAGTTGGAAATGGGCTCGAAAAGCCCCACAAATTGGTATCGGAGCCTAGGTTCGAGAAAAAAAAGGACCTGGAAAATAGGTGTGGACTGTAAATGATGTGGGAAAAGACCCCTCATAAGATGACCTCGCGAATAAGGAGTTGCCTAAGGTTTCGCTAGAGGGGAGGACACGAGTTTATGTGGTCCTTGGTTTGAGGGAGAATTTGTTGAAATATCAATACAAGTCTCACATCTGAAGTTTAGAGGAGAATTGTCTAATATATAAGTAATGTCCAACTAAATTACTATGAGGCCTTTTGGGAAGGAGCCCAAAGATAAATCCGTACCGGCTTTGCTACTTCGGCCCAAAGCGGACAATCATATTAATAGGAGAGTTGGACATGGGCTCGGAAAGCCCCACAAATGGAAATAAAGAAGATCTAAAGAATAAATCCGTACAATTTGTGGGATCACAAAAACTCGTGTCCTCTCCTCTAGCGAAACTTTGTCACCATCTTGTACTTCTTATTCACGAGGTCACCTTATGAGGGGTCTCTTCCCACATCATTTATAGCCTACACCCACTTCTCCTTGTCCACTTTTTTCTCAAACCTAGGCTCTGATACCATTTGTGGGGCTTTCCGAACCCATGTCCAAGTCTCCTATTAGTATGATATTGTCCGCTTTGGGCCGAAGTAGCAAAATCCGCACAGATTTATCTTTGTGATCCTTCCCAAAAGGCATCATACTAATTTAGTTGGACATTAGTTATATATTAGACCATTCTTGTCTAAACTTCAGATGTGGGACTTGGATTGATATCCCAACAACTTCCTCTGTTGTTCAATCCATGGTGAGTCATGGTCTTGACGAAGCTTATGTAAAACAGAAATAGAGTTCAACGACGATGGAGGATAAGAAAATACTTGAGGTGATGTCCAAGTTGTGGCACAAGCAAAAAGTGGAATGTGTGCAGCTTGAGACCAAGTTTATGCATGAATTCAATTCGGGGATCTTTAAATCTACTTGAGAGCAATTCGGTTTACGGCTATGCTTTTTGTTATATATATATATATATATATATATTAGGTTTATCGGCAATGGTTTAAGTGAAATCTTCTATGGTTTTCTGGTTTTTGTATGACTAATGTTTTCGGATTGTTAGACTCTATTTTTGTGGAAGTAGTTTTGCCAGGGTCTAGCAAAATATGATTCGGATTTTAGTAAGGTTTGTTTAATCAAATGTTGTTTCTTCTGGACTAATATTGTTGAATGAGTAAAAAACGTTGTAGAGCATGAGGATTCGTTTGAAAAAAATCTCACTGTTATGAATAGACTAAAGATAGTTTATTAAAAGAAATAGAAAGTCACATTAGCCATAAAGACTAGAACACAGTAGTATCTTACAATGAGTCTTGAGAAATGAGAAACCAATACAAAAGGATGAACATTGCCGATACAGTAATGAGTTTCAACAAAGAATGTCTTAATCCGAATCAAACAACCTTATGATCCGAAAAAGACCACATAGACATACACCGGACTTGTGACAAGGTCTCGACTAATTTAAACATTCAAGGAAAGCTTTTGAGCTGCAAGTGCTTCTGCCTCAAGGGATGGCTCCCAGAGAAGTGTGGTCTCTGCCAAAAGTGAGGTCACAATGTATGGGTCCATGTTTGATGCCGGACGCCGGTCTTCCAAGTAACCTATATTCCAATCCACAACAATATCAATGTTAGCAAAATATATATAGCATAAAAAAAAAGAAATGTGTGTTAACATTCAAGAATCAGTACCTTTTCCTTTCTTCTCGGTATCACGTCCCACACGAATCGAGCAACCACGGTTAGCCACGCCCTGCCAAGTTAAAGTTTAAAGCACATGAGCAGAGGGACACAAAATAGAGATTTAAAATGTGATATCTTTTATGCATACCCATGAGAACTGGTCAATACTAGCAGTCTCGTGCTTTCCGGTCAACCTTCTCTCATTGCCTTCACCGTATGCACTGATATGCTCCTTGTGGCGAAGCGAGAGGTTCAAGATGGCCTTTTTGATCACCTCAAATCCTCCTTCCTCTCTCATGCTCTTAGTACTGTAATTTGTATGGCAACCAGCACCGTTCCAGTCACCATCTATCGGTTTAGGATCAAGCGTTAGAACAACACCAGCTTGTTCCGTGATTCTCTACAAAAGTTAATCAATCAACAGTTACTAGACCTTAATTCTCACTCACTCACACCTCTCTATAAAAGAAAACTTTTGATTACCTCAAGAAGGTATCTAGCACACCAAACATGATCACCTGCATCAATTCCTACGCTCGGCCCAACTTGGAATTCCCACTGCACAAATGTTTTATAAACATTAGAGAATTGTCAACTAGTAAAAACATACAATAAACATAATATCAGAGCTCCCTTGAAGAAAGAGACCTGTCCAGGCATAACTTCACCATTAGTACCACTAATGTTAATTCCAGCATATAAGCAAGCTTTGTAATGCGCGTCTGAAATGTCACGCCCCCAAGACTTTTCAGCTCCAACTCCACAGTAGTAAGGACCCTAACAACAACAACAACATTGACTTCGATACTTTTTCGGTAAACCAACACAAAACATAAAAATTCTAGCTGGACTTGATAATAACCTGAGGACCAGGATACGCTCCAACAGGCCAACCCAAAGGCCAGTTGACATTTGGCTGAAGTAGAGTGTACTCTTGTTCAATACCGAACCTAAATCACCATATCAAGTAGTCAAACTTAAGCACTAATCAGTGGTAAACAAATTACAATGAGATTTTTGAGGTAATGACAACAAACCATGTGACCTCTTCAGCGACCTTCTTGTTATTAAAGATCTCAGCTGCTTTTGCACGTTTGTTAGTTGGGATTGGCTCACCAGCCGGTGTCCAAGTATCACAGATAACCTTGAGATTATATTACAAAAAGCTCCATGATTATACGAAAATTGTAGCTTCTACTAATCAAACTCAATTTAACACATACCAATATGTTGTTTCCACCACGGAAAGGATCTCTGAAGATAGCTTGCGGACTGAATAAAACAATACCGGGACAACGAAATGTGAGATTGTATAACCAAAAGAGAAAATGTGACTAGAAAATGTCCAGTGTCTTACTATAGAATCACTTCACTGTCTTCACCAGGGGCCTGTCCGGTACTCGAACCATCATAGTTCCACTTTGGAAGCTCGGAAGGATCTTCCACCGGCTTTTCAAGAGTCTGAAACCATCCATTATATATCAGAATCATAGTTTCTTACATAAAAAAATGACAAGAGTCTAGAGAGAGTATATCATACCCTTGACTTGCTTCTCAGATCAATTCCAGATCCTCCAATCCTATTCAAATACAATAATACACATCAAGATTTTCGCAAGAATCCCGAAAGATTTTGCGAGAAAGAAAGTGCTATACCAAATGTACTCAGCAATGATCCTGTCAGTGAAAGGTTTTGTGTCTAAATTGAGAAGAGTCTCAACTCTATTGATAGTACTGTTATCAGATTGAAGAGCTGAGACTTTAAAGTGTCTTAGTTTATTGCTCTGCTTCTTCTGTTTAAACACAACTGAACTCCATAGCTTGGAGCTTGTGATAACTGAGTGTTTAGGCACTCTCATTTGACATGTTGGTGAAGCTGCCAAGATCTGTGCCATTTTTGCAACAAAAACAGAATCTTGCAATCCCTGATCACATCAAAAGGTTAACCAAATCAGAAATCTTAAAACTATTAATAAGTTAGTAAGTGGGATTATGATTCTTGACAATACTAATGATCACAATCCAGCATGAATCAAAGTAACCAATATACATTACATATAAAAAGGTACCAATATCAGGAATCTTACAACTTTGTTGTATAAACAAATAAGTAAGTGGAGGATTAAGATTCTTGACAAAACTGATTAAACCCATTTTCAGTAGCAAGAAAAGTAACGGAAATACATTAAATTTAAGAGCAAAAGAGAAAGCAATCCATTAAAATACCAAAAAAGAGTTATGATCCTAGTTGATTGATTTAAATTCAGAAAGATAAGTGTAAGTGGTGGACCCGAGATCTAATGGAATCAGAGCTTAATTTAGCAAAAGACTTGAACTTTATTACCAGAAACAAATGGGTTTGGACAAGATCAGATCAAAATGCAGGAAAAGAGCATACCTGGATTGAGTTGAGGAAGACTTTGGCTGTTTGCAACAGATGGCAAAAAAAAAGAGTTGACAAAAATATGCAGAGAAGAAGGCTTTAGAGTTTGTATGTTTTTTAGTAAGAGATTTAAAAGTAATAAAAAACAGAATAAAATATGTAATGATTCACTGAAGAAGTGGCTTTTGCCAAAGAGATAGGGGTGCTCTATGAGTGGCGCAAATTTGTTTTTCACTTTTTTTCTTTATTTTTTGTAAAAACTTTGTGTTCTTCTTTCAGATAAGGTCTCCTCTTTATGCCTCTCAACTTCAGTACTCAGCATTACTTGTGGTCTTCTATTTTTCCTTTCTATTTTATTTGTGTTTTTTTTTATTATTGAAATCCGGTTTATCTTTTCAAAAATATTTGCTAAAGAGGATTTAACTCGCTTGTTTAACTCTTGTTTAAGCCGTAAATCACTCCTCAGTGTGTATATTTTGAAATGATACAATCTTTAATAGTTGAAGTTCAACATTAATTTGTAGAATTTCAATATTTATGCCATGTTTATTGTCAAAATCCGATTTAAAATTAAAATAATTTAATAGTCAATTCTCAAGCTTCATTTGTAAAATATAATTATTTCTGTTTTTATTTATTGTGGAATCCGTTTCATATTTTCAAAAATCAATTATTTTAGGGTTGACTGTTTATTTCCCCCCTAGTATAGTCACTCAACGTATTTCCACCCAAATTTTTTGTCTCTTTATTTTACTACATGAACTTTGTAAACTCTTTATAAAACTACACAAACTTTTTTTTCTCTTCGGAATTAACCAAACAAAATTGGTTAATTAAAAGTAATTGCGTTTTCAAATCACGTTTATCCGGGTCCGTTTTGAGTTAGTCAAACCCGACCCGACTTATTGTGGGTTAAAACAAAAACCACGCCTTTATTCTGGGTTTATATCGATTTGGGGGAAAAAAGAAAACTAGGGTTCTTGTGAGGGAGAAGAAAATTGGAGACAAATCGAGACAATTAGAGAGAAAGATGAGTAGTTACTCTTCGTGTTCTTCCTTTGTCACTGCAAGAAGTCAAGGACGACAAGGAATTCCGTTGCGTTGCTGGTGCGGGGAGGATATTGTTACATTCACCTCAACGACAAAAGAAAATCCATACCGTCGCTTTTATCGCTGTGCAATTGCTTTGCAGGTAAGTGTATTGTAGAATTATTTTATTTTGAGTGATTAATTGCTATACCTATTCTCATTAAAAAATCTTGCGTAGAGGAAAAGTGAGAACCATTTGTTCAAATGGGTTGATGAAGCATTGATCGATGAGATCAAAAAGGTAGAGGAAAAGTGGGCAATTCTTGTTGATGACATGAGAGAAGTGAGAAACATGGTTGGAACTAATATCGAACTCCAAAAGAAAGCAATTCAAGAGGCGGAAGATGTGATTGTGAAAGAGATGAATGAGAAGATTGAGGCAGAACTTGAAATAGCGAAGGCAAAAATGGAGAAATTGGGTCATGAGATGATGATCTCAACCATGAAGACAATTTGTGTTGTTGTGGTAGTGTTTGGATCATTGGCATGGGTTTATGCTCATTGAATGGTATTGTGTTGTTTTAGTATTTGTATTGAAATCTTGTGTTGTGTTAGGATGTTCCATGGACCATTTGTGTTGTTTTAGTAATGAAATATTGCTAACAAAGTGAAGCTAAATTCATGATCTTAAAACAACAAAAGGCTCCATCATTTTGTTTTACAACATGTCCCAAAACATCAAGCCAACCCGAAACTAAAACACAAAAGAATGACATACAAAAAAGAGATAATATTCGATCCTTGGCAGATTAAAACTAAAGCACAAGTGCATGACATACCAAAGTTGAATCTAACTAACTATTGTAAGAACTAGTCTTCCATGCCTCCTTGAGTTCCTTGAGTTGCTTGACTAGGTTGTGTGAGTTCCATGGTATCATGTTCTTTAGTAGATGATGGACCACCCTTAGACACATAAGAGAGAAAACCAATAAAAATTCAGTGAAAACGAACCGGCTGCATTATGTCCAGCTTTTATGTGCACATAAACACACAATTGTAATTAAGAGATCATACCTTGGAAGTTTTCAGCTTCCAGCTTTTATGTGCACATAAACACACAATTGTTTTCGACCAATATAGAGCTCATCGACAAACCTAGATACTTCTTCTTCAACTTCAAATTCAAACCTTTCATATATGTCCTCTTCATCTTCTCTTGATTTCTTTTTCTTACCCTCAGCTTTCTTATCAGTCTCATTCTCTTCTTCATTAGCTTCACTTTCGGTTTCACTTTCTTCACTACTTGTTTCGTCTTCCTCATCTATATTTTTTTCCTCACATTCACAATTTTCTTCGTGAGCGACGTAATCAACATCATCGGGATCACTTTCTTCAAGCCACATTTGATATGCAATCCTCTCTTCCTTTGTGTTAATTACCCTATCACTAACAAAATCAACAACCATAACAACCAAATTAGTTCAATCTTCAGTTTTCATTACCCTATCACTAACAAAATCAACAACCACAACAATCAAATAAGAAAAAAGACTTACCCAGTCTTACAATTTTTGGGCCCAATTTCTTCTTCTGTTTCGCTTTCCTCGACATTGGCCTTCGATTTTCCAGTCTTGGGATTTTCGGGCCCAGTTTCTTCTTCAGTTTCGATTTCCTCTGCATTGGCCTTCGATTTCGACTTCTTCTTCACCTTATCAGACATCGAATCTCCTTAGAACCCTAAGATTTGTCTGCAAAATCGATTTTGAAATCAATAGATAAGAACCCTAATTTTTCTTTTTCCCCTAAATCGATTTTGAAAACCCGTGCTTTTTTACTCTGTATTTTCCTTTTTAAGTCTTAACATTTCAATTTTACTAAATCAAAAAGGAAATCAGTAAACGTGATTTTATTAGACGCTAATGGTTTACGAAACGCTATTAATGGTTAATGATTGGTTTAAGCTAAACCAATTTTGTTTGGTTAATTCCGAAGAGAAAAAAAAGTTTGTGTAGTTTTATAAAGAGTTTACAAAGTTCATGTAGTAAAATAAAGAGACAAAAAGTTTGGGTGGAAATACGTTGAGTGACTATACTAGGCGGGAAATAAACAGCCAACCCATTATTTTACTAAACCTAAATAACTCACATGCTTAAATTAAAATGATTCAATAGTCAATAGTCAAATCTCTACATTAATTTGTAAAATTTAATTACTTGTGCTTTTTTACTGTTGAAAACTTGAAATCCAGTCCACATGCTTAATTTAAAATGAGCCGATGGTCAATAGTCAAATATTAACATTAATAAATAAAATCTAATCAAATAAATATGGTAATGACTTTAGCCAATTCAATATTGTTTCGAAGATTTTTTGCTTGTGAATCTAATCAATAAGGGGTCAATTTCTTACACAAACAACAAGCATGTCATAGCTCGAAAGACATGAAAGATAAGATGTTTTTCGGATAAATAACTTTTTCTCTCTCTACTTTGCTCGTCCTTCTCTCTAGAGAAACAAGAAAAAATTGCCGTCGGTGACCCGGTGATCGGCTTTTGCCGGCGCCGAGGTCTGTAAATACGGTTCTATAATTTTCGGCTTGTCCGATTATCGGTTCGGCTTTGTCCGATGTTTTTCCGACTAGATCGGATCTCTTTTTCCGTTTATCGGATATAATTTTCGGCTAGACCGATCTTCTTTTCGGCGTCGTTCGGATGGTGTTAATATGTTTGGTTATGGGTTTCACCTTTTCAGATCTGAAGTTGATTGGGGATTTACAAGATCCGGTGGAATCAATTTATTCTCCTTCCACATTTTGATGTCATCTTCTCTCTTGGCGGGGAGTATAATCTCCTCAGTGAATCCTCAGTTGAAAACCTTAATGTTAGGGTTATGAGGTGGTCATGAGAATAGAGATGATCGGATGTTATTTTCAAGAAGGTGACAAAAGATTCTTCCGGTTAGCGATGGCTCAATTCAGATCTTGGTTTATAAGGTGTTTTGTGCAAGAGGTGTAGTGAGAATGGTTGGCCGTGTTGATTAGAATTTCATACTTTTGTTTTGACGAATCCGGCTAAGAGATGGTCCTCCGGTTCCGGCATGGTTCTCCGGCATCCGTTGCTGCCTTTTCTTCAATCTTGAGTCAACACGTGGCTCCACGTGCCCATCATGCATAAATTGTAATTTCCTTTTATTAGGATTTTAATTAGTCTGGTTATGGGTTTAATTACTCAAGATTATAACCATTGTTCCCTCTTGTATCTAGCCTTTTAGGCTTTCTTAATCAATGAATTGCCGAAAAAAAAAAAAAGATAAGATGTTTTTCGATAGCTTAACGATGTTCAAATAAAAAAATGATAGTGAGAGAAGGGAAAGAGTACGATGTAGAGTTGTGGAGACTATAGAAATAAGTGAAAAATGGGTAAGAAAGATGCCAGGCCGAAGGAAAATGATCCACGGTGTATAAGAGCTGGGCGTTCGGGTACTCGATCGTGTTCGGGTCGGGTATTTCGGGTATTGGGTACCCGATGTTTTGGGATATGATACCCGATCGGGTATTACATATATTTGGTTCGGGTTCGGGTATACCTGAACTATACCCGAAATATCTTTTTTTTTTGTCGAAACTCGAAATAACACTGTAGACTTAAAAATGAACATATGAAGTGTAAAAGAACAATTCTCAATCAAGTCAAGAAATCGAAACTACATATGAATGAATAAGTTATAATTCTTAAGAAAAATGTGAAAAAGTGAAGTGTAAAGGAACAATAATTGTTCTACTATTTTACCGGAATCATCTCCAAATTTTAAAAATCTAAACAATTCACTCTGAGTTATTAAAAAAGAAAAAGGAAAACTTTTTAATTTCAATAAGAAATTGAATTGAGTTTGTCATACAGTATTATTAATACTGACCAATTAATCAATGACATCCAATCTTAATCACTAATGTGTATGTAAAAAAAAAAAAAGAATCGGGTACCCGATCGGGTACGGGTAACCGATCCTTAAGAAATTGAAACCCGATCGGGTATTTTCATATTCAAGATCGGGCTCGGGTTCGGGTTTTTCGGGTCGGGTTCGAGTTCGGTAATCGGGTTCGGATAAAACGCCCAGCCCTACGGTGTATCATGACATTTAGGAAATAAACTAAGATGAGAGGAATGATGAAAATAATATTTTTGAGTGGTCGAAAGAAGAGACCAAGTCTCATGAAACCAAAAAATGCTTATGTAGTTTGAGAAGTGTTTTAATCCATTGCTCTTGTTAATGAGAGGATCTTCGAGACAAGCAAATTTCTTACTGAAACATAAACCATAGCAAACTTATGAGTCAAGTAACAGTTGAATCCAAAATCATAGAAATGAGAATCTCTCTACAAATACCAAACCAAAAACCAATTATGAGACTTGACTCATAAGTAAATTAGTAGCCAAAACATTTCTCAGTCAATCTTTCTTACTTTCAATCATCTTTTCTCTACTAATTTAAGTTTCAAACTGCGTACGCGTACGCATCGCCTCTTTGTAAAATTCCCAAGATTCACTTGCTTCCGTAATAGCTTCTTGCCCAAAAGGGTTCTTCTTGATGAATTCTTGAACGTTTTCAGCTTTTGGCAACTTTTCGAGATGGAGTCTCAAATCACCACCACAACCTACATTCAATTGAAGTAGCATAGAAAGTAAATAGAAGTGAAGATTTTCCAAGATCTAGATAACAAAAATGTTGTTTTTCAAGATTAAAAAAAAAATTGATTCAATAAATCGTTTACGTACCTAAGGATGTGTCTGTCTTGTTCTGATGATTGTATGAGTGCGGGAATATCGCTGTATAGGGCTGTAAAAATCCAGATAATATATTCCAAAAGAAGTTTAAAACATAGATGAGACTAAACAATTGTTGTTCAAATGACACAAACAAGACTTTCAAGAAAAGCTTACTGGATTAAGCGAAGCCTTGTAGGGAGAATCATCAAGCAAAACAGTGTTTGTTTCATTGTAATCACCCTCTTCCCACGGAAGTGTTTGGTCATGTTTCTTCCAGAGCTTGTTAAGATCCTTGAACACCACATTTTTGTACTTATTTTCAAGTGAACCAACCGTAGTTGTAACACAGTAAGACATGTCCTGCAACAACAAAATGTGTGAAAACTAGATGACTCCTTTCGAGAAAAAAAACAGAGGAGTGCATTGGCAAGAACCACCCACCCAACAAAACAACAATTTACTCTTCAAATCACCAAACAAGAATTCAGTGATTCTTTCAACATTACTCCTGTAAGTAACAATAAAAGTTTTAAGTCGATTATACAAGCTAAAATATGGAAGTATTGATATGTAACATCATAAGAGCAACTCTTACTGTTTTCTTGAAAACCATATACCAACTTGAAACTTCTGAAAGCAGAACTTGAGAAAATCTTCACAAAAAGGTCTCTTAAAAATTAACAGCAACAAATGTGTTAATTTTTTTTCAATAAAATAGTATTGGTATGGACTCATAACAAAAGATGTTTGAACTTACTTGCCCTCATACTAATAACTGTGTCCGGTTTATAGCATGGGAGATGAGGTACAATATCTGCAAGCAACCCATTCAGATCAATAACAATAAGCTTTTTCTTTGAGACACATGGATTTGGATTTGATCCGATCCATTGCTCGATTTCACCGCAAGAATCTTCATTTTTCTTTTCACATTCAGTTTCTTCCTCCTCCATCTTTGTCTTCTTTGGTCCTTCGCGAGCCAATTCCCAACCTTCAACCATTCTTTTCGGTGCCATCTTCTTCTTTTTCTTGTTGTTTCCTATATAAATAATTTAAAACATATTTATTGAACGGCTCTTATCCAGCTTTGGAAGTTGATAATTGTTTTAACGGTTAAGATTGTTTGGGATGAGTACTGAATAGTCAGTCACTTGGAAGTTCGAAAGTTATTTCAGTTCGAATTTATTTATTTTTCCTTTAAAAAATTTCAGTCAAAATGGTTATAATCTTTTTACAAACATTGATATAATGATACCCAAAATGAACAGAAACACAAAAGATCTAGTATTGTTTCTTTCAACTCTTTCTATTGCATCTATGAAGTTAACTTCTCTTCTCCATACATCCACATCATAAATCATATAATCATTTTGGCCTAATCAGAGTTCATTGATTGTTTTGGCTTAACAATTTACTAGATAAATTAAACTTTTATCACTAAAATTAATAAAACGTAAAACAAAAACTCGTGCACCACGCATATCTTATTCTAGTTATACTATATATTTCGATGAACAACCATGTATTCACGCATGATTCTTTTATAACAATTGGTTTTTATTATTTCACAAAGTAGTAAGTTAATAAGTTAAAAATTTGGATCATTCCCATTATATGAAACTCAAAATTTTTACAAGAAATCAAATAAATAGAGAGAGATGCAAAAATTAATCCATGGTAAAACATACCTTTTTGAACAATTCCAAGATACTCCAGAGGGAATGGTCCTTCCTTTTCGGGGATGCTGCCACAGAGTTCGCCGGGGTTTCTATCAATATCTCTATTGAATCTTATCTAATATATTCACTGCTTAGAACAAACATTTTATTGTAAACATTGCGGCGGAATGAAATCAAAAAATAAAAAGAGAATAAACTATATATATATATATATATATATATATATAAAACTAGTTGACCTAACTAAACACAAAGACTAGCCCATATATATATTGGGCTTAATGTAAATGAATTTAATTCAAATGACCAAATTTATCTAACATCATGTTATGTACATGTTAATTTGTTGGACCCCATCCCAATCCCTTTGAAAAAAGAAGAAGAGATATTGGACCCCGCAATGCACTCGTGGTTTGAGCCTAATGCTAAATCTTCATTTGGAAAAAGCTTATGATCAGATTCGTTGGGATTTTCTGGACGATTCACTTAAAGCAGTTGGGTTTTATGTATGGGTTTGATGGATTTTAAAGTGTATTTTGAGATTGTTGATGAATTTACTATGGAACTAGGATAAAACAAAACCCTTTAAACTGCTAAGAGGATTTTGTCAAGGGGTTTCATTATCTCCTTATCCATTTGTATTTTGTATGGAGATATTTATGGTGGAACGAAAGGTTATGGTGGAACAAATGGTTGGATTGGTTCCTCTGGGGACAAGTTGGGTTAATTTAAATACGGATAGTGTATCTCATGGATATTTGGGTTTTGGCTACAACAAATAGTGTTTTGCGTAATAGTGAAGGAGAATGGTGCGGAGGTTTTGCGTTGAATATTGGGAGATGTTCAACATCATTTGGAGAGGAGGATTACAAATTTGGAGTTATAGGTTGATTCAGAGATGATGGTTGGATTTTTCAAGACATGGATATGTGATTCTCATCTGATGTCATTCCCGGTACGACTGTGCCATAGCTTCCTAATGCATTAACTAAATATGTATTTTCTTTACCGTTCGGTTCCTTCGACATGACTTTGATCTTGAGAGAGGATGTTTGTGGACCGCTTCGAAGAAGACAAGTTCGTATATATGTTCTCGTCTATTTTAATAAAAGCTGGGAGATTGATCTATCGGTCATTCACAAAAAATAAAGTACGATTCCCGCTATTCCTTCTGTTGGATTTATGAATTCATAAGAGTGGTTTGGCAAGTACGATTGAGTTTTGCTTCTCTTTACCGCCAATCAAAGTAAGGGGTAGGGCTGACATCTTGTTCACAATCTTAGTCGTTGGTTCCTACGACCATTGAAATTCAGTTCAAAGACAAGGGTCTTCATCATTGGTGGTGCTACACCTCTTGATTAGTTTTTTTTTGTCAGATTAGCGGGTTTAGCAAGCCTAGCCCATTAGTTTCAAAGTGTTTGATCGGAACTAGATCTGTTATAGGTTATTGATTAGGTCCATTTTTATTTTATGTAATAAATTAAAAAGTCAAAAAATATTTAATTCATACAAATAAAAAATAAAAAAAAAAATAATAATACTAATACCATGTAATTATATTTGGTTCTACGTACCCAACAACCAACAACCAACGATTTGGTACAACGTCGACTATAACAATTTTATGGATTGATATCGTGAATTCGTGATGAATAACTAATTTTATTTAACTAGTTCACATTTTGGTTGTGACACTACTAATCTTGAATATGATGAATTTAGGGAATATGAAATAAAGTTCTCTTTCATTGGATTCCATGGCAGGAAACGGAGATTTGAATTTTTTTCATCTATGATTCTCTCTCCCTAATATATTACTAAGTTTGAGAAATCAAAATATCTTTGTTTTCTTTTGAACGAATTTCATCACAAGAGAATGAATTTCGTTCTACTGTGTTGATTAGTAATGTATTGACGACTTTTATGTAAGTTGATGTATGTTGATATTATCTGGAGGATTCCATTAAGGCGAGGCGACACTCTCGAAATGATGAGATTGGTTCGCATTTCGCAAAACAAATGATTTATATATATTGTTAAATCAAGGTATCAAATATCACATGAGTTTTCCCACTCAACAATATGTCTTGAAGGCTATCTCTGCTGTATTCAGATATTGGAAACTCTTATCTCTGCTAACTACGATGTTTTTTTGTATGTAAACATTATTCATTCTCTCTGGATTTCTAAACTGGTTTAAATTATATAAGCAATTGGAAAAAAATGTCAAAATTTTAAAAGTTTTTTTCGTTCTATCATCCAAATATATTATTATTGGACACAAAAAAAAAAATGGTAGTTTTCCAAACTGGAATTGGAAAGATATATACTAGTAGTTTAATGTTGTGGTGAACCGGCCCGAGATTGAACCAAAACCGGGTCCTTCCTTAATAAGCCCTTCAATTTAGTCCCCAATTCTCTTTCACGTTCTCTCTCAACACGAGCCGCCCAGAAAAACAACGAACTGCGAAGAACATGGCGACCACCGATGATTTGAACGAGACGATTCCGGCGACGGAGCTACCAGCGACGATAGAATCGGAGAATCAACCTCACAAGCTCGAACGAAAGTGGAGTTTCTGGTTCGATAACCAATCCAATAAAAAGCAAGGCGCCGTTTGGGGATCTACTCTTAAAAAAGCATGTACGTTCGACACCGTCGAAGATTTCTGGGGGTTTGTTTTCTCATCTTCTTCTTCTTCGATCTGTGAAATTTTTGGATTTCTCGATCTATATTTTCTGGATCTCATTAGGCTTTGTATTGGTTTTGTGTAGTTTGCATGATACTATATTCAAACCTAGTAAATTGGTAGGGCAAGCTGAAATTCACATGTTTAAAGGTGGTGTTGAGCCAAAGTGGGAAGATCCAGAATGTGCTCATGGTGGAAAGTGGACTTGGGTTGTTTCCAATAGGAAGGCAGCTCTAGACACTGCTTGGCTTGAAACTGTAAGTTTTTTTTTTTTGTTATATAATGTGGCTTTGAATTTGGTTTATGGATTAGTTTGTTTCTTGTAATTTGCAGTTGATGGCTTTAATTGGAGAGCAATTTGATGAGGCTGATGAGATATGTGGTGTAGTTGCTAGTATTCGACCTAAGCAAGACAAACTCTCCTTGTGGACTCGGACCAAATCTAACGAAGCCGTGCTGGTATGATATTTGTTTCTTCTTCCTCAATTGTTATTGTTGATTCATGATTCTTCTTCTAGTTGTAATCTTGGTGGGATCTCTGAATTTTCTACCTTTGCTTGTGTTGTGTGTACAAAAAGGTGTGCTCTTTAGTTTGGTTGCTTAGTAAATAATAAAAACCCGAAAACTTGGTTGGAAATTCTCAATGATTCATAGCAATTACAATGATAATATAGTGGTATCTTCTTGATTTGACCAGCTACTGATTTGGATTATTACTCAAGAATGAAACTGTTTCTTATACAAAAGTTATATGTTGCGAGTTGTTTGAAGATATATCTCGTAAACCAGCTGTTTGTTTAGTTAATTGGTGTTATAAACGTTGTAACAGCGTTCGAAGCTTGTTGATGAATTTTTGTTTGTTATTGTATGCAGATGAGTATTGGGAAGAAGTGGAAGGAAATAATCGATGTCACCGACAAGATAACTTTCAATAACCATGTAATTACAACTCCTATCATCTTTGTTCAGGTTTTTTTCTCCCCTCATGTTGCTTATCGTATCGTGGTGTATATGCAGGATGATTCTAGAAGAAGCCGGTTTACTCTCTGAAGACAAGACACCATTGCGAGAGATCCGAGGGAGATGCAATATGGCTTTTTCTTGAATTGTTTGGTCAGCAGTTTACTCAAATAGCTAAGAAACTTTAGGGACGGATGCTTCCTTTGAGGTGTAACTGTACAAGTTTTCTGTTTCATTTACAAGATTTTTGGGAAAAAAATGAAGTTACAATTATATAATTCTCTTTTGAAAGCATGAATAATCGTTTGACAATCAGGGAGAGGCTACAATGAATTTGCGACGAAATCTGATTTGCAATAAGTTATTGTTTGTTTAGTATGCTAATTTTTGTATTTGTATGGGGACTTTCAAAAACTATATTTAGAATCAAGCCCACGTTTAGATCAGCTGGAAGCAAGTACCATAGTTTCTCCAATATTTTAGTCTCTCAAGGACACCATACAACCACAACATCCACAATGTCTTAGAGCAACCAAGCTCTTTCTTTGTCTTGTGGTCTTCAATCACTAAAAAGACATATTTATATCACAAACAGACCTGGTTATTCTAAGAACACGATGTTATTTGTTCTCAAAGGCATTCAAATCGGTTCAGTCCTTAATTCAATTCATTAAAGAACTTATAAGGGACTTAAACCTCGAACTCTCGACCAAATCCTAAACCAAGATTTAAAACAAAGATGATGAAATGTTACCATTCCCAAGTAGATCGAGTCATTCGTATCTAGTTTTAAAGTATTAATTTGCATAAAACCTAGGCTAAATAGTTAGAACATGCTGTTTTTCTCATTCAGAGATAAATTTCCAGATATATGGGTTAAATTGTGCTGAATGAACTCTCGTATCCAAGGAGAGATGTTCCCAAGAGAATCATCTGGTGAGTGGTATGTTTGGGAAGAATGCTCAGCGTGTTCAATATATTGTTTAAACATCAATGGGAATGGAGGACTGTAAATTCTTTGAATATTTTTGTTTTTGATTATGATTTTTTTCAAAGGAATACAAAGATGGGATCACATATAGCTCTAGAGAAAACGGAACAAAGAGAGTAGAGTGGCGATCGGCAAAGACAGGGATGAAGTTAGCAAGCATCAAAAAATTTCTTTTTTTTTTTGATCAATATATTTCAAATTTTTTTTTTTTTTGGATAAAATGTGAATATTTTTTATTACCAGAAGGAAAGTTTAATAGAAACTCCTTTAACCGAAAAAAAATAAAAAGCCAAGGAGTTATAATTTAGAGCAGCAAGACAGGAGAAAAACAGTAGAGGATTATTTCCAACAACATCTCTCTTACTGTGGAGGTCAAGAAGCCTGTGGTCTTCTCTCCCGTAGGAGGTCATGGACATTTCGGATTAGGCAGCTTCTTGACCTAGAGGGAGTAGACCAATCACGAGCATTAAAAGCCTCCCTCACCGTACTCTGAGAAGAGATTCCCATAACTCTCGATCCTGAGTCTCCAAGATAATCAATAAGGCTGCCTAGAGAAGACCAATTATCATACCAAAATCTTGCTGTGTTACCATCTTTGACTTCACAACTAAGCATAGACTTTGCTGTACATTTCAAGGAGAGAAGAAACTTCCAAATCCAAGAGTCAAAATTGTTATATATTAAACCTTCTTTCCTTTCACACATTTATGAGATTAGTCTATTCTTTTAAGTCATCTTCGTTGTCTTTTAGGTAGGAGTACTCAAGTTCTTAAGCATGTTGGATTCTTTAGATATTACACATCTGTGTGATAGTCTCTGTTTGTTTTGTCTAGGCATGATGTTTTACACAAAAAGCTCTTAAACCCTGAAGGTTTAGCAAAACTTTTTCTAACTTTCATTGTTTTTAGTTTCAATGACAAAGCTTGTGCTGTATATATAAATGGTATCTATTTTTGTGCAAAGTATACTTTCTTCTTCTTCTTTTAAGAAAGCAGCATTAGGAAGACCCAAGAGCTATGGAGGAGAATGTGAAGAAAAAAAGTGGGCTGAATTTGTCAATTTGGTTCTGTCCACCGGAAACGGCTACTAATAGAATATGTGGTAAGTTACCGAGGCTGGACTCAGTTGAGGTTGGTTGTAAATGAAAAAATAACTTTGCTTTGCGCACTCTCATTGTGTCAAAGTTTGCTTCAAGCGAAAAGGAAACATGTGATTATTCAAATGCTTTCCTATAATTTTTCTGAGTCTTATTACTTTAGTATGGTATGGAATCCGTATTTGAGGTTGAGTCTTAATATTCAACATAGTCAAATTTTTACATATCATTGATATCTATTTTAAAGTATTAAACGTGTGGTTAAACGGAAATGAATGAACTATAGCCCTGTCACAAACATGAAAAAGCTCATGACTTTTTTATTTAAGTAAAGCGAGTAGGTTTTAAATGTTATATGTTCATAGATCATTTTCTTTTCATGTCTTGCTTCACCTAAATGTTAAAGTTAAAGCTCATAAGTAACTGGCAAGTAAAGAAGCTACTTGACTATTTTACCAAATTTATTTACACACTTTTGTTTAAAGTTTAGTGAAATACTCAAGTACCCTCATTAGTTTTTCTTTGTATTATTTGGAAGATTGGAAATTCGGATTTCGATAATTGATTTACTTACTAATTTTTTTGAGTGTTTCCTTTGATATTTGTATCATGTGTGACAGCAGAATGACATAGACAAAAAAAAAAACCTCTCTCCTCTAGTTGTTCTGTTTTCTCTCTGCAAGAACATAAACCAGATTTTCCAGATCTGCAGCTCCGGTGGCGCTCTTAGCACCGGAGCTGTCGTTTTTCTTTCTTGTTTTTCAATTTCAGCATCTTTAGTTGATATCCATCACGTTTTAGCTTGATTTACATCCGTTGATAGATTCTCTTCTTCCCTTTCTCGGCGAAATCCGATGAATCTCTTGAAGGAGAGAATAGATCCGGGGATTATGATGAAGGTGTGGTGGTTTAGTATCGGTTCCTAACAAATCTGGTTATTTAATCATTTTGGATTAGGGTTTGGGAGTTTATTGTTGAAACCTTGAAAAATCCTCTCATCCTGGGTTTTGGTGCTCCTTTTGGGTGCTCGTTTCTCAGCTTTGTGTCGCAGATATGGCCTTTTCGTTATGGTAAAGGCAGTTTCAATTTGTTTCTTTTTCTGCCTTGGTCGTGGAAGTCTTCACCATCGTGGTTTAACTGCTCCTTGCAATCTTCTCAAGGGACGAGGTTCGTCTCAGGGTTTGTTTGTTTGTGCCACCTCCTTTAGCCCGGCTTTGCCGGAGCAGGTATAAGAAGGTTTGGTTGCGACTAATCCGTGGTATATTTGTGGTAAGGAGATGGATCAATTGTTATCCGTTTGGGTGGTTCTTCTAGCCTTAGATTTGTGTTTGTTTTTAAGATGGATTTGGTTTCAATTTTACCACTCGAATCTTAGTCTAAAGACCTATTAATTTATCGATTTGGTAGTCTTGGTTTGGGTCTTTAGTTTATGCATTTCTTTTAGTTATCTGAGATGAAGGCGTAGTCTCCGGATGCCTTTTTGGCTCCGGCTGTGTGTCCGGTTTAGCACCGGCTTTGTGTCCAGTTAAGCACCGGCTTTGTAATCGACTCGGCCTCGTATTATCAATATAAAATTTAGATGTCAAAATTTTTTTTTGTATCATGTGTGATTATCAATTAATTTTTAAAGGTTTTCCTCTCGAATCTTGCGCCATACTGTAACGACCGCAACCCATAATTTGTGAATTTCTGGGGATGTCGATCGACACCAAGGCAGTGTCAATCGACATTGGTTCTGCAGACTCGGTTCGTTTCAATTTTTAATCGCGGTTTAAGGCTTGGTTTGATTTGATAAGGAACTAGGGTTCGTATTTAAGCGTTCTCTCGTCGAGCAGCAGAGAGGTTAGGAGAAAATAGTGAGCTTTTGAGAGTTTAAGAAGAAAGTAGGAGAATTGTAGAGTTCTTGAGGTTTTTATCGAAATTGAGTGATTGTTGTGGTGATCTAGCGTGGAATCCTTGTATCGTCGTGAGTTCGAGGCTGTTTTGTAGTTGTCCTCGTTCTCCAAACGATCCGTTCTTTCCTATTTCCGAAATCAAACCAAAGTGAGTGCGCAACCATGGTTTATGAGAGAAGTAGAATGATAACTGTGTGTGTTTCATAGAATTGATTGATGGATCATGTGTTTTCTATGTTATATTGCATATATATCGTGTGTATTGTGTACTATTAGACTCGATTGCGGATCAAATTGAGACTAGAGAGGAGATGGCTCGATTTCTGACCTAGTGGTCGGTGTCGATCGACACCTAGTGGTTGTGTCGATTCGACACCTAGTGGTTGTGTCGATTGACACCCAGTAGTTGTGTCGATCGACACTAGGTTGAGTCGCGACTCAGTTTTGAGTCGATTGTCGATCGACACCTAGTGGTACTATCAATCGACACCAGACTGAGTTACGAAAAAATGTTGAGTCGAGTGTCGATCGATACCTAGTGGTAGTGTCGATCGATACCTAGTGGTAGTGTCGATCGACACCCGAGGCTGAATTGAGTATTCTTCGTAAATGGTTGATTGTGAATTATTATTTCTGTGGAGCCTAAGTGTTAGACTGTAGATGGTATAACCGACTCACTATGTATTTATGTAATACTTACGCAACTTTTTTTTCCATCTGTTGCAGGTAAAGATAAAGTGTGATCATGGAATCAAGGCTGTGAAAGAGGATGATTAGGATTACTTTTATGTTTTGTAGAACTAATTAGAACCTGGTATTTAGGTTGCTAGTTCTTATGAAATTGATATTGGTTGATGATTTGATATTTATATGAACTTAATGCTTGAGTTGTTTTTATAAGAATTTCTGTGTATTGTGTTATTTGGAGTTAGTCGTTGAGAGTTAATATTTATGGGAATATTAATTCGGACTATTTATTTAATAATTATAAAAACAGCTTGGTTGTTTGTTTCAATTTGGTATCAGAGCTTTTACGATTTTACGACGTTATATTGTGTGATTTGAGACTATGTGTTTAAATGTTTACGAGTTGTAGAGTCTTAGATCATCCTCTCGAGCCTTCAATATGATCCACGGTATGTGTTGTTTGATTTCTATATCCATGATTTTTGGTAGCTTAAGTCTGTATTTTTGGGAAATGCAGAGTGTTGGCTTCTGGTGTTAGGGGTCATGGTAGAGCTAAAGGTAGAGGTCGTGGTCGTATGGGCCATGGACGTGTTCGAGGACGTGTGGCTGAGTCCGTCGACAGTGCGACGCAGGAGTAGACTTCTGGGATGCCGACGCATCTTGACAGATCATTGGGCGGTGTCAGTTTGGCTGCTAGTGTGTGGTCTGTTAGTGCAGTGGCTCTGGGTACGGGTGCTGATGCAGGTGGAGCCCAGGGTCCATATGATTGTCTGGCGCTGATGTTGGCTCAGATTTTGGAGCGGTTACCGGGTGCGGTGCCAACACAGGCTCCCGTGGTGCCTTTAGTGGCAGAGGTGCAGCAGCCGAGGGCTGTAGTTGCTGATCAGCGTCCGACTTATCTAGAGATGATGAGGGAGATGCAGCATTTGAGCACGGGGTTCTCTTCGGGCAGAGTTGGATCTGAGGTGGCTGATGAGTGGCTCATGAGGATGGAGCGTAAATTTCGCTCTATCATATATCCTGCGGAGTACCAGGCGGAGTTGGCAGTGCATTACCTCACAAGAGGTAGTTGGTGTGGACCTGGGGTGACTTGTTAGCTAAGTTTAACGCTAAGTTTTTCCCTCAGGAAGCTTTGGATTGTATGGGGAAGAAGTTCGTGAAGCTGACTCAGGGTGTCAGGACAGTGTGTGAGTACGACGCAGAGTTTAATAGGTTGCTTGTGTATACTGATCGTGGTATGGAGGACGAGTAGATGCAAGTGAAGAAGTTCTTGAGAGGACTTCAGACTGAGTTGAGGACACATTGCAGAGTGTCCGAGTACGCCTCGAGGGCGAGGAGGATATGAGGGGTCAGGCAGCTGTAGAGGTTCCAGCGATTCCAACGGTGGTTTCTCCTGCTGTTCAGCCAATGAGGAAGCATCAACATGTCTAAGAAATTTTGTTGAAGATATTCCATTGTGGCCAAAGCCAATAACTGCACTTTGCATTCATTGTGATAGTAGGCTGCTTTACATAGAGGGAAAAACAAAATTTACAATGGCAATTCAAGGCACATTCGCCGGAGACATGCTACAATACGACAATTGCTTTCCAATGGGGTGATAGCATTGAATTATATTAGAGCAAAGGAAAACTTGGCTAATCCTTTGACTAAAGGCCTACCGAAAGAGCAAGTCGTATTCACTTCAAAGGGAATGGGTTTAAAGCGAGCACAATGAGTTATCACTTAGTGGAAACCTTACTTAGCAACATTGGAGATCCCATGGTCTAAGTTCAAGAGGCAAACTAACTAAGGAAAACTCAAAGAAAGAAATACACATTTCTTATTCCTATGAAGTAAAATGTGTTTCCATTGATGATTAAGGGATGAATATTTATTCTTAATAATGTTAATACCTTTTCTAAAGTGGGATAGAATGGACTATTGTTAATTAACATTACCTATATGAGAGTGGTGTCGCGGTCGCACCCATGAGAATTGAAATGGCTAAATTTTGTAGAGCTCTCACGAAGTTGGAAAATGTTCAGGGCCGAAATGAACACAACCGTATAAACTTGAAATGAGCAGATGATATATGTGTTTCACTTATTGTCTTGGCTTACAATCAAACGTGGTTACTTCAAGACTAAAGTTCACTACCCACAAAGTAAATCCGATAAGTGTTTACTAGGAACGGTTCAAGTCCAAAAGACACCTTTACCGATGCATATTGATTCTACTTTCTGAGAAATTGTGGATCTTATTTTCTATTCAAATGTGGGGTACTGTTGAGTTTGAATAAGAAAATGTGGGGTATTGTTGGAGTTTATGTACTTAAATATATTTACATAAATACAATACATAATATTTACATAAGTATAGCACCCCTTCATCATATGTGACTATTGAGAAGAGGCACATATGTTCAATTGTGAAAAGAGACACTTTTTTCAACAAGCATCTCTTGAATGAATATATAAAGAGATCACAGAGAAGAGGAGAGGAATTCCAATTCAATCTTCTTCTTCTTCACTAAATCAATTTCTGAGAATCTCAAAGTAGGTTTGCTAGGATCTTACGGAAGGTATGTAATCCGAAGATCGATAGTTGTATCCTGCAAGATAGACGTCATCAAAACTACTTACACTAGTAAGGACAAAATTCTGTCTTAGGAGATTGCGATTCGCAAGCCTCTATCAAACGTTCTCCGATCATTCAAGCAAGACGAAGAAATCATCATATTTGATCAATCAACTTACGGACTGATTTCCCGCCGTTACAGAAAGATTCTGAAGACAATCAACATACCGTTGGAAAGTCCCGACTCTTAGCTTTCCAGAGACATCAAGTTTGTAGCATTCGGAGGTACGAGTAAAAAGTTATCGCAATTTCAGTGTGACTGATCAAGTCTGTTTCTGTTTGTAACAATTGTATTTCGTTTTTGTCATCAATTCAATAAAGTAAACGTATTGGATACGTGTTTTGATCTGCATCTATAATCCCATAAGAAAACACATATAATCGCTAATGGAATTCTATCAAATTCTTCTCTATTGCTACATTCTTTGAGGCATCGATCAGGTGCGTTATACTTGCATGTTTGAGGCTGATGTATTCGTTTCAAAGTTAAGGATTGTGAGCGATGCTTCATAACGCCTCTAAGCAATACAGAAAATAACTAAGAAACAAAGTTATGACTCAAAATTCTTTAGACTCCAAGTTGGTAACATCCCAACAAAAAATGCTAATTTCTTAAGATAAAACAATTATGTGCACGAGGCGGATATGTTCGGGCCTCGAGGGATAAGGACCCATGTTAATAATCTCATCGTCTCCACTTTCGCAAATTTCATGATTCTTTGTAAGCTTTTAAATACAAAATCAATGCAATCTATGTTCTAACCTCTCCACTTCTATTCTATCGGTTCGTTTGCATTGTATTCAAGGATGACCGGAACGATGAGGAACGACAATCAAGCATTCCAACAAAATGCATTAAGGAATTCTATATTGTTTCATGAGCTCTAATTAAAAATATTCATGAATGTTGGTTTAAAGTATTATATCATACATATACAAAAGTTTTACACGATTAAATATGTTTGATTAGAATGATTAATTTACTTTGGGTTCCTTGACAGTTAAATACTGCATGATTATAGACAGTTTTAATTTTAAATAACCTACTGCAACTTATCATTTATCTATTCTAATAATTCTGATAAATATATATTTTAATTGAGATCCACAAAATCCCAAAACTACGATAACAAAATTTTATTCACACCACAATTTAATTTAATTGTGTATATCATTCTCATTGTTTGTAGCACAATTTTTTAGCTCTACTTTATAGTAGAATAAAACAAAAAGGAACAAAATGTTATATATATAAACTTAAGAAGGTGTAAATTCGATCACACTATTTATATAGATATGTATATGGGGTACATGCAAGTAATCTGAAGAAAAAAAACATAACGTTTAGAAAGACAATTAAACAAAGAAAAATATGGGATCACACTATTCAAAGTATCAAAATTAGAACGTGCCTTAATTTAGAGATATCTAAAGCTTAAGGTATTTGATAATTCAAATATAATGTAAATTATATAATACAAAATCCACGTGTAGCATGAGAAATCACCTAGTATATAAAAAAGAAAGCCAAAGTCATGTATCTAGCTAGGGTTTCAAACATCCACCATGAAAAAGTTGAAGTTCTCGGAGGATATATTCATCACCTTTGGACATGAAACACGATCTGCAAACTTGGTAAGATAATTCTCATATAAATTCCGGTTGATCTCCTTATCGATATATTCTCTAGAGTGTCGGCCAAGTCAATAGCTAGGTTTCGCTGCTTATATTCTTCATATGCATATGAGACATACGGACTATCCAGTCCCATGAAATTAAGCCATGGCACAACCATACCAGGAAAGACATCGGATGAGAATTACTTATCCGCTGCCATCTCCGAATCCACTTCCAGCTCAAGACGCCGAAACCCTCTGTCCCAAGCGATAAGTAACCCATAATAAGCTCCCCATAACTCTGCCATCGGTGCCGAACATATTCCTATATTCAACGCAAACCCTCCACGCCAACTCCCGACTTCATCTCTTAGAACCCCTCCGGCCGCCGCTAAACCAGGGTTTCCTCGCGAGGCACCGTCCGTATAGGCATTCCTCATGCGATCATCCTCCTTTCCCTTCCCCTTCTTGCCGAATGTTCTTTAGCTAACATATGAGCATCCGAGACTTCCTTGGCTAGTTGTTTGAGAAACCGAACCCTATCGCGGCATTTTCTATTCGTACCTAAAACATTGTCTCGGATGTGAGAAGAACAAGTGAATCCATTTCCAGCTCCACCATACCGCCATCGCAAAAAGAGTAGTCCAGCAGTATCCTCCTCTCTCTCTCCGACTCCATAGATTCCCATAAATCCATTCAAGAAGCGATTATGAGAAGAACAAGTGAATCCTCTGTGGGTCAACAACTTTCCCCAAATACCTTCCATGGCTGGGCTATCTCTCAGAATGTGAATGATTGATTCTTCCCCACTCTTACACACTTGACATAGACCGGATGCACATAAATGTCTAAGGGTTCTCTCCACATTTGTCATGATAACTTGGTTCGCTATGAGCCACAAGAAAACTCTAACTCGTTATGGTGCGACAACTTTCCAAATATTCTCATAAAAACTACTCATATAATGTCTCGGTCTCTCTTCTCTTATCAACATCAATTAAGCCGATGCAACCTTGAAACTGCCATCCGCGGACATACTCCAAGAAACCCTATCAATCGCTCCGGTAAATCTATCCAACACCACAGATGCGAGTTACAACCTCACATGATCAGAGATATATGGAGCAATCCGATTAATCTCTCACCCAAAGTCATATCTCCAAAAGTCACACGCACGTGCATTCACATCTACTACCGGAATATCACGAATACACACATCAACCAAAGGCTTATCCAACATCCACTTATATTTCCAAAAGCGAGCTAATTTTCCGTCCCCTAGCACCCAACTCCTACCCGGTAGAATCACTTCCCAAAATCCCATTTCAATGCTTCTCCACGTTGATGAGGCTGTCCGTTTTGATCCCAACCAAGAGTTATCATATATCTCTCCCACTTTATATTTATGTCTCAATGGTTTTAGCCCATAAACTCTCTTGATCATGTAAAAGTCTTCATCCCACTTTACTTAACATCGCTTTATTCATCAACTTAGCCTTTATAATTCACGAACCCAGACCCAAGAGATCAAGTGTTGTCGCCGGTGCTCATTCGTACTTCCCCAAAGGAGATACCTTGAAATTTTATCAAGTCCATCCCAAATACTAGCCAGGAGTGAGATGGTAGTCATTGTGTGTATCGGAATCGAGGACAAGACTGATTTGGTGAGAGTGACTCGTCCCGCTAGACTCAAGAATCTCCCCCTCCATCCCGATAATCGGGAAGCAACACGTTCAAGAACACCACCGAATGTAGCTTTATAATTGATTCTTTTTTGTAACACTGGCACCCCCAAATACTTCCCCAAATCGCATGTTGATTGAATCCACTCTCGTCACTTGTCAACTACGCTAAATCATTGTGAACATTCTTTGAGAAAAACACCTTTGACTTCTCCAAACTAACTTTCTGTCCCGACGCTAAGCAAAATCTCTCCAACACTTTGCGTATCACCCTTATTTGTGCTATCGTTGCTTCCGCGAACAAGATAAGGTCATCCGCAAAATACACATGTGATAATTTTGGACCTCCCCGAGACAAGCTTATCGGCTTCTATTCCTTCGATGCGATAGATAAATCGATTAGATGGCACAACCGTTCAAGGCATAAGACAAATAAATACGGAGAAAGCGGATCCCCCTGTCGGAGACCTCGCGACGGCAAATAAATATGTTCTAGCTAGCGAATTGTTTTGTGTTTTGTTGATAATATTTATTAGCTAATAAAAATATTTTTGAAAACAAATCATATTTAAAGTGGGTTATTTGAACAATAAAAAGTTAGATAGGTTATTCTAGTTATTCTTAAAAAGAAGTAGGTTATTCTAGGTAAATTTTATTCACTTTATATATATCGTTAATTTTTTCTCCTTAATTCGCATTTCTGTAATCCTGTTTTTTCAGTTCCTACGATTACTTCGCTGGCCGTATCTCGGCAATGTATTAAATATGGTATGTACTCGAATATTTAGCAGTTTCCGGTAACGAGCTGTCTAGTCAATCGATATTTAAAGATTGAAAAGGTGATCAAGTTTGACAAATATAATTGTATAACATTATATGTTTGAACAAATTTATGTGACTGTAATCTCTTTCTGCATAAACTTATGACAAAATCCAAATTTTCTAAAATTATTAAATTGGGTCATAACTTCCAAAGTTAAAGATATACACCAAGTTTGAAATTATTACCATTAATTTACATTATCTTTTTTTCTATATAAAGGATAAACATTCTTTGATATTTTTGTTGATGTGTCAAGCACTCAAATTATCTTATTTTTTAATTGATAAATAATTTACTAATCATTAAGGCTACTATACTATACCCAGATACTCTACAATAATACAATGATATAATTCCTATAACCAAACATAATAACAAATAGAAAATAAACTTAAAATGTGAATAAGTTAATTATAAGATATACACAATCTTATAATTATACAAGGAATTAAATGGCAAATATGAAGAATAAATATTTTACATTGAAGGTATTAAATTATATATAGACCAACTAAATTTTTTAATATTATACTAAGGATTGTGTCAACCAATGTTTAAAGATAAAAATCTAGAGAACATGGACAAGGCATTTTCACTTACGGTTTTGATCATCTTCTCTGTCATGTTTGCTTCCGGTATTATTTCTACATTTTTAAAATTAATTACTACAAATTAATTACTACAAATTTAAACTTTGTAGAGCTTGATCTAATCGTATATTTATAAATCAATTTTTCTTATCTAAAGAATTTATTTTATACTAACATAAATCTGTTCTTGGCTTATATGATTTTTTTTCACTTGCTCTTAATTTTTTTTGTCTTTTGGTTAATTTTCATAAGTTCAAATGTTTATGTTTGTAATTTCTTTATTTCCAAGTAAAAAAATACTAATCATACATCTGTACTCTTTTATAGTTGAAAATAAAGTGAAGGCAAATATATGTCAACAAGGTTTAGGTATATGGCAATACACGGGCCAACAGCGCAATGCAATTGCGATAGACAATTTAACCTATGTACTTGCAACTACTTTTGTGGACCACCTGAATCACCTCCACACAAAATGTGCTATGGCTGGGCTGGGATGTGCAATGCTAAATGTGGGGATCAATGTTGCATTCACTACAAGAAAACAGGGTCATTTGCGACGGAAATTTGCGACGGAAAAAAAACCTCGCAAATTTGCTACGTTTTTGCGACCAATTTGCGACGACATTTAGCAATACGACGCAAAATTGTCGCTAATTGGCGTGACAAAAATACCGTAGCAAAACAGTCGCAAATTTGCGACGGTTTTGCGTTGAGTTGTACGTTTGGACGCAAAACCGTCGCAAATTTTGCGACGCATTTGCGTCGAATCAAATGTTGCGACGGTTTTGCGTCCAAAAGTACTACTTGACGCAAAACCGTCGCAAATTTGCGATGAAAGTAGGTTGACCACGTTTTAATTGATTCTTACTTGTTTATGAGTGTAATATTTTAGCCGCAAATCAGCCGCAAAAGTCTTGGAAAATAGTTGTAAATTAGTCGCAAACTGAAATGAACATTCTATAAAATCCACATTAATTATCTCACATTCTATACTTCTACAAATATGGATAACAATCGATCTTTGATTCCGGGTCCGGCTGGTGGGAGACAAGCAGAAGAACGGGCAAGGAAAAAACTTGAAGAATCGATGTTGGAAGAATGCAATTCTTATGAGAGACAAGTACAGATGGTTAACTGTGTTGTCGAGGCAGAAGATCCATCGTTCACCGATGTCCTTTGGAAGACGACAATTGCAAATGTCAACAAATTAACAGGTATAATGAAATTTTATTATTATTAATATATATTAGTAATTACATTTAATTACTAATATATGAAACATAAATAATTATATGTCTAAAATGTTATTATTATTAATATAAGAAACATAAATAATTATATTTCAAAGTTTGTATATTGTTTAATAAATAATTATATATAGTTTACTTATTCTACGTTGAATACATACAGGTGAACACACACGTGGGTGGACGCTGGTAAAAGAGTTGCATAAAATAAAACCACAATGGCGTCACGTACCATATGTGGTAGCAGTGATTCATAAAATGGAACCTAATGGATTGGGGGACGCGATGGTCATACTAAAGGTAAAATGTATATATAAGTTATAACAAAAGATATTTTTAACAAATTACATATTTAGTAATCGAAAAATGTTATTTGTTTTCCCTGAAGGATCCTACCGGGACTGTACAATCGAGCATTCATAGGTCCGCCATATCTGATAACAAGTATGGGCCGCACATAAAGGAGGGTTCGGTATTGGTTCTGAAGGAGGTTGTAGTTGTTAAGTTTGATAGGGCGACACCATATCTTAACATTACTCTGAATAACATAAGCAATGTAAGTTACAATATATATTTTAAAGGTATTGTACTAAGTAGTATCATTACACAAAAATCAAGTTATTTATTTTACAGGTTATATCTAAAGAAAACATGGGTACAACGTTCACAAAAGAAGGTAGTAGCAGTCGTGTTAATCGAAATCCAAACAATTGGTTATCCCAAGTAGATGACGAAGGGTCGACGACGGATGATGGTGAAGAAATTGATGATGAGTAATACATTACGTCATCAATAGAAGGAAATAAAAATAAATATGTGTTTATGTTATCAGTTTATTTGTATTACGTTTTTAAGCAATAATGTACTATATATATATATATCGATTGTTAACTAGTAATGTTAAAATAATAAAATAATGTAAAATATCATAATATTATATTAATATAAGTTTCAAAAAATTTACTTGTCACCCTAATACATTAATACTAATAACAAAAAAGTACAAATTAAATTTTAATTTACCAAACTATAAATACAAAAGTTTCGTCGTAATAACTTACCAAACTATAAATACAAAATTGCGACGATTTTGCGTCGACTTGAATGTTTGGACGCAAAACCGTCGCAAATTTTGCGACGATTTTGCGTCGACAACGCATAGTCGCCGCAATATCGTCGCAAATATTGCGAGGATTTTGCGTGGTAAGATATTTTGTAATAATAGCGACTACTTAGCGTCTGTTTTGCGAGGAAATAAAATTTGCTACCATTTGGCGACTAATTTATTACAACACGTGTTTATGATGCTTACCTGACTATGGGTGCAATATTTTTGGTCGCAAATGTGTCGCAAAATAGAGGCAAAAATGTCGCAAATTAGTAGCAAAACAAACCAATTTTCTATAAAAACCTCGAATGTGTGATGAACGAATTCACAACAAACATTCCAATCATAATCTAAAAACAATCCGAGGAGAAAGTTTTTTTTTTCTAAGATTTCTTAAAGAGAAATTATTTTGATAATTAATCGAAGATGTCTTCGTATCATGAGGTCTACATGGTTCGAGCATGGATGTACAACGACCGCAAAGATCCAGAAACTGGCGAAGTGTCTAGAGAATTTAGAGAAGGGCTTGACCAGTTTTTGACCCAGGCGATAAACAACCAAGGGGCTGTCGCAGGATATACCAACGACGGTAACGTGAAAATTTTATGTCCTTGTGTGAAATGCAAAAACTTTGCTCCACATGATACGCGAACTGTTTGGAATCATTTATTTACGAGGAGGCTTTTACCTAACTACTATGTTTGGTTTTCGCATGGGGAGGATTTTGTTGTCAATGTTCCGGGTAGTTCAAGTACGAGTAATTATCGTGGGAATGTAGAAGGTGGTAGTAATTATGAGGATAGTAATTATCAGTATGGTCATGATAATTTTAATGAATCTGCATATGGAAATACAGATGAGAATACGTTTAATGATATGGTCAATGATGCATTTCAAGAAACTACTGCTTCGTGTAGTGATAATACTTTTGAAGAACCAAACCCGAGTGCTAAATTTTTTTATGATATGTTAGATGCTGCTAACGAACCTATCTACGAAAGATGTAGAGAAGGGCTTTCAAAATTGTCGTTAGCATCTAGGATGATGACAATTAAAAGCGAAGATAACCTTAGTGAAAACTGCATGGATAAATGGGGTGAATTGTTTAAAGAGTATATTTGCCAGAGGGTAATAACTCTGCAGAGAGTTACTATGAGATACAAAGATTGGTAGCAAGTCTTGGATTACCGTCTGAGATGATTGATGTCTGCATTGATAATTGTATGATTTTTTGGAAAGATGATGCTCATCTGCAGGAATTTCGTTTTTGCTCTCATCCAAGATATAAGAAGACTAGTGGTCGCACCAAAGTCCCATTCAAGCGTATGTGGTACCTTCCAATAACAGATAGGCTGAAGCGATTATATCAATCAGAGCAGACAGCAGGGGCAATGAGGTGGCACGTAGAACACGATTGTGAGGAAGGGGTGGTCGCCCATCCATTAGATGCAAAGGTATGGAAACACTTTCACACGGTACATCCAGAATTTGCTGTAGAACATAAAAATGTGTATTTGGGTCTTTGCACTGATGGGTTTAGTCCTTTTGGGATGTCTGGTAGGCAATATTCGTTGTGGCCAGTCATAGTGACGCCATATAATCTCCCACTGGAAATGTGTATGCATCGATAATTTTTATTTCTCAGCATTTTGGTTCCAGGGCTAAAGCATTCAAAAGATCACTTGATGTCTTCCTACAACCTCTTATCTAGGAACTAAAGCAGTTGTGGCATGTTGGTGTACGCACATTTGATTCGTCGAGCCGTAAGAACTTCAACATAAAGGCTGTCCTCATGTGGACGATAAGCGACTTTCCGGCGTATGGTATGCTATCTGGATGGACAACGCACGTAAAGTTATCATGTCCTTATTGTTTAGATAAGACCGAATCATTTCAATTGTCAGCATGAGGGAAAGCTTGCTGGTTTGACTGCCATCGTCGTTTTCTTCGAAGGGATCATCCTTATTGAAAGAGTAGGACGTTATTTCGAAATCGAGTTGTTAAAACCTCCCCCTTGGTTTACCTCTCAAGTGAGGAGTTGGAAGAACAAATGGATGGATATGGTGCGGAAGAAACAGTAAAAGTTGGAGGTAATTGGCAAAGTAATCAAGCAAATATGCCTGTTGGGTATGGGGTATACCATAACTGGCATAAGAAAAGTATATTTTGGGAATTGCCTTACTGGAAGGAGCATCTGCTGAGGCACAACTTGGATGTCATGTATGTGGAGAAAAATTTCTTTGAGAATATTATACACACATTGTTGAATGTTGCAGGGAAAACAAAAGACAATCGGAAATCTCGTCTGGATCTCGCGGCTTTATGCATAAGGCCTGAGTTGCATCTAACATGAGATGGTAGGGCACCTATTCCCAGTTTCCGACTATCACCTGCCGCAAAGAATGCTTTGATTATGTAACGCCCCGACCGCCGTCGTAGGGGAAATCCTCATCCCCTCAAGAGAAATCTTCATCTCCTAATGGGCCCCCATGTCCACTCTCGGCCCATGGGCCCACCCATGTCAGACGGTCGGTGCGTTAGTCCGGGAGGCTCGGAAGTCATGTTTACTTACCCTGCAAATCACCACGCGATCTTTCCTCGTGTTTTGACCTCACTCACACGTTACTGGAAATGACTTCCCAGTAGGTCACCCATCCTGAAACTACTCCAGCTCAAGCACGCTTAACTCTGGAGTTCTCTCAAGACCTATGACCGAAAAGATAAGTGCACTTTGGTGACATAGGTAGCCAAATCATTTCTTTTAAGCCTCTCCGCATATACCACATATACCATATATGCTCTGAAAACCGGGGTGTCACAGATTAACTGGGTTAAGGAGTGAGTGAAGTTCCCAGATGGCTACGTGTCAACTTTTTCAAGGTGTGTTGAGCAAGGGGGGAAATTTTCTGGGATGTTGAACAAGGTGTGTTGAACAAGAAAACAGCCGCAAATCCGACAGTATTTCCGACAGACTTTAATTCTGTCGGAAATTTCCGACAGATTACTGACTGCTTACCAACGGAACTAAAATTTTTCACTTCTGTCGGAAATCTGTCGGAATTATTTCCGACAGACAATAAAACCGTCGGAAATCGCTCGGAATGTCGGACGGTGTAACTAGCCGACGTCGACGCCGGAGGAGATGCCGGCGGTTTGTCGGAAATCTGTCGGAAATAAATTGCCGTTAACAATTTCCGACAGATTTCCTGCAGACACTCAAATGTCTGTAGGAAATCTGTCGGAAAAATAGCCGTTATTATAGCCGTTATTATATCCGTTGTCTTTCCGACAGATTTCCTACAGATTTCCTACGGTCAGCGTTTTTATATATATGATTCCACACATCTTCATTCACTCACAACAACAACAACTTCCAATCAAACATTTGTTAGAAAAAATCGTTAAGAGAGTGAGATGTCATCTTCTAGATATTATAGATCGTGGATGGATGAAGAGATGTATGATCCGGAGTCGAAAGCATTAAATCAAAATTATGCACGAGGTATATGCGAGTTCATGGAGTTTGTCGGGAATCGAAAGGTAATAAAATGTCCATGTTTAAATTGTTGCAATTCGCGTAATTTTAAGGTAGAACAAGTTTGGCATCACTTGTATAGGGATGGTTTTATGCCGGGATACAAAATTTGGTTTTATCATGGAGAAACTAATTATGATGGTGGTAGTAGTAGCAGTGCACCATATGTTGCGGATAGCTTAGGCGAACATAGAACGGATAGCTTAGGCGAACATAGAACGGAAGTAGATTTTGGTGTAGGTACCGCTGAGATGGTTCATGATGCGTTTAGAGAGAATTTGCCATCGATCGTAATAGGGGAGGATAGAGTAGAAGAACCAAATGAAGAAGCTAGAAGATTTTTGGAAATGTTAGACGCAGGGAAGCAGCCATTATATCATGGGTGTAGAGACGGACATTCACCTTTATCAACTGCTAGTAGACTGATGACCCTTAAGACGGACTTCAATTTGGCGGAAGAGTGTGTTGATGCGATAGCAGATTTTGTGAGGGATATTTTGCCTGAAGATAATCAGGCACCTGCATCATACTACGAGGTACAGAAACTCGTAGCTGGTCTTGGTATGCCGTATCAGGTGATAGACGTATGCATCAACAATTATATGCTATATTGGAGAGAAGACGAAGACCGGAGAAGATGTAGATTTTGTTGTAAACCACGGTATCAGGATACTGGTGGCAGAGTTCCCATTCCATATAAACGTATGTGGTACTTACCATTGACAGCAAGGTTAAAGAGGTTATATCAATCTGCGCGAACGGCAGAAGAAATGAGATGGCATGCAGAGCATCGTCAAGATGGAGAGATTACACATCCTTCAGATGCAAAAGCGTGGAAACATTTTCAAATGTTGAATCCTGATTTTGCATACGAGCCAAGAAATGTGTACCTCGGGTTAAGTACGGATGGTTTCAACCCATTTGGGAAGCATGGAAGGTAGTATTCTTTGTGGCCCGTAATCCTAACACCGTACAATTTGCCCCCTGGTGTGTGCATGCGTCGAGAGTTTTTATTCCTCTTCCATTTATTAAGGCACAACCTCGATGTGATGCATGTTGAAAAGAATTTCTTTGACAACATCATGAATACGGTGTTAAACGTCCCGGGAAAGACAAAAGACAATGTGAAGTCTAGGATGGATGTTTCAATGATTTGCAACCGTGATTATCTTGAACGTCTTCCCGATGGCACATATCCTTTTACTCCGTACCGATTGCAAAAACAAAAGGTCAGAGCGTTTTTCCGGTGGATTAAAGACGAAGTTAAATTCACTGATGGATATGCAGCTAATCTGGGTAACTGCGTAGACTCGCAAAACCTAAAGTTTATGGGAATGAAGAGTCATGATTGTCATGTAGTGATGCAGAGGCTTCTTCCATTTGCCTTTACCCATCTCCTTCCTCAAACAGTCCACGAAGCTATTGCAGCTGTTGGTGCTTTCTTTAGGGATTTATGCACGAGGACACTTACAGTTGAGGGGATCCGCAAATTAGATGCCAATATACCAGTGATCCTTTGCAATCTTGAAAAGATCTTTCCGCCGTCTTTTTTTGATGTTATGGAACATCTTCCCCTACACCTCCCCCGCGAAGCCGAACTAGGTGGTCCCGTTCAATTTCGTTGGATGTATCCTTTTGAGCGGTACATGTTCCATCTAAAGAAGAAGGTCAAAAATTTGGCGAGAGTTGAAGGTTCTATTGTCGCACAGAGTATCAATGAAGAAGCATCACAGTTTGCGCAATCTTACCTTCCACGGGAAGTTCGTACGAAGAGTAGACGTCCTGCTCGTCATGATGATAGAGGTGAGAGAGTCATGTATCACGCGCTGGTCCCTCAGTTGTTTTCGCAAGTTGGCCGAGTGACTGAGAGAAGGAAGAAACGCTTCCTATCACAAGATGAGTGGAGTCACTTACATATGTATATCCTAACGAATTGTGAGGAGATGGCGGAGTACGAAAGGTAAAAACAGAACTTATTTAAATACTTCTTTTTTTTTATATACCTAAGTAATATATAGGTTTCATATGTTATATATTGTTGTTTGCTTTCAGGATTTACATTGCATCAATACGTCACTATTATCCGAATATGACAGAAGACGAACTTGGAGAAACTAAGGACACCGAGTTTGCAAATTGGCTGCAATATTACGTAAGTTTTTAAAAAACGCTTATATATCTTAAAATTAGTGCATTAATTAATACTTAATTTGTGTAAATTATTATATCAGGTTTCTGAAGGAATGAAGAATGGAGAAAGGTTTCCAACATGGTTACAAGAGATAGTTTCTGGCCCAAGCTTCGAAGCAACTTCATACGGGAAATATTGCACTAGGGGATTTGCATTTAGGATTCATGAAAAAAGGTCGAGGGCAACTGCAAATTACGGTATTTCAGCTACATGTGGTGATGTAGTCTACTACAGGATTCTCAAAGAAATA
This sequence comes from Draba incana, assembly GCA_963576765.1. Taxonomy (NCBI): domain Eukaryota; kingdom Viridiplantae; phylum Streptophyta; class Magnoliopsida; order Brassicales; family Brassicaceae; genus Draba; species Draba incana. Next base: position 49,467,056 of record OY755202.1, on the reverse strand, counting down.
TTGCAAGTACGCTATCCAGGATTGTTGGGCATGAGGTGCATTGTTTTCTTGTGTGAGTGGTATGATCCAAATCATCCACAAGGTGTTCAGGTGAGCCAATTTGGCGTCACTTCAGTAAATTCTTCTAAGAGACTGCAAAAGTATGACCCATTCATCCTAGCATCACAGGCAGACCAGGTTTGATTTTAAAATTTTATAATACGTGCGTTATTGATAAATAATGATTTTGCAATTGCCTAAACTAAATATGTTTGTTTCAGGTATGCTATATTTCTTACCCTAGGGTAACACATCGAAAAGATCCTTGGATTACAGTGACTCCAATTAATCCAAGAGGGCGACTATATGGAGTTGCTGAGCACGATGCTATGCAACCAACTAGTATTACTCCGATGGATCCAGTTCCAATTTCTTCCGCAGTGGACCTTTTTGTTGATTTCACAGAATTTGGTGATAATATAGTACACTCAGAATCAGAAGAAGAAGTTGGAGAATCAGAAGAAGAAGTTGGAGAATTTGATGAAGACGAAGACACAATTCCTTCGGAAGGATCATAATCGAACTCAGAGTAGTTACATTATATGTTTGTATTATAAAAAGGTTTCATATGCATTGTTTTCTAATTTTTTTTTTTAAAAAATCTGTTTTTCTGTCGGAAATCTGTAGGAAATATATATATATATATATTTCCTACAGATTTCCGACAGAAATGGATACATATAGTCTTCCGATCAAAACTTCATTTGAGTATATCTTGCCAAAACCCATGTCGATCGACGGTATGGGGTTGTCGATCGACACTGTCTCTTCTGTTTTTTTTTGATATTTTGCAGCTTCTGTCGGAAATCTGTAGGAAATATATATATATTTCCTACAGATTTCCGACAGAAGCTTTATATCAGGCAAACCTTAAATTACGACACGTGTTTCCACAAATCTGTCGGAAATCTGTAGGAAATATATATATATATTTCCTACAGATTTCCGACAGATTTGGGGTTTTAAGGTCAAATTTCAGAATTTCGAAAAGACACATTCTCGGCATACAATTCTAACAACAAAAGTAAAATATAAGAGAGTAAGTAACCTTGTCGATGTTATACAGAACATGAATTGCGATTTTGTCATGTTTCAACCAAAAGGGTTTCATATAGTAACTTATATAAAACGATAGATGTTTACGGGAAATACTAAAAAACCAACTGTTTAGAATTTCAAAGTAACAATGATCATTATCAAGTATTTTATCTTCGGAATCATGATCCTATCATGCTATCAAATGGTATGAACGAGAACGGATCGTTAAGAAGCTTAAAACCCCAAATCTGTCGGAAATCAGTCGGAAATATATATATATTTCCGACTGATTTCCGACAGACATAATAATATATATTTCCGACTGATTTCCGACAGACATAATAATAATAATAATTTTTTCATAAAATTAATATTTCTGTCGGAAATCAGTCGGAAATATATATATATTTCCGAATGATTTCCGACAGACATAATAATAATAATTTTTTTTCATAAAATCATTATTTCTGTCGGAAATCAGTCGGAAATATATATATATTTCCGACTGATTTCCGACAGATTTGGGGTTTTAAGGTCAAATTTTAATAAGACACATTCCCGGCATACAATTCTAAAAACAAAAGTAAAATATAAGAGAGAAAATCAATTAATCGTTGTTATACAGAACATGATGTTACATATACTAAACAATAGATGTTTACGGGAAATAAACGAGGATACTAACTGTTTAGAATTTGAAAGTAACAATGACCATTACCAAGTATTTTATCTTGCAAATCAGGATCCAATCATATTATGACCTTGTACCTACGAAAACGGATCGTTAAAAAGCTCAGAACCACAAAACTGTCGGATTTCTGTCGGAAATTTCCGACAAATTTCCGACAGAAATACCAAATTTTACCCGCGAAATGAAAATAATTACCGCGAAATGGGACGGTCCAATTACACGCGGTCATTTAAATTATTTGGATTCCGACAGAATTCCGACAGTTTTAAGGCTGTCGGAAATTCTGGGAATAAAACAGATCCCCTTCGTTCTTCAGAACACAAATCGACGGAGAAAACCACCAAAATCGCCGCCGCCGCCTTTTTCCTCCGCCGCCGATCCTCTCTCCCGACGTTTCCGGGTCTCCGGCGTTTGTTCTTTCTCCCACCGGATCGCCGTTCGTTCTTCTCTCTCCCACCGGATTTCCGGCGTTTGTTCTTCTCCGGCGTTCTTCTTCTCCGGCGTTCTTCTCCGGTCGTTCTTCTCCGGCGTTCGTTCTTCTCTTCCAGTCATGGATGATATTCCTTCACATTTGTAAGAAAACCTCTAATTCCTAATTCCTTTTGGTTTGTGAATTGATTTGTGAATTAGGATTAGAGAATTGATTTGTGAATTGGTTTGTGAATTGATTTTGTGAATTGATTTGTGAATTTGGTAATGTTGAAAAATTTAGGATTTATAATAAACACTTAGCATTTATAAAAAATTTAAGGATTTATAAAATTTTTTTTGGTAATGTTGAAAAATTTATGAATTAGGATTAACATTTTTAAGGATTTATAAATAATAGTTTGCATTTTAAGGATTTATAAAAAATTGTTAGCATTTTAAAGGATTTATACAATTTTATAAACTGATTTAATCAAATTTATAAAAAATTTGATTTTTAAGAATTTAAAAATCTCAATTCTATAATTTAAAAATTTTTAAATACCAATTCTATAATTTAAAAATAGCAATTCTATAATTTAAAATTAGCAATTATATAATTTAAAAATAGCAATTCTATAATTTAAAAATAGCAATTTTATAATTTAAAAATAACAATTCTATAATTTAAAAATAGCATTTTAAAGGATTTATAAAATTTTATAATATGATTTATCTACAAAATTCTATAATTTAAAAATGGTTACAATTCTTTATTAAATATTTTTAAAAAAACACATAAATCTCTTACATTTTTAAAAAAATTAAAAAATTAAAACTTTAAAAATTTTAAAATTTTAAATCTATATCCCTAAAATCTATATCCCTAAAATCTATATATAAATATAGGGATTATAGTGGTTTCCGAGCATCTAGCGGCTGGGCCAGCGGCGAACGTCGTCGTCGTCGTCAGAGTAGACCTGATGCGGCTACGACGTCTGCACCATCACCGTCGTCTACACCTGTACAGACGCCGGAGATACCACCAGCCGCCACACTACCGTCCCAGATTAGCGTCGAGGACTTCGTGGGTCTTCCTGGACGAGGGCGGATACCTACGCTCCATCCAGACCAGATCGGTAGAGACACATGGTAAGTTTTGTTACATTTTTTCTTTTTTTTACTAATTTAATTTAATTGTCACTAATGTAATTATATTGTTAATTTTTTTTTTCTTAGGTTTGATGATTCTCGAAGCGGGATTTCGAACTCCCTCAACAAGATGGAATGTTCTTTGCTCCGCTTTCCGTATCCAACGTACGGCAAAATGCCACCGGAGGATCAAGAATTGTGGTTTCGCACATTTGCGGTAAGTCATCTGTTTTCACAATTTTTACTTTCATTTAAAGTATTATTTTTTTAATTTAATTTTTCTTTTTTCAGCAAGAATTTAAGTGGGACCCACACTTGACCGCAACGGTCAGGAGGGACTTCGACTCATACGCAGGAAGGCACTACTCGCACAAGGTGTTTGAGTGGAAGGATAAGTGGCTACACGGTGAGGTGCCAAAGGAGATGGTTGAGAAGCCGGAATTGTGGAACGGGTTCATCGCCTATTGGCAACTACAGGAGACCAAGGCGATTTCTTCATATCACTCTAGCAACCGGAACAGCGACCGCAAGGGCAAGGGTAAAGCCACCCACAACCTCGGAGCTACCAGCAAGAAGACAAAGGCTAGAGATATGGTATGTTTTTTATGCCATTCTTTGATTTTTATTAATTTTTTTTTAGTTTTATACATTTATATGAAATAAATATCTAACAACTGCAGGCTAAGGAGTTGGGTCGGGACCCCAACTACGTTGAACTTCTGGTAGCAGCACACACCAACAAGGATGGTGTCGTCCAGGATCCGGTAGCTCGGGAGATTCAGCATGCCGTCCAAATAATGGAAGAAGACTATATTCTGTCTCAGCCACAAACGGAAGGAACCCCTCCCCTCACCGAAGCCCCGGACGAGATCATCAACCAATTCGTCTTAAAGGTATGTAAAATTTAAAATACTTATCAAGTCTTTTTCATTAATTGAAATTTCTTCCCCAGGTTGCTCCGCAGAGCAAAGGGCGGATTTATGGTATTCCCGACGATGCAGCATCATCGGGGTCTTCTTGTTACAACAGCGAGTCATCCGAGCTGAGAGCCCAGATGAAGGAAAAGGAGGCCGAAATTGAAAGTTTGAAGACGACGATCCTGAAGATACAAGATGAAGCTGCGGCGGACCGGGAACAGGCGAAGAAGGACTGGGAGGCGATGCAACAGATGATGGCGCAGTTAGTTTCCTCGGGTTTGCTTCCGCGGCCGCCGCCGCCGCCCACCGCTTAGATTTAAATTGTTTCAATCGTTTTGTAATACAATTTAACTTTTTATTTTAAATTAAATATTTTTATTTCAATTTATATAATTTAAAATTTTAAATTACAAATTTATATTAAATTAATAATAATTAAATTTATTTTTATTTTTACTAATTTCTACGAATCAGTCGGAAATCTGTCGGAAATACACTGTCGGAACTCAGTCGGAAATAAACCTGTCGGAACGCAGTCGGAAATAAACCTGTCGGAACGCAGTCGGAAATACACCTGTCGGAAATCTGTCGGAATATTGTTCCGACTGAGTTCCGACAGGTGTATTTCCGACTGCGTTCCGACATGTTGCCGGAGACTTATTTCCGACAGGGTTCCGACAGCTCACCGGATTCCGGCGAGCTGTCGGAACTCTGTCGGAAATATGTCTATCGGAAATCTTATGGAATTTGTGACGGAATTCCGACAGAATTATCATTTCCGACAATCTAGAACGGACGGATATATCCGTCGGAAATCTGTCGGAAAATGCCATTTCCTACAGATTTCCGACGGATATTTCCGTCAGTTTCTCGCTGTTTTCTTGTAGTGGAAGAGCCACAATTGTCATGTGTTCATGCAGCGACTACTTTCTTTTGCCTTTCAAGAACTTTTACCGCAGGATGTACACGAGGCAATTGCAGGTGTTACGTTTATCTATGGTTATTAATATATACATACATGTATTTTGTCTATGTATTAATTAACTTACTCCGGACTGGATTGGCATTTTAATTTAGGTATTGGAGCATTTTTCAGAGACATATGTGCCAGAACCTTAATGAAGGACGAAATCTCGAAGTTGAATTCAGATATTCCACTCACTATTTGCCACTTAGAGAAGATATTTCCACCTTCCTTTTTTGATGTGATGGAACATTTGGTTGTACACTTACCACATGAGTTAGATTTGGGTGGTCCAGTCCAATTTCGATGGATGTACCCCTTTGAAAGGTTCTTCAAACATTTGAAGATGAAGGCAAAAAATCTCGCAAGAGTAGAGGGATCAATCATTGCTGGAAGTTTGACAGAGGAGACATCAAACTTCTCTACTTACTACTTTAGCCAAACCGTGAAAACTAAGAAAACCCGTCGTAGACGATACGACGATGGTGGGGTTGGCCGAACATATCACTTGGAGGGTGTACCAGATGTTTTCTGTGATGTAGGTCGGATGGGTGGAAAAGTGACGGAATCAACGTGGTGTGATTTCAAGCATATGCAAGCTGCCTATACGTATATAATGCTACATTGTAACTACTTTCAGCCATATGAGAGGTATATATATAAATATATGTATATATTTATATATATTAATTGAAAATATATATACAACTAATTAATTAACGGGTGTACAGAATGTTAGAAGGCCAAATACGAGAAGCATTTCCTGAACTAAATGATGAAGAAGTTCAATTTTTCCTAGAACGTGATTTTGCTGGCTGGATGCGGGAGAAGGTAAGAACCATATGCGCGCATGAGTTATATTAGTATTACTTATATATATATATACTAATTATTTCAATTTGACAATAGGTGGCAAAGAAATCTCGACAAAGTTGGCCTTTATGGGTACATGAGTTTGTTTTGGGGCCCATTGCAAGCATAAAAACGAGTAAGATGTATTGTACTCGCGGCTTTATTTTTCACACATTTCAGCATGGACAAAATAAAGCCACTGCAAATTATGGTATTCATGTCCCGGGCGATACAAACTTCTATGGTGTTTTGAAAGAAATCATTGAGATTGAGTATGCTGGTGTGTTGAACTTGAAAAGTGTATTATTTCGTTGTGATTGGTTTGATCCAACCAATGGTCTCGGGGTTAGAACCAGCAAATTTGGAGTTGTTGATGTAAAAGGAAATAGGAGCTACACTGACAAGTTTGAGCCATTTGTCTTAGCATCCCAAGCAGAGCAAGTAGTCTTCATTCCTTACCCTCGTACTCGTGGACGACGGGATCAAGATTGGCTATCCGTTATTAAAGTTAACCCAAGGGGTCGAATTGTCAGGGGGTTAGCAGCTGATGCTGATGATCATCAACCCCCAGTGCAACCTGCAAGAACCAAAGAAGTTTCGATCCCTACAGAGGTAACCACCGATTTGACAAGAATTGACCCACTTCATAGTGGTCTTGATGTGATATTCGAGGATTCAGAAGGAAACGAAGATGAGTTTGATGAAGACGAAGAGGAATATGAGGACGACGATGATGACGAAGATGGCGGAGTAGAACGTTATGTTTCTGATCATGACGAAGAAGATTAATAAATTTAATATTAATTATGTGTATATATTAAGTATGTATTCTCGAGTGTGGTGCAAAAATAAATTTTTTTTAAACAAGATATATAACAATTTGCTACGTTTTTGCGACGAAATCGTCGCAAATCCATCGCAAATCGTAAGACTTGCGACGTAGTTGCGACGATTTCGTCGTAAAAACGTAGCAAACTCTTATACCCTAAACTCTAACATATCCATTATTTATATTGGCTCTTCTTCGAATATAAAAATATATCATAGAGGCCCTAATTGATATATAAAATTATTTGCATCCATGTGCAAGTATTAAGAATAAATAAAAAACACTAATGTTTAGGGTATAGGAGTTTGCTACGTTTTTGCGACGAAATCATCGCAAATCCGCCACAAATCGTAAGACTTGCGACGTAGTTGCGACGATTTCGTCGCAAAAACGTAGCAAACTCTTATACCCTAAACTCTAACCTATCCATTATTTATATTGGCTCTTCTTCGAAAATCGTCGCAAAAACGTAGGAAACTCTTATACCCTAAACTCTAACCTATCCATTATTTATATTGGCTCTTCTTCGAATATAAAAACATATCATAGAGGCCCTAATTGATATATAAAATTATTTGCATCCATGTGCAAATATTAAGAATAAGTAAAAAACACTAAGGTTTAGGGTATAGGACGTTTTTGCGACGAAATCGTCGCAAATCTGTCGCAGATCTTAAGACTTGCGACGTAGTTGCGACGATTTCGTCGTAAAAACGTAGCAAACTCCTATACCCTAAACTCTAACCTATCCATTATTTATATTGGCTCTTCTTCGAATATAAAAATATATCATAGAGGCCCTAATTGATATATAAAATTATTTGCATCCATGTGCAAGTATTAAGAATAAGTAAAAAACACTAAGGTTTAGGGTATAGGAGTTTGCTACGTTTTTGCGATGAAATCATCGCAAATCCGTCGCAAATCGTAAGACTTGCGACGTAGTTGCGACGATTTCGTCGCAAAAACGTAGCAAACTCTTATACCCTAAACTCTAACCTATCCATTATTTATATTGGCTCTTCTTCGAAAATCGTCGCAAAAACGTAGCAAACTCTTATACCCTAAACTCTAACCTATCCATTATTTATATTGGCTCTTCTTCGAATATAAAAATATATCATAGAGGCCCTAATTGATATATAAAATTATTTGCATCCATGTGCAAGTATTAAGAATAAGTAAAAAACACTAAGGTTTAGGGTATAGGACGTTTTTGCGACGAAATCGTCGCAAATCTGTCGCAGATCTTAAGACTTGCGACGTAGTTGCGACGATTTCGTCGCAAAAACATAGCAAACTCCTATACCCTAAACTCTAACCAATTCATTATTTATATTGGCTCTTCTTTGAATATAAATGTATGAGTCGTCTAATAAATAACAATCCCTCTATAATTGTTGAAATAAAAAACTTATTAAAACTTTATCGAGAAACACATATAACGAAATATCACATACATGCACTTATACTAAGAATATGATCAATCTATCATTTTTGCCGGTTTTACGAAAAACATCAATTAGTTGACTACCTTTGCTTCATACATGGACTAAGAACCTAAACAAGTGTATATTTAACTTTTATGAATCGTAATTTTGGTCTAAAACATCCAAACCCCTAAGTATACACTAAACCTCGTTTGTGTGGGATTTGCGACGAAAACGTCGCAAATGCGTCGCAATTGTTAATTTGCGAGGTATTTGCGACGAATTCGTCTCAAATCCGTTGCTAAATTTGCTACATTTTTGCGACCAAAGTTACGGTCAACTCTATTAATTGGTCGTACATTCACCTTAGAGATTTACAGTTTGCGAGGCATTTGCGATGAATGTTTTTAATATTTGCGAGGCATTTGCGACGTTTTATGGGCGGGAAACGAAATGTGTGGCGGCAAACATGCATTGGGTGAAATATGCGGCCCAATTTGCGACCGTATTGCGAGGCAAAATTTTCCCTATATAAGCAATTCCAATCCCTCGCTCATTCCTCACAACTCTCCTCTCTCTCTACAAAAAACGTTTCTCTCTCTACAAAAAAGTTCCGTCGACCTTCCAAATCATTCCCGTTCCCTTGACATTCCAAATCTTTCCCGACCTTATAAGGTAATTCTCTAAATTTTCTTTTATGATTTTTAAATTTTTCTTTCGTATATAATTTATTAGTTAATTGTGGTTTATAGGAGAATGGTTAGGAATAATTAATTAGGAATGGAATTGAACTTGCGAATTGAGGATTAATTAATATTGATATTATAATAGTTAAAAATGTTAATTTACTAATTTTGTTAAATTATTTTGATGTTTAATGTTGATTAGATTAATTTAATGTTATCATTAAAATTGTTAAAATCAATATTAAATTAAATATTTTTTTTAATATGCAATTACTAATTTCAAAAATTATCAAATTTATGTAGATGGAAGACAACGAGTATTGCGAGTTCTTACAGTCCGATGCTGGTTGTTGTAGTGGTCATTCACGACCAGGACAGCGTACACATCGTTCGCAGGCCTCTGCTTCCCGCTCTGGTTCCAGGATTCCTGAGTCACAGCCGACGCCACCTCCCGAGCCAAACCCTGGGCAAAACCCTGGAGCAGTTCCTTCGTGGGATGACATGACCTTTGCGCAGCTTCTCGTCACTCCCGGACGGCAGGTTCTTCCCCATTTAGATCCTGACCCTACCGGCAACGCTGTGTGGTAAGTAAATTTTTTACATAGTTTGAATTAAATTTTGTTTAATAATTATTAATATATTTACACATTATATGCTTTTTTATATTATTTTTTAGGTTTTGCAAAAATTCAGTCGGAAAGGATGTTAGAAAGATCATAGAGCGGGATTTCAAGATGTGCCACATGAGTTGGAAGTATGTTACGCTGGAGATCAAGGATCGGTGGTACAAACAATTTGCGGTAATTTTTTTTAATTATTTTTTTTTACTTTTATTTATTTATTTATTCAATTTTGTAATTTTCTAACTTGTGTTCTAATTTATGACAATTTGCAGCAAAAATACTATTGGGACCCCGCAATTGATGGTTTAGTGCATGAGGAATTTGAGGAGAAAACGAAGAACCGTCTCAACGACCAAATAGGACGGTGGAAGAAGAAGTGGCAAAAGAATCCGGATCCGAAGGTATGTATGCCATCTTTCTTCGATCCCAATATTTGGGCTGCCTTGTCGCCTTCTGGGAGTTGGAGACATCTCAGGAGAAGTCTGCCCGGTGCTCGTCTGCTCGATTGACGAAGGTTGGCGGTACTGACCAGCCTTCAAAACACTGTTCGGGACAGATTTCTTATGCTCAACATGCTGTTGACATTGTAAGTTATTACTTTCAATTTTTACAGTCACAAAAATCTGAAGTTCTAATAAGTTTTCATTGTCAGGCCGTGGAAAAAGGAGTTCCCGCAACGATGCCAGAGGTTTGGGAGAAGACCCACCGCAGGCCAGACGGGACATGGGTTGATGAACGTGTCCACAAGCTCCACGACGATGTCATTGACCGAGTCAACGAACTCTCAACCCAGCTTACTCCCGATGGTCTACCTACTCAGATGACACCGATGGAGATCAACCGTGTCGCATCACAGGTAAAAACTTAATTTCTTTTTTAATTTTATTCACAATTTTAAATATTTATTATACTATTAACATTTTTTAAAATAAAATTATATTATTATTATTTGTGTAAAATTGTAAACTTTTAATTTTATTTTGTAGATGGCTCCTCGAATCCGTAAGGGAAAGATGGCATTTACCGGATCTATCCGGACGGATGATCACGGAGTGCCATTTTGTCCCGTTTCGAGATTCGTGGAGTTAGCGAAGACGAACCCCGTCCATGGCGAGATTATGCGACGGGGACCAGACACGAAGGAGGCACATCGATGACCAGGAATCCGCTCGATGATATTAATTTCGATTAGATTTATGTATTTTCGGTTTTATTAGATTTGTTTTCGGATTTAGATTTATGTATTTTCGGTTTTAAAATACATTATTTTATGTTTAATATTTAATTTAAAATATTTTCGAATTTTTTTTTTCAAATTATAAATTTTTTTTTTTTTTTTTTAATAAATCACATCGAAAACCCTCGCAAAACCGTCGCAAATAACAGACGCAAATGCGTCGCAAAACTATTCGTCGCAAAAATATCGCAAACAAATAGTCGCAAAACCGTCGCAAATTTTAGCCGCAAATCAGTCGCAAAACATTTAACCGCAATTCCGTCGCAACATACTTCGACGCAAAACAGCCGCAAAATTCCGCCGCAATCTCGTCGCAAAAGCGTCGCTAAACTAGCGGCGGATTTGCGACGAAAATATATTTGCGGCGATTTTGCGACGATTTTTGGTTTGCGACGAGCCAGTTGCGACAAACAAAAAATCGTCGCAAAATCGTCGCAATTGTCCATTTGCGACGAAAATGGCCCTCACAAATGGTATTGTTTTCTTGTAGTGAATAGAGACTGTCTGCAAAAGTATCATGGTGGAGGAGGATTTTGTGACAATCTTGGCAGATATTTCCAATGCAAATGCCAGTATCCTTGCTAAATTGTGTTGTAATGCTTTTGTAATAGATAAAACCGAATAATTTTCTTGTACAAATTTGTACTTGGTATAATAAAATTATCATTATAATTATTCAAAAGCTACATGATATCCAAAAAAAATTAGATTATGATATTCTATTATATTTTAGTATAAAATAATGATAATAAATGTATTATGATTTTTATTTATTTATAAATAATTATATTCTAATATAAAAAAGCGGAATAGTAAATATGCCATTCTTGACAATTGTTTTTTTTCAAAAATGCCAACCATGAGATCCCCTATTGCAAAGATGCCATATTTTTTGAATTTAACAAAACTCTTTACTTTTTCTCTCTCTTTTCAGGTGAGCTTTTTTCTTTTCTCTTTTTTTCTCTTTCACTTTTTTCTTCAATAATGTGATAAACATGAAGGTGATAAAATTGAAGAAGAATAAAAAAAATCTCTCTCTCTCTCTCTATATATAATCTCTCTTTATCTCTTCTTTCCAACAATGGTAGTAATAAATTTGAAGAAGAAGAAGAATCTGTCTCTCTCTCTCTCTAAACCTAGATTTAATCTCTTTATCTCTTTCTCTTCAACAATGGTGGTGATAAATAAATAAAAAGAAGAAGAAGAATCTCTCTTTCTCTCTTTTCTCTAGATCTAGATCTAATTTCAACAATTTTGATTTAGTTTCATATTTTTTGTTCTCACAAATCTAGATTTGAATTTTGATTCTATTTGGACTGATTTCAATCCGGATCTAGATCTAAAAATTTAGGTTCTATTTTGTTTTGATTGATTTTGATAACAAATTCATGTTAGTATTCTAATTGATTTCAATATGTCTAGATGATAAGATGATTTTGGAGGAATCTTAGATTTCAATATGTCTAGATCTAGGGGTTTCACGTCATTATAAAGTAAAAAAAAAAAATTATAAAGTTTTCAAAACATATTAGAAATTTTTTAAAACCTTATAATTTGCTTTTAAAAACCTTATAATATATCTTTAAAAAGTTTTTATGTAGTTATAAGGTTTTTAAAGAGATTATAAGGGTTTTTAAACAGATTATTGATAGGATCAAATTATACCTAGAGCTACTCTCTCAAATTAAGAGATCGCGTGCAGTACTTAGAGTATTGAATCCACAAGGAATTAAATCACATAGTAAATTCCAAATTCAATGTAAAACAAGCAGTTAAAAGTTGGGATAAAACGAAGCGCTAGACATTGGAAGATTCGCAGACATGACTCAAAATCGTAGCACTAAATTACCGTTGGGATATATATTAAGTACTGTTCTAGAACTCGAAAAGCAATTGTAAAACTAATCAACTTTCGTTACAAAAGATATCCATGACTAAATCCTAGAGAACCAAATTTCTTTGCGAATTCTATAAACTTAGTCAAGCATTAACGAGCAGTTCTGATTTGTTCACAAAATTACTAAGCTAAATTTCTTTGAGAATAGTTATTTTGCTCACATATGATATTGTTCTAGATAACTAATAATACTTTCGCATCTATCAATCAACCTAACATGTCTAATTCAAGTTGATCAATCCTAAATCAGAATTAAAACTATCAAGGTGAAGAACACAAATTGATTGATCCCAACAATAATCCAATTCTTAACAATTTATCACCAGCCTTTGAAAAACCCTAAACCTAACTAATAGATTACTTAGACATGATGATTGAAACAAGCCTAATAACTGAATAATGCTGCATTAAAGAGATAGAGTAAGAGATACAAAAGAGTTCGAAGGAATCTCTGGAAAGAATCTAAACTTTTCTGCCTAAAAGCCTTCAATCAATTTCTTGTTAGGTCTCAATAAAAATAAAGCGTAAGCCTAAACAATGGCTTAGAAAACATATATATATATATAGTCCTAAAAACGACTTGGGGCAGACTTGTTAACTTATGGAACTTCCGGACGAAAAGGAAATCTTCAAAATTGTAAATCTTCCCCTATCAGGAACCTGTGTCGATCGACACAGTAGTTGTGTTGATCGACACAACGTTTAAAAATCCAATCCGACTTCGACTACTCATTCCTCGATGCTCCAAAATGCTTAAAAATCACCAATTATGCTCCAAATGTCTAAAAACATGCAGAGACTCTAAAACAATACGAAAACACCAAAAAGACTCTATAAAATGGACTTATATCATGGCTAAAAACCGGTAAAAATCATGACATATCAATTATATGGTTTTTTAAACGTTTCTATTTTTTTTTTTTTAAACTTTATAATCTACTTTAAAAACTTTATAATATGTTTTTAAAAACCTTATAATATATATATATATATATATATATATATATATATATTTAAAATTTCACGTTGTTATAAGGTTTTTAAAACTAATTATAAGGTTTTTAATGGTTTTTAATTTTTTTAAAAACCTTATAATCTGCTTTTAAAACCTTAGAATCTGCTTTAAAAACCTTATAATGCGTTTTAATAACTTTATAATATGTTTAAAAACCCTGGAATTTGTTTGAAAATTTTTATAAACTTTATAAAATAGTTAAGCGAAACTCAAACCCTAAACCCTACCCCCCTAAAAGTTATACCCTAAACATAAAATAGTTTACCCAAACTCAAAATTTTAAAAAGCGTTTGTGTGTTTATGTCTTTTTTGCATTTTTTTTTCGTTTTCTATGAGAACATTCTTCTTCTTCTTTTTCCTCTTCTTCTCCAATATATGAGATTTAGTTTTAGATCTATTGTTTTCATTTAGTGGATTTTGTTTTCAAATTTATGTTTTTAGTTGGTCATGAAAGAGTAAGAGGGTTGAGATTTGGTTCACAGAAAGAAAAACGAGATCAGAAGAAAAATTTAAAAATTAGAAAATAAAAATCTGGAAATAGGAGAAGCTGATTATGTACTTGGTGTTAAAATATACCGAGACCGATTGAGTAAATTATTAGCTCTCTCAAAAGAGTCATACATTCGTACAATCTTTGAAAGGTTTAATATGCTTGATAGTAATCCCATTGAAACTCCAATCGCAAAAGGTGAAGCCCTTAGGCTTACGATGTGCCTTGAAACCCCTGAAGAGAAAAGAGAGATGGAAAAAGTCCCATACTCCAGTATTGATGTGTGCAGTTTGATATAAGCTATGATGTGCACTCGCCCAGATATTTGTTATGCTGTAGGTTTGGTAAGTCGTTACCAGTCAAACGCCGAGAAGAAACACTGGATGGTAGTGAAGAGGATCTTCAGATACTTTAAAGAAACCATGGATTATTCCATATGCTAATAAGGAAGTGATTTACACTTAACGGGCTATACAGATGCCGACTGGGCTGGCGATCTGGACTGAGCGTAGGTCGACTTTTGGGTATGCTTTCTTGCTAAATAATGGTGCGATTACTTGGAGTAGCAAGAAAAACTTCTACAGCTTTATCTACGATGGAAGCTGAGTACATTGCATGTTAATCATCAGTTCAAGAAGCTGTATGGCTGAGGAGGTTCTTACAAAGCTTACAAGTCACTAAAGAGGCTTCGTGTCCTGTGACTATTCTTTGTGATAGTCAAGCTTGTATTGCTTATGTGAAGGATCCTAAGTGTCATGGTAGGACAAAGCACATAGAAATAAAACACCATTTTGTGAGAGACATTGTGGCAAAGAAAGAGGTGGTCATTTAGTACATTTCTACGCATAGTATGGTCGCTGACCCTGTAACACCCTGACCGCCCCTTCCATGGGCCCCCATTTTCGACGGGCAATGCGTTAGTCCGGGAGGCTCAAAAGTCTTGTTTACTAACCCTGCAAATCCCCAGGCGAACTTTCCCCGTGTTTTGTCCTCAGTCACACGATACTGGAAATGAATTCCCAGTAGGTCACCCATCATGAGACTGTTCCAGTTCAAGCACGGTTAACTGTCGAGTTCTCTCAAAACCTGTGACCGAAAAGATAAGTTCACTTTGGTGAATAGGTAGTCAAATCAATTCTTTTAAGCCTCTCCAAAATGCACAAATTCTCTCTGTCTCTTCTAAAACATGATTTTTGCTTCTTCTCTATGGCTGCTCAACGCAAAAACAATATATTTGCGAGTCCTAGGGTTTTTCTAAACAAAAACGCATTAAACCGCCGATTAAAATCAAACCGTAACAAACCTACACATTGGTGTCGATCGACACCCACCCATGGTGTCGACTAACACTCTAACCAAAAATTTAAATTTTCATTTTGGGTGAATTGCCGCGTATTGTTATCTGCTAAACATGAAAAAAGCTCAGGATCAGCAGAAGAGTTATGCTTATAAGAGGAGATCATGTGTATCCCAAGATGGCGATGTTGAGGGGTCTTCACATATCCATTTTGGAAAATAAATTGAGTCCGAGGTTTATGGGTCTGTTCCCGGTGGTGGAGCGAGTTGGACCGGTAGCATATCGGTTAGAGTTAACTTCGATTATGAAGACATTTCATAAAGTTTTTCATGTGTCGATGTTGAGGAAGTGCCTGCATACTTTGGAGGAGTTAGTGGCCAAGATTCGGAGGATTTTTAGCCTGATTTAACTGTGGCGGCGAGACCTATGAGGATTCTCGAAAGGAGAGTCAAGGTGCTGCGTCAGAAGAAGATTCCTTTGTATAGCTGGTAAAGTAGTTCGACAAGCAGGTCGCAAGTGGTTGAGGCAAAAATGAAACTGAAGTTCGGCAAGTGGTTCGACAATTAGGTCGCAACTTGAGCTTGTTTTATCTTTGTGGTTCTAGTTTCAGAATTAGCTTGATGCTTGTTGTTTTGATTCATGTATTTTTTTCATTTCAGTTGTAACGATTATACATTTTTGAGATTTATAAGATGAAGTTTTCTTATATTTCGATGGTTAATAAGATGAGTAGTTCTTATTTGTGTTGATATTCCGAGATAGGGAGTATCGTGTTTTAGACCAAATGAGGTAGTTCTAGTAGTTCTAGTCGTTTGATGCTTAGAGATGTTTAAGAATTGATTACTCTAGAGGCCATGGTGTCCCCGAATAACTCTTTTATTTTTGGAGATGATGAGTTCTCCTATACACTTATTTGGGATGTAGATTTTCCAAGATAAGTATCGAGGGATGACGAGTTCTCTCAAGGGGATGACGAGTTCCCCAAATACCGATATCTCGAAGGATTGGTTCCTGAGAGTGTGAGTGGTATGATACATTGATAGCTCAAGGTATGTGTTGTTACGAATGTGAGATGTGTGGAAATGAGTTAAGAGTAATTAATGTATGAAACATAAGTAAATATGAGACTGGATGTAAGTCTCAGAGATCGGGAGCGATGATCTCAGGTTGTTTGACCGAGTTGGGTCAGGATAATGGTTTGGTAAACGGTTTGTCGGGATTCGAGATCGAATCAAGAGTAGTGGGGGAGAGTTGTAACATCCTGAAACAAAATTCGGATTTTTGGTTAGGGTGTCGATGGACACCAATGTTTCGTTTTGTTATGGTCGATTTTAATCTGCCGGTTTTTTGCGGTTCAGTTTAGGAAAATCCTAGGGCTTGCATATATATTGTTTTTGCGTCAAGCAGCCGTAGACATGAAGGAAAAATGGTGTTTTCGAAGAGAAAGAGTTAATTTGTGAGTTTTGGTGATCGATTGTTGTTTTTAGAGGCTCGTGAGTGTGTTAAGGGCTTTAGAATCGTGGTGTGGGTGATTTTCAGGGAAGGAAGTTTCTGGTTTCGTTTCTCTCACTCTCAAATCCGAATTTTCGTTCATAGGCTAATGTGAGTAAGTGATCGTAGTAGGCTTATTTAGGCCATTAGCTATTTTTGATGCTTTTTGTGATGCTTTGTGATGATTCGTAGTGAATAAATCGTGTTCATGTGTGTTATGGATTATATCGTGCTTCTGGAATGTGATTTTGGTGCAGGGATCGATTGGCTCGCCATAGAATCGAGTCAAGAGATGAGAGACTAGGTTTTGTGGCGTCTGTAGCCAGAGTGTCGATCGACACCTAGTGGTAGTGTCGATCGATGATATATCATGGTTTTTACCCGTTTAAGACCATGGTTTAAGTCTTTTATCTAGAGTCTTTTGGTGTTTTCGAGTCTTTTATGTTTATTATTAGGTACAAAGATGCTTGGAGTTTTATTGGTGTTTACTGGAGCATTATGGAGCAAAATGGAACGAGTAATCAAAGTCACAAGTTTGGATTAAAGAATTGAAGGCAGTGTCGATCGACACTGTTGATGGCATCTATCGACACCATCAATTTTGTTGTGTCGATCGACAAGATAACTGTGTCGCTCGACACAACCGTTTGAGCGACCAGAATTTCAGAACTGGAAGATTTCCATTTTTGCGCCAGAAGGCCTATATGTTTGCAATAAATCCCAATACATTTTTTTAACCTATATATAGATGTTTTAAGCCATTGTTTAGGCTTATGCTTTATTTTATCTACTTTTAAGAGATATCTTCAATTAATAATATGATTTCTTCTTTGATTATGTCTGAATAGTTACATGGTTAGGTTTAAAGATTTTCAAAGGTGTTTGTTTGATGGATTGCTAGATCTAATTTAATTATTAGGATAATATCTTTAGAAGTTCTTCATCTTGACTTGTGTTTATTGTTTATTCTAGATTCATGATCTGAAATTTGATCTTATGTTAATTAATAGAAACGACAGTTTAATTAATTGCTTGATCTAGTTTTTGATGAGCAAAATTCCTTTTCGCAAAGACATTTGGTTTAGG
The DNA here is from genome assembly GCA_963576765.1 of Draba incana. Classification (NCBI taxonomy): domain Eukaryota; kingdom Viridiplantae; phylum Streptophyta; class Magnoliopsida; order Brassicales; family Brassicaceae; genus Draba; species Draba incana. Next base: position 49,448,914 of record OY755202.1, on the reverse strand, counting down.
GTTTTGTGAACAATTGAACTTAAACTTTAATGTTTGTTTAAATTAATCTGAATTTGCAACGACAGTTGGCTTTCTAGGATTTAGACATAGATAATCTCTGCAGCGACATCTGATTGATTTTACATTCGTGTTCATGTTTAGGAACTGAGCTTCATAATCCTATCTTTAATTTATTGTCTGCAATTCTGATTCACCTGCGATTTCCATGTGCCTAGCTTTTATTTTAATTGATTTCACAACCGTTTACTTGCTTTATTTACTTGCATTCAAATCATCGTGCTTAGCATAATTCGAGCATATTAATCTATTGTGTTTTTGATTCCCTGTGGATTTTGATACCCTAAGTTCTACATCAATCTCTTAATTTGAGAGAGTAGCTCAGGGTAAATTTGAGCATATAAATTGACACCACAATTTTGTAAGTGTCGATCGACACCAGTGTAGTAATTGTGTACAAACGTTTTTCTTGGTTTAATGATTTTGGTATTGGTTGTTTTTGTGATCATGGCTAGTTATTAGTTTGTGTGTATAGCCTGTAGACGAGATGATCGGCTCGCTAAGTATTTATTAAATACTTACGCAACTCGTTTTTCTATGTGTTGAAGGTAAAGGAAAAGTGTGAACGCGGAATCATGGCGTAGGAAGAAGATGATTAGGATATTTTGTTTATGAGTTTTCATTTTAGTATAACCTGGTGTTTAGGTTGCTAGAAATGTTAAGAAGTTTTGGTTGAGTTTTATGGAATTGATATTCACTACAGGGAATTCGCATATTGTTAGCACCTGAAAAACGCTATATTAAGTAAACATAGCATTTTAAAAAGCACTATGTCATCGACCGCGATAGTAGGTCTGATACTTTAGATAACGGTGTTTTGGTATGCTTTTGTATTTGTATATACAATAACGCTCTTTTACCTGCGATATTTAAGTATACAATAACAATTATATTTTGTTATTTTTTTGTTTACTACAGCGTAAACATAATGTTATACATATATATTTTTATATTTAAAATAGCATTCGTTTTCTGCTATTTGTTTTTGTCGTCTAATTTACTGATTGAATTTCTGAGCAAATATTTTATGAAATTTAAAATAAAAATTCGAAAATGAACCGAAGACGACAATTTTATAGATGCATTACAAAGTTTGATCCGAAAAACCACAGAAAGAGTTGAAGCCATAGACCATGCCAAACAATAAAATCATAGAAGGAGTTGAAGCCAACATAAACACCACACAAAGAGTTCAAATGTTCCAACATAATCTCAGGTAAAACTAATTTTATCATTAGGCCATGCCACTGTTGTACCTAAAGCATCAGCAACACATTCAACTTTCGCATTTGGTCTCCATACTTTGGCCTTTCCAATCTTTATAACTTGAACCGATACCTTGCTAGCATTAGGCCCTAAGGGGACAAAGTAGACTTTGTCTTCCGGATTAGTTGAAGTGACTCTATCTTCTGCAACGATCTCTCTTGTTATATTCACAGAATTATACCCAAGGTGATGATGCTTTCGGTGATGCTCGTCTTGAAGGTGGAGTACTAAACTGTATCTTGTTAATAGGCCAGACAGCATAATCTTGAAGTGCATGCTCCATCAAGTACATTTCACTAGTTGGTCTCCACCGATAAACATCCTTCTTAACCACCTTTTCAATCTTCAGCATTGCAGCACTAGGACCAACAGGAATATTGTTGATCAATTCTTTTGGATCAACTGAGCACATACAACCCGCAACAACTATTACATCCTCCAAAGTCCAATCGTAGATTATGATTTTCTCAAGTGATACCTAAGTCAGTTATAAACAAGTATATATCAGAACAAAGAATATATAAGAATACAATTTCATAATCAGAGCAAAATCAAAACTTTACTGATGAATCAGAAGTTTGGTTTTCAGTTTGGGTGTCTAACCCATTGTCCAAAATGATTTTATTAGTAGGCCATGGTATTTTGATTCCCACAACTTGGGCAAGTGATACAATAGTTGGGGTTGGCCTCCAGAGATGAGCATCTTCTTTTGATACAGACCTAACAATGACAGCTGCTGCATTAGGACCAAGGGGAATACGACCAACCTTGTATATTGGTTCAGATGAGCAGTACTCTCCATCACCAACAACAACATTCTCTGTTGAGTACGAATCCAATACTTGACACCTAAGAACATGCTTGCTACAATTACTATCCAACTCCGAGGTAGAAACGTCATCAATTTGTCCACAGAAGAATAGAAGTGGAATTTTAGAAGCATACAAATTGGCATCATCAAACACTTGAGTTAAAGATTAACTAACCTTCTTCCCTTTAGCCAAGACACGAACTTCATTTTCCAGAGTTTCAATCTTGTTGACCAATTCCGACTGCGTTTTTTCAAGCTTCTGTACATGTGCAACTCCAGCCTGAATGAATGCTAGCTTTGTTGCAGTGACCCCTCTGCCCATCCCTCTTAGCCTTCCAGGTTTGTCTCTTCCTAACACCTGGCTCACAACATCCTCTCTAATGCTAGTGCTAGCTGTAGATGTCAATTCACTATCAATATATTTTATTTGTTCCTGACACAAATAGTTCAACAAAGTTAGTGTGAGCTCCATAAATAAACATTACATACATTAATAATCCTATATCACTTACAATAGTATTTGCAAATTCTGGTCCCACAGGTCTCCCATCTGCATGAGTGTGCCCTGCTACTCATAATTTGCTCCTTGACACTTTGCTAGGGTCTAAAATTTTTTGCTTCTGGAAGTAAAAAAGGCATATCAGCTAGGCGAATAAAATACACAATAACAACATCTACATACCATATCATGAGCTAGTCAAATCATTCCTTTATGGTTGGTGGTGTGTGGAATCTGCCCCATCCTCAATTCCCTAATTTTTTACTGACAACCTATAAAACAAGCCCATAGTCAATAAATGTAAAGATTCAAACAAACATATATGATTCTAGAATTAAAGAGTTGGAAATACACAACCTGAGAATATTAGTCTTACTCTTCACCCAATTTTCCATGCTGCCCAGAATGGATGTTACTTGGTTTCATCTCCACAATCTGTTTCGTATGTCTTTTTCGTACTTTAGAGAGAAGCCTAGACTTAGAAATCCGCCAAAAACCACCCATCTGCCTGAACACAATATCTTTTTGCCACTCTTCAGTTAAATTGAACCTTCCCTACAATATTTAAGAAGTTAAACAATACTATATTAGTAAACAGACTACTATAAGAAGTAATTTAGCAGAAATATTAAGAAAATACCTAAATTTCCTCCCACATTATGTCTTTTATTGAAGCATCCAAGTGTCTCCAGTCATTAAGAAGGACTGGCACATGCTCTCTCACCAGAGGACCGAGACAAGATGAAAGTAGGACTGATCCTTGACCCACATGTTCACCAAGAGAATTGAATTCAACTTCAACCTTGTCTTCTTGGTGTTTAGCAACTCCATGCATCTTAGTTGGCCCTCTTGTTTTCCTTTTCTTGGTTTGTGGTTCCTATGTCTAAGCTTCTCTAGTTGATGGTTGCACATTTTCTTTCTATTGCGGCTGGGAAATAGGTTCATCATGCTTCTATTCTTCCTCTTCACTCTGTTGTTTTTCCTCTTCATTGACTTGCCTATCGTCTTCGCCCTCACTCTGTTGCTCATCTTCTTCCCCTTCACTCTGCTGCTCATCTTCTTTCCCTTTACTCTCCTGCTTATCTTCTTCTCTTTCTAATCCTATATTCTGCAATGTTTCTTCAACATTTTTCTTGAAACTGTCTTCTGCATTGTTAGCCGCGTGATCCACAACCTTAGTGCGTTTGCGGATAAACTTTACAGGGTCTGGGGAGATGCCTAGCTGACGATTACTGCGTCTGGTAATGATTGGTTCCACTTTCTTTGACATTTTCATACACCTGAAACAGAACTACATGTTCAAATAAAATAACAAAGAGATGAAAACTGTAAGGCATAAAGTCTACTAAGCCTAGCCCAACTAATCCACAACTAAGACCCCTTCACAATATTCTCTATCAAAGAAACTCTCATCATCAGAAGACTCGTTCCAAAAATCTTCACTTTGCGGAAAAGATAGAGGTGCAACAACAAACTCTTCTTCTATCTCTAGCTCATGGTACCCTCTTGGTGGCGCCCTCATCACTACAGACCAACTTGATAAATCATTTCTAGAATAGAATATTTGTTTCGCTTGTGATGCCAAAATATATGGATCTTGGAGATACGCAGTTTGGTTGACATTGAGATTCACAAGTGTAAATCCTTCTTCTTCTTTTAAACCATTTCCTTTGTTGGCCCACTTACACTTGAATAGTAGAATCTGAAACATGTGGTAATCTAGCATAATGATTTGTTGTATAACTCCATAGTACACAACTATGTCTGCCATATGTCGATTATTTTTGGCACTAGCTCTACACATGCTAAAAGCTTCATAAGTTACTCAACTGTTCTGAGTCTTGCGCATTACGTCCTTAGTGTAAAATTTGTGCCCATGAATGACAAACCACTTATAAGTTGCAGCTATATTCCTTGGTCCATAAGCCAACCATCTCAATTTCTCTGAATGATGTTTTGAGTTACCAGGGATCAACAGATTCACATAGAGAATGAAAATTTAGTGACTCAACAGATGAATAAGAGACTAATATTGTGTCGGTATACAAGATCTAACCTTCTCTTTTACCCACTGTGAGAACCTCTCTGCATGTAATTTTCATAAAAGAGTTTCACTTTTACAATATCTGACATCCATTGATTGCAATTCTTCCAAGTGCATACCGTTATACAAAATCAGAAAATTAGTTTTAAACATTAGACTTTCAGAATGAGTTAAACTATAAACTATAAGATGAAACATAGGATAAACTTACTCTACATATGGATTCATCACTGCCATGTTCATTAGAACATATTGGTGGGCTATATCTCTCTCTTTATCACTTAATACAACTTGAGCGGCCTTCTGGAATGGGCATTCTTCAAGTATGCGGCAAGAGGACTCAACATCTTCATTTCGGTTGATTGTTTCTTGAACCGGTACATAATTTTGTAGAAACTCCATGCAGAATGCAATACACTCTCCAGCGAAATAACCTTCAGCCATACACGCTTCTGGCCTTGCATTGTTTTTGACATATGCCTTTAGTGTCTTCATGTACCTATAGCTCAACCAGATAAGCATATACTATGTTAGTCAACTATTGCATATAACATAACCAAGAGAAGAACCAAAGTTAAAAATATGAGTACCTTTCAAAGGGGTCCATCCATCTGATATGAACAGGTCCACACAAACGTGCCCTCCCTTGCTAGATGTATTGGAAGGTGAACCATTATATTAAAAAAGGACGGAGGAAAATATCTGTCTAGTTGGCAAAAAGTCTCTACACACTCAGCCTCCAGTAATATTGGCTTCTCTGGTTCAACAACTCGCTGACACAACCTGTTAAAGAAACTACATAGTCTAATCACTGCAATCCTAGGACCCTTTGGTAGTAATCCTCTTAAAGCAACTTGTAAAAGGTTATGGAAAAGTACATGATGATCGTGTGACTTCAATCCACCAATCATAGGAGGATCCACTGAAACACAGTTTGATATATTTGCAGAATAACCATCAGGCCCTCAAAATAAACTTAACCTCTTGCAAAATTTTGTTTTCACAGTTTTTGTCAGCCAATAAGCAGCATGAGGCAAATAAGTCCTCTTCCCTTTGTCTAAAGTATGTAAATTCTGTCTAATCCCCATGTCTTTCAGATCTTTTCTTGCTTTCACCCCATCTTTTGACTTAGCAAATTGCATCAACATAGCCAAGATAACATTAGAAACATTCTTCTCTACATGCATGACATCAATGTTACCACAAAAGGTAAACAATTAGTTCAAAATGATATGCAGCTGGATAGAAATAATTTACATTATATAAATATATAATGAAAGTAGATACCTTCCAATAAGGTAAATCAAAGAAGATGGACCTTTTCTTCCACCTCCAATTATCACTGTCTTTTTCATATTCATCATTTGACAGCTCTTCATCTTCACATATACTTTTCCTTTTCCTTTTGCCTTTTTTGTCTATAGATTTACCAAACTCATTTCTGAAATCCTTAAGCATCTCACAAATTTCTACTCCACTTTCAACTCTTCTTGCACTTCCTTTCTCTACTGTATTATCAAACCATTTCTTTCTTCTTCTGTAAGGATGATCAGGTTTGAGCCTCTTTCTATTGCCCAAATACACATGCTTACCACTAAATTTTAACCACCTAGAAGGTGTAACCTTTCCACACACGTTACACGCCTGTTTCCCTTTGACTTTACATCCTGCCAATGACCCTAAGGTTGGATAATCAGTTATACTCCATAGTAACATTGCTCTAAGTGTGAAATTCTCTTTCATGAATGAGTCATAAACGACAATACCTTCACGCCACAGATCTTGTAGATCATCAATGTTATTGCTCGGTGCAGTCTGCCCAGGGATTAAAAGAGTGAGCATTATGTTCTCTGCCTTCATACACAATGTAGGATGCATGTTGTAGTTGACTAATAATACCAGCCATGTGCTATACTTTGGGTTCTGGATGACGAAAGGATTCATCCCATCCGTGGAAAGACCGAGGCGGAGGTTTCTTGGTTCTGGAGAAAACTCAGGCCATTTATCATTCACATTGGCCCAAGTTAATGAGTCAAATGGATGCTTCGTTGTACCATCTGAACTTGCATTATTGAAATGCCACCGCAACTCTTCGACCATTCTTTTGGATCTAAACATCCCCCTGAATCTATCTTTTATTGGAAAATACCTAAAGACCTTCGTTGGAATCCCCTTCTTTTCTTCACCGGTATTCTTATCCCTTTCCCATCTGGAGAGACTACATCTTGAACAGGTTTCAATATATGCGTACTGCTTCCTGTAAAGGATTCAATCGTTCTTGCATGCATGTATCATGTCATATCCAAACTCAAATATTTTTAGGAACTTCTTCATCTCATCTGTTGTTCTCGGGAGCACATTATCCTTAGGAAGCATGTCATGAACCATTCTCAGCAGCTGATCAAAATAGTTCTCCGAAATACCGCTCATTACATTAATCTTGTAAAACCCCATGATTGCAGATATTTTGGTGTAGTTGGGACAGCTGGAATATAGAGGAGTTTCAGCATCTTGTAGCTTCTTCGTGAACTCAGATTCTTCTCCACTATCAACATCATCTTTCTGATCTTCATTGTGGCTATTGGGCTGTGAATCACTATCAAAGAAGGTTATTCCAATCAAATCATAAGCTTCAAACTCAGAGCTCGGATCTTCAGATGGCTTAGCAGTTCTTATATCACCATGCTTGTGCCAACACGAATTCCTCTTGTATTTCTCATCCATTCCCTTAATCACTAGATGATCGAATACTGTATATGTCTCCTGATGACATAAATTCCGGCAATCTATGCAGGGACATAACATGGCACTTGGATTACCCAAACTTGTTGTTGCTTTGCATGCACAAAATTACTTGCTCCTATTTGATACTCAAGGCTAGCCCTGTAAGCAACAAACATCAAAAAATTCAATAGAATTCTGCAAAACAGTTTTACTTGATTGTCAATGAAAAAAGAAACAATGTCATACCTTGGCAACCAAACCCAAGACTTCTCCATCTTCCAACAAGACCACAACTCCATATACACTCAAATTAAACCATACCAATCAACAAAACATAAGAGAACAAGCAAAGACAAATCCGATAGAAAATTACCCACCAGCTAAATTTATGAACTCCTTTGTTGAATACGAAATTCCAATCCCAAAGTTCTCTGCAAAATTAGGAGCATTGATTATATATTTTAGAAAACAAATTCATGAGTGAAATAGAACCCTAAATCTATGCATAAGTCCTTTAGAACCCTAAATCTATGCGTGAAATAGAACGTTAAATCTATGCGTATCGATTACCTTCAATGTCGAGATTAGGGTTTTTGGTTGGACAAGAACACTGAGAAATCGAGGGAGAGACTGAGTAATCGATTTGAGAAAGTGAGAAATCGAGTGAGAGAGTAAGAAATAGAGACTGAGAAATCGAGTTCAGAGAGTGAGAGAGAGAGCGAAATCGAGGGAGAGAGTGAGAAATCGAGTGAGAGAGTAAGAAATCAAGTGAGAGTTTGAGATTTTGAGCTCAAGAACATGCACAAAGTCTCAATAACAGAGAAAGAGAGAAGTGTTCTAGATTTGGTTTCGCCTTAGGGAAAAATAAAAGTGACTTTTCAATTTTTTTTTATTTTGCCTTAAGTCTAATTTTAATTTTTTTTGTCCCGCTTAACATTTTCAATAGCGATCTTATTCGATTCATAAAATTTTAGAACTAAAAATTTGGCCCGCGTGAAATTTATTGTCCCGCTTAAAGCATTGATAGCGTTTACTAATTACCAAGCGCTATCTTTAATTCACGATTCAGTCAAACATAGCATAAACATAAAAAACGCTATCTGGATATGCTATCAATAATCAAATTTCTTGTAGTGATTTGTTGGATAATGTTATGGATTTATTGGTTGCATTGTTTTATAAGAATTTTTGCGTATTGTTATATGTTGAATTAGCCGTTGAGAGTTAGTATTTATGGGAATACTAATTAGGGTTAATTATATAAAAAAGGACTTGGTTGTTTCATTTTGGTATCAGAGCATCTACGGTTTTAGGACAGTAGATTTGGGTGATTGAGACTATGTGTTTAAGTTGATTTTGTGTAGTTAGTCAATTTATGAGTTTTAGATCATCCTCGTCAAAATTTAGGAGAGTCATTATTGATGGGAATACTAATTCGGGTTAATTAGCCTATAACGCCCAGACCGCCTCTCTCCAGTGGGCCCCCGTCCATTCTTGGCATGTGGGTCCACTTTGTCCGACAATTGGTGCGTTAGTCCGAGAGGCTTGGAAGTCTTGTTTACTGACCCTGGAAATCACCACGCGATCTTTCCCCGTGTTTTGACCTCACTCACACGGTACTGGAAATGACTCCAAGTAGATCAACTATCATGAAACTATTCAAGCTCAAGCACGCTTAACTCTGGAGTTCTCTCAAGACCAGTGACCGAATAGATAAATGCAATTTAGTGATATAGGTAGTCAAATCAATTTTTTTAAACCTCTCCGCATATACCGCATATACCTCATATGCCCTAAAACAGGGGTATCACAATCACCCTCACTAACAGATCGCGACGTCCTCGTTACCCATGAAAGTGTGACTCACACAATTGTCAGAGTTTGCTCTGATACCACTTGTAACGCCCCGACCGCCCCTCCTATGGGCTTCCAACCACTCTCAAGCCTGTGGGCCCACCATGTTTGACGGTCAGTGCGTTTATAACGCCCCGACCGTCCCTCCATGGGCCTCCATCCACTCTTAGGCCCGTGCGCCCATCATGTCCGACGGTCGGTGCGTTAGTCCGGGAGGCTCGGAAGTCTTGTTTACTAACCATGGAAATCACCACGCGATATTTCTCCGTGTTTTTTCCTCACTCACTCGGTTATAGAAATGACTTTCCAGTAAGTCAATCATCCTTAAATTGGTCCAGCTCAAGCACGCTTAACTCTGGAGTTCTCTCAAGACATGTGACCGAAAAGATAAGTGCACTTTGGTGATATAGGTAGCCAAATCAATTTTTTTAAGCCACTCTGCATATACCTCATATGCCCTGAAACTGAGGTGTCACATTGTTAGTTTGAGAGGCTCGGGAGTCTTGTTTGCTAACCCTCTCTCTTTTGTAGTATACCTCTTTTTTGTAGTGGGGCATTTGTCGTATGAATCTGGATTACGATTCTTGAAAATAATCTCTAAGATCTCTCTAATAATATATGCTCCCTGTCATGTGCGAGTGGAAGATGTTGGTTTATGGTTGGTTTGTGCTCATGATTTGGCAGCATGCCAAACCGATTTAGTTAATAGTATAATCTCTAAGAATTAGTTATTCTCAAAAAGGCACAAAAAAAGTTGTCTCTTCATGTCAATGGTGTCTCTCTTGATGTTTTGTGTAGAGAGACACAGAATAACACTTGAGTCAATAGACACAAAAAAAGAGAAAATTTTAGGGAGAGAGAGAGAGAAACGTTTTAGAGAGAGAAAGCTTCCATCTGTGATCTTAACCCCGATATCTGCGTCAATTCTCACTCGAATCCGTTGCCAAATTCTTCACCAAACCGGCCAAGGTATGTGTTCCACGCTTCCGCATATAAGAGTAACATTGGTATCATAGCCACTAGGATTCGGTTCTAGCATATTTTCGTTTTTAGTAATCATGTATAAAAGGTTCTATATGTTGGTCTCGTTTAGTCATGATGAATTGAAGAAGTCGGTTAATGATAAGAATGGTTGCAAAATGTAACTCTCTGATTCTATGATGAAATGAATTGAAATTTTGCATACATGTTCTTTATAGTGGCATGAATGTTTATAGAAACTATCACGTTGAGAACCGAAGCATGTTGCATGAATTTAGAAGAATTGTCAGTAAACCAGAATGTTTGTACCGCTCATATCTCTCTGGTCGTTGATTGGAATTGTGCGATTTTCGTGTTTGTGCGTAGATACTGAAATTATCTTTCTATTGATATATTAAACGTGCGATTTTAGTCTGTATCCAGAGAGATATTTATTAGAGTCGAAAATTTCGGTTGAACTACTTAAAAACAATTTTGTGTTAGGAAGAAGATGAACAATAACCACCAATTTTTTTTAAAAAAATAAAATAAAATAATTAAAGTTGTTTTATGTATTATCATGTTTTTCATTAGTTGATTCATATTAGAAAATTATATATACTATAAAAGTTGGGTTTAGTGCTTTCTTTGAGTGACACGTGTCCCTCATTTTTTGCTAATAAAAAAGAACGAAAGGTTGCGACCATTTGATCATTCATCCTCCCTTGGTTTTAGATGCATTGGATCATTACAATACATGCATCTCTTTTGGCTTTATAAAAACATACTCCTCTTTCCCACCCACACCATCCTAGCAAATCAACAATGAAATATATATGCAACGATGGCAGTGATGTGGGAGAAGAACAAATTACGAACACGGGAAAACACACCAGCGAAATTTAATGGTAATGAATAGATGGGAAAAGTGCCATTAGAGTTACTCGGCCAAAACAAACGAAGAAGGAGATTGATTAACCAAGGATTATCACGTACAAAGAGATCGATTAGAAGTGTATCAAAGTATATAAGAAGAATCAAATTTCAGTGTAACTATACCAAAACATTAACGAAGTAACCGCAAAGACAAAAAATTCACGAACAAGGACCCCGCAAACCAGTTTTACACGAAACTTGTAGAACAAGTAGTAGTGGAATACAATAATTCCCAAATCAGTAATCAGAAGAGCAAAAAAAAAAAAAAAATCAAAAGGAGATATCCATTAATCAAGTATCACCATTGAAATTTGCAGTTTCTTGAAGGGAATTTAAGTTTCGGTGAGGATAGAAGAACACAATATGTCACGAATATATATATATGAATAGAAGAAGAAGAAGGAGAAATCTGATTTCCTGGATAATATATAAACTCCAATTCAGAAACCAAATGGTTTGGATGATTATTTCAAAAAAATGGGGAAAAAGTTTACGTAGAAGAAGAAGGGATATTCTTGGTCACTCGGTGGAAGATCAAGTAGGAGATACTGGGAAATGTTTTTGTTTCTTTTACAACCAAATTGAAAAATAAAAAAATTCAAATTCTTGGTTTTAACAAATTTATTATATATTTTTCTTCATCATACCAATTAAGCTGTTATGTAACTTTTGAAAACATTATATATTTGTCAGTTTTTTCTTTGTCGTCATTTGTTAGTCTATTCTATATGTATTATGGGGTTATGTAATTTTTTCTTAGTTAGTAAAAAGTAATATGAAGAAATGACCAATAAACAGTAGAAACTTTTTAAGCATTTTAAGAGTTTATATATGATTGGGAATGATTAGTTCTTAAGATTTCACACAAGAGTTAGTATAAAAACTCTGTAAATAACATCATCATAAACACCATACAAGATTGAATAACACAAATATTACATAATATTATGAACAGTTTTGATTTAAACTTTACGATGGCAGCATTTGAAACATTTTTCAGTTTAAATACGCTTGATTCACTAACAAATGGTTATTATATTTTCTTATTTATATCTCTTATCAAGTATTTTGAAAATAAATGAAAACTATATTTAATAATAAAAGAAGGGTATATTAGGAGTTAACTTTTTGAAACATATACATCTATGAAATCAATGACATATTATTTAAGATATTTGATGCCTACAAATATACTTCAAGATATACGATAAGTCGTCATTTTACCCTCTAAATGATACAATTTTAACTGAGTTTTCTATTATTTTTGTCATTCAATTCTGAAATTAATACTATATTTATTTTCTCATATCAATCTTTTAAAACAAATACAATAGTATAAATAACTATATAACCCGCGTATGCACGGGTGAAATCTCTAGTACATTAAATAAATGGGAGTTTTATGTGATAAAATAGTAACTAGGCAAAGACCCACGCCAAGCGTGGAATGAACTTCTTTATAAGTATATAGAAATGTTAATCAAAAAATTATTATTATCAAAGAATTAGTATTGTTTACGACCATATATAATATAAAATAAGAACTATAGTTATAATTAAAATACGTTGATGATAAGCTAATTTTTTTTCAGTAAAATAGTTTAATGGATGTAAATACTAATTAAATCATAGCAAAGATTTATAGTTCAGAGTACACATTTAATATATGGTATATAACTTGGTTAAGTTAAACAATTATGAACTGTGGGATCAGAAGACGAAAAAGACATTAATAAAAAAGAGAACAAATTTTGTGAATAGAAAAAGACATTAATAGCACCATATATACATATTCAACTTCATGGACATGTAAGCACCAAACAATATCAGTGGTTTTCTTTTTTATGAAAAATCAAGTGGTCGTATCCCAGTGGTACTTGAGGGAGATAATTCCCAATAAGGTTCCGGGTTTGATTCTTGGCCACCGGAGATTAAAATTTGGGCATCGCTGGCGACACAGATTAGTCTATTGGGCATAGAAAGCATTTGGGGAAACCGTGTATAATTCAAAAAAAAAAAAAAGACATGTTTATGTTTACTGTGAAATATCGAGTATGTGCATACTTCGAAGACAACCTACTCCTATATATACACACAATTCAATAAACCGTATTTTGATAGTAGAAGACGATTTGATTTGCCAATTAACTGTTATTAACAAATATATACTCTATATAATTCCATTTAGATTGATAATGTAAAAGTTCCTCTTGTATATATCCGAAATAATCATTCTTATTGTATATATCCAATAACTTTATTTAGTATTTTTAAGCTTCTTACCAAATGTTAATTAATTTACAATTCATAATATATTGAATTTTTTTGGTTAAAGAATGCCGATAAGCAGCTTAACAAACACCTAATTTAAAGAATGCCGATAAGCAGAATAACATAAAACAGTTTTAAGATTATAAGTTAAACCTTTACATGCATCACAACATCAATCGCTTTATTTCAATTAACAAAAACCTAATTTAAATAAATATACATATAACATTCAATGAAATATAATCAAACAACAATATCGGAAAAATTAGTAGTTTAAAATTGAAATTGAAACTTTATATTAAACATAAAACTAATTATATTTTCCGAGTAACGAACACAAAATTTGAAATATATTACATTTAACATTTAGAATTGAGTTATAAAAAATTAATATATTTTCATATAACATGTACAACAAATCACACAACTAATCAAGTGATCTAGATGATCATGAGATGCAAAATAATGGAAACTCATCGTCTAACTTCGCTATTTTCTCTTATTAGATTATTACGTATTCTTGAGAATATATATTACTACCTTCTCTTACAACTTCTCTCACTCTTTTTGAGATTTCAAAAAATTACTCTATCACATATCACTTGCAAAACAAAGAAAAAACGATATGATATCAAAAGAATTCATTAAACTCATTTTTAAGCCTACTAAAAATCCCCTAACTAATTGCTCTTGAAACTTAACTAAATTTTATCACCCACTCATGACTTTTTATATAGAAATATCATCTCTCTTTCTTTACCCTGTGAGAAAACTCTTAATCTTTCCTTTGTTAAACCCCACCCTATGCCCTACGTTTCCAAAACCTAAGTTTTAATGTTTTATGCAAAACCCCAATTTCTCATGCATCATAATTTTTTGTATTTTCTCAACTATGAGTTCCAAAACATATTCTTGCATTTTCTTGGATGATAGATCTAAACCAATGACAATTGTTGTTTACAAATCTTGCATTTACATCTTCTTATCCTTATATGTTTTTCACCTCCCTCTTCTTATTCTCCTTCATAGCCCTCTTCATAGCCCTCTTCGTTCACTCTTTGAAAACAAAGCTTCTCTTCCTTCTTCTTCTTTTTCCTCTCCACTCTGTTACCATATCTTTTATTCATAAACGTTGGAAACAATACAAAGATCTTAAACCTAAAGCTCTAGCATCATTATCTGAATTTAAATATAAACACGTCAAATTTGATCTATTTAGCAATCAATGCCTTCAAATTCTTTGATTAGGGATGTTAACACATAACATGAAAGTCTAAACCCTAACCATGCAAATTCTTTGATGAGTTTCCATTTGATTTTTTAGTGTTCTTGTCTTTACATAAAATATTTGAAAACAGGGACGTCTATTTACGTGTGCAAGTAGTGCGGTCGAACATGACCCATAATTTAGAAGGGCCCAAAAATATTTTTTTAATATATAAGTATATGTTATTAAAAAGATTTGAGTTTGTCAACCATTAAAGATTTTTAAAAAAATTAATTTTATTTAGACAATCAAATAAAAAAAACTAAATTAAGGATTACTTACCTTTGATATATATAATTAGCATAGGAAAATGATGTAGGAATTAGTATCAATTGTTAATATTAAAGGAAAAGGGCTTCCGAATATTAATTAGGTAAAAGTTTTTTACTTGACTACATTTAGATATTTTTTATTAATTAGATCATCTTAAAGTACTTTCATGTTTTTATTTATTTACTTAGTGATATGTTGTTTATGATATCTAATATACAAAACATTATTTTTATTATATTTCAAAGTAAATTTATTTTTCAAGTTACAAATTCAAACTAAAATAGACTCGAAGGGATTCTTCTTTGATCGATAAGAAGAATGACTTTGTTTAAATATAATTTTTTTGTTGTAATTGTGTGAATAAAATTTTTTTTATCTGTTATAAAAAAATAAGAAATTTTTTTTTTATGATTAGTATTCATTACGATAAGTTATAGGTAATTTTCTTTATATAATTAACATTTAAAAACTAATAATATTTAGGGCCTAATTTTGATATTTGAACATGACCTCTATAAAGTTTGAGACGGCCCTGTTTGAAATACATAAGCTTAATGTTCGGATTTAAAAATATTATTTTCATTAAAAATTAATGTGTTTTTCCTTTTCTTTGGGTGAGTTGTCTGGTCTTTTATGTTCTTAGTTCTAATTATTCGCATTAATTGTTGTCTCACGATGATTCTTGTGTCGATCTCAGTGTTGTCTCTTAATTCTTGTGTCTATCTTTTCCATTTTTTTTCCACTGAAGATCATCTTTTTCTTTTTCTACTAATAGAATTATTAGATGTCGCAAGAGTTTTTTATAAGCATATAAACAATGTATTCTAATTAGGCTTGCGCTAAACTTTACATTTCTCAGTTGTAGAAAGTACAATTTATTTCTATGGTTTTTAGTTTTGGTTATCAAATATGGATGATTTGGTATGGTTTTGGTTCTGGTTCGCCTTTAAACTTTACCAACTATATCATTTTTTTCAAATTGATCTGTGGGTTTTGGATCCAATATTAAATTAAACTTTGTGGATTTATGTTGTCTAGCGTGATTGATATTTTCTTTGTCTTATACGACTTGTTCAGTTTAGGCTCAACTATGGTTTGGGTGGAGGTGAGAGTCCACTCTGTCCATTTAAGAGATTTGAAACTCCAAACCAACCCCAATCATAAAAGTTTACATGTATGTTAAATACGATACCAGTTGGACACACATTTATTTTCTAGAACGTTAACATAGCTTTGGATCATTGTCTGTCAATGGTAGGAGCTCGCTCTTATTATCTTATACCATGCACGTATAATATGCAATAGTAAAGAGTTAAATACACAAAACATGATGCTAACGATATCCTTTCTATACATAGGTACCAGCTAGAAATACACATTTCTTGCAGTTGAAGTCAAGTACCGCGAGCATGAGGACAATTTTTTTGAGTGTTAATGGACAAAGTCTCTTCGTCTTCAAAGCATGAGGAAATGGGAACCTGAACCAACCGGAAAACAAAGCAATTCGAGTTAAAATCAAAAGATTTTAAAAAAGAAACTCAGGTTTGTAAAAAAGCAATTACAGCTTTTATGGCCATAAGAGCATCCCCAATGGTGATACTTTCGTAAGTGTCTAAAATTTAGACACTCAAGTCTCCTAAAATTTAATATATTTAATTCTAAAAAAAAATTAGACACTTACGGAAGTATCACCATTGGGGATGCTCTAAGAGCATGTGCATTGTAGACACTTTCATAAGTGTTTAAAAACTTTTTAAAATTAAATATATTAAATTTTAGGAACTTTGAGTGTCTAAAACCAGAAAAAGTGTTAAATTTTAGGAACTTTGGAAATTGTAAGAGTCCAACCTTTATGTCATGTTTTGCATCGTCCAAAGTAACATAGAGAGTGAGCCACCATGTCGATATTAAACAGTAGATGCAGAGCCATAGTTTAAGAAGTAGAAGAAGCCACCCTATACGATCACACTTCTTTTTCAAGGTAAAAAAAAAAGCTTCCTTCCTACATTCATGTAAAGTGGTACAAAGTAGCATCCATGAGAGAAAGAGCTTCCTTCCTACGTTCTTATTTTCTTCGGCAATCATTCTAATAGCAATTCTAAGATGATCGATTTATTGCACTATTGGGTGTCAGATCTTGTAAACAACCCACAACTTTCTAAGAGTATGGACTTTGTTCCAATCATCTGTTTGTTGAATGTGATGACTTTGCTCCATACCAATAAATTATTATCATCAAAATATGAACCATCCAGACAAATATAAGATCAAAATGTATATATGTCAGAAGAAAAGGAAACTCCAATAAACAATTACCATAATGATGCTGAATAGCAACTTACTGAATCCGTCTAATGTTGCAAAAACCATTTCTCTAGTAATAAGAACAAAGAGTTCCTACGAAAATTTGCCAGTCACCACGCCCGAGAAGAAACCATAAACTTCAATAAGAACAGAGATTACACATTTAGCCATTTTATGTATTTTCCATCTTATTGATCACTCTGTTAGGGCATGTTAAATGGAGACTTTTTGGCAAAGTGTCTAAATTTTTTTTAGTAATTAAATATATTAAATTTTAGGATTTTGATGTCTAAAAACAGGAAAAAAATCCTATAATTTAAACAGGATATAGGATCTTTTTCCTGTTTTTAGACATCAAGATCCTAAAATTTAATATATTTAATTACTAAAAAAATTTTACACTTTGCCAAAAAGTTTCCATTGAACATGCCCTTATGAGCCAATTAAACACGGAATGAAATTACAACACAATATTTAAAATGTGTCAAAAAATCATCTTGAGTTGATAGAGAGCAGTATACAGAATTTAAAAAGTGTACCTTCTGACATGTTAAAAAGTTAGAGGACTAACTTCTCTCTCTTTCTCCGCTTTGACAACTTCCATTTCATAAAACCATTTCTCCACATGAGCCGACCAAACATACATTCATCTATAACGTTTATTAATAAGGGATGCTTATATAGTAGATCTTGCAATGAAATCTCCACATTATATCATTTGATAGAGCAACTTGATCGATGAGTTCCAATGTTCTCAAAAATTACTCGAAATACTTATTACGAACTTGATCAATAAGTTTCAATATTCTGAAAAATTATTCAAAATACTTATTACGAACTTGATCTTCATCCAAATTATCAATAGTTTGAACTACATGAATTTCCCAAACCCATTCCGCTACCCAAACTTGACATGCCGTTTTTTTCGAAAATCTATTGGGTACCCGTTCCCCTGATTTCCCATCTGTAGATAATCTTTGCACATTTATCAATGACCCTACTTTATTATTCTTTCATAGATGGATTCTTTTGTTTGACCTTGCAAATGACTATTTCTAGACTACATGCTTCCTATCTTTTATGATATATGCTCATTTTCTTATTATTTCTTATTTCCTGGCACCGTTGATTTATCATGTCTTTAAACAACTCAACGCTAAGATGAGATATTTTTTTTTTCTTTATTGTGTACACCACTCATTCGCTCATGAAATTCACATTTGATTGCTGTGAGGATCTATTTGTTTGCTTACTGGCTAGGATTGTTTTTGTTAGAAATCATTTATTTTTGTATCTAGTGAAACCTAAGCTCTATGGCTTCAACTGATTAGGGTTCAACAGCAGAAACATTCTCTAACAATTACATACGATTCCAATATTCTTTTGTTGACCAATAAGACGTCTGATTTAAAATATAAGACATGCCATTCAAGTGACCAATGGAACTTCCAAGCCCTTTATTTTTTGTTGACGGTTTGGCTCATCTAAAAATTCAAACTTTTAAGAAAATAGACATTCTAAACTCTGCCTCTGTTTCACCTACCCATCGGTTGAGAGATAGAAACATCTGCTTCAGGCAACTTTATAAGCTTCAACATCAGAAAAACACATGCAAGTATGTAACATAGCAAAATTCAATGAAATATGAAATTGAGGATGCTTCTATTGTTCTACAACACTTATGAAGGAGAGAAACAAAAATGAACAAATACAATAACACCTGATAGAATCATTCACTATTGTTGGTGGATCAAGCAGTCCGAGGAATACATGACAATTGGAATAAGATGAAAAAGTGAAAAGACCTTGCTAAAGTTTAGAAGCTGATTTCAATTTTTTTACCTTTTGAGTATCTTGTAGTTGAGGCATAAAAAAATAGAGGAATTCCCTATAATGCCACCATTTTTAAAAAAGTTTCAAAATACCATTTTTTCAATAGTTACAAAAATATTAAAAATACAAAAAATGATTTTAATAGATTTATAATTTAAATTTTTAGTTTTGGCTTAACTATCTCTAAATTATCCCTAGTTTTAGAGGATAGAGTTTAAATTTAGGACTTAGTTTTAAATGTTAAAACTTTATTTTAATTTTAATGAGAATCCAATATCATAGAAACATATCAAACAAGATAGGCGAGGGGAATCCCACATAGAAAATTAGAAACTTTTAAGATCATTATACAAATAACAGCTAAAATTAAAAATACACTCTACTAACATTCATTTTACATAAAGAACACAACTAAACCTAAATAGAACCACATGATGAGTAAGGAAGAATCAATAGACCATCTAAATAACCTATATATAATTGCAGAAAGCGTTAATAGTAAACCAAATTAATATAATAGATTTTTTTTTTTGTTAAAGATAATAGATATATAAAACCTGAAATTATGTACAAACATGTTTGATAACACGCATAAGATGAATCATTAACGAATTCAGCTCTCCGAGGATAAAGTGTGGTAGCTACATAAAGATTCGATACACGATTGCTCGACATATGAATATTATAGAACAAATGACCAACAAAATAAACAATTCAATTGAAACTAATAATAAAACAGTTACTAAGATAGAAGCGTGTTAGTATAAATTATGTACCAAAAACAATGGTGAAACGGCCAAAAGGATATAAACGCTGAAGAACACAAATCACTTATAGATCATTAGCTATAGAAAAAAAAACAAAAAATGTGAAAAAAAAAAAAACACAAGAAACAAATGAGTCCAAAGATTTGGCGATTATAACCTGAAAAAAATGAAACAGAAAGAGAATCATATCCCATAAGAAACCATAAGGAAAACGATATTATATAATTATACATACAACATATTTGTAAACCTAATTAAGAGATCAAAAATAATAGAATCGATTAGTAGTGAGTCAAGACGAAACATGCATATATATACTATAAAAATTAGGGTTTTAACAATGAGATCAACATCAGAAATTTACATAAATTCGTATCTATCATATATCTCGAAAATATTCTATTATTTACACTATTAGATCCTTTTTATTTATTTATGCTAAGATAAATATGGAAAATTAACTAAACAAACGGATATTCTAATGAAACAAAATGTATACATGAAATATCTACGGAAAAATTATTAAAAACGAAGCCTAAGCCCAAACGATAATCACACGAATCTATAATATCATGCAACTAATTGATGGCATTATCGTAAACTATACATTGACATGGGCCACTATAACTATATGGACTCTACATAAAAGCCCGACTTCAAATAGATCAGATGGACGTGCGAGATTTAATAACATGAATCAACGGTCATAATTATCGATGGAAAATGACGTAAATATATTGATTTGGACGAAGACAGTATTATAATTAACCACTTCAAAATCACTCTAAGGGCGACACATCAGCGTTTTTGCACCATATTTAATAAATTAGATTCCGGTGATGATTGGGAACATAGTGAACTGTCGATCTTGTATTATAAATTGAGTTACATTGGATTAATTTGTGTTCATTGCAAAATTGTGTGTTGTGTGGTTTTAGAAGTATGCAATAAGAAGTATGCAAAATAATCAATGTCTCTGAATGTTCAAACATATATGTCGTCGGTTTGTAAGAACATCATTGCTGAGCTCAACCGAGGAGACAAATTGGATGGTGATAATTACGATATTTGGTATCGTAAAGTCCAGTATGGACTCGAAGAGCAAGAGGTGAAAGAGACTATTTTCATCTCATGGAAGAGCATGAGCAGGGTAACTCATCCCAACACTGGAGGGATCTAGAGGCATATGTTGTCTGGAAAAGAAAGAATAGCATTGCTCGCATCAAGTTGCTGAGTTGTATGCAAGATGATCTCATGTGTGAGTTTGAAGAGTTTGAAAGAAAAATTTGGAACCACATCGGCTACCAAACTTAGGAGACTTAATCAAAGGTTTAATGACTACAAGAAGCGCCCAAGTCAATCGATGAGGCAACATCTTAGAGTCATGTCAGATTATGTCTAATGAACAGCAAGTGCAAGCTGTTCTCCGCTTATTACCTGAAAGTTGGGATCATATGAAGGTTCATATGACACACAACGTCAATGTGAAAATATTTGAGGATATATCAAGTCATCTTCAGTTAGAGGATGAGCGCCTAGAGGCGGCTAAACCCTTTAGTGAGGCCAACATTGCGGGTTTGAATGCAAGCTTGAAACGCAAGAAACTTAACAAAGGAAAGGAAGCTCGCGATAAACCTAATCCTAAGACAAAAGACATTTGCCAAGCGTGGTAAACGTGGAGGAAAGAAGGATATGACCAAAATAAAATGCTACAACTGTGGCTCTTTGGGTCACTTTGCTCGTGATTGCACTAAGGTAAAGAAGGTATTATCCTTAAACTCTACTTGTAAATATGCTTATGTTTCTAGTTGTGCAATGATTGTTGAATCTTATCCTTTGTGGATTGTAGACTCAGGAGCAATAAACCACATAGCTAGAAATTGAAAAGCATTTCTAGAGTACCGGCGGATACCTAAAGGTGCAAGATGGATGTATGTGGGGAATAACTCCAAAGTTTCTATACTGGGTATTGACACTTGCCAATTACATATGCGTGGCAGGAGAACCCTTGTCTTACATGATGTCTTGTATGGTCCTGAAATTCGCCGGGATCTTGTCTCTGTATTAACTTTAGTTAAGATAGGATTTAGTTTGAATTTCCATGACATGTCTTTACACATTTCTCTAGGATCTGTGTTCTTTTGTTCTGGTTATGTTTACGATGGTTTTATTGTACTTGATTGTACTACAAATGTTACTAATAGTAATGTTGATCGATGTTTTTCATTTGTCACAAGTTCTACTCATGTTGAATCAAATGTGTGGCATGCTAGAATTGGTCACATTGGTGTCGACCGAATGAATAGGTTGGATAGAGAAGGTCTTTTATGGTTGCTTCGTGTGATGACTTAGAACCTAGATAAGTTCATGAGGCTCTCTCTTCTCCAAATTCAGATAAATAGAATAATGCAATAGGAGAAGAACTATAATCTATGAAGGAAAACCAAGTATGAGACTTGATTGATCTTCCGCCCGGACGTTAAGCGATCGGAAACAAATGGGCTTTTTAAGATCAAACGAAAGGCAGATGCATCCATTGATAGGTAGAAGGCTCACTTGGTAGCAAAAGGATATACTCAACAAAAGGGTATAGACTATGAGGAAACATTTTCACCAATGGTGAGGTTTGCCTCAATTCGCCTTATTCTAGCCTTAGTTGCCGGATTAGATTTAGAATTATATCAAATGGACGTTAAGACTATGTTTCTTAATAGATAACTAGAAGAAGAAATCTACATGGAACAACAAGTTGATTTTGTTGTAGAAGGCCAAGAGCATAAAGTCTGCAAGCTCAAACGTTCAATTTATGGCCTAAAGCAATCTTCTAGGCAGTGGTACTTTTGTTTTCATCGAGCTATAATATCTTATGATTTTACGATGATTTGCGAAGACCATTATGTTTATGTCAAGAGCATTGGACAGTCCTTTGTAATTCTATTTTTATATGTTGACGACATCTTGTTAGCTAGAAACGATATGGAGTTTCTCATAACCATTAAGCATGGTTATCATCTCATTTTGAGATGAAGGATATTGGAGAAGATGATTATGTACTTGGTGTTAAAATATACCGATATCGATCGAGGAAATAATTAGCTCTTTCACAAGAGTCATACATTCGTATAATCCTTGAAAGGTTTAAGATATTTGATAGTAATCCCATTAAAACTCCAATCGCAGAAGGTGAAGGCCTTAGCCTTACTATGTGCCCTCAAACCCCTGAAGAGAAAATATAGATGGAGAAAGTCTCATACTCTAATATTGTGGGCAGCTTGATGTATGCTACGATGTGCACTCGTCCAGATATTTGTTATGTTGTTGGTTTGGTAAGTCGTTACCAGTAAAACCCCAGGAAGAAACACTGGATGGTAGTGAAGTGGATCCTTAGATACTTGAAATGAACTATGGATTATTCCTTATGAGGAAGTAATTTACGCTTAACGGGCTATACAAATGCTGATTGGACTGGCGATCTGAACGAGCGTAGGACGACTTAAGGGTATGTTTTCTTGCTGAATAATGGTGCCATTACTTGGAGTGGCAAGGAAAAAACTACTACAACTTTATCTACGATGGAAGCTGAGTATATTGCATGTTCAACATCAGTTCAAGAAGCTGTATGGCTGAGGAGATTCTTACAAAGCTTACAAGTCACTAAAGAGGCTTCATGTCGTGTGACTAATCTTTGTGATAGTCAAGTTTGTATTGCTTATGTGAAGGATCCTAAGTATCATGGTAGGACAAAGCACATAGAAATAAAACATCATTTTGTGAGAGACATTGTGGCAAAGAAAGAGGTGGCCATTAAGTACATTTCTACGCATAAGATGGTCGCTGACCCGTTTACTAAGCCCATTCCTAGAGATTTTTATCATGCTCACATTCGTGCTTTAGGTTTGCGTAGAATTTGATGTTTGTACTTATGGATCTTTGCTATTTGACATTGTATTTATGTAACATCCCGAAACCAAATTTTGGATTTTTGTAAGGGGTGTCGATCGACACAAGTGGTGGGTGTCGATCGACGCCAATGTTTTTGGTCGATTTCGGTTAAGTTTTAATCGTCCGGTTTACGAGTCGGTTTAGGGAAAAACCTCGGGCTCGGCTTTATAAAAGATATCAGACTTGTGGCCGTGGGAGAGAGGCTGATTTCCCAAGTTAGATCATTGAGAGTGATTGTTTGAGAATTTTTGAAGGATTGTTGCAAAGAAATCCTTCGGGAACTTTCTCGTTGATTCCCAGAGGTTTAGAGATCCTTGTTCCCTCGTGTTCGTGGTGTTGAGTATGATTTCATGCGAGTTTCATCGCGGATTCTTTGTTGTTCAATCTCTTTTCCTCTTCAATTCACGATTTCGAGGTGAGTGCGTGATCGTGGATATGGGACTAGGTTATTAGGATTTGGAATGATGGCTTTATTGTTTTTTTCCGTGATTGTTTTCTGTGTGATTCGTGTGGTTGGTGTCGTGATGATCTTGTGTGATGAAACGGAATTCGAATCGTGTGAGGATTTGACTCGGTTCAGGTTTTCTGCGAGAGGTGTCGAACGACACCTAGTGGTAGTGTCGATTGACACCACTGTTTTATGATCGCGAAGATCGTATGCTTGAATGCAGCGTCGATCGACACCAAGTGGGTGTGTAGATCGACACCCCCTGTTTTTAAATGCTGATTTCTTTAATTATTGTGGACTGTTGTTTGATCGCGTAGAATTGATAATCTATATTCCCTTATTATGTATCCGCTAGGCGGGATGACCGCCCCACTAAGTATTTATTAAATACTTACGCAACTCTGTTTTTCCTTTTTGAGTTGCAGGTAACAGAAATGCGTGATCGCGGAATCAAGACTAGTTGAAGAGGATGATTAGGGTGTTGTAGTTTCCGTGTAGTCTAGTGAATCCTGGTGTTTAGGTTGGTAGATTTTTACTATTTCTGGAATTTGATTTTTTGGAATTGCTGGATTATTGTTTTAATTAATTTATTGAATTATTTTATGAGAATTTCTGCAACTGTTTAATTAAAAACAAAAAGTGTTGGTTGTTTCAATTTATGTAGGAGGATTAATATATTTAAAGATATTTCACACATAGTTTATGATGGTCACTTTTGTTGTATTTGCATACTTACACACAAATATTAAGAAGTGTCTTCTAGTAGGTTCACTTACATGAACAATCGCCTCAAATTCTTTGTGAATGTTGAGATGAGACATGACGAGCTTGGCGCTAGTGGGAGCTTGCTTTATAAGGCTAGTCAATGTCGCCTTGATAAAGAGTCAAGATGAGATATGGCCATTGAGATATCAATCATGATTGACCCATAATCATGAATACTTGAAAAATCTGGATAAGTACATAATCATGCGCTAGATAGTGAGCTGATAGTAGCTTGATCCATATAGTAGTATTTTGTTTAACCAATTAACATATACTCTTGAAGAAAGAGTTAACTACTATGACATGTGAGTCATACCACATGTGTTAGTTCGATCATATAGGAAGCGCGTGATATTTTTCTTTAATCCCCATCACTCGCAATGTGAGTTCCTATTAACCTTATTATGGTTTCAAGTGTTACCCTTGAACCTTCGTCTATACTCTTGGAGGGATAAGCTAGTGTTCGCTACTTCAGTATGTTTACCGATGGTGATGAAATAATTAGCCTTATGAGACATGCTAAGAAAGCGGGTAGTTTGGAATAGATGAACATGAGTACCGAAGGGAAAAACTATACATTTTTACATTGACATATGTGTTTGCTGGCCAGCCTCTATATCACTTGATTGGAGTTTAAATATAGTGAACACATGATGTGAAATGTCTAACATATGCTATGGGAATAAGATATGTAGAGATTGATGTAGAACGTAAATAAGTTTGGGGAACAGCGAGACATGCTCAAAATGTAAATATTTTCCCTAAGGATTGTGACCTTATGTAGCCCTAACAGGTGCATAATTTAGCTCCCAAGTGCAGGTATACGCGGGGTCGCATGGTTCATTTGTTGTATGAATCTGGATTACGATTCTCGAACTTAATCTCTAAGATCTCTCTAATAGTATATATGCTCCCTATCATGTGCGAGTGGGAGATGTGTGTTTATAGTTGGTTTGCGCTTATGATTTGGTAGCATACCAAACTGTTTTAATTAACCGATATAATTGAGAATTAGTTATTCTCAAAAAGGCACAAAGATAAGTTGTGTCTCTTCATGTCAATGGTGTCTCTCTTGATGTTTTTGTCTATAAAAGGATGATTGTAGAGAGACACAAAATAACACTTGTGTAAATAGACACTAAAAAAGAAAACTCTAGAGAGAGAGAAAAACGTTTTGGAGAGAGAAATCTTTGAGAGATCAACCAAAAGGACACTTGAACGGTGGCTTGTGGTTGATTTCCATATGTGATCTCAACCCCGATCTCTGCAACAATTCTCAGTCGAATTCATTGCCAAATTCTTCACCAAACCGGCCAAGATATGTGTTTCGGTTTAATGCTTCCGCATATATGAGTAACCAACTCTTTTTTTGTCAAGACATGATTTTGTCTTGAAAAAAATGTCTTTTACACAAACAGATTTGTATACTCTAAGAACATGAATTTATTTGTTCTCAAAGGCATTCTGATAAATTTCAAACCGGATAAGTCCTTAGTTCAATTTATTAAAGTACTACACCATATAAGGGACTTAAGCCTCTAGCTCTCGAATTTTAACCAAGATCCTAAAATAAAGATGATGAAATGTTACCATTGCCAAGTAGAACGAGTGGGTCGAGAATATATAACCTTACCCAAAGTGAAAGGTAATGATATTGAAAGCTATTTGGGTATCCGATTAACAAATAACTCAAAGTGTTGTGTGTGATCTGCTCATATGATGAAGGACCCAATACTTATAGGGTATAGACATTGGAGCCTGGAGAACGTTATTGGAGAAGGATTGAGTGCAAACTAAAATTTTACATATATCATGATGGTGATAGTTTTGTGATAGTTTTGTGATATCATGATGGTGATAGTTTTGTATTTCCAATGTTGGTTTAAAGAACCTTTTGTGATAGTGTGCTTTGACATTAGGTTTGAGAATTTCAGCTTGAAAATGCGAGAACTACGAGTAAGACAGAAAATAACACAAGGCTTGGCACATAGGATTTCTTCACAAGAAAATATTACTAGAAAATCTTTTAGATGCACTTACAAGTTTTACCTAAAACAATCTATTTAGCATACTTGTTCAAGTATCTATACATGATCCAATAACCTCTCAAGAAAAACTCATAGCCCATATGTTTTGTGATCTTACAAAAACCCCCAAAACCCTTTGATAGGAAATTTCTCTATATCATCATGGGGTTAGCGTCTACAAACACCTATGACTCCTATTTATACACAATATGATGTCATATTTACCATAACCAACTACCCAAATAGAGATAATGACAAATCTGTTTTTTTTGTAGTTATCCAATCCTTGATTTTTTCCAAGGGATTAGATTGAATCTTCGAGATGCGGATCACCTACAAGCTTATCCTCCACGCTACTAGAACCTTCTAGATTGTCCAGCTAAGCCTGCCATCTCGTTTCACGTCGATCACTTCACATTCGCTTCTTGGGGTACTTTGGAGTGACTCATAATGTATCTCAACCGCTTCAACTTGTGCATTCTAAAACCTCAATCAAAATACACTTTCACAGCTTTGTTAACACGGGTGACCAAATGGTAATAAAGATTTTTTGTTCTAGTTGGTTCAACTACAAAGGTAAATTATCTGAAAAGATTGTTATACAGTGTTAAGAACCCTTAACATTGTTATATACTACTTGATTATCTGAGATTTCTCTTTTGGTGATGGATGGTTAAGAGTTTTGAGGGTTTTAGAGAACAGTAAATTCTGTATATGCTAGACTTTCCAATTGCTTAAAGATTTGGGGATCATATAGTAGGAGATTGTGTCATTATGGAGTGGTTTAATTAGGTTCCCAAATAACTAAATAAGACTCTAAATCGAATATAAACATAATCAGTGGAAAGACTAAAAACCAGACAAAGCTTTAATTAATTGAAACAAGACTTAAAATCTTAGAATCCAAAGCACTTATAATAGAAAACAGAAACTAAATAAGAATATCGGCATTACTAGAATATAATTTCTTTTTGTGTTTCTCATTTTTTCCCCTTTTGTTTAAAACGATTCGAATCTTAAATATTGAATACTAAAACATGTCCAATTTGTTAAATGAGGTGGTTGATCACGAATTCGTTCAATTGAGTTCTAAACTTATTTTTCAATAGACAGATGGTTACGTAACCATCTATGACCGGCTAATAAAATTTGATAAGGTAAATTACTATTACATCATAGTGAACTGCAAATGACTATAAACGATTACCAGCTGCTACGTAATCGTTTGACTCATTTATTGTATCTTGCATGCATTTGCAAATCTTTTGTATTTTCGAATTGCCTTTAGCATCTGCAAAATGTCTTAGGTTTATAGTTTTCTTCTAATTAGAATATTAGATTGTGTATACATGTTCTGTGGTATCAGATATCCATATTGGCAGATCCTACGATTTGTAGAAATTACATCTGCAGAAACATTCGTGGCTCCACGTTCCATCGCCCCATCACCATTCATGTCGATCACTCTCTCCCTCACAATGGTTCTCTCTCTCTCTCTCTCTCTCCATGGTGATATACTATTTACAAGAGTCAATATTCAGGGATCGGAAGAGTTTAAGCAGGAGTGTCGTATGTTCAAGTCTTCATAATTTGAGATTTTATATTTTGGATTTCTTGCTACTCTTATAATATTTTTCTTCTTAAGAAATTGTATGGATTTCAACTCTAGAATTCTTTTTAAAATTGTCATAGCTTCAGTTTCAAGACTAATCATAGCTTCAGTTTTCTGCATCTCGATTTCTACTGTTTCGCTAGCCAACCAAGAGAATATTACCTATGTATATTAGTTAAAAAGAAAAAAAGAGAACCCATGAAAGCATCCATTTTCTGCAGTGATAATAGTTGACAAAGTCACGCTACATATAACCAAAGTTAGATCGTCTCATATTAACAGCAAATCCCTTATTTGTGACAAAGCTGGTGTAAATAGATCTTTTGCTGCACCTAGCTCATCGCTTTAGATAGACAACATCCTCTCTCTTTCAATTGCATGAAGAAGCACCTGATATCTCACTTAGACGCCAACACACCAGAAACAAAAAAAGCATTAAAAAGAAATCTAGTATCGTTCTTTATTCATATTGAATATGAAATTTCTCCCAGCATAGCCTTTCACTACGATCCGTCCTTGAGAAGGACAAGCTGAGTGGATCAAACTTCCTCGAATAGTATCGAAATCTGAGAATTGTTCCGGAAAAGAAACTTCCTGAGAAACCTAATGATATGCTCCCTGAGTTATTCTCTCAAATTAAGACATCGTATAAATACTTAGGGATCGAATTCCACAGAGAATCAAGTTAACACAATAGATTTAAAGGTTCGAATTATGCTAAGAACAATGATGACATTAAATAAACTAGTAAAGAAAATAGTAAGCATAGATGATTGTTGGTTCTTTGAATTCAATAAGAGACAAGCGCTAGGCCTTAGGAAGTTCGCATGATTACAAATTGAAGAATAAATTTACAATCGGGATATTAATGAAGTGCAATTCTAAAACTCGAAACACTAATGTAAAATAAATCAACTGTCGTTGCAAATATTATATATGTCTAAACCCTAGCCAGCTGTCGTTGTGCATTCAGATTGATCTAAAGAAGCATTAAAATCAGGTTCGAATTGTTCACAAAGATCCTAGACTAACTCTCGTTGCGAATCGAATCTTTGCTCAAGTGTGATTTGGTTCCAGAATCTAATAATGTTGTCGCATCTATAAAATAACCTAATATTTCTAATCTAAGGTGATCAATCCTAAATCAGAGATAAAGAAATCAAGGTGAAGAATATAATATGATGCTTCTATTAATGTTGTCATGTAACGGTAGAATAAGATTGGTGATTCTATTTCTATAGAAGTATTCTTGTAATCTCTTTGTTGTAGCAGTTCTACAGCCGGAGTTTAATAAGTTAAGATTGTTAGTCTTTGTTGAAATTATTGTCACTTACATATTGCTTTGTAGTAAGTTTTGCTAAGTTCCTATTGTTACAACATCGTTGCTTGTTACATTATAAATGGTACCATGAAGAAAAAGATGGAACTAAAAAGTTCGGTTTGTCCGAAAGTGTAAGAACTAACGCTATTAGATTTCTTTCCAACGAAAAATTTATTAATTTTTTTTTTAATTAGTCATTGTATCTAAAAAACCTTATCCCCATTAAACGAATCAGAGCAACGAAAAATACTACTACTATATTAGCATAATTATGCTTAATCTTTTGATTACTTATTAGTAATCACGCAGCCATGTGATGAGGGACAAAGCAAACTACTCTTTCGTCTTTTACTAAAAAAAAGTAAAAAAAGTTATTAGTAATCGTTGTGTTCGTAGAGAAGCATTGTGGCAGAGAGTTCGAGACTTCGAATTATACACAAACGATCATGTTGTTGTTTTATCAAAGATGAGCTCTTTGAAATGAAGATGTTCCCAGGATTTGAAATTATGGTTCTTTTTTTTTGGGTGAAATTATGGTTCTTCTTTGGCAAAAATCCAGTCATAGTGGTACGGATTTCGATTCGGATGAAGAAAATTCGACGGATCAGACGCTCCATATGCATGCACTAGCCTCTACAAACGTAATAAAAAATGTTTTTTTTTTTCCATTTGATTGTAAGGAAGCCACTTGGACTTGGTCTTGCTTTTAGACCAATTTGGAGGTTTTGAATCAAACACATTTTCTTAATTTGATTCTAATCGATACACATTTTCAGAGCAAAGAATCTACTAGGAAGATACGTTTATGGAAATCCACACATAGAGTAAAATACAAATTAGTACTGTAATTATAATTTATTTAGTCTAAGAGAAAGAAATATTTTAGCTGATTATAAGTAATTTGCATTCATAATTTATAATTTGCACACACCTGGCGCAATAACAACGTTTTCAAGACTAGGAATAATAAGACGGTTGTATCCCCTTGGCTTTATGTAGTCAGATAGAAGAGAGTCCGGATTCGTTATGAGCACTATGTTAGCTGGAGGCTGATGAGTAGCGGTGAACATTAAAACAAGACCCACAATGTCTTTGGAACCTGTTTCAGGAACAAAATGACTTGAGACGCTCTATTCAATAATATCGATACCTGTAGAGGGGCAGCATAAGGATGTGAGGATACTAACCGCGGGGGACATGCTTATGAACGATGCCAGAGGCAGAGAAAGCTCGCAGGACGTCAAGAGGAACATCAGATAGTAGGCCAACGACAGTGATGGTGAGAGGACCAGAGTGGCCTAGACCCTCCAATAAATCCATAAAATAAATAAAACCTTTAACCATAATTAAATTCAAATACCAAATTCAGGAATGATCAATAAATAATCTAGCAACCTAAACATCCGGTTTACTAGACTAACAACAACAACATGAAACCCTATCATCCTCTTCCTAAGGCCTTGATTCCGCGATCACATTTTTCCTTTAACTGCAACACATGAAAATAAGAGTTGCATAAATATTTCATAAATATTTAGTGAGTTGCTCATCCCGCCTACCGGCGTAACAAGGAGGCTCAGATAAACGATCAAACAACATAATCAACCAAAACAAAACAAGATAGCTCAAGAATCAACAATTCCTGAGACAGATCTACTCGTGTCGAGCGACACGACTAAAGTGGTGTCGCTCGACACGACAACATCGCTCGTGTCGCCCGACACCCTCCTGGTGTCGATCGACACTCCTCTGTGTTGCACCAGAATCGTGAAAATCCTCACGTTACACGAATCCGGCGAACATGAGTCGCTTCCCTGCAGTATAAACACGACATATACGAGTATCCAATCCACAAACATCACAGAAATCATCATCAAACAATCCACAATACCAATCAAATCACAAAACAACACCGAATATCCTCATTGCCTAGAAACCGCGGTCACAACTCACCTTGGCTTATTAGGAATGGAAGGATTCGGATTTGGAACGAAAGAAACTACGCGATTCTGACCCTCTAGACTCGAAAACCGCACGATCACCCGATGAACACGAGAGAAACGGAACCTAATACCTCTAACACGCTAAGGAGAGGTTTTAGATTGATTTCTTTGCAACAATCGAATCCAAAAACCACAAACTCACAATTCTCCTCGCAAAGTCTCCTCTTTTTCTCTGTTTTGACGGCTAGCAGAACTGCACGCAGCCCTAGGCACTTATATACGATAACCTGAGCCAAAACTGCGATTAAAATCTAATTAACCCGGTTCAGAAAAATGAACGTGTCGAGCGACACCAAAACTATGTCGATCGACACCAACAAAAATCATCATGTCGATCAACACACTCTTCGTGTCGCTCTACACGACCACCAGAGACCCGATTTCCGGTTCGCGGATGTTACAATCTATCTCTCTCTCTCTCATGCATCCTACATTTAAAACAAAATTTTCAATTTTTGTTATAGATCAAATTTTTGATTCTCCCAAATCTATTTCGTTTATGTACATAGTTGAGTTTTGATTTGATTTGGGTTATAAATTTTAGTTTTTGATTCGATTTGGGTTTATTTCATCTAAAAATCTGGGTTTGATTT
Organism: Draba incana; assembly: GCA_963576765.1. NCBI lineage: Eukaryota > Viridiplantae > Streptophyta > Magnoliopsida > Brassicales > Brassicaceae > Draba > Draba incana. The sequence continues at coordinate 49,416,337 of OY755202.1, read as the reverse complement.
CGTTCTTCACTTTGATAAAAAAAAAAATCTTGGTTGGTTTTAAACCAGATTATAAGAGTTTTTAAAACATATTATAAGAATTAAAATATGATTTAAAAACCCTCGCTCCGTCCCACGAGATCTTCTTCTTCCTCATTTTTTTCCTTTTTCTTTTTCCCTCTCTCTTTTCTCTCAAAGATGGTGATAATTGAATTCAAGAAGCATAATCTGTCGCTCTGTATCCCTCTCTCTCTCTTCATCTCTCTCTCTCTCTCTCACATGCATCCCTCTCTCTCTCTTCATCCCTCTCTCTCTCTCTCTCTCTCTCTCTCTCTCTCTCTCTCTCTCTCTCTCTCTCTCTCTCTCTCTCTCTCTCTCTCTCTCTCTCTCTCTCTCTCTCTCTCTCTCTCTCATGCATCCTAGATTTAAAACAAAATTTTCAATTTTTGTTATAGATCAAATTTTTGATTCTCCAAAATCTATTTTGTTTATGTAAATAGTTGATTTTTGATTTGAATTGGGTTATAAATCTTAGTTTTTAATTCGATTTGGGTTTATTTCATCTAAAAATTTTGGTTTGATTTTGTTTTGGTTGATTTTGTTCTACACTTTGATTAAAAAAAATCTTGGTTGGTTTTAAACCAGATTATAAGAGTTTTTAAAGAAGATTATAAGGGTTATAATATGATTTTAAAACCCTTATAATTTAGTTTTGAAATATTATCATTGTAGGAGTCATAACTTGCACAATTGAATTTGTAGAGTTGTCGAGGAAATGCGAGACTTCCGAGTTAATCACTATACGAAAAGATGCTCAGACTTGCGTTTGCTGTTAAGAAAGCTTTTAATAATCTTGTTCTCTGAAAAGTTCCGATCCCCTTTTCTAGGTGAATACAATGAGCTATTTATAGTTTTTTAGACTAGGGCTAATAATACAATTGGGCCAGGCCCATTAAGCATTTAAATGACTTTTGGCCCATATTATCGTTAAGCCTATCTTAATGATGGATTTAATAATATTATGGGCACAATTTAATTTGGGCTTCGACAAGACTGTGTATGATTTCTTCAAGCCTTTTTGCAGAATCGTTCTCGTCGTTACATCGATCTCTTAAAGGTGAAATTCGACCCCTACAGTTAGCCCCCCAGCTTGGTGGTGTCGAGGTAGATGATGCCAAGGTATAAGCTGTTGAAGTTTGAGATCGATGTGATGGACCATGAATCAGCCAGGCGTTGACGTCTTATCAGCAATTTCAGAACGTTGCAGTAATTCCATATTGAGTTGATGCTATCGTGTTTTCCTGGACCTACTTGCGTTGTTGAAAATGAGGTTAATAGACTAAAAAGACTATTGGGCTCATTTGATTAGACTTTAAAAGCCCGTTAGGAAAGTTTTAGGCAATCCTTCTGGTATAAATAGGCTCCCCTAGGTAGTCTATTTTTTCACCAAGTCGGCTCTCTGCAGTAAAAAAGGTAAAAGTTTCGGAATCTCCTTTTCCAAATTTTTTTTTCCTGCAGTGCAAATTAGGGTTTTGCAGATTTTTTTTTGTCTTTTTGTGCCTCTCTTCGCCGATCATCCTCCTCACTCCGGTTGACCACGCGCCGATCTGCCGCCACCGTTGCGACCTTGCCGACCTCCAGTCGATCTTCCCTTCACCGTCGGCGGATCTGAAATCGTGATCTACGCCGATTGATCCCCGCAGCCCACACCATCGTCATCACTTCCAGCAGATCCGCCGCTGCACGAGGAGTTTCGGGAATCGTTGAGGACCGCCGCTGCATCGCTGCCGTGGAGCTTTAAGATGCGCAGAAACGTAGTGGATCGTGGCTGCTACAAAAAGATCTTTGATCCGGCCACGATCTAGACGGAAGAGAGCTTCGTGGTGGCTCTGCTTCATCACCATGGACGTGGAAGCTTTGTGGCGGAGAGGAGGAGCTTCACGGCGGAGGATCTTCCCGGATCCTGTTCGTGGCTGCTCGTGGCGACAGCAACAAAGGACGAAGCGCCGGTTCGGATCTGCTTGCGACTCTGGCGGTGGTGACACGACGATCAATGGTAGAGCTCCGGTGACTGGTTCGGATCAACGCGGTCAAAGATGGTCAACGGAAGTCAACCCGGATTTCGGTCAACATTCCGGTTCAGTCAACGTTCCGGTTTGGTCAATAATCTGGTTCGGTCAACGTTCTGGTTTGGTCAATAAAAGTCAACTGGTCAACACAATTTAACCGGTCAACCATTCAACTGGTCAACAAAAGTCAACAATTCAACGTTTCTGGCTTGATTTTGAATTTTGAGTTTTGACTCGGATTCCGGGCTTTTATTGCAGTAACAAAATATTTCGAAGCAAATGTCTTCTAGCGATGATGGCGGTTTAGAAGATACAGTCTTCCAGAATGCTCTGGTAGTGTTTGATGATACCAAAATGAGGACTTCCCTGACTACTAAAAGAGTCCAGACGCACAGAGGACCAGAGTCTTCCAAGTCGACTTCAACGTCTTTAACAAACATTCTTGCACTTTGCAATGCTTCCAAAGATGTCGAATTTGTCACTCTTTTCCCGGACGATCGGGCTGACCATCCTCCAAAAGGTTTTTTCACGGTGTACGAAGCCTATTTTCGGACATGCTTTTTATGGTTCCCGATTCCTCACATGATTCTCGAATATCTCTGGATGAATCAGCTCGCCATTTCGCAGATAACGCCCCGAGGGATGGGCTGCTTAGTTGGACGCATGGTTCGCAGTTATGAATACAGTAGCGAGCTCGGGGTAGATCACTTGCTGAGTCTTTTGATTGTTAAGAAGGTTGGTCGCAAAGATGAATTTCATTACTCCATTGACGGCAAAGTTGATCTTCACATCATCAAAGACTTCCCTCCTCTAAAATGCTCCAGGGAGAAAAAATTCTTCTTTGTGTGAATAAATAGCGATTCAGTCGGAGATAATAATCCGAGACTTCAGAGGAGATGGGGTCATTGTGGTAGCTGACTTAGTCGTATTTTTTCTTTTCGCTCTATGTTTGTTTTTAGTTTCAGCGATATTCTCATTCTTCTTCGTAAGTTAGTTTACACTAATCTCCGTCATAAGTCCTCCCTAGGGCGCCGCGACGATGCTAGGATTAGGGATGATGCTTCAGATGCAAGTCCCAAGCGTCCCAGAGAAGACTGTGAAAATGACACAAATTCGGGCAATTTATTTAGCAACAACGGTATGGCGGCGGCTGAGATGTCGAAGATTGTGTTCCCAGGGAACGAGTTTCCTCCTCCACAAGACATGTCGAGGAGGGACATCTATAGAAAGGTGAAACCTTCATGGCATGACGGTATGAATCTCTGTCGAACTTTACGACATTATCCATTTTACTTCGTTTCCGTTGACTTATTATCTTTTTGGCAGTTCTTTGCTTTGATTAACAAGCTTACCAATGCCCACTCGCAGAATCGTCGTCTTGCTAATGTTCAGGAACTATATGATGATCATAAGAAACAAAAGCGTCAAGCGGAGGCGCAAGTTGCTACCTTGGAAGCTGCTGTGAAAGAGACTTGAGGATCAACGCCGCAAGATAAATGACACGTTTTCAGAGTCTGAAGATGAAAGGAGACGCTTACAGCAAGAAGTCTCTAGTCTGATCGCTCGTTTAGATGATGCAGCCAGGCTTCAGGATGCAGCCGTTCAGAAAGCTGTTGATCGGGCAAAGCACAAGCTGACAGAAGAGTACGAGTCGAGGATGGGGCGAGCGAAAGAGAAGCATAAGGTGCTCAAATTCAAACCTTGGACTGATATCATAGATCTTACCCAAGTTTAGAGCAACCTTGAGTTTTTGGGGCTGCTTTAGAGTGACAAGGCGCCCGATCTTAGCGAGGAGCTTATTGAACTTAGAAAACAGGAGGAAGGTTTATCGCAGGCAGAGGAAATTTTTGAAAAGCGTATGCGCGAACTTGAGGAGATTCTTAAGACTCCAAGATCTAGTGGAGGGGCTCCTGTTTCAGCGGATCCTATTCGCGAGGTGATTCATCCGGCTTCGAGTTCCTCTAGTTAGTCTGGTGATGAGGATTCGTCATACTCTGAGACTGAGGTTGATACTGGTCAAGTTGAGGAGACCGTTGTTGGAGCTTGAGGCGATATTGTCTTAGTTTATTTTTGGTTTTTGGCTTTCAATGTTTTTCTTCAGTTTGGGTTGTGTTTACCCTTTTTTGCAGTTTGTTTTGCTTCGTTCTGAAACTTGATTTTATTCATAATGATATGATACGCAGTTTTATTTCTCGCCCCAGTTTGCAGAAATGTAATCTTTAACTTTTCTGTTCCATCAATAAGTATTTTTTTGTGTTAAAATATGCGTTTTATATTGTTGGATTTTGTTATGAACACATGGGTTTACGGGCGCGTCTTCTACTAATGCTTCCGCTCCACTTATAAGAACATTCTCTAGTGAGCTGACCAACGCTTTGTAGGTTGGATTTATGAAATGACCATTTGGGTTTACGGACACGTTTTCCTGTAACGCATCCGCTCCTATAATGAACATCATATATTTGTATATCGCGCTGTGCGATCCGGCTAAGGATGTAAATGTCAGATCTGAAGTTTACGAAGTAAACCTTCACTGTGGCCAGCAGCGAGGTGTTATGTCTGTTTCTGATAAGACTTACGATATCCGCGGAGGATGTAAACAAAGATTATTTATGAAGAAGTCTGTTTCTGTTAAGACTGTGTTATAAGCAAAACTGTTTAGCTAAGTTTGCTTTATTTGATTTTTTCTTGCAGAAAAACCCAGTGAGGGAGGTGGGAGTTGTAGGGGTCAAATCTCCCCTAGAAGAATCGATAAGCCTAAATCGACTAAGTATACGTTAAACGGCCCAACGGTCAAGCCCAGAAGACAGAGGCCCATTAAAGGCCCAACACTGTTTGTCCAAACCGACTTGTATTCCCTATAAATAAGCATGTACACCCCTCATTTGAGGGGATCCGATTTTATGAGAGATAATAAGACAAAAATAGCTTTTTCAGCTAATTAATAATAACGGTCTTAAGAACCCTAATTCTCTTTCAATATGAGTGTTTGTAAACCTAAAGAAGCTCTATTTCGAAGAATCTTCATAAATTCTATTGTGTGAAAATCCAACACGCACAATTTGGCGCTAGAATGAGGGGATCTACTCGCAACACTAGCTTCATACACGAAACAAACACTTAGACGAACTAGTCGAGGTGTCAATAACGAACCCGGAATCTCCAGGGGCCGACGGTAGCTCAGGTCTGAGCGAGCCCATTGTGGATGGGCTAAACAACCAGTCCGCATTGGAGGCGGAAGCAGGCAGACCTGCCCAACAGGAAACCCGGCAACCGCCAATACCAACTCGGCCGATCCGGCCACATCGGCAGCTTTCGATTAGCTCAAGGCAATGCTCGAGAAGTTGCTCAAGCAATCGCAGAACCAGGAAACTATCAATAGCAACCTGACCGCCAAAATTAGGGCCTTGTCGACAGCCCGTCAACCTCGAAGACTTCCTCAAGATGCCGCGCTTTGTGTCACCCCGGTCGCCCTTAAATTCTCCCCAACGGCCTCGCCTTCAACTCGCGGAGCTCGCGAAGATCATACGCCAACGCCTCTCAGAGACAGAACCGTCCTCGTCGCGGGTGCAACTGGCGGTATAGTGGCAATCGCAGATGATCTAGAAGGACGCGAATTTGGAGCCGCTCGACACAGTCGACTGACCAATCGCAGAGCTATCGCTTCACAGGAAACGGAAATGGACGAGTTCAAAGCCACCATGCAGCAGACAGCCCGCGATCTCAAGGATATGAGGTCACAGGTCCATCGCGCCACCAGCAAAGCGCCAGAGATCGACCACGTCATTGAAGAAGCTCGCACTACTCCTTTCACCGCTCGAATAACAAAGGCACGTCTATCCGATCCGGGGAAGCTCAGGCTTCCAATTTATGATGAAAAGGGCGACCCTACGGAGCACATTAGGGCTTTCTCAATCGCTATGGGACGAGCTAATTTCCGACTCGACGAAATTGACGTTGGCTGTTGCCTCCTCTTCGTGGAGCACCTCAAGGGTGCAACTCTCTATTGGTTCACGGGAATGAAGACGAATTCGATCGACAGCTTCGCGCAGCTCTCCGAAGCGTTCCTAAAGCAATACGCAATCTTAATCAAGCGCAGGACGTCTGAGGCTGATCTTTACACCATTTCGCAAGCGGCCAGCGAACCCTTGGGAGTTTTCATCGAACGCTTTAAGGCGATGCTTACTCAAGTGAAGGGGATTGACGACCAGTCCGCACTGAGCACGCTTCGAAAAGCCCTGTGGTACAACTCGGATTTCCGAAAGGAGATGACGATCAACGAGCCCTCGTCTATTCAAGATGCGCTTCATCGCGCCAACGGCTTCGCAAAGAGCGAGGATGAAACCAGAATTCTGGGCCAGAAGTATGGGAAGGCCAAAGTTCCCAATCCGAAGGAAGCCCCAGCTACCGCGAAAAGGAAGCCAGGCAACTTTGTGCAGCACGAGGGAGGTTTTAAGGGTGCCCATAACTACCAGGTGGACTTGCCCGACTTTGGTCAAGGAAGAGGGCGAGGTCGCGGAAATGACACTCCGGGTCGTAGTAACGGCAATACATGGATAAGGAACTCGCATTACGACGAATTCGCATATTGCAACTAGCACAAAATGGGTGGACATTCGACGGCTAACTGCAGAGTGCTCTGTATGCGACTCGCAGCAAGCTAGCCGGCGGAGAGCTCAGAGGAAATATAAGTGTTAACGATTTTCAGCTCGAGCAATTCGACGATGCAAGAGAAGGAGACGGTCCGTCCGGGGACAATAGCAAGAATAACAAACGAGACAGGCGGAATAATGACGAGGTTAACCTCGGCCGGCAAAACAATAGTGATGGCCGAAGCGGCTCAAAACAAAAAGTTTGCAACATGATCATGGGCAGCTCGTGTTATTGCTCAAACACCGTCTCGTCAATCAAAGCTTATCAAAGACGAGCTGAGGTTGGAGTAACCAAACCTATACCGTCAAAGTTTCCAAACAATGTCATCCAGTTCGAAGAAAATGAGATCGATGACATTGACAAACCTCACGACGACCCGCTTGTCATCTAACTCACCGTCGCAGGATGGGACACGGGTCGCGTTTTGATCGATACTGGAAGCACAATCGACATCATTTTCATCGATGCTCTTAAGCGTATGGAAATCGACCTCGCTCAAGTTGAATCCTATCCTAAGCCTTTGACCGGATTCAATGGCGAGACGACAATGACACTTGGAACGATCAAACTTCCAGTATGTGCGGAAGGAGTAACAAAAATAGTGGAGTTCGCGGTATCGGACAACCCGGCGATTTACAACGTGATAATGGGAAACCCCTTGGCTCAATTCGATGCGTGCCATCGCCTTGACGTACCATCTCTGCCTTAAGTTTCCAACAAAAATTGGGATCAAAACAATCAGAGGGAGTCAGTCGGCGTCGCGGTCTTGCTTCATGACCGCGCACAAACTGAGGAGTCGGGCGACAATGCCCATTCCGAGCGAGCCGCGAAAAAAGTTCAAAACAGACAGGGAACCCGTCAAGGAAATCTCGGACGTTTTGTAGCAACTACAGATCGCGGAAGCCGCCGAAGAGGAAGGAGCGGGTCCGACATGCGAACCTGTCATATCGGTTTGCATTGACGACGAGTTCCCGGAGAAGTGTGTGGAGATTGGCGCAACACTAGATGAAGCCGTCAGACTCGAACTTGTCGAATTCCTTAAAAGGAATGTTAGCACTTTCGCGTGGGGCGCAGAGGATATGCCCGGGATCGATATCGACATCATCAGTCACGAGTTGAATGTCGATTTGACCTTTAAACCCATAAAACAGAAGCGAAGGCGACTCGGACCGGACAGAGCTCAAGCGGTGAACGACAAAATAGAAAGACTCTTGCGAGCCGGTTCGATTACTGAGGTCAGATATCCAGATTGGCTCGCTAATCCAGCCGTCGTGAAGAAGAAGAATGGCAAGTGGCGAGTCTGTGTGGATTTCACGGATTTGAACAAGGCATGCCCAAAAGACAATTTCCCTCTTCCTCATATCGATCGCCTCGTCGAGGCGACATCTAGGAACATGCTGTTATCATTTATGGATGCTTTCTCTGGCTACAACCAAATTTTTATGCACCCCGGCGATCACGATAAAACATCTTTCATTACAGATCGCGGGATCTATTGCTACAAGGTCATGCCTTTCGGCCTTAAGAACGCTGGGGCTACTTATCAACGATTGGTGAACAGGATATTCGTAGGCCTCCTCGGCAAGACAATGGAGGTCTACATAGACGATATGCTCGTCAAATCGCTCGAGGAAAAAGACCATGTCGGCCACCTCGCAGAATGCTTTACGCTACTAAACAAGTATAACATGAAGCTCAATCCGGCTAAGTGTAGTTTCGGCGTGACATCAGGCGAGTTCCTTGGTTATATGGTAACTCGTCGCGGGATCGAGGCAGATCTGAAGGAAATCCATGCGCTCATCCGGATGGCCTCACCTAAAACGAAAAGGGAAGGTCAACGATTGACAGGAAGAGTCGCAGCATTGAACATATTCATCTCGCGCTCTACTGACAAATGCTTGCCTTTTTATGAAATGTTTAAGGATAAAAAGGGGCCAGATCGACAGGCCTTCGAGTGGACAGAAAAATGCGAAGAAGCCTTCCAGAAGTTGAAGCAATATCTCACGACTCCACCTGTTTTGACCAAACCCATAGCTGGCGAACCACTCTACCTTTACATTGCGGTCTCCGCCTCGGCAGTAAGTGGAGTTCTAATTCGCGAAGACGGCACCGAGCAGAAGCCCGTTTTCTACGTCAGTAAATCTTTAACCGATGCGGAAACCAGATATCCTCTGACAGAGAAATTAGCACTCGCGGTTATTACGTCGGCTCGCAAACTCCGACCTTATTTCCAATCGCACTCGATCGTGGTTCTCAGTACCTTTCCACTACGAGTTATTCTCCACAGCCCAACTCAGTCTGGGCGACTCGCCAAGTGGGCCATCGAATTAAGCGAGTTCAATATCGAGTATCGAAGTAGGACGACAATCAAGGCATAAGTGTTGGCCGATTTTCTAATCGAAAGCAAAAATAAAGACTCATCCCAAATCTGGCAGTTACATGTCGACGGCTCGTCATCTAAACACGGATCGGGAGTAGGCATTCGACTATCGTCACCAGACGGAGAATCTCTGGAACAGTCATTCCGCCTTGGCTTCAGAGCATTGAACAATGAGGCAGAATACGAGGCCTTACTCGCGGGTCTTCGATTGGCTAAAGCTCTTAAGATGACAAGGATAGAAGCCTTTTGCGACTCGCAACTCGTCGTGAATCAGTTCAACGGCGAGTACGTAACAAAAGACGAACGCATGGAGGCATACCTCGCACTCGTCAAGACATTAACGGCAAATTTTGAATTTTTTACCTTAACAAGAATTCCAAGGGCAGAGAACTCGCAAGCAGATGCCCTCGCTTCACTCGGCTCATCGGCGCAGCCCGACAAAGATCTTCAAAGAATCGTCCAGGTTGAGTTCATCGAGAAACAAAGTATCGAACTGGCCAGGGAAGTCAACGTACTGACGAGATCTCAAGCCGCGAAGCGGAAGGTGGATCTTAACAACGGCTCGCCCATTCGCTTCGCGACAGACCTGATGGATCACGACCAAACCAAAGATGTGGTCGAACCGGTTCTGATGGATCTCGACGAGTCCGACGCAGTCGGGGCAGACGAAACAACGAATGTGATGGCAGAAAACAACAGGCTAGACCCGGGCAATACGAATTTTAACCGTGGTCTTCTCCCCGAACAGCTCGAAGAATTGCCAGAGGATGCTTACCAGTATAGCGAGGAGCCGCCACCAGCGCACGAAATCGTCGATATTCTCATTGACGACGAGACCACAGACTATGGTTGTGATACTAAGTGGATGGCTGACATTCGCGAATATCTTGCAGACGGCGAGGTGCCAAAAGACAAATGGTCGGCTCGCAAGCTAAAGGCGCAGTCATCGCGTTTTATTCTGTTCCACGGGGAAGTCTTCAAGTGGCGACTGTCTGGACCACTCCTAGTCTGCGTCGAGGGTGAAGTAGCTCGCAAGATAATGCACGATGTTCATGGCGGATCCTGCGGGAACCATTCGAAAGGTCGCTCACTCGCCATTCGAATTAAACGACATGGATATTTCTGGCCAACAATGATAAAAGACTGCGAGCTGTTCGCGGCAAAATGCGAGAAATGTCAATGCCATGTTCCTTTCATCCGTCTACCTACAGAGTTTCTGAGTTCGGTCACCTCGCCTTATCCCTTCATGAGGTGGGCGATGGACATCGTCGGACCGCTCCATCCATCTTGGCAGAAGCGATATCTATTAGTCCTCACGGACTATTTTTCCAAGTGGGTTGAGGCAGAAGCATTTGGATCGATCAAGAACAAGCATGTCGAAAACTTCGTCTGGAAGAATATCATTTGTCGACACGGTGTGCCCTTCAAAATAGTGACTGACAATGGTTCGCATTTCATCTCCAAGCGGTTTGAACTTTTCTGCGATAAGTGGAAGATCAGAGTCAGCAAGTCGACACCTCGCTGCCCACAAGGCAACGGTCAAGCAGAGGCGTCGAACAAAACACTTATTCACGGGCTAAAGACTCGACTCGATGTTAAGAAGGGCCGTTGGGCAGATGAACTCGAAGGCGTTTTGTGGTCCTATCGAACCACACCTCATCGTTTAACGGGCGAGACACCTTTCATCCTCGTTGATATATTAGTATTTTGGTCTCTTTTATTTATCGTTTCTTTAGTCTTTTTGGTTTTTTCTAGTTTATTTTGTGTCTTTGCAGGTTCTAGGAGGCTCTCATGCATGGATTGGAGTCATGGGGGGTCATTGGAGCAAAAGGTACGAATCTGGAGAAAAGATGGCGTTTTTCAAAACCGAGCACCTGCTCGGTTAGAAGTGAGCACCTGCTCACTAAAGGTCCGAAGCTCCAAAAGCTCCCTGGAATCGGGACCGACCAGTCCCATTACCAGACCGACCGGTCCCATTGCCAGACCCGATTTTGCCCTAATTTTAGTATAAATAAGAGGCAGCCACCTCCTAAAAGGAGAGTCCTGAAACATTTCTTTTGAGAGAGTTTTCTTTTGACGTTTCTTTAGAGACCTTTTTGGAGATTTTTATCCATTCTCATTCCTTGGATTTGCTTCTAACATTTGGAGAATCATTCCACAACATCTATTGAGAAGAATTCTAAATCCCTTATCTCTTTTATTATCATTATGATTTCTCTCTCGTTGATTGCTGCGTTTTTATTCTCCATGCTTGAGTAGTCCATTAGCTAGGTTAGGGAATTTCAATGGTGAATTAGGATTATAGTGACTGAGCCAAATAGGAATGTTATCATTTGTCTTCATCAATTGGGATTCGTATTGCATAGACTATTTTGATCACCTAGTCTATGAATTCAAGTTAAACTTATTCACGACAGTGCTCTAGGTTGCTAGATAAACTATTGGTGAGCAATTGGTGTGTAACCAACGACAGTTGATTGTTACCATCAATTGTGAACAAATTGAACCAATTCATTATTGCTTGTCTTCATCGCTGAATCCAAGCGACAGTTTAGGCATTTAGGGTGTTAGATAAAGATATTGATGCATCACGACAGTGGGGCAATATTACATTTATGTTCGAGTTCTAGGCTGCGCTTAATTGAATCCTAAATAGATTGCTCAGTCCTTAATCCGAAGTCACCAGCGAATGACCTTAATCTAGTGCTTTTCTTTATTGAATTTACATCGTTTGATTATTTTCTGTTGCTTGTTACGAAAATCAAAACCCATATTTTATCTTAGCTTTAAATCAAAATCTATAGTTTCATAGTGTAACCTTGGTCTCTGTGGATTCGATACCTTTTATACTACTGCGATTGTCTGTGCACTTGCAGTTTTATTTGGCTTAAAACCTCTGACATCACTCGTCTACGGAACAGAGTGTGTAATTCCTCCGAAGTCCATTTCCTAGGAGTTCGCCGACGATTACTTCCAGAATAGGAAGGTCTCAATCATCTCCTCATGCTCGACGAACTCGACCTTATCAACGAAAGGCGCGACCAAGCTCTTATAAAGATGACCGAATATCAAATTGCGGCGGCAAAATATTACAACTCTAAAATGCGAGTTCGGTGTTTCTACGAAGGAGACCTCGTCCTTCGCTGTGTTTTTCATAATTCGGCCGAGATGAATGCCGGCAAGCGCGGTGCTCACTGGGAAGGACCTTTCCAGATCACGAAGGTGGTTCTTCCAGGCGTCTACGAAATCGCTAACATGAAAGGAGAGATGATCCCGCGTTCCTGGAATGCGCGACATCTAAAGAAGTACTACTGCTAAAAGTACTAAGTCATTTGACTTGAACTACGGCGTGACTTGATCCCTTCACAGGGTACGTAGTCAGCTCATTTTCGAACGAGTTCAGTTGCCCTCTTATTCAAAAAAAGGGGGGGAGTGGGTCCGTATATCCATACTCCCAAACCTGGTGTAATAAACTAAGGTTATTACAACTCGATCAGCTCGCAAACGACTTAAATGTCTACACGCGACTCAATCAACTCGCAAACGACTTAAAAGTCTACACGCGACAGTTTATTACAACTCGATCAGCTCGCAAACAACTTAAATGTCTACATGCGACTCGATCAAGTCGGAAACGACTTAAATGTCTACACGCGACTCGATCAACTCGCAAACGACTTAAAAGTCTACACGCGACTCGATCAAGTCGCAAACGACTTAAATGTTTACACGCGACTCGATTAACTCGCAAACAACTTAAAAGTCTACACGCGATAGTTTATTACAACTCGATATCTCGCAAACGACTTAAAAGTCTACACTCGACAGTTTATTACAACTCGATATCTCATAAACGACTTAAAAGTCTACACGCGACTCGTTCAACTCGCAAACGACTTAAATGTCTATATGCGACTCGATCAACTCGCAAACAACTTAAAAGTCTACACGCGACTCGATCAGCTATCAAACGACTTAAATGTCTACACGCGACTCGATCAAGTCGCAAACGACTTAAATGTCTACACGCGACTCGATTAGCTCGCAAACGACTTAAATGTCTACACGCGACTCGATCAAGTCGCAAACGACTTAAATGTCTACACGCGACTCGATCAACTCACAAACGACTTAAAAGTCTACATGCAACTCGATCAAGTCGCAAACGACTTAACTGTCTACACGCGACTCGATCAACTCGCAAACGACTTAACTGTCTACACGCGACTCGATCAACTCGCAAACGACTTAATTGTCTACACGCGACTCGATGAACTCGCAAACGACTTAATTGTCTAATCGCAAAAGCTCGCAAACGACTTAATCGTCTAAAACGCGACAATCGGTAAATGACTTCATCGTCTAACCGCGACTTCAATGTCGACTCGTCGTCATTACTGACCATAATGACGATATAAAACACTTCATCGCGAAGTTTACCTATACATCCAAAGTGGATAAAGCGCCCTATATAAATTTAGAGTTCATCACTGGAGCGGATGTATTCAGTGGAATACGACCGTAAACCAGGGTGTTCGTCTCGCAAACCCAGTTATACTTAACACTGGTCGAACTTGGCGAATATAATCTGGTCAGAGATTATAATCGGGTAAGATATTCTTTGGAATTCTATACTCCAAAATTTGCTTCAAGTAAGCAAACTATAACAGGCCTCGCATTATTAGCTAGAACAGGCCTCGCCAAACATGGCAAATCTTACGACAGCGCTATTAGCCGCATCGCCTCTAAGCGTCTTAAAACCGCATCGCCTCTAAGCATCTTAAAACCGCATCGCTTCTAAGCGTCTTAAAACCACATCGCCTCTAAGCATCGTAAAACCGCATCGCTTCTTAGCCACTTTAAATCGCCTCGCAAAGCAAGCTGTAACAGGCCTCGCCAAAAACGGCAAATTTTTCATAAATATTTGGGTTCGACCAACCAGGCAGATAAAATGTCAGGTTGGATATAGCCGTCCAGGCATCAAAACAAAAGCAAGTCTTAAAACTTTGGCAGAACAAAAGGAAAACAGCAAATCCTAAAAACTATTACAGAGTTTGGATTAGGCGACCGGCTCGCCCTCTTCGTCTCCTTTATCTTCGGCTTGAGCAGCAACGCCAGCCGAACCCTCTAACTCGCCACCTTCCTTTGCCAATTCCCCGTCAGCTAGTACAGAAGGTCTAGCCGAACTCGCAACCTCGCCAGTCGATTTTCCAACAATCGCATCGCCAGTCTTGGGATTCTGTTATAAGGGAGTCGGCTCGCGCTGAGGTTCAGTTACTACAGCTTGGTCGGGATCGACAGTCTTATCCGTCTTGCCCGACATGCTATCGCTTATCTCTTCGCTAGCACTCCGCAACCGCATGCCCAAAGAGCCGTCGTTGGATCCCGAAGCTACACTAATACCAACAGACTTAGCAACAGTCTCGACTCGAGGAGAAACAACAATATCCGCTACATTAATGGGGATGACGTAGTTTATACCTAGAATCTTCCACAACTCGTCGGACATCTCGTCAAAGACATCGTAGGCAGAACCCAGCGTTGCCTTGTTCTCAACTAGAAGAGCGCGTTCGGCGATGGGATCGAAGGGTTCTTCAGTATTCTCCAGGTCATCAAGGAGATGAAGGTTGGAGTCCGCTTGCGAGAGAAGGACCATCTTCCTTATCAGCTTTTTCATCATTCGACAAAAAAGCTCGTTAGCGCGGTCCAGTTTAGCTTGAACTTCTGCAGCCGCGGATCGCCTTGCAGATGAAGCTGCCGTTTTGAGATCCTTCTCGCGACTCGCTTTCAGAGCAGACAATTCTGCCTCCAGCTCGGCAGTTTTCTCCTCGGCTTTCTTCTTCTCAGAGCTGACTCTATGAAGATGTAGGCCCAAGTCGTCATGGCTCTTCTTATAGGCATCTCGCTCAGCGGCGAGTTTGCTCATCTCCTCTGCGAGCTGCTTCATCTCGACTTCTTCCCTCCCCCTGGCCTCGTCAATAAAGGCCTGCCTAGACCTCGCCTCTTGATCATACGCTATGACCATCCTGTTGCAATGTGCGATAGTCTGCAAAAGAGCTGAAAGTATGAGAATGGAAGCAAAACGGAACAGGAAGAGTATATGGAATTTACCTTAACCTGGCGAGACGCAAACTCCTTGTAGAGCTCGCTCTTTACCAACATTTCCGGGATCGGAATGTTATCGCTCGGATATATGACCTTAGCCATTAAGGCAGCCGCGGCTAACGGGTCATCATAAATCTCTGCAGACTTTCCAGGTCGCGGACCTGGAGGTATGGACTCGCCTAGAGGTAGAATCGGCAACTCGCGACGAGTTTTCTTCTTATCGCCAGCTTTTCCCTTGCCTTTCTCAGAGGCAGTGTGTTTTCTTTTGCGAGTCAGTAGATGCTCAGACTCGGCGAGTTCGTCCGTAATGGTAATTGGCTGTGAAGGAATAACAGCCAACATACCACTCGTACCCACGGCCGCCGCTTCGTCATCCTTCGCGGCAGGGATATCTTCCTTGGCTACGCTCTGCTCTGACGTCTCGGCAGCGGGAGCAGCTGGTTTTGGCTCGGCCTTTCTCTTGGCCTTCGCAGCTTTCTTCTTGGCGATATCACGGAAAGTTGATATTTCTAGCATGATATCGAGGTCGTCGGACTCGCTTCGATTAGGACAATCTTCTTTGTCGATTAGAGCGAACTCGCGAGCTTGAATAACTCTCTGAAGATGGAAATGGCGCTCCCAAAGACACTTCCTCGCCTTCAACTTATTGAACAGATCGTCAATTCCGGGAACAGGAGAAAGTAGCGGTCTGGGAGCTGTAAAAACAATTGAGCAGAAAGTTAAAATAAAGCATAAGGAGACGGCTCGCACGATAAACATCAAGAAAATCTACCAAGTGTTCCCCACTTCGCCACCGCCAGACGTTCTTCTTCAACAGACGCGCTTGACATCGACACAAAGAAAAAATATTTGCGCCAACTATGATCTTTGTTTGGAAAGTCATCCAAAATCTTGTGCAAGGGGCGACTCACCAGATTATACAACCTCTTGCCGCTTTGGTCGGCGTGCTTACGGAACTCGAGAAAATTATGAAGATGATGAACTCCGATGTGCTCGCCATATTCGGCAGCTCGAGTCAGAAGCCCGACCAGTTGACGAACCCCTCTGGTGTTGATCTGCGCAAGCGCGATTCTATGAACCCACATGTACCGGAAAATCAACGCAGGAATGGGGAATGTGAGGTAACAGCCCCTAAACCAGCATTCATATGCAGTAAACGTGCCGACTGGCGGGTCGTCTTCTCGCTGCTCGACAGTTGGCACAATCATCTCGACCGCGTCGGAGATTCCACATTCTGCGCGAAGGATATCCAGCGACTCCTCGTCGCACCATGAAGAGCCTGGAGGCGGGCGTTGCTTTCACCTCGACTTCTTCTTTTTCTTGACGACTTCGGCCGCTCTGGATCCAATCCAGGCTTCCAGTCTCTCTCTTTCTACGAGAGAGTTGTACAACCAGTTGAATTCCTCGATCTTCACTTGGGGAGGCAGCTCGACAGGACTGAGTGACTCGTCACGAAGATGTGGAACTAAAATGATTAGCCTTTGTTTGTTGGCAGCAGGAGATTCGCCACTCAGAGAAGGACGCGAGGTCCCAACTTCCTCTTGGAAACCCGCTCTTGGAGCTCGCATCGGTGAGACACTCTCCCGAATCTCGCGACTTCGCGTTGAGACGGGAGTGCGATAGGTGAACAAATCGGCAAGGGGAGAGTTACCTCTAGCTCGACCCTCTCGACAAGACGCACTTGTCTCCTCGCGACCAGACGTACTCTCGTCCTCGTATCCGCGGAATCGACCACAGCATGAACTCGCATCGACGACCAACTCGCTGTTAGCAGAATACTCCCAAATCAATCTTTCCTTCTCAGGGAGCTCGGCAGATTTTGCAGACTTAATCCAATTTATTGACGATATGATTTTTGGATCAAAAGGGAAGAATTTTCGAATTTCCTCAAGAACTCGACGGCGGCGATGAAGAACACGGCGGCGGCGAATCGATGGGACGGCAAAAAACTTAACGAAAACTTCAAAGAAAAACGAGAGAAAAAGGAGAGAGAGCAAACCTGTTTTCAGAGAAATGAGAATTATGAGAAGTATCTGAGGAGCATCGCTCCTTATAAAGGCATCTTTTGCGGATCGAATTTCAAGGTGGGCCTCATTTCATAATGGGCCCGAGGTTCAGGGCTTGAAGGATTGATTTGTAATCCCGCGACTTCTTATTAACACGAAACGCGACCTCACGAGTTCAACTCTGATTTAATTCGCGACTTCAGGATTTCGCTTTCTCAAGACTTCGATTCTCAGCGATTACCATGACCTCACAGTATTTATGGAGTTGATCAAGTCGCACCCTTGTAACTTGTTCAAATCGATCTCTGCATCAAAATCAACTCGCAACTTCATCAGATCAACTCGCGACTTCATCTCGTCACTTCGCAGGATCGAAATCGACTCGCTCATAACGTCACACTCGATCAGCTCGTGACTTCATCTTCATCAGATCAGCTCGCGGCATCCTCAAAATCAACTCGCGACTTCATCAGATCAACTTGCGACTTCATCTCGTCACTTCGCAGGATCGAAATCGACTCGCTCATAACGTCGCACTCGATCAACTCGCGACTTCATCTTCATCAAATCAACTCGCGACTTCATCTTCATCAGATCAGCTCGCGAAGTCCTCAAAATCAACTCGCGACTTCATCAGATCAACTCGCGACTTCATCAAATCAGCTCGCGACCTCACAGCTTGCGACTTCACAGCTTCATTCCACCAAACGACTCGGAGAATACGTAGTTGAAACTAAAATTGAGGACTCGGCGACAATGGCAACTTGAACAAGTGTGTGACTCGTGCTCTTTTCCCCTTGGTCTGGTTTTTTCCCACCGGGTTTTCTAGACAAAGTTTTTACCGAGGCTTGTTCACACACCTATACGTTTGCGGATTCGGAACATTTTCATCTTGTCACCTTGCAATCTTCGAGCGATTCGCGGGTTATGAGCTCGTCAGTTCGCAAGTTCAAAATCGACCATCAGATGGCATCGCGTTGATCAGCTCGCCGAATTGGGTATAACCATGTCATTTGGGCTTGGCAAAATCGGTCAACACGTTAACAGTCTAACGGAAATCGATTCTTCACTTGGACACCCTTACTTCAACACTTTTATTTATAAAACTGTTGAACTGGGGGGCTAACTGTAGGGGTCAAATCTCCCCTAGAAGAATCGATAAGCCTAAATCGACTAAGTATACGTTAAACGGCCCAACGGTCAAGCCCAGAAGACAGAGGCCCATTAAAGGCCCAACACTGTTTGTCCAAACCGACTTGTATTCCCAATAAATAAGCATGTACCCCCCTCATTTGAGGGGATCCGATTTTATGAGAGATAATAAGACAAAAACAACTTTTTCAGCTAATTAATAAGAACGGTCTTAAGAACCCTAATTCTCTTTCAATCTGAGTGTTTGTAAACCTAAAGAAGCTCTATTTCGAAGAATCTTCACAAATTCTATAGTGTGAAAATCCAGCACGCACAGGAGTATACGAGTATACATACCCCCTCCCCCCCCCCCCCCTTTAAGGAGGGGGCAGGTGAACCCATTCACTTGAACTACGAGGCGGCTTGATTTGCAGGGATCAAGCCGCCTCGTAGTTCAAGTGAAATACTTAGTGATAATATTTCTTCAGGTGAGTTGCGTTCCAGGATTTGGGAATAGGAGTGCCCTCCATGGTGGAGATTTCGTAGACTCCTGGTCTAATTACCTTAGTAACTTTGTAAGGTCCTTCCCGGGTTGCGCTGAGTTTACCAGCATTACGCTCTACCGTGTTCTGGAAGACTTCTCGTAGGACTAAGTCACCTTCATAAAAATGTTAGATGCGCACCTTAGAATTGTAGTACTTAGCCGCTGAGTGCTGGTGGTTGGTAATCCGAGTCAATGCTTGGTCACGGCGCTCGTTGACTAGGTCTAGCTCGTCAAGTAGGAGGAGACTGTTGACTTCTTCTTCCTGAGATAGCAGCTTACGCCGCACTCCTGGAAAATGTACTTCGACCGGAATGACGCATTCTGTTCTATAAACTAAAGCGAATGGAGTTTCACCGGTGACCTCTTTGGGTGTAGTGCGGTAAGACCAGATGACACAATCTAGCTCATCGGCCTAGCGGCCCTTCTTCTCATTGAGGCGCTTCTTTAGACTAGCGATCAATGTTTTGTTGGTTGATTATGCCAAGCCATTACCCTATGGACGTCGCGGAGTAGACTTGTTAAGGCGTATCTTCCATTGTCTGTGATGATCTCGTAAGGAACACCATGTCTGCAGATGATGTTTTTCCATACAAAGTGCTCCACTTGCGCGTCTTTTATAGAGATGAACGCTTCTGCTTAAAGCCACTTTGAGAAGTAGTCTGTAAGTACAAGTAGCCATCGTTGTTGTCTTGAGGGGTGCAGAGGGCCAACAATATCCATACCCCATCTCATGAACGGATAAAGAGAGGTAATTGAAGAGAGCATCTTCGTTGGCTGATGAATCTTGGGAGCGTGGCGTTGACACTTGTCACACTTGGTTGAAAACTTGACACAATCTTTGATCATTGTCGGCCAGTAGTACCCGTGGCACTTGATCTTTAGTGCTATTGCTCGTCCTCAGGAATGATTGCCGTAAGAGCCGCTGTGAACTTCATGCATGATTTTATGAGCTTCTTTTCCTTCGACGCAGATTAATAGTGGTCCTGACAAGCTCCACTTGAATAAGTTGCCATCTAATAGAATGTATCTGGCTGCTTGGGCTCTCAGCTTGCGAGCCGCCCATTTATCGGTGGGTTTAGTGCCATCTTTAACGCATCTGCGAATTTTCTCAAGCCATCGTGTATCGCAACCATATTCTGATTCAGGTGAATCTTCTTCCATTGCAGTTGCTTCGTTTGCCTCAGAGGGGTTAACACTGGCATCGACTTTGTCTGGCAGGGAATGGGAATCTTCATCCATGGCAACCACCTCCTGGTCGATTTGAGGCGCAGTGAATGGACTGTTGGGTCCAACTTTACTAGGGTCGACTGAGTCATTTTCTATGTCCACCTCATAATCTGGTTCTCGTCTTCCGTCAAGTAGAGGCTCGCTTTCTTCAACTTCGCTTATCAGAGTGCTTTCTACTTCTTCCTAGACTTCTGTGTTAGCGGCACTTTCTTCAGAAGTCGTTGCAGTAGCTTTCTGCTAGGCTTTCTTGGCTGCTTGAGATCGATTCAAGATGTTAACCACTTCTAGAATAGGGATACTTGGATGCTCAATAAACTCTACTGGGATGATTCGCATTAATTAAGGGTCGGGGGTTGAAGCGAGTATTTCGAGGGAATCAACAAGAGTGTTATCACCTCTAGGAATCCGAGTAAGTGTGAATTCTGTGAACTGCACGGCCAACTCCTGGATAACTTTAAGGTATGCTTCAATGCGCTCGTCCTTCGTAGCGTATTCTCCGCTGAACTGGTTGCAACCAACTAGGAGTCACAAAATGCGTGAATGTGGTCGAGTTTAAGTGCGTGCGCAAGTCTCATGCATGCTATAAGGGCCTCGTACTCTGCTTCATTGTTAGATGCTCGGAAGCCTAGGCGAAATGACTGCTATAGTATTTTGCCAGTGGGTGATGTTAGGCGAATCCCGACTCCCGAACTAGTTTGAAATGATGACCCATCGACATGAAGTTGCAAGACTAAGTTCAGGCTCTCTTTAGTGACTCCCTGTTTTGGAAGCTCGATTAGAAAGTCAGCTAGGACTTGTTATTTTGCGCATGTTCGCCCGCGGTGTTCAATGTCATACTCACTTAATTCGATTGCCCACTTAGCCAATCATCCAGACTGATTGGGGCTGTGCAAGACGGAGCGGAGAGGGAAGGTACTGAGGACCACGATTGAATGTGACTGAAAATATGGCATCAGCTTTCTTGCAGACATGACAACTGACAAGGCTAGCTTCTCCATTTGTGGATATCTTGTCTCAGCGTCGATAAGAGATTTGCTAACATAAAAGATTGGCTTTTGCTTGCCTCTCTCTTCGCGAATTAGCACTTCACTGACTGCCGTATCAGAAACTGCGGTGTAAAGAAACAAATGTTCTCCTTCTACTGGCTTTGCAAGCACTGACGGGCTTGCTAAGTAAGCTTTCAATTGCTGGAATGCCTCTTTGCACTTCTTTGTCCACTCAAACTTCTTGTTTCTACGAAGAGTATTGTAAAAAGACAGACACCTATCGGTAGATCGCAAAATGAACCGATTTAATGCGGTTCTTCGCCCCGTAAGCCGTTGTACCTCTCTCTGCGTTTTCGGTGAAGGCATCTGGATAAGGGCGTCAATTTGTTTTGGGTTTGCCTCAATGCCTCGGTGAGTCACTAAGTAGCCCAAGAACTCACCAGATGTGACGGCGAATCTGCACTTTGTCGGACTCAGCTTCATATTGTGCAGATTCAGTTGCTTGAAACATTCTTCCAAGTGTGCTACGTGATCCTTTTCCTCCAGCGACTTGACAAACATGTCTTCTATGTAAACTTCCATGGTGTTCCCGAGTTGTTCCGCGAACATCTTGTTTACAAGACTTTGGTACGTTACTCAAGCATTTTTGAGGTTGAAAGGCATCACCTTGTAGCAGTAGATCCCGCGATCTGTGATGAATGTTGTTTTCTCTTGGTCTTCGGGGTGCATCTTGATCTGATTATACCTAGAGAAAGCGTCCATAAACGTTAGCAGCTTGTTACCTGTTGTAGCTTCCACTAGTCGGTCAATGTGGGGAAATGGTCTGTAAAAGCTTTGTTGAGGTCTGTAAAATCTACGCATACACTCCATTTCCCGTTCTTCTTCTTTACAACAACATGATTAGCTAGCCAGTCAGGATACTTCACCTCAGTGACTGATCCAACTCGCAGGAGCATCTCCACCTCGTCGTTCACTGCTTTTGCTCTTTCTAACCCGAGTTTGCGTCTCCTCTGGTTAACAGGTTTAAATATTGGGTCAACATTCAACTCATGACAGCTCACGTTTATATCGATTCCTGGCATATCTTCTGCTGCCCAGGCAAAAGTGTTGATGTTTTTCTTCAGAAATGAGACAAGGTCATCCTTGATTTTTTGGTCAAGCTTAGCGCCGATTTCTACGCATCTCTCTGGGTGGTTGTCGTCTATGCAGACTGAGGTAACGGGATCACAGGTGGGCTGGGTTTCTTCTAGGCGATCCTCGTTAAGCTGTAGTTGCTATAGGAGTTTAGAGAGCTCTTTAACCGGCTCTCGATCTGTCTTCATCTTCTTACGCTGTGTCTTGGCACTAGGTTTTGTGACCGGATTACGGAGCTTGTGCTCGACGAGGAAACAGTTCCAAGATTCTCTCTCACATCCCCAAATAGTCTTCACCTCGCTTGGGGTTGGGAACTTGAGACAGAGGTGATAGGTAGACGGGAACTTGAGACGAGAAGTTTTATGGTCCCCATTGTTAAAGTCGTTTCAAAGAAACCGGTAACGGGCCTCGGTCCTCCTTCTAGAGTAGAGAGGTCAACATCCATCCTCTTAGCAAAAATGACGTCCAACGAGCTTCCTGTATCGATGAGGATGTGCGACATGTTGTAGTCGTTTACAATGAGCTTGAGTACCAGGGGGTTGTTATGGGGGCGGCCAATACCCGCTGTCTCTGCTTCTTTGAAAGAGATTACATCATTTGGTAACTTAGACGGCTCGGATAGATTCTTGTTGACTTCATCTCTCCGCTGGTAGGCTTTCATAGAAGCTACAGTATCCGAGCAATAACGAGATCCTCCCATGATCATTAGTATATCTGGACGAGCTCTGACTCCTGCTGGCTCATTGTTTCTCCTTCTTGGTGCAGGTTGCTCGCCATGCGTAGGCTGCTGCTCGTTGGTTTCCATCTCGAAGTCCTTGATTTTGATGTTGCCTTTAAGCTTCCCAGTGGCTAGCATGGCAGCGAGTTTTGAACCAAGAACGCGACACTTCGCAGTTGAGTACCCAAAGGATTTGTGATGTTCGCAGTATGCCTCTTCGTCGAAGCTGCTCTGTTCTTTTATCCACGTGTTTGAAAAGCTTTCGCGGCCTCGACCACGGCCGCGACCTCGACCACGTCCTTCACTGTAACCTTGGGATTCCAGTTGGTAATTGTGAGTGTCCTTGGATTCGTGATAGATGAATCTTGATCCCTGGTTACTCTTCTTAGTTTGCGGCTGAACCTGTGTAGGTGGAAGGCGAGGCGTAGACTTTGCTTTTCCTTGAGCTTGGGCAAAAATACTCTTTTCGTCTTCGATTGTCGCGAAGTCAGTTGCTCGATGCAAAGTGTCTTAATTGTCACGGGTTTATTCAAGATCATCTTTCTCCAAAACTCGGAGTCGTGCTGTAATGACTTCTTGAGCGCCTCGAGCATATTTTTGTTACTTATACCTACCACTTTAGATAGCACTGTCTTGAAGCGCTCCATGAAGCTTCTTAAAGTTTCACTTTGACCTTGCTGCATATTCCAGAGATCCGCGTCAGAAGTTTCCGGTTCAATGAAGATAGCGTAGTGCTTTAGGAATGCTGCGGACAATTGCTTGAAGTTATCAATAAAGTTCCTTTCCAGCTTTGAAAACCATTGAAGTGTTGCTCCCTTAAGGTGCTCCACGAAGAGGAGACAGCGCCCAGCATCTTCTTCGTCTTCCCTGAAGTTAGCTCATCCTAGCGCAATTGTGATTGTCGTCAAGTGTTCCGATGGATCCGTTTTGCCTTCGTTAAAAGGCACTTTGAGTCGTCCCGGATCGGAGAATTTGATTTGCCTGATGTGATTTGTGAAAGGGGTGTTCTGGACCTCTGCGAGTACTCGATCAAGTTCTGGTGCTTTGCTGACTGCCTGGTGCAGCTCGGACC
Source organism: Draba incana (assembly GCA_963576765.1). Taxonomy (NCBI): domain Eukaryota; kingdom Viridiplantae; phylum Streptophyta; class Magnoliopsida; order Brassicales; family Brassicaceae; genus Draba; species Draba incana. Next base: position 49,392,333 of record OY755202.1, on the reverse strand, counting down.
AAACGTCCCTCATTTCAGCAGCCGCTCGCTCTATGCTATGCCGCATCTCATCCAGCTCAGCCTTCTGAGCCTGGAAAACTGCATGTCGCTCCTCTTCGAACTCGGACTGCTCTAACCATGTTATGTTGTCTTCTTCGTCGTCCAAACCTTGCTCTTGCTCTGCGTTGGCGTTGCTTCGTTCAGTGTTTATTGTCGCTCTTCCAGTAGCGATGTTCCTTGTGTTGCGCTCAGTTCTCAGATTCTCCGAATTATTTATCGCAGTTGCTGTGACATTCGTCCGCTCAGTTTCAGTTTGGGTAGTCGCGCCTTGCTCGCCTTGCGGGGTTCGCGGAGGAAGAGGTTGACGTTTCCCTCTTGGTGGCCTGATTGGAGTTGCGAAATCCAGAGATGTCAGAATTATGCGTGCTGCGGGTTGTCTGAACATACCTGCTCTTCTGTTCCCGACCTGATTCGCAGCACCAGGCTTTTTCCCTATTTGTAGATTTTGGTTTTGGTTTTAAAATTTGGTTTGTAGCAAGATAACTAGAAACTACTATTCAAACTACTAAAATGTTAATACAAAACAAAAACTACTAAATAGTTGAGTTACAAAACAAAAACATAAAGATTGTACTAAAGTCTTAATACAAAGCACTTACAAACCAAAAACATAAATATTGTTTGAAATTACAGTGACTTAAGAAGTTGTGGATTGAGTTGGAGTAGCATCAGTTGGAGGATCAGTTGGGGCAGCAGTTGGAGGATCAGTTGGGGCAGTTTGGGAAGCTAGGTAGGCAAGATAACCCTTGTCAGTTTGGCGATAGTACTTCCCCATCAGAGTCAACTCCTCACCCTTGGCCTTTTGTCTGGCTAGCTCTTCTTCCAGGCGTTTGCTATGAGCTTCTTGTTCTTCAAGCTTCTGCTGGGTTTCCTGCAATTGTTGTTGCATCGAGACATAAGACAAGGAAGAGTTACCTCCTTCGTACTTGCGCATCTTGCTGAAGTGAGTCTCATTCAGGTTTCCAATGCCATAAACGTAGCCTCTCTTATCCACATTTGATGCCTAGGAGACAGAAAAAAAAATTACAACAATTACCAATTAGAAGAACAAACACTTAGAAAGTACTTACGTGAAGAAAGATGTCATTGCATTCCTCTGTGGTTAGCTTGGGTTGTCGCGATGTACCATCTGAAACTTCTAAGTCAAACTCGGAAAGCTTTGCTTGGAGGTTCCGCTGATACGTTTCTGCAACCTTCTGCGCCTTCATATCAACATAGGTCCCATATGGTTTGGTGTGGGTTCTGAGGAAAACTTCTCCGAGACTAACTGGTCTGCCAAGCTCCACCTCCTGAAAATGCAACAAAAGAAACAAGAACAACTATCATGTTGAGCAGGTGAAAAAAAAAAAAAAAAACAGTCTAGTGATAGTAGCTTACCATTTCTTGTCTGACTTGGTTAGTGGATTTTTTGCCATTTCTTGACCAAGACCTTTTCAGTCATAATTGCGAGAAGCGGATGCGTCTCACTCCTCTCCTTACCTTCTTCAGTCTTCCAGTAATCATCCATCTCTTGGCAGAGGGTTTCGCCGATCCAAGTAGGGCGAGCACTAGCCGCATGAGCTTTGCTCACCATATCCTTCAACCCCCTCGCAACAATCGCCTTGAAATGTGCTTGCACTGTCCCTGTGATCAAGGGATCCCATGTGTGCTCTTTCTACAAAACAAGTGAACTCAGGTGTTAGTTTTGTTAGTAACAAGTAGCGGGAAATAATAGAAAACGGTAAAAGATATGGAAACATTACTGCAAACTCGAGGAACCATCGCTCAAGTCGGTCTGGAGGCACACAACTGATACTGTAGTATGCTTTATCAAACTTGTTGGTGAAGATTTTTGTAATCTTGCGGACCAAAGCTGATTTATCACGACCAAACCTACAAAAAATGTTCAAACAAGCAGAAACAAACAGTTATGATCAAGCATAAACAAGCCGAAAGTTCAAACAAGAAGAAACAAACAGTTATGATCAAGCATAAACAAGCCGAAAGTTCAAACAAGAAGAAATGTAGTAAAAAAACTCACACGGTTAGCAGCTCTTGAAGATAGATCAATGTGTCTTCTGGGAGAGTGGATTCGTGGTGGACACTGTCATCAACCCCATCAACATGCTCTTCTACCATTTCGTTGGATTGTTGATGTTCAGAGGCGGTGGAGTTCTGTCTCGTTGGGGTTGTAAAGCTAAATGGCGGACGCATCTGAGGCAAAGGAGTAAAAGTAGTTTGCCGTGGACGATGGTTCAGAGTTGTTTGTCCTGGAAACATAGCTGGAAACATAATAAAAAAACCAAATGTAAAATCTAAAACCTAAACAGAAAGCAAAGCCTAAACCTAAACGGAAAGCAAAGTAAAGTTTACCACGAACAATTCAGTGCTAAGTTTCTTGCTAAAAACTCGGCCTTGAAGATACCATATGAAGCTAAGGCCACTGTGGCCTAGTTACTGTTACTCTAAGTCACACCTCTATGTACATACATAGTTTCTTAATCAGTCTCACAAACATTTTGTTTTGGTTCGACATAGAAAGAAAAGGAATCACAGTGAATCATTATACAGAGTTACAAACATTTACTTCATCCAAATACAAGTCAATGCCATTTTCATGATGAGCAACGTTAAAAGAAATACACTGCAATGCTTTATTCTAAAATGAGTGTACAAGCGAGAATTCTTTTAAATGTCTATTACCAAACAAATTTATGAAAGATAACAGAGTTTGAAAGTTGTCATATACCAAACCAAAGAAAGTAAATAAACATAAAACCCAAACTATGAAAATCTCAAAAGTGAGCCAATAAACATAAAAATCGAACAAAACCTAAGCTCTGAACAAAACCTAAACCTAAAGTTTATAGAGTTGACCTGTAGGGCTAGGAGGCTGTGGATTCTGAGGTTGATTGTTCGACTGCGGACTTTCAGGGTTAGTTAACAGAGTAGTTTCTCCTATATGGTGAGAACACCTCTGATGTTGAGGCCTCGACGGGTGGGTTTCAGAGCTAGCCCTCTGATCTCGAGTCGTGGAGTTGTTGAAAAGATTTTGTGGCGGTGGAAACTGTCGGACATGGATCTATGTTTGGGTGAGAGCGCGTCGTGTCGGAGAACCGTCTTGAGCCGGAGTGAAGGTGTACTGCTGCCCAAGTTCCGGTGGCATAACCGGTGTAGATGTGGAAGGCACCGACGGCGTTGGATCTGCGACACCTATGTGTCGGCCTCTTCCTCTCCCGCTACCTCGACCTCGGCCTCAGACTTGTGCTTTTCCGGTCATCGAGAAATAGGGCGATTAGGGTTTCTGCAAAAGATTGAATCTGGAGTTAGGGCTCGATTTAGAGGTTAAGAGAAAGAGAGAGTAGAGGAGTCGCGAACCCTGAACGAATCGGTCGGATTGGAGAAGGTGACGGCGTCGATTTTAAAGACGGCGATTAGGGTTTCTGGAAGGGGATTTGATTTTCGGAGAAGGATAAGGCTTCTGGGAAAGTGTTAGGTGTCGAGCAAGAGTAGAGGATCGGAGAAGGAGAAGGATCGGAGAAGGAGACGGCGATTAGGGTTTGTGAAAGGGGATCTGATTTTCGGAGAAGGTGAAGAGAAGGAGAAGGATCGGAGAAGGAGAAGGATACGGCGATTAGGGTTTGTGAAAGGGGATCTGATTTTCGGAGAAGGAGAAGGTGAAGTGTTAAGTGTGAAGATTGGGTTTGGTGGGTTTTGTCGACTAAACAGGCCAAATTTTAATATGGTGGGTTTTGCCCATTCTCTTTTTTTTGGTTAATTTGAAATAAGCTTATTTGGGTTTGATGTTTTGTTTTTGGTTTCCCACCGAAACTAAGTTTAGATTTTTTGGGAATTAGAGATTAGGGTATAGAATTGCTTATTTTTTAATGAGATATAGTAGAAGTAATGTATAAGTAATTATAGTTTATAGTTATTTTGGATTTGGGATGCAATAAAAATAAGTTAAATGTGTTTTTTATAAACATTTGGAATCATTTTAAACTTCACGACAATTATGTGATACGCGTGTATAGTAAATGTAAAACTTAATTTCTATGGTCTCTCAAATTATTATTTGTTTTTAGGGCAGATTATGATATTTTACTAATTTTGGTCAGAGGGAAATAAAAAAAATTGGGTTTGGGTTGTTGTTTTGGTTTCCTACCTAAACAAAATGTGTAAGTATAGACTTTTTGGGGGATTAGGGTATAGTAAAAGTAATGTATAAGTAAATGGTTATTTTGGATTTGGGATACATAGTCATTGAGATAAATAACGAGAGATTTAAGGATTTAGGTAATTAACATAGTCATTTAGCACTTTAGTAAGGTTCTTCATCGTATTCATCATCATCCTTAGAAGACGACGATGAATTTTCCTGGAAATCATCTTCTTGTTTCGCATCTCCGACATCGTAATCAAGATTGATTGGGTTGACTCCTTGTGCCACATTATCGACTATGAGATCTTCAATTGTAGTCATCATTACAGGATCATCATTTACTTGTTGCAAAAGAGTAGGTTCACTGCCGACACATTGTCCTGAAATGTTTCCCCTCGGGTTGACTTTAACAACATTTAGCCACAACTTCGGCGGTTTCTTCTTGTATGGGTACGGGATATAACAAACTTGATCCGCTTGAGAGGCTATGCAAAATCAAGATGCAGAACTTAGACTTGAATATATATATGGAAAGGCGAAAAGAACTACGAACCTAGAATAAATGGTTCGTATTTATTGTACCATCGCGATGAAAGAACGTCTACAATGCCAACATGGTTCCTCCGAGTGCCTCTACCGATTTTAGGGTCGTACCACTTACACTTAAAGAGTGTGAGTCGCAGATTAACCATTCCCTCGTACTCGATTTCTATTATATTCGTTAAGATCCCGTGGAAATCAGCTTCATCTGATGCATCACTATAATTCTCTCCTTTAACACATACACCATAGTTGCAAGTCTTTTGTTCGCGGCTGTGACTCTGCGTATGAAACAAATATCCTCTTGTAAAATAGATAGGCCAAGTTTTGGCCTTGTTCAATGGTCCATGCACTATCTCTTGAACCCAATTAGGAAAAGGATGTGTGGTTTTCCAGTAGGTAACCTGCATGAAGATAGACAATATCAAATTATAGAAGTACAAAAATATAATATACACACAGTTAAGAATATTATTCAGACATACATAATCTTTCACCCATAAATGATATTCTTCAGCTCTTTTAGCCTCGAGTTCTTTGTTTGAGAGATCTGGATATTTTGTTGCAAGATACTCATCGAACATACTGTGTAAGACCAAAACGTATATGAGACCGACCGACATTGTCAATTATGTTTAAACTTAATTTGAGATTTACCTCTCAAAAGGCTGAAAATAGGGGCAATTTCGCAAAACATATGAATGTGCGCATTGAAAGTCTTTCTCTGTCAGCCAGATTTCTTCCATTGCCCCACTTGGACGACCGACATGCCCAAATATATCAGGTACTTCAGGGTCAAGATATTGGGGAACTTCACCTTCAGTGAATCTTGTTGACCTGGAAAAAGGAGTTAATAGAAATTTAAAATTTATGTAATGTGTCTCCATATGTGTTTAAATATAGTGTTTACCTTGATTTTGTGAGTACATTTGAGGCAAAATAGTGCTCTGAGAAATAAGCTACCTCTTCCTTTAGATATGATTGAACAATAGATCCTGCCGCACGAGCTTTGTTTTTGGCTTTCCCTTTCAACTTTTTGAAAAACCTTTCGAAAGGGTACATCCACCTGTATTGCACGAGGCCTCCTAATTCAGCTTCGTATGGGAGATGTATAGGCAGGTGCTCCATCACGTCGAAAAATGATGGTGGAAAGATCTTTTCCAAGTTGCATATGATCAAAACTATGTTTTGTTTTAGGATGTGGACGCGACTTTTTTGCAAACTCCTGGAACATAAGTCACGGAAAAATCCTCCAATTCCTACGGTATATAAATTGAAACTTCAAAACATGGTAAATATAAAATACTATAATCATACTTACGTGGCACATATTCATAGAACAAGAAGTAGTACGTACCTGATAACGCGAGGTGAACGTTCCGATCTAGGAGTTCGGCAAATATAAATGGAAGTAACCGCTCCATAAAAACATGGCAGTCATGACTCTTCATCCCAGAAAACTTTGCATTAGGTATATCAACACAACTAGCTAAGTCTGAGGCATAACCATCTGGGAATTTAACCGAATTTTTCACACATTCCAATAAGCATCTTCTGGCTTCGTCTGTCAATGAGTAGGAAGGAAAAGGGGCTCTACCCTCATCAACAAGCAAGTGTGGCCGAAAACAAAATTCTCCTACATCCAATCTTGACGGGATGGTGTCTTTTGATTTACCCTTCACACGCATAACAGTGTTCATGATGTTATCAAAGAAATTTTTCTCTATATGCATCACATCGAGATTATGTCGCAGTTTGAGGTCCCTCCAGTATGGCAGCTCCCAGAATATGCTTTCTTTGTGCCAGTTATGCTTCTTCCCAAAGCCAGGCATCTTCTTCTCGTGACCGTTACCACCTACATCTTTTGTTCTAGGTGGATTAACACGACGCAACCGGTAGGAATAAATTGCTCACCAGTCAAAGGCTCTGGTGGATACTGGTTTCTAGCGTCTTTTCCCTTCAAAAAGTCTTTTTTATTCTTCCTTAGTGGATGATCAAGTGGAAGAAATCTTCGGTAACAATCAAACCAACACGTCTTTCTTCCCTTCGGCAAATAAAAAGACTTTGTGTCGTCCATGCAAATTGGACACGCCAATTTTCCATGGGTACTCCATCCTGATAACATGCTATACGCAGGAAAGTCACTTATCGTCCACAACAACACTGCTTTGAGATTAAAATTTTGATTCAACGACACATCGTACGCATCGACACCACTAGACCACAACACTTTTAACTCCTCAATAAGAGGTCGGAGGAATATATCGAGACTACCACGCAGATGATTTGGCCCAGAGTTCATAATTGTAAGAAACAAGTACTCCGTATTCATGCACATGCCAGGGGGCAAATTATATGGAGTCAAGATCACAGGCCACAACGAATGATTCTTTGACATTCCAAAAGGATTGAACCCATCTGTACATAATCCAAGATAAACGTTGCGGGTTTCTCGGGCAAACTGAGGATGTTGATCTTGAAAATATTTCCACTCCGCCGCATCAGATGGATGACACATTTCTCCCTCCTCGGTTATGTGCTCTGCATGCCATCTCATTGCCGCTGCAGTCTTCTGGCTTTGATACATTCTCTTCAATCTATCGGCAATAGGCATATACCACATACGACTATATGGTACATTAGTCCTACGTTGTTGCTCGTTAGGCTTCCATCTTGGTGAATTACAAATCGCACACTTATCTAACCCTTCGTCATCTCTCCAGAATATCATACAATTGTTAATGCACACATCAATTGCATGACATGGGAGGTCTAAATTGCGCATCAATTTTTTTGTCTCGTAATTTGAACTAGTTGCATGGTTTCCTTCTGGTAAATACTCTGTAAACATTTCGCATACCAAATCCACTAACTTCTCACTCATATTATGATCAGCCTTATTTTGCATGATCCGAGAAGCTAAGGATAACTTCGAGTGACCTTCCCGACAACCATCGTATAATGGATTTCTCGCTCCTTCTAACAAGTCGTAGAACTTTTTTGAATGATTACGGACAGGTTCTTCTGCATTCTGATAACTACCATGTTCTTCAACATTTTGATAACTACCATACTCTCCGTAGTTATCAAAATTCACGTTATCACGAAATGCATCATTCACCATATCCACATATCTATTTTCTACTACATTACCGACTTCTTCAGTCCCACTAACCCACGTCGTATCAACATAACTTGATCCTAAACCCATATTGAGTTCTTCTCCATGTCTATACCAAACATAATAATGTGGCATATATCCATTCTTATACAAATGCTTATAAATTCTACTCCCCGACATAAATTCTACTCCCTTGCAAACAGCACAAGGACAGAAAAACTTACCGCGATTGCTCTGTGTCAGTGGTTGGCTATTTGCAAATGCCATGAATTGGTCCACCCCCGCGACGAAATTTGACGAGAAATTTCCCGTCACTTCATCGAACATCTGATACATCCACTCCCGACCATACGTATTATTAAAATTTCCCGACATTTTTTAACTTATGAATTTTTTTTTTCTCACCACTTATAGTTTGCAGAGTGAGGTACGAATGATTTTAGTTTGGAGAGTGAGTTGAACGAATGATTGAGATTTCTATTTATAGACTTTTTTGCAACTACTTAGCGACTATATAAACAGTCGCTAAATTATATTTTGCAACCAAATAGCGACTAATTCGGTGAGTAGCTAAAATTAGGTACACCTACCCAACATGTCAAACATGTGTGTTCTCACCTAACTTTTGCGACTCACCAAAATCAGTCGCTAATTAGTCGCAAAATAGCGACTACTTTGCGACTATTAATTTAGTCGCAAACTTATTTCGCCACGTGGCCTATCCTGATTTTTTGCGACTAAAACTGCGACTGTCTAGCAGCCCAACAAATTTAGTCGCTATGTCATCACGAATTAGTCGTGAATTTTGCGACTGAATCGCAACGAATGTTATTAGTCGCAATTTAGCGACTGATTTGATACCAATTATTATTAGTCGTAATTTAGTCGCTAATTAGTCGTGAAATAGTAGCTACATTTAGCGACTGTGTATTTAGTCGCAACTATTAGTAGCTAAAAATCTGTTTTCTTGTAGTGTCCGTTTTTATCTACGACCAACGTCTCTGTTACAAATCACCGTCAGATTTTTGTCCACGACGGCGACGGAGGATGTCCCATCTCCATCTTGTTTACCAACGTATTTGTCGCTGTCTATAATTACCATTACCATTTTCAACTATCTTCTTCAACCACCATCTCTAGTTTTTTCAATTTTCATTCATAAATATGAAAAAGAAAAAAAGAATATGGTAAATAAGTTAAAAGAGTATTTATGTCTTTTTACATATATGTTGTGGTAGATTTTTTGCAAATGTTCTAGATTCAACTAGATAATAGGCTTATACCTGAGCACACGTAAGAATTTTTTTATAAAAAAAATATTTGATTTTACTGTTAGTTTGTTTGTTTAATTTCACAGAAACTAAATTGTATGACAAAATAAAATGAAAAGAAAACAGAGACTGATGAGTTAGAATATCAAAGTAAATAACACTTGTAATATATAGCTACATAGGGATAGATCTAAATCTCTCATAAGGAAACAATAAGAGAACATGTATCATATTTGGCGAGGGTTAGAGCTTATGTTAGATACTCTTAGATAGATCAAAAAATTAAAATATGAATATAAACTTGTGTTGTTTTTCGAATACAACCTCAAAACAATATCCAAAGAAAACTACTTACATGATCTTTCATAAGAGTTTTTTACATATTCTACCCTAAAAAAATAATGATCAAAACAATTTTTGATGATGTGTATGTCATAATTTTACTTATCTCAATAATTACCAATCCATTGAGCTTTTCAAACGCATATCCGATATGTTGGATCACACATTCCTTTCTCAACTGATATCGACAACAATAAGTAATCCCCAGAAATTAAATATGGGATGATATTTGTTTAGAGGAGATTGTGAATACATATTTAAGATAGTACATAAAAAGTACAAAGATATACAACATGAACATTTGTGTTTTTTCCTTCTCATAGATAATCAATTTCTTTAGTACAAATACCAAGACTGATGAATTTACTCAAATTACGACAGAAAAAAATATAAAAAAAATATTCAATTTAATACATTGATGGTTAATATTTTATATTAAGCTTATAAATAATTCAAGTTATAAGGGAAGTTGAAAAGAATGTCGTAACGTTTGGGGGCGGAGATTAACTTTTGGTTTTCTTTTAGACACATGTTCTTTTCTAGTGTGATGACGTGTCAGTCATATTGAGATGAACATCATCCTTTCATGTATTGTTTATGATTTAAGAGATGATTTAAAAAATGTTTCCTAAAAAAAAAAAAAAGATTTAGAAAATTTCAGGGCAATGAAAACAAAATGAAAAAGAGAAAAAAAATCATAAATTTTAATTGAAAAAGGTAAAAAGAATATACCGATGATTCAATTACGGATGACCATAGTAATGGCTTGCCCAAATAATTCTTATGCTTTACATACGCTTATTCTGCTTAATCCAATAGCATCCAATCCAAGATATTTCTAGAATGGTTCTGACCGCCGGAGTATCTCAGCAAGGCACAACTGTGGTCATTTGTATTTCAATCATCGGTACTTTCTTTTACCTTTTTCAATCAAAACTCATGGTTTTTTCCCTTTTTCATTCTTTTTTTTTGTAGCCTAGACATTTTCTAAAAAATCTTTTTGTTTACTTAGTTTATTTTGAAGGAAACAATTTCTAAATCATCTCTTAAATTGTTTAAAACTTCAATCTATTTACGTTTCTACACACCTACTAGATTTTGATCTATTTATATTATGTTATTTAAAAAAACTATCTTCTAAAACTAAATGAAAACATTTGCTAGTGTTTCTTCAAAATGGTTTTACATTCTAACAACATAAGAGATTGAATTTATTTTTGTTTGTGTGTGTGGCAGCAACTTCAACACAAAATGTAAACACTTTCAAAACAAAAACTATGGCTTAAACACCAAACAAAATCCAAAAATAAACACATCCAAACAATAACTATAGTCTATTTATTAACAGTTTGTACATAATTTAGATCACCTCTATAACCTACCTTGGATGAACTGTTGGTGTGGATGAATCCTTTGATCATCTGATGGCCCTGATCTATTACAATAAAAAAACATAATTTTCAAATAAATTTCTGAAGAAAATATTATCTATTTGTGAATATGAACAACAAAATATTTTAAGAAGTTTTATAGTATTTTGCGGTCATCGCATCATTATTATTTATAAATTTATTTCGACATATAGTACATATAATATCTGCTTAATATTGACTAACTATTTACGTATATTATATCATTTTCTTTACATAGTATTATCCGGTCGTAATATCATTATTATACATTAAACTTATTTCTATATATAGTTTATATAATTTTTTTTAACATTGACTACTAATTTACAAATATTCATAAATTTATTTCGATATATAGTATATATAATATCTTCTTAATATTGACTAACTATTAACATATACTATATTACTTTCTTTACACAGTATATTGTGGTCGTAGTATCATTACTATACATTAAACTTATTTCTATATATAGTGTATATAATTTTTTTTTTTTTAACATTGACTACTTATTTGCATATATTCATAAATTTATTTTGATATATAGTATATATAATATGTTCTTAACATTGACTAACTATTTACGTATATTATATTACTTTTTATACATAGTATTTTGCGGTCGTAGTATCATTATTATACATTAAACTTATTTCTATATATAGTGTGTATAATTTTTTTTTAACATTGACTACTTATTTATACATATTAATTTCTTTATTTTTGCTATCAATGCCAACTACTTTTTCAAACATTAAAAAATTGTATGTAAAACTAAAACTATATACAAGAATTCGAATATTTTCCTTTGCACGCAAACTACTGGGTGCCAACCAATATTGTGTCAGACAGAGATCCCAAGTTCAGTTCAAAGTTTTGGAGAGTTTTTTAGGCTAAGATGGGCACTAAGGTGCATATGAGTACATCTTATCACCCGCAGACTGATCGGCAGTCAGAGAGAACTATTCGGACTTTATAGAATTTGTTGAGGATGTGTGTAGTTCTGGATGGGGTGGTCATGGGGTGGATCACTTGTGCCTGGCTGAGTTTGCATATAATAACAAATTTCAGGCGAGTATCGGGATGTCTCCTTATGAGGCTTTGTATGGGAGGCCTTGTAAGACACCGTTATAATGGACCCAATTGAGGGAGCGGAGCATTTATGTTGCGACTTTTGTTCAGGAAACGACAAAGAAGATCCGTTTTTTGAAGCTGAACATGAAGGAGACTCAAGATTGGTAGAAGAGTTATGATGATAAGAGGAGGAGTGAGCTTGAGTTTAAGGTTGGAGATCTTGTGTATCTCAAGATGGCTATGCTGCGAGGTCCTAACCGATCCATTTTGGAGAATAAGCTGAGTCCAAGATTTAATGGTCTATTTTCGGTGGTGGAGCGAGTTGGACCGGTAGCTTATCGGTTAGAGTTACCTCCGATTATGAAGGCATTTCATAAGGTGTTTCATGTATCAATGTTGAGGAAGTGCATGCATACTTTGGAGGAGGATGTGGCTAAGTTTCTCGACGATCTTCAGCCTGATTTAACTGTAGCGGCGAGACTTGTGAGGATCCTCAAGAGGAGAGTCAAGGTTCTGCATCGGAAGAAGATACCATTGCTGAGAGAGTCTTGCGGGATTGTGCCGGTACTAAGGAGAAGACTTGGGAGCCTAAGGAAAAGATGAAGTTGAAGTTTAGCAAGTGGTTCGACAAGCAGATCGCGGCTTGAGCTTATCATTATCTTTATGGTTCTGGTTTCGGAGTTAGCATGGTGCTATTGTTGCTTTCGTTTCATGTATTTTCGTTTGCGTTGTAACGATTATACGTTTTTTAGATTTATAAGATGGAGTTCCTTATATTTTATGTGTTTTATAAGATGTGTGATTCTTATATGTGTTGGTTGTTAGAGTTGACCAGGGATGGGTTGTGTATGAGATGGTATTCCGGGTTGGGAATATCGAGTTTAGACCACATGAGGTAGTTCTAGTAGTAGATGTGTATATGCGTTTAGAATTTATAAGTCTAGGGGTCGTGGTGTCCCCGAATAATCAATTTATTTAGGAGACGGTGATTCTCCTGTGTACTTATTTTGGGGATGGTGGTTCTCAGTATAGGTGTTGAGAGATGGTGATTTTCTCGAGGGGATGGTGGTTTTCCTGTACACCAGAGCTCAAAGGATGTGATCATGCGAGTGTGAGGGTGTGGTAATGAGTTAAGACTATATACATATATATATATATATATATATATATATATATATATATGTGTGTGTGTGTGTGTATGTGTATTTACTAAATACGTACTATTTAGTATCAACTATCAAATATTCAAAATTAAGCCTGATTTTAAAAATATTCAAGATTAAACCGAAAACATTGTTTGAAATTTAGAACATAAATCCAATTCAGAAAGTATTAAGTAGCTTAATTAGAAAAGAAAAATAAACCACAATGTTAAAAATCAAGGATTTGGATCATCATCTTCATGTTTGTTTTCAATGAATCCTATTTCTTTAGGATTTTTAATTCTTTTTAAGTTATAAAAATTTCAAAATAATTCTTAAGCTTCCTAATACTTACTTTTACACGTTTCCAAAACAAAATATGTGCTTCCGTCGCGATTCCAAAAGGGAATCGGACATTTCCAAACCGCTTCCAAATCGGTAATTTTCGGAATCGCAATTCCACGACGCTTCCAAGAGATTCCTATTCCGATTCCGATTCCGGAGCGTGAAACGTCAACAAATAGAGTTTCCATGCAGCGTAGGTTAAGAGTAATAAATGTCTGAATGTCCGTATAAACATGAGATTAGATGTGAGCCTCTGGGATCATAATGTTGATCTCGAGTGGTGTTGGCTAGTGGGGTCAGGAGATTATGGTCTTTGCTAGACGATTTGTCGAGATTTGAGGTCAAATCCAGAGTAAAGGGGGAGAGTTGTAACATCCTGAAACCAAAAATGTTATTTGGTAGGAGTGTCGATCAACACCAGGGGTGGGTGTTGATCGTGGTGTCGATCGACACCATTGTTTTTGGGTTCGTGCGGCTTAATTAAATCGCTTGGTTTGGGTCGGTTAAGGGTGCAGAACCCTAGGTCTACGTATATAAGGACCCAACCGCAAATGTTGATCATTTTTCAGAGGTTTAGATGAGAAAAACATGATTAGAAGTGAAAGAGAGAGATATCGTGAGAGTTGTTTATCTTTGGGAGTCGTTCATAGTCTTGATTGTTAGTTTTTGAATCGTGGCTCGGTTCCTTGGCGTTTCTAGCGCAGAATCAGTAGGTTTTGGTGTGGTTTGTGACTGCGTTCTTTGTGTTCCTCGCTGTTCAAATATGTTTTTCCTTTTTCCTAGGCTAAAGTGAGTGTGTGACCATGGTTTCTGGGCAATTTATGATTGATATTACATGGTTTGTGGATTTGATTGCTTGAATGTTTGTTTTCTGTGTATTATGCGTATGGATGGTGTGTTTGTGGTGATAGGTGCAGGTGAATTGCCTTGTCGTTGTTCGCGATCGAGCCAGAGAGGAGACAGCTCGATCAGAACATGCTTATGTGACAGGTGTCGATCGACAATATTGCTTGGTGTTCATCGATACTAGTTTATGTTGACGATCGACACCATTGCTTTGTGTCGATTGATAACAGGTTTTTTTTATCATGGGTTAAGAACTCAATTCCTAAATTACTAATCCGATGTAGAAATAGATTTAGGTTCGTTCAGGGACTGGCAATACACTTTAGTTCCTTTTAAACACAATTCAAGCTAAGCGATTCAAGTGGTTTTAAAGTGTCACGAAAATAAAATAACAAGCAAGGTAAAATTCGGTTGTAAATAAATATGATAAAGGCGTTAGACAAGGGAATTATCGCAGGGAATAAATCATCAAGAACCAAGCAATTATTCATGATATAAATTCAAGCACCAATCTAGAACACAATCACGATTTCATGAGGATCCACCGTCGTGGTATCAACAACTTTATTAATAAATCTAGCACCCTAAACTGTCGTTTGAGACTAAACAAATTAACAAGCATTAACGATTAAGATTGATAAGTTCACGATTTGCCTTAACTTCAACTGTCGTTGGCTAAGGGTCAAATCGCCCATCGAGGTTTAATCAAGCAATCCACTACACTTTTGATGAGTAAATTTAACCTAAGAACCCAGGCTAGGTGATCAAGCTAGTCTAGGCTTTAAGTACAACTCTAGATGAAGATATCAATTATAGATATGGTCCTATTCATGCTTAGTTCATGAATCCCTAATTCCCTTTGAAAACCCGAATCTAACAAGGTAGATTACTCGCACATGATAGAACTAAAAACACAAAGAGAGATGAATGAATTCATTGAATAAATAAAAGAGTAAGGTTCAAGAGAAAACTCAATAACAAGTGATGAACAACTCTTGAAATCCAAAGCAAACGAAATCTCTCCAAGGTCTCGAATCCAAACGTGAAAGACAAGTAAAAAATATGAAAAGTGTTTTTGCGTGTAAACTGTGTAAAAGAGGTGTGAAGGGGCGTGAAGCGTGTCCTCCTTCTTCAAAGGAAGACTTCCTCTTTTAAAGGAGAAAGAGGCTCGGAAAATAAGGAAAATAAATCTTGGATAAATCTTCTAGGTAGATCTTCGATTTAGTGAATATCCTCTTTTGCAAATCTTCTGGGTGAATATTCAATTTGGTGAATATTCTTTTTTCTTCAAATCTTCTAGATATTCACTTAAACGGCGCCAATCTTCTAGGTAATCTTCTGGGAGCAGTCAAATCCATTCGGGAGCAGGTGCTCCAGCTATTTCAGAATCCAAAAGATCGTGTTTTCCATCTTTTCCACCAAGACTCCTAGCAAACTCCAATTCTTCATTCCAGCCATCTTTGGACCTAAAAAGACTCGATACAAAGGAGAAAGACTCGATAAAACCCTACAAAACAAAGGTTAGAATACCCCAAAAATGGAGTATATCAATTCACCCAGACTTAGATCTTTGTTTGTCCTCAAACAAACTCAAAACTAAGTAAAGGAAAAAGGTTTGAAAACATGGAAACTCTTTTATTCTCAGCGAACCGTACCTTTGGCTTCCGATCCGCAGACCACATAACCCAAATTACGAACGACAAAGCTTCGCCAAAACAACCTCAACACACTTCCCGACCAGGCCATTTCCCAAATAATTCGTTGTAAAACACAAACCAAACGTAATCAAAGTATACGTAAGGATCTCGCTAAAAACACTTTCTCAGGAAATACGGCGCTAAAGGGTTTAAGGCCATTTAAGGGTGAAGTTAAAGGTGTTTAGAGTGTTTAAGGGTCACCGATGTTTCGTAGAGGATGCAGGATATCGCACAAAATTGCAAGAGAGAGCGTGTCTGTTTGATGTCCACATTCTCTAAATCACTCATTCCATCCTTCTTTGTTTTCCTCCTTCTTCCCGTGAACTGCTGTTCCCCTTGGGTATATTTGCTGGGTTTGAGAGACATATATGCTTACAGATTTCCGCTCTTCATCACCGAAAATTTAAAATTAAAATTTTTTTTTTTTTTTTTTTTTTTTTTTGTTTAGAGTATTAATGATGAAGAGGTTTTTTTAATTACACAGATATGCCTCTCAAAAACGAAAATATTAGAAGTGATGTTCATACCCAAGTGGATCTTGATAAAGTTCCTTTCACTCCTTCGTCCACAAATCCTCATAAATAAGAGCAGGTGCTCTGTCCTTCAGAACGAGTGATCTAGAGATTGTGTCGACCCTTCTCTCTCCGGCCTTTTTGCACATATGCTGCACATATGACAATGAAGTAACAAGACGGCAAGGGGTTTGAAAAGAGGTAAGGTTAAAGGAGGGTCCTAGCTAAAAATGAGCTAGCTATTCAGGATCAGCAAGAGTGGTAAAAAGGAAAAAGAAGTCCTGAATATTAATCGTTTCCCTAATCTAGTGTCAATAGCGAGAGAATTTTGGTCAATCTGGAACCTGGAAGATGGTGCATTGAAGTGTTCCAGCTAATCCTTGTAATCCATGCTCTGAAGAAATGGTCACTAGAAAGAGAGTTAATTAGCACAAGTGGTTCAGGAATCGTCATAAAATAACGTCCTAATTCCCAACTAAAAAGTCTTGACTCAATAAAACAAAGAAAAACAGACTCAAAAGGACATAAGAAAAGAAAACATCCAAAATAAACAACATTAGCAACAACTCCCCCCAGACTAACTTCACACCGTCTCGGTGTGAGAATAAGAAAAGAGAGAGAGTGAAAGAAAATAAATCAGAAGGAAAAGCATAAAATTGTTTTTGATTTTTACCCTCGAGAGCAGGTGCTCTGTAAGTTGAAGCAGGTGCTCCGTTTCAGTCTGGGCAGAATGTGTGCTCGGGCGCGGGACCGACCGGTCCGATCTGGGGATCGACCGGTCTCATTTCCAGAGGCTTCTCCCGATCTGTTGGACTCTTTGGATCGACCGGTCTGACCAGGGGACCGACCGGTCTCATTTCCAGGGGCTGCTCCCGATCATTTATTTATTTATTTTATTTTTTTTTTTTTAAAAACCTGAAAAATTCAAAGCTAAAAACCAAAATTAGTAAAAAAAAAGAAATCAAAAGTAAAAGAGTTAGAAAACATAACGGTGGGTTGCCTCCCACCGAGCGCTTGGTTAAAGTCATTTTAGGCTTTTGGTGCATCGCCTAAGGGGATGAATCCACCTTCGGCGTGGGTTGTTTCGCCAAGATACGGCTTAAGCCTCTGGCCATTGACCACGAATTCGGCTCCTTTAGCGTCCAGTAACACCACAGCTCCATAAGAACGGACCTCCTTGATGACAAAGGGTCCGGACCATCTGGATCTCAACTTTCCAGGAAAGAGTTTGAGACGAGAGTTAAAGAGAAGTACTTGATCGTTTGGTTGGAAGTTTTGGTTGAGGATTCTTTTGTCATGATAACGTTTGGTCCTCTCCTTGTAGATCTTAGAACTCTCATAGGCCAGGTGCCTTATCTCATCTAGCGCGTGAAGTTGCATGGATCTTCTTTTAAACGCTGGTCTGATGTCATAATTCAATAACTTAACCGCCCATGCTGCTTTATACTCTAGTTCAACCGGAAGATGACAAGACTTCCCGTATACCAAGTGAAAAGGAGTCGTTCCTAACGGAGTCTTGTACGCGGTTCGGTAGGCCCACAACGCATCATCCAGCTTGTAAGACCAGTCTTTCCTAGACACTCCCATGGTCTTTTGCAAGATACTCTTGATTTCCCTGTTGGAAACTTCAACCTGTCCGCTAGTTTGTGGATGATATGGCGTTGCGACCTTGTGCGTTACACCATTCTTTTTCAACAGTCCTTCGAAGATCTTGTTGATGAAGTGAGAGCCTCCATCGCTTATGACCACACGCGGCACTCCAAACCTAGGGAATATGATAGACTTAAACATCTTCACCACAACGCGGGAGTCATTTGTTGGGGACGCAATAGCCTCCACCCACTTGGAAACGTAATCAACTGCCACTAGGATATACTTGTTTCCGTAGGAGGATGGAAATGGTCCCATAAAGTCTATTCCCCATACGTCAAACACTTCAACTTCCAGAATAAAGTGTTGAGGCATCTCGTTCCTTCTAGAGATGTTTCCTTGCCGTTGGCATGTATCACATCGTGATATGAAATCTTGCGCATCTCTGAACATAGTTGGCCACCAATACCCGGCTTGAAGGACCTTAGAGACTGTCTTGAAGGTGGCGAAGTGACCGGCGTAATTAGAACTATGGCAATGAAAGAGAATTCCAGGAATCTCCTCATCCGGTACACACCGTCTAAAAATACCATCCGAGCAATGTTTGTAGAGAAAGGGCTCGTCCCAAAAATATCTTCGTATATCACGGAGAAACTTCCTCTTCTTATCTCCCACAAAATCAACCAGTTCCTGATCAGCAGCTAAGTAGTTCGCTATCTCCCCAAACCAAGGAAAGCTCGAAACAACTTCTCTAGATATAGCCTCACAAAAGGCTCATGTCCGGATTGACGGTTCTTGCAAACGGATTCCAACTGCATAAACATGTTCATCCGGAAGGGAATCATCAAGAGGTACCTCATCATCAACCCTCATGCATGACAAGTGATCAGCAACTCCGTTCTCTGTCCCTTTCCTATCAACAATTTGAAGATCGAATTCTTGGAGTAATAGTATCCACCTCAAAAGTCTCGGCTTAGCATCCTTTTTGGTGAGCAAATATTTCAAAGCCGCATGGTCGGTTTGCACGATCACCTTGGAACCAACAAGATAAGTCCTGAACTTCTCAAAAGCGAATACAACTGCTAGAAGTTCCTTCTCGGTTGTCGCGTATCGGCACTGAGCTTCATCTAAAGTTCGGCTCGCATAGTATATCACGTGAAGCTTTTTATCTGTTCTCTGCCCCAAAACCGCTCCTACTGCGTAGTCACTTGCGTCCGTCATCACTTCAAAAGGGAGATCCCAGTCCGGTGGTTGGACAATGGGTGCACTTACCAGAGCTCCCTTTATTGTGTGAAAGGCTTCAAGGCATGCTGCATCGAACTCGAACTTAGTCTCCTTACACAAAAGTTGCGTGAGTGGCCTTGCTATCTTCGAAAAGTCTTTGATAAATCGGCGATAAAATCCAGCATGACCTAAGAAACTCCTTATTCCCTTGACCGAATCCGGCGGTTGCAAACTCATCATAACCTCAACTTTTGCTCGGTCAACCTCTATACCCTTTTCAGAAATTCGATGACCTAGAACAATACCGTCTCGAACCATGAAATGGCATTTTTCCCAGTTGAGCACTAGATGCTTCTCCTCGCATCGCTGCAACACCCTGCACAAATTCGACAAACACACGGAAAAAGAGCTTCCATAGACGGAGAAATTGTCCATGAAAACTTCCATTATCTCCTCAATCAAATCGGTAAAAATTGACATCATGCACCTTTGAAAAGTTACAGGGGCATTACATAACCCGAACGGCATGCGGCGATAAGCAAACGTGCCGTATGGACATGTGAATGTCATTTTCTCCTGATCATCCGGGTGGATGGGAATCTGAAAAAAAACCTGAATACCCATCTAAAAAGCAGTAGTATGAGTGGTTAGCTAATCTCTCAAGCATTTGGTCAATAAATGGCAGGGGAAAATGATCTTTTTGTGTGGCAGCATTTAACTTTTTATAATCAATACACATTCTATGGCCAGTAACTGTCCTAGTAGGTATCAATTCATTTTTCGCATTAGTGATCACAGTTATTCCGCCTTTCTT
The DNA here is from genome assembly GCA_963576765.1 of Draba incana. Lineage (NCBI taxonomy): Eukaryota > Viridiplantae > Streptophyta > Magnoliopsida > Brassicales > Brassicaceae > Draba > Draba incana. The sequence continues at coordinate 49,372,222 of OY755202.1, read as the reverse complement.
AGGTACTACGTGAACTGGGCTAACCCACTTACTATCCGAAATTGCATAAATTACACCTGCGTCTAGAAGTTTCATGATTTCCTTTTTAACTACGTCTTTCAGATTTGGGTTTAACCTTCTCTGATGCTCAATAGAATTCTTTGATTCATCTTCTAGGTGTATCCTATGCATGCAAAGTTCAGGTGAAATTCCAGGAATATCATCTAGTGAATACCCTAAAGCTTTTCTATACTTCCTTAGTTCGCACAAAAGCAAAGCGGTTTCCACATTATTCAACTCAGCATTAATGATTACGGGGTAAGTAGAGTTAGGGCCTAGGAACGCGTACCTTAGCCCGGCATGAAGGGTTTTGAGCTCGAGTTTTGGAGCTTTCAGCTCGCTCCAAGGGCTGTCAACAGTGTTTCCAGGAGGTGGGGTCTCGTCTTCTGGAGCAGCTGCTCCTTCAGCATCGTCCGGTTTGAGATTCAAGAAACCGGTGGACTTTTCGTTCTGACCCGAATCCATTATCCTGGCTAACCCGACTGCATCCTCACTTAAATAACCATGTTCACTTTCGGCCTTGGTTAGCACCACTTCAAGCGGATCATCGGTTAGGAGTTCTTCCATGTCGTCTTCCGAGATCTCAAGGTCTCCTTCGACGGCAATCTATCCATCTCAAACTCCATGATAATGTCTCCCAGCTGGAGACCAATTATACCATTCCTCACATCGATAATCGCACCAGCTGTGCGCAGGAAAGGACGTCCCAAAATCAAGGGATCCTTCGGCTCTTCATCAAGTTCCAGCACTACAAAATCAGCTGGGATCAACGTGTTGCCTATCCTGACATGTAAATCCTCTAGGATTCCCATGGGTAACTTCACCGACCTGTCAGCAAAAACCAAAGAAATACGAGTTGGTTTAAAGTTAGTATAACCAAGTTTCCTTGCAACCGAATAGGGCATGAGGTTCACGCTGGAACCCAAGTCACACAAGGAACACTTGAAACACGTAGAACCAATCTGCACGGCCAACACAAATTTCCCGGGATCATCGAGCTTCTTAACCATTTGGTTTTGCAGAACGGCACTGCAATCCTTAGAGACCAATGTGGTACCTTGCTCTGATGAAACCTTACCAGTGATCAAACCTTTAACGTACTTCTTCATAGCCGGCATCATCTGTATAGCATCGGTTAGTGTGAGTTTAACCGTGAGTTGATCTAACATCTCCTTACACTTTGCCTCCTCTAAATCTTTCTGCGATTTCCTTGGGGGTACTGGGTAAGGGACTGGGGGTTTGTAAACACGAGACCGAACTTGGTCAATTAGCTCATTCGGTCTAAGTACAGGACGAGATGATCCAGCAACTGTTTCATCCTATTTTTCAGTTGGAGCAGGTGCTCCCTGTTGGAGCGGGTGCTCCGCAGATTTTTCTGGGCAGTTTTTAGCTACTGCCTCCACAACCGGGGGTAAAGTTCTTCCACTGCGCAGCGTGACAGCAGCAACCTCTCTGGGGTTTGTGGTCGGCTTTCCTGGCAGCACTCCCTGTGGGCTTTTAGCGGCCTCCGCGGTTTGGGCTACTTGCGTGTCGAGCTTCTTAACATGGTTAGTCACGGCTTCAAGTCTACTGTTTAGGTCCGAGTACATGGAGTCTACCTTAGTGTTCAGTTCAGCAGCTGTCTTATTCTGATTTTCCATCAACTGTTGCATCATACTCTTAAGTTCGTCTTGAGAAGTACCACTGGAGCTCGCAGGAGCTTGGAAGTTGTTGAACCTGGGCTTTTGACCTTGAAACGGAACGAATGTCTTGCCTTGAAAACCCTGAGGTACCGTCTTCTGGAAACCTTGATCCTGAGGTTTTTGGTTCTGATAACCGGTTTGTTGCGGGTATACCTGATCCTGCGGATTTTCTACATTCGTACTCCTGTAAGAGAAATTCGGATGGTTCCTGTAGTTTGAGTTGAACCCTTGGTTTCGGACATACCCTTGCCCATTCACATAACTCACCTCCTCCGGATCAAATTCTCCTCCATCGGTCACATCCTCAGCTAGTGCTTCTCCATTCTCATTGGCAAAGTGAACCATCCTTTGGTTCCCTTTGAGCAGCAAGTTAACCTTAGTCGTTAGGTCATCGATCTTACGAGAATCTGTTCCATTAGATTTCGTAGTCCGATCATACTCCTGAGACTTGTTGCTTGAGCTTGCGGCTAGGTTCTTAATAAGCTTGTAAGCATTCTCCTTTGTCTTGGTCATAAAGTCCCCATTACTAGCAGCGTTCAACGTGTTCCGGTAATCCCAATCAACACCGTCGTAGAAAATTCCCAGCAAGTTCTCATCCGTAAATCTGTGATGTGGACACTCCCTTTTATACTCCTTAAATCTCTCCCATGCCTCATAGAAAGATTCTCCAGTTTGTTGTTGAAACGTGGAGATCTTGTTTCTCAATCCCGCGGTCTTAGCTTTGGTATAGAAGTGATCCAAGAACGCTGCCCTGCACTGTGGCCAAGTCGTGATAGATCCAGTAGGTAAAGACTTGAGCCATCGTGAAGCCTTATCCGCGAGCGAGAAGGGAAAAAGCTTGCACTTTAAGAAATCCGGGTTCATCCCATTAGAACTTGTCGTGGAGCAGATCTCCTCGAAGTTCTCTATATGGTCCATCGGAATTTCAGCGGGCAGTCCGTGGAATAGATGTTGTTTGACCAGCGTGATCATCTGAGATTTTATCTCATAGTCTTACCTTAAGACACCAGGAGGAACGATTGCAGCTCGGTTCCTATAGAAGGCGTGAGGATTGTCCATATCCCCGATGGCACGTTCTTGCTGTTGGTTACGGTTTTGTTGCTGTTGCAGCTGAGCCATCTGATCTTGTAGCCTCTTCATCTCGGCCACCATGTCAATGTCTGTTTGGTCACCCATGTTGACCTTATCAGATTTTGTCTTTCGGTTGGTTCGTTCTAGTCTTGCAAGTTCCGAGTTACTGAAGTACACGAGAGGTGATTGTTGACTTTTTCGGGTAGACTTAGCTTTCATGCACCCTGAAACACAAGCAAGAGAAACAAAAAGAACGAATTAGTACTTAGTTTAGAAACGTATTTGTAAAACTAAAGGTATCGAAGTAGTCCCCGTCGCAACGGCGCCAATTTGATAACAGGTTTTTTTTATCCTGGGTTAAGAACTCAATTCCTAAATTTCTAATCCGATGTAGAAATAGATTTAGGTTCGTTCAGGGACTGGCAATACACTTTAGTTCCTTTTAAACACAATTCAAGCTAAGCGATTCAAGTGGTTTTAAAGTGTCACGAAAATAAAATAACAAGCAAGGTAAAATTCGGTTGTAAATAAATATGATAAAGGCGTTAGACAAGGGAATTATCGCAGGGAATAAATCATCAAGAACCAAGCAATTATTCATGATATAAATTCAAGCACCAATCTAGAACACAATCACGATTTCATGAGGATCCACCGTCGTGGTATCAACAACTTTATTAATAAATCTAGCACCCTAAACTGTCGTTTGAGACTAAACAAATTAACAAGCATTAACGATTAAGATTGATAAGTTCACGATTTGCCTTAACTTCAACTGTCGTTGGCTAAGGGTCAAATCGCCCATCGAGGTTTAATCAAGCAATCCACTACACTTTTCATGAGTAAATTTAACCTAAGAACACAGGCTAGGTGATCAAGCTAGTCTAGGCTTTAAGTACAACTCTAGATGAAGATATCAATTATAGATATGGTCCTATTCATGCTTAGTTCATGAATCCCTAATTCCCTTTGAAAACCCGAATCTAACAAGGTAGATTACTCGCACATGATAGAACTAAAAACACAAAGAGAGATGAATGAATTCATTGAATAAATAAAAGAGTAAGGTTCAAGAGAAAACTCAATAACAAGTGATGAACAACTCTTGAAATCCAAAGCAAACGAAATCTCTCCAAGGTCTCGAATCCAAACGTGAAAGACAAGTAAAAAATATGAAAAGTGTTTTTGCGTGTAAACTGTGTAAAAGAGGTCTGAAGGGGCGTGAAGCGTGTCCTCCTTCTTCAAAGGAAGACTTCCTCTTTTAAAGGAGAAAGAGGCTCGGAAAATAAGGAAAATAAATCTTGGATAAATCTTCTAGGTAGATCTTCGATTTAGTGAATATCCTCTTTTGCAAATCTTCTGGGTGAATATTCAATTTGGTGAATATTCCTTTTTCTTCAAATCTTCTAGATATTCACTTAAACGGCGCCAATCTTCTAGGTAATCTTCTGGGAGCAGTCAAATCCATTCGGGAGCGGGTGCTCCAGCTATTTCAGAATCCAAAAGATCGTGTTTTCCATCTTTTCCACCAAGATTCCTAGCAAACTCCAATTCTTCATTCCAGCCACCTTTGGACCTAAAAAGACTCGATACAAAGGAGAAAGACTCGATAAAACCCTACAAAACAAAGGTTAGAATACCCCAAAAATGGAGTATATCATCGATCGACACCCGAGGCTGCTTTGTGATATTTATATTGTTGAACTGCTGATTGGTTGTTGTGTGGTTGTGTTGTGTTGTATATAGATTGAATGTGGTATTCATTCTAATGAGCCTGAGTGTTAGACCGTAGATGATATGACCAGCTCACTAAGTATTTATGAAATACTTACGCAACTCTTTTTTCCATGCGTTGCAGGTAAAAAGAAAGTGTGATCGTGGAATCGTGGCATTAGGAAGAGGATGATCAGGGTTATTGTTATGAATTTATTTATAGAACGTAGAACCTGGTGTTTAGGTTGTTAGATATTCTTGTGATGTTATTTGGATTGGTTAAATTGGTTTATGGATTATTGAATTAATGTTATTTTTTTCTGGTTGGTTCAATTATTGGTTTCCGTTGGTTTATGTGTTGTTTGAGTTTGAAATTAATCTTTGAGAATTAGTATTTATGGAAATACTTAATTCGGATTAACTAAATTAAAAAATAAAATTAGGTTGTTTCATAACTCATAAGAGAACTACTCACATTAAACCTGAAATGGTGATCTCCTCAACTATTCCCTAAATGGAGTTGAATTGTTTTCTTTCAAACTTTACAATTTTTTTTTTGTATCATTCGGCTATGAATAATTATGGTAAAATAAAACATCATAATCAACCTACAAAAAAAAAAAAAAAAACATCTTCACGATCCTTCTAATTCAAGTAATAGAAAGGGCAACATAATCTATACGAATGTGTCTAAGATAACTCATACTCAAAGTTGATATAGAATACAAATCTGTATCCAAATTATATATATTATAGAGGATTAATTAATATTCTATATATATAACTAATTAAGTATTGAACTTCGACCATGAAATATCTATCAAAACCACAAGCATACTAACATTCCCAAAGGTTACGATCATTTATGGCCCTGTTTATCTTTTAGCTAAGTACTTAAATTTAGTTTCATGGCCATGTTCGTGTGCAAGTCAATGCGGTTGCGGCTGCGATCCAATAAAAGATAAAACTAACTAAAACAATGGCTAAAGTGGAGGTCGGTGTTGTACGTGACGTCTTTCATGGTAGTTGCAAATACCAGGGACACCGTACATGTGCAACGCGATCATCAAAGCAGTCACAACGACATAATTTTTTTGTTTTCCACCATGTTATTAAACTTATTTTGCACTGTTCCTGTCGCAGCCGCAACAACATGGAGAAGAACATGATCTATCTAAAAATTGTCATGTCTTAGAAACTCTGCACACTATGGTTAAATTCGTTAATGTATTTGTAGTACCACTTAAACATATAAATAGTTAGTTCATTTGATCCATATATATGGCATGCAACACAAGGAAAACAAACTGAAGTTTGCATTAGCATTTGGCAACTCGAGAACTTTTTTACAAAGTTATTGCATTAATCTAAAGGTACACATGAAAAATCCAAAAACCCAAGATTGTGTCAAAAGAAATACAATGATTGGAAAAACTTACCATAACAAAGCTATTACTGATGAACAAAGCCACAAGATATTTTCCTAGAATCAATGAAAGCCAATTGAAAATACACCAAGATTAGTATATCCAAATATGTATGTGAAAGTGGTCTCCAAATGTTAGATTATATCTGAAGAATATACTTGAATAATATAGAAAAACAAACTTTTACAAATAAGGTCAATAATTAAAAACCTTTAATCTGAGAACCATACTCAATGAAACAGTATTAGGTCTTCACATTCGACTCATATGAAAAAACAAACATATTCCAAACCTGATTTTTATGTATAGAAACCTAGAATATTTAGAAACAAAATTATATTTGCACCCTCAACGCATCTTTTGGCAAGACTAAGTGATTTTCATCCATTGTCGTTCCTAGTACGTTTGTGCTATGGCTTCATTTCGAAGGACTGGATTGTCCGTATTTCACATGTGTATAGGGAAGCTAACCGTCTTGCGATGGGTTAGCTAACTATGCGTACTCTTTACCGCTGGGTTTTCATTTTTTGGAGGTTATGCCTGATGTTGTTAGTTTGATTATGCTAGAGGATGAGACTGGGACTGCACGTCCAAGACATGTTCGAGTGTAATCGTTTCTTTTTTTTCAGAATAAAATGGGGGATTCTGTCTCCCATTGTTCTACCAAAAAAATCTTTTGGCAGGACTCAAATGATCGGACCTCTTGTTTGGATATATTACGGTTAAAGTGTGATGTTGAAAAAAGTTCCATAGCCTAGAGTCGTAGTTCATAACGATCCCATGTCTCTTAACGCACAAATCAAAAGAAATACGCTTAGGTTTGCGACAAATGGAGAAGCAAACAAAATATCCAATTAGGTTTATTCTTCGATTGAGTTGTGTTCCATCGTCTTCCATCTAACCTATACACAAACAGATGAAAACTCTTCTCACAATCGTGTAAGAGAATTAGAACCCGACACGATCAAGGGGGTGATTGGGGTTTGGGCTGTGAAGACTTTAACAAGTTTTACAGTTTCAGAATTATTATTTCTCCAATTAGGCTTTTTTTATAGGAATATTTTTAGAAGCCGTAAAAGTCCGTTTTCAAATTTTCTTCTTTGTTATCATATTATTTTTAAAACCCCGTTTTTGAGACTGTTATCTCTCTCTCTCTCTCTCTCTCTCTCTCTCTCTCTCTCTCTCTCTCTCTCTCTCTCTCTCTCTCTCTCTCGCAGCGGACTTGCGAGGGCATTTCCGTAGCCAGGACTTTTAGCTATGCAAATGGCAAAAGATGGCGACAGAACAAATAATAGGCAAATCTGTGATAAATCTGTAAAGATCCGTACCTATATAGCTACAGACGGATTTCGTAGGAGTTCTGTAGCTAAAGAGCTACGCATTGGCAAGAGATAAGTTGTCGCCATAAAATTATATCTAGCGGTTTGCTATACACACTACAAGAATTCAGTAAATTAGCTACTGTTTATTTCGTAGCTATAAGACATAATCCGTCGCATAAACTAGGCAGGCGACGGTTTGCGAGAGTGTTGCCTCAGCTCCAACACGAAAGTTAATATGTCACTTTTCTGTCGCCAATATGCAGCAGATTAGCGAGAGCAATAACCGTAGCCAATAGCAACGACATGGCTACAACTAGGGCATGGGCAAATTATTCGTTAGATTTGCTCCGATCCGAAATCCGTTTTTATTTGAACCGAAAAATTCGGATATCTGTTATGAATCAAAGCAAAGCAAATAGTAAAATCTACGATTTGTCTAAAGCAAAGCAAATCACAAATACTGATTATAAAAAATCGAATATCCGATTCGATCCGTAAATTACATATATGTACATATAATATAATAGATTTACAATATTTATTTTCATTTTTAACTTTTTCAACATATTGACCGGATATATTTATAGTAAATTTAAGTAGTTAGTAATTTTTTTAATTGCAAATCTGTGTTTTTCATATTCTTTTCTTAAAAAAATAATAAATGTTTCGTTGTTCACCATTTTTGTCTTTCATTTTTCATTTTTTTTAATTAATTCTAATAAATTTATATTATTTTTTTGCTTATTAATTTAAATATTATATTAAAAGAATAATTTTAAAAAAAAAAAATTTCCTTTTGTTTTTTCGTTTAAAACGAATATGCGCGAGTATCCGAATATCCGCAAATATCCGGAAAAAAATCTGGATATCCATACGTCCAAATATCCGAATTTTTTCAAAGCAAAGCAAATAAAAAAATTCAATATTCGTGAAAAAAAAATCGAATCACAAATACAGTATTTTTTCCAGATATCCGATCCGCGACCAGGCCTAGCTACAACTACTTATGTTGCAAAGGACTTTCTGTCACTATATGAGTATATTTTCAATAACAATTAAATTTTGTTATTAATTATATTATTTCTATTTATATTTATAATATATTAATAACTATAATTAAATTATTATTTTGTTAGTCAAATTATGATCAAATATAATTACTCTATTAAAAAAAAACATTAACAAAAGCAAAAATAATACATTTCGGATTATCAAACAGGACAATGGACATTGTATTAATCTCATTACTTTACAGAATGTAAGTAATCAAAACCACATGAACAAATGAATGACTCTAAGGGTATGATTGGTTGAGCTATAAAAACTACTTACAGCCCTTTTTTTTTACAGCCATAAAACCCACCAATCAAGCTTTATGTTAATTTTCGAAAGCTAAAGACCAAAAAAAAAGTGGCTGTAAAGTGGCGGTACAACCATATTTTCTACAGCCTTCTTTTTGGTGCCGTAAAAAAGAAAAAAAAAAGATTGTGAGATTTTTTGTTTCCCTTTTTTTTTTTGTCGTCTATGTGGACCACAACGGGCCGGCCCATTGACCAATTACATTTTTTCTCCCAGAGGGAGGAGGCGGGATTCGAACCCCGCACCTGGGTCACTACGAGTGCTTCGGCGAGATTTTTTGTTTCCTTCTTGATTCTCTTTCGTTTCTTTCTTCCTATATATATATATATATATATATATTAATATTATTATATTATATTATACTACACAATGCATATCAGATTTATTTGGCTAACTTATAGCTACGTAAATTGTACGTAATGAAACGTAATAGTATATTATATTTCTCTATATACATAATGGTATATGATAAATATATATTATATTAATCTTATTATTTATAAATAAATTGGTATTATATACGTACTACTAATTTATAGAATAAAATTGTACATAAAAAAATTATATTATTAAATATTTTTTCATATATACATAATATAAAATTAAAATTAATAACTATATAAAATATATATAACAAGAAAGTATTTCATACATACCTTTATTTCTACAATTACAGCAAAAAATTTACAGACTAAATTTTACATAAAAAAAACTACAGTCCAACCAATCACCCCCTAAATCAAGCCAAGAATGAATGGGGGACACAATCTGCTTCACAATCAAAGTCAAGAAACTCCATTCTCTTCCTCACCGTTCCTCTCACTTGCTTCCCTCACCACATTTTATGCCTACACCAACACACATTCCTACAAACCAAATCAGCCGCACGCATACAACATCACAAAATGGATAGATATTTCCATATCTATTTGTTAGAAAATGTAATGTGATGTCTTACCCTTTTAATCTCTGATTTCAAGAAACTTAGATAGCGTCCTTTCACTAGTAATGATGCATTATGTATCCCCTCACACTAAAGCAATTCAATTTTTAGTAAAAACACATACAAAATGGTTAATTTATGAGACTGAAAACTAGAATAAATCAGGCAATAGTAGAATGGATCAAGAAAACCACACAATAATGATCAACATTTGAGATAATACTTAGAGTAAAAGTGTGTTGCTTTATCTGCAGCTGCTAATGTCACGGTTCTTCCTATCAGTACTACCAATAATATGTATCACATTAAGATCATCGTTAGAGAAATATAGAGAGAGAGACCTTGGTGGAAAATACGATGAAAACTCGGCTACAGCCTTCTCTCCTTTTAAATCAGGTGATGTCAGATCTCCGACGCTCGTCTTTGGCATAGAAACCACTTCCATGTAATCTAGAGTTATAACTCATGTGTGTTTATGGTTTCTTGAGGTATGCTCTGCAATTTCCAGGGACCAAAATTAAAAAATTTAGTTGGTGTATCAAAAAATGACATGAGATCTTGTGGCACAAAAGTGGGAATCGGTGAAACCCAAGCATCGAAACCGAAAAAATCAAGATTAACTTTTCCACAACTGTAAATCGAGAGCTTAAATCAGAACTATACCAGTCTGAAGAAATTTCTAAGCTTCCTTTCCTTGCGGCTGCTTCTTTCTAAATCGTCTGATACAAGAGCACCATTTAGTAATGATTCCCGCACTGGCCTTCCTACAACGGTGAAGGAGAACCATACCTGAGAGAGCGAGAGAGCGAGAAAGAGAGAGAGATAGAGATTAGGATTTGTCGAAGAGGAGAAGCTGTGAAGGAGAAAGAGAAACGGCAGATTAGGTTTTCTCAAAAAAAATTGTGTCGTAAGGTATAAGTAAACCAAATTTTAGTTTTGGGTTTCGGCCAAAAATTTTATTTTTTAAAAACAAATTTGGTTGAGAGGGAAACCAAAAAATTTTGGTTCTAAGATTTGGTTTTGGTTTCCCACCAAAATTTGAAATAAATTTTGGTGTTCTTTTCCCATTAAAAATCTTTAAGTATAGATATTTTGGAGTTTGAGTATAGAATTATTGTATGATGTTTAGTAGTGAGATATAGTATAAGTAATTGTAATGTAAAGTTAATTTTGGATTTGGATATAATGTATATTAGTTAATCCAATTGTTTTTGTCTTAATTTTAAGTGTTTTTTCAATATAATCAAATTAAACCTTTTAAACTTAAACATGTATTGAACATTTGAAACTTAATCAAATTAACGGTTGATGTTCAAAAGGTCAGATTAGTTGTTACGTGTAGGATATATTCCCAGAATAGTTTGATCATAATTATCATATATATGTGATTTATATGCAAGATTTATTTCCAAACTTGTTAATTTTGTTAAAATTAAGGTATATATATTAACACTACAAGAAAACAGCGAGAAACTGACGGAAATATCCGTCGGAAATCTGTAGGAAATGGCATTTTCCGACAGATTTCCGACGGATATATCCGTCCGTTCTAGATTGTCGGAAATGATAATTCTGTCGGAAATCCGTCACAAATTCCGACAGATTTCCGATAGACATATTTCCGACAGAGTTCCGACAGCTCGCCGGAATCCGGTGAGCTGTCGGAACCCTGTCGGAAATAAGTCTCCGGCAACATGTCGGAACGCAGTCGGAAATACACCTGTCGGAACTCAGTCGGAACAATATTCCGACAGATTTCCGACAGGTGTATTTCCGACTGCGTTCCGACAGGTTTATTTCCGACTGCGTTCCGACAGGTTTATTTCCGACTGAGTTCCGACAGTGTATTTCCGACAGATTTCCGACTGATTCGTAGAAATTAGTAAAAATAAAAATAAATTTAATTATTATTAATTTAATATAAATTTGTAATTTAAAATTTTAAATTATATAAATTGAAATAAAAATATTTAATTTAAAATAAAAAGTTAAATTGTATTACAAAACGATTGAAACAATTTAAATCTAAGCGGTGGGCGGCGGCGGCGGCGGCCGCGGAAGCAAACCCGAGGAAACTAACTGCGCCATCATCTGTTGCATCGCCTCCCGGTCCTTCTTCGCCTGTTCCCGGTCCGCCGCAGCTTCATCTTGTATCTTCAGGATCGTCGTCTTCAAACTTTCAATTTCGGCCTCCTTTTCCTTCATCTGGGCTCTCAGCTCGGATGACTCGCTGTTGTAACAAGAAGACCCCGATGATGCTGCATCGTCGGGAATACCATAAATCCGCCCTTTGCTCTGCGGAGCAACCTGGGGAAGAAATTTCAATTAATGAAAAAGACTTGATAAGTATTTTAAATTTTACATACCTTTAAGACGAATTGGTTGATGATCTCGTCCGGGGCTTCGGTGAGGGGAGGGGTTCCTTCCGTTTGTGGCTGAGACAGAATATAGTCTTCTTCCATTATTTGGACGGCATGCTGAATCTCCCGAGCTACCGGATCCTGGACGACACCATCCTTGTTGGTGTGTGCTGCTACCAGAAGTTCAACGTAGTTGGGGTCCCGACCCAACTCCTTAGCCTGCAGTTGTTAGATATTTATTTCATATAAATGTATAAAACTAAAAAAAAATTAATAAAAATCAAAGAATGGCATAAAAAACATACCATATCTCTCGCCTTTGTCTTCTTGCTGGTAGCTCCGAGGTTGTGGGTGGCTTTACCCTTGCCCTTGCGGTCGCTGTTCCGGTTGCTAGAGTGATATGAAGAAATCGCCTTGGTCTCCTGTAGTTGCCAATAGGCGATGAACCCGTTCCACAATTCCGGCTTCTCAACCATCTCCTTTGGCACCTCACCGTGTAGCCACTTATCCTTCCACTCGAACACCTTGTGCGAGTAGTGCCTTCCTGCGTATGAGTCGAAGTCCCTCCTGACCGTTGCGTTCAAGTGTGGGTCCCACTTAAATTCTTGCTGAAAAAAGAAAAATTAAATTAAAAAAATAATACTTTAAATGAAAGTAAAAATTGTGAAAACAGATGACTTACCGCAAATGTGCGAAACCACAATTCTTGATCCTCCGGTGGCATTTTGCCGTACGTTGGATACGGAAAGCGGAGCAAAGATCATTCCATCTTGTTGAGGGACTTCGAAATCCTGCTTCGAGAATCATCAAACCTAAGAAAAAAAAAATTAACAATATAATTACATTAGTGACAATTAAATTAAATTAGTAAAAAAAAGAAAAAATGTAACAAAACTTACCATGTGTCTCTACCGATCTGGTCTGGATGGAGCGTAGGTATCCGCCCTCGTCCAGGAAGACCCACGAAGTCCTCGACGCTAATCTGGGACGGTAGTGTGGCGGCTGGTGGTATCTCCGGCGTCTGTACAGGTGTAGACGACGGTGATGGTGCAGACGTCGTAGCCGCATCAGGTCTACTTTGACGACGCCGACGACGTTCGCCGCTGGCCCAGCCGCTAGATGCTCGGAAACCACTATAATTCCTATATTTATATATAGATTTTAGGGATATAGATTTTAGGGATATAGATTTTAAATTTTAAAATTTTTAAAGTTTTAATTTTTTAATTTTTTTAAAAATGTAAGAGATTTATGTGTTTTTTTAAAAAAATTTAATAAAGAATTGTAACCATTTTTAAATTATAGAATTTTGTAGATAAATCATATTATAAATTTTTATAAATCCTTTAAAATGCTAATTTTAAATTATAGAATTGTTATTTTTAAATTATAAAATTGCTATTTTTAAATTATAGAATTGCTATTTTTAAATTATATAATTGCTAATTTTAAATTATAGAATTGCTATTTTTAAATTATAGAATTGCTATTTAAAAAATTTTAAATTATAGAATTGAGATTTTTAAATTCTTAAAAATCAAAGTTTTTATAAATTTGATTAAATCAGTTTATAAAATTGTATAAATCCTTTAAAATGCTAACAATTTTTTATAAATCCTTAAAATGCAAACTATTATTTATAAATCCTTAAAAATGTTAATCCTAATTCATAAATTTTTCAACATTACCAAATTTTTTTTTATAAATCCTTAAATTTTTTATAAATGCTAAGTGTTTATTATAAATCCTAAATTTTTCAACATTACCAAATTCACAAATCAATTCACAAAATCAATTCACAAACCAATTCACAAATCAATTCTCTAATCCTAATTCACAAATCAATTCACAAACCAAAAGGAATTAGGAATTAGAGGTTTTCTTACAAATGTGAAGGAATATCATCCATGACTGGAAGAGAAGAACGAACGCCGGAGAAGAACGCCGGAGAAGAAGAACGCCGGAGAAGAACAAACGCCGGAAATCCGGTGGGAGAGAGAAGAACGAACGGCGATCCGGTGGGAGAAAGAACAAACGCCGGAGACCCGGAAACGTCGGGAGAGAGGATCGGCGGCGGAGGAAAAAGGCGGCGGCGGCGATTTTGGTGGTTTTCTCCGTCGATTTGTGTTCTGAAGAACGAAGGGGATCTGTTTTATTCCCAGAATTTCCGACAGCCTTAAAACTGTCGGAATTCTGTCAGAATCCAAATAATTTAAATGACCGCGTGTAATTGGACCGTCCCATTTCGCGGTAATTATTTTCATTTCGCGGGTAAAATTTGGTATTTCTGTCGGAAATTTGTGGTTCTGAGCTTTTTAACGATCCGTTTCCGACAGAAATCCGACAGTTTTGTGGTTCTGAGCTTTTTAACGATCCGTTTTCGTAGGTACAAGGTCATAATATGATTGGATCCTGATTTGCAAGATAAAATACTTGGTAATGGTCATTGTTACTTTCAAATTCTAAACAGTTAGTATCCTCGTTTATTTCCCGTAAACATCTATTGTTTAGTATATGTAACATCATGTTCTGTATAACAACGATTAATTGATTTTCTCTCTTATATTTTACTTTTGTTTTTAGAATTGTATGCCGGGAATGTGTCTTATTAAAATTTGACCTTAAAACCCCAAATCTGTCGGAAATCAGTCGGAAATATATATATATTTCCGACTGATTTCCGACAGAAATATTAATTTTATGAAAAAATTATTATTATTATTATGTCTGTCGGAAATCAGTCGGAAATATATATATATTTCCGACTGATTTCCGACAGAAATAATAATTTTATGAAAAAATTATTATTATTATTATGTCTGTCGGAAATCAGTCGGAAATATATATATATTTCCGACTGATTTCCGACAGATTTGGGGTTTTAAGCTTCTTAACGATCCGTTCTCGTTCATACCATTTGATAGCATGATAGGATCATGATTCCGAAGATAAAATACTTGATAATGATCATTGTTACTTTGAAATTCTAAACAGTTGGTTTTTTAGTATTTCCCGTAAACATCTATCGTTTTATATAAGTTACTATATGAAACCCTTTTGGTTGAAACATGACAAAATCGCAATTCATGTTCTGTATAACATCGACAAGGTTACTTACTCTCTTATATTTTACTTTTGTTGTTAGAATTGTATGCCGAGAATGTGTCTTTTCGAAATTCTGAAATTTGACCTTAAAACCCCATATCTGTCGGAAATCTGTAGGAAATATATATATATTTCCTACAGATTTCCGACAGATTTGTGGAAACACGTGTCGTAATTTAAGGTTTGCCTGATATAAAGCTTCTGTCGGAAATCTGTAGGAAATATATATATATATATTTCCTACAGATTTCCGACAGAAGCTGCAAAATATCAAAAAAAAACAGAAGAGACAGTGTCGATCGACAACCCCATACCGTCGATCGACATGGGTTTTGGCAAGATATACTCAAATGAAGTTTTGATCGGAAGACTATATGTATCCATTTCTGTCGGAAATCTGTAGGAAATATATATATATTTCCTACAGATTTCCGACAGAAAAACAGATTTTTTAAAAAAAAAATTAGAAAACAATGCATATGAAACCTTTTTATAATACAAACATATAATGTAACTACTCTGAGTTCGATTATGATCCTTCCGAAGGAATTGTGTCTTCGTCTTCATCAAATTCTCCAACTTCTTCTTCTGATTCTCCAACTTCTTCTTCTGATTCTGAGTGTACTATATTATCACCAAATTCTGTGAAATCAACAAAAAGGTCCACTGCGGAAGAAATTGGAACTGGATCCATCGGAGTAATACTAGTTGGTTGCATAGCATCGTGCTCAGCAACTCCATATAGTCGCCCTCTTGGATTAATTGGAGTCACTGTAATCCAAGGATCTTTTCGATGTGTTACCCTAGGGTAAGAAATATAGCATACCTGAAACAAACATATTTAGTTTAGGCAATTGCAAAATCATTATTTATCAATAACGCACGTATTATAAAATTTTAAAATCAAACCTGGTCTGCCTGTGATGCTAGGATGAATGGGTCATACTTTTGCAGTCTCTTAGAAGAATTTACTGAAGTGACGCCAAATTGGCTCACCTGAACACCTTGTGGATGATTTGGATCATACCACTCACACAAGAAAACAATGCACCTCATGCCCAACAATCCTGGATAGCGTACTTGCAATATTTCTTTGAGAATCCCGTAGTAGACTACATCACCACATGTAGCTGAAATACCGTAATTTGCAGTTGCCCTCGACCTTTCTTCATGAATCCTAAATGCAAATCGCCTAGTGCAATATTTCCCGTATGAAGTTGCTTCGAAGCTTGGGCCAGAAACTATCTCTTGTAACCATGTTGGAAACCTTTCTCCATTCTTCATTCCTTCAGAAACCTGATATAATAATTTACACAAATTAAGTATTAATTAATGCACTAATTTTAAGATATATAAGCGTTTTTTAAAAACTTACGTAATATTGCAGCCAATTTGCAAACTCGGTGTCCTTAGTTTCTCCAAGTTCGTCTTCTGTCATATTCGGATAATAGTGACGTATTGATGCAATGTAAATCCTGAAAGCAAACAACAATATATAACATATGAAACCTATATATTACTTAGGTATATAAAAAAAAGAAGTATTTAAATAAGTTCTGTTTTTACCTTTCGTACTCCGCCATCTCCTCACAATTCGTTAGGATATACATATGTAAGTGACTCCACTCATCTTGTGATAGGAAGCGTTTCTTCCTTCTCTCAGTCACTCGGCCAACTTGCGAAAACAACTGAGGGACCAGCGCGTGATACATGACTCTCTCACCTCTATCATCATGACGAGCAGGACGTCTACTCTTCGTACGAACTTCCCGTGGAAGGTAAGATTGCGCAAACTGTGATGCTTCTTCATTGATACTCTGTGCGACAATAGAACCTTCAACTCTCGCCAAATTTTTGACCTTCTTCTTTAGATGGAACATGTACCGCTCAAAAGGATACATCCAACGAAATTGAACGGGACCACCTAGTTCGGCTTCGCGGGGGAGGTGTAGGGGAAGATGTTCCATAACATCAAAAAAAGACGGCGGAAAGATCTTTTCAAGATTGCAAAGGATCACTGGTATATTGGCATCTAATTTGCGGATCCCCTCAACTGTAAGTGTCCTCGTGCATAAATCCCTAAAGAAAGCACCAACAGCTGCAATAGCTTCGTGGACTGTTTGAGGAAGGAGATGGGTAAAAGCAAATGGAAGAAGCCTCTGCATCACTACATGACAATCATGACTCTTCATTCCCATAAACTTTAGGTTTTGCGAGTCTACGCAGTTACCCAGATTAGCTGCATATCCATCAGTGAATTTAACTTCGTCTTTAATCCACCGGAAAAACGCTCTGACCTTTTCTTTTTGCAATCGGTACGGAGGAAAAGGATATGTGCCATCGGGAAGACGTTCAAGATAATCACGGTTGCAAATCATTGAAACATCCATCCTAGACTTCACATTGTCTTTTGTCTTTCCCGGGACGTTTAACACCGTATTCATGATGTTGTCAAAGAAATTCTTTTCAACATGCATCACATCGAGGTTATGCCTTAATAAATGATCCTTCCAATACGGCAAATCCCAAAATATACTCTTCTTGTGCCAGTTATGAGCTTCCCCTACACCACAAAGAGGTTCATGCCCATTACCCCCACAATCAGGAGTCCTATCAGCACCAAAATCTCTCAACTGCTCCAATATAGTACGACCGTCTATCTCATCAATTGGAGCATCAACCACTTGGTTATTTTTCTTAAATAATCTTTTAGACCGACGATAGGGGTGGCCGTCCGGTAGAAACCTTCTATGGCAATCAAACCAACATGGCTTTCTTCCATTCCTCAATTGGAAAGCGTCAGTGTCGTCATGGCAAAACGGGCACGATAATCTTCCATGAGTAGTCCATCCAGATAGCATACCGTATGCTGGGAAATCGCTAATAGTCCACATAAGGACCGCACGCATATGGAAATTCTCCCGCCGTGAAACATCAAACGCTTCGACACCGTGACTCCATAGCATTTGTAACTCATAAATCAATGGCTGGAGGAATACATCAAGTGATCTCTTCGGATGCTCAGGGCCGGGAATTAGAAGGGAGAGGAATAAAAACTCTCGACGCATGCACACACCAGGGGGCAAATTGTACGGTGTTAGGATTACGGGCCACAAAGAATACTGCCTTCCATGCTTCCCAAATGGGTTGAAACCATCCGTACTTAACCCGAGGTACACATTTCTTGGCTCGTATGCAAAATCCGGATTCAACATTTGAAAATGTTTCCACGCTTTTGCATCTGAAGGATGTGTAATCTCTCCATCTTGACGATGCTCTGCATGCCATCTCATTTCTTCTGCCGTTCGCGCAGATTGATATAACCTCTTTAACCTTGCTGTCAATGGTAAGTACCACATACGTTTATATGGAATTGGAACTCTGCCACCAGTATCCTGATACCGTGGTTTACAACAAAATCTACATCTTCTCCGGTCTTCGTCTTCTCTCCAATATAGCATACAATTGTCGATGCATACGTCTATCACCTGATACGGCATACCAAGACCCGCTACGAGTTTCTGTACCTCGTAGTATGATGCAGGTGCCTGATTATCTTCAGGCAAAATATCCCTCACAAAATCTGCTATCGCATCAACACACTCTTCCGCCAAATTGAAGTCCGTCTTAAGGGTCATCAGTCTACTAGCAGTTGATAAAGGTGAATGTCCGTCTCTACACCCATGATATAATGGCTGCTTCCCTGCGTCTAACATTTCCAAAAATCTTCTAGCTTCTTCATTTGGTTCTTCTACTCTATCCTCCCCTATTACGATCGATGGCAAATTCTCTCTAAACGCATCATGAACCATCTCAGCGGTACCTACACCAAAATCTACTTCCGTTCTATGTTCGCCTAAGCTATCCGTTCTATGTTCGCCTAAGCTATCCGCAACATATGGTGCACTGCTACTACTACCACCATCATAATTAGTTTCTCCATGATAAAACCAAATTTTGTATCCCGGCATAAAACCATCCCTATACAAGTGATGCCAAACTTGTTCTACCTTAAAATTACGCGAATTGCAACAATTTAAACATGGACATTTTATTACCTTTCGATTCCCGACAACCTCCATGAACTCGCATATACCTCGTGCATAATTTTGATTTAATGCTTTCGACTCCAGATCATACATCTCTTCATCCATCCACGATCTATAATATCTAGAAGATGACATCTCACTCTCTTAACGATTTTTTCTAACAAATATTTGATTGGAAGTTGTTGTTGTTGTGAGTGAATGAAGATGTGTGGAATCATATATATAAAAACGCTGACCGTAGGAAATCTGTAGGAAATCTGTCGGAAAGACAACGGATATAATAACGGCTATAATAACGGCTATTTTTCCGACAGATTTCCTACAGACATTTGAGTGTCTGTAGGAAATCTGTCGGAAATTGTTAACGGCAATTTATTTCCGACAGATTTCCGACAAACCGCCGGCATCTCCTCCGGCGTCGACGTCGGCTAGTTACACCGTCCGACATTCCGAGCGATTTCCGACGGTTTTATTGTCTGTCGGAAATAATTCCGACAGATTTCCGACAGAAGTGAAAAATTTTAGTTCCGTTGGTAAGCAGTCGGTAATCTGTCGGAAATTTCCGACAGAATTAAAGTCTGTCGGAAATGCTGTCGGATTTGCGGCTGTTTTCTTGTAGTGTAATAGACGGTATGGTTGATGTGTTTTGGCTTTGAGTTTATACTCTGTTTTTTAAAAATTGTATTCTCTTCAATAGTTTAATTCACATGTGGTTTAGCATAAATCAAATATAGAGACACACTATAATGGGGTTCCATTTCAGATGGGTGAATTGGATCATGTTTTGTGTTTCGACTGTCTCTTTCTCCGTCCTAATAAATGATCAACCATTTGGTCTTTTCAAGCCTAAGAGGGGTTTGCGTCAAGGTGATCCCCTATCCCCCTCTTTATTTGTGTTGGGTACTGAGGGATTGTCTCATCTTCTTAACAAGGCAGAAGAACAAGGGTTGATTAATGGGATCACGTTCTCCCCAAATGGTCCTTCTGTTCATCATCTTCTTTTCGCAAATGATAGCTTGTTCTTAGTAAAGGCTCTGGTGAATGAAGTTGAAACTCTGAATGGGATACTTAATGTATATGGAAAAGCTACATGGCAAGTTATTAATTTAAACAAGTCCTCAATTACGTTTAGGGCAAAGGTGGAAATCAAAACCTCAGTAAAACAAATAACAGGTATTCTAAATGAAGGAGGTGCAGGAAAATATTTGGGGCTCCCGAAGTGTTTCAGTAAATCGAAAACTAAGATGTTGGCTTTCATTCATTAAAAAAATCAAAGCTAGGTTATCCGGATGGTATGGGAGGATGCTTTCTCATGAAAGGAAGGAGATTCTGCTCAAATCAGTAGCCCTTGCTATGTCGGTATATGCCATGTCATGTTTTAAGTTGCATGTTTCAACATCTACTGCCTTGAATAGAGCAATGGGTGATTTCATCTGGAATTCAACTGAGGATAAGAGGAAAATTCATTGGCTGGCGTGGGAAAAACTGTGTTTAATAAAGGATTTGGGAGGGTTAAGTCTGAAGGACTTGCAATGTTTCAATCAAGCTTTGTTGTATAAACAGGCCTGGAGGATCTTAATGTACCTGGATTGTCTGCTTGCAAAATTGCTTAGGAGTAGGTATTATGGATCATGTCACTTTCTTCAATCTGTCGAAGGAAGAAGACCTTCATATGGCTGGAAAAGTATCCTCTTTGGGAGAGAACTGTTGATGAGTGGTTTGCAGAAGAAAATAGGGAATGGAAGATCGGTTATGGTTTGGACAGATAAGTGGATTGAGGGAGATAAAATGAAGGCCCCTTTGATCAAGAATTGCATCATAGACATATGCCAATCAGTCAACCAACTTCTTGATGTTACAACCAAAAACTGGAATAGGATTAAACTGGAAGAGTTGTTCTTCCCTGAGGCATAGAGTTAATCCTCAAGATGAGACCTGCTGTTTCCAAGAATGATTACTGGATTTTGAGATATAATAGAAATGGAGCCTATTCGGTAAAGTCTGGTTATTGGTGGGCTCACAAAGAGAAGCATAAGGAGCTTATCAGGACTTCTGAGATGAAACCTTATTTCCTTGAGATTAAACAAAATATATGGAAAATTCATACGGTTCCAAAAATCAAATCCTTTATTTGGAAAGTTCTAAGTGAGGCTGTTCTTGTGGTGGACCTGTTGGTGAAAAGAGGAATCAAGGTGGATACTAGATGTCAGGTATGTGGTCAAGAGGGTGAGTCTATTAATCATGTGCTCTATGCTTTCCCTTTATCTCGTCAAATTTGGGCTATGTTTGGTTTTCCTTGGCCTGAAGGAGGTTTTGATGATGTCTCACTAGTGTCTAATATTCATTATTTGCTTAAAGTGCAACAAGGCAAGTGAGATTCCTGTGGAGGTTTGAAGTATTTTTCCATGGCTATTGTGGTATGTTTGGAAGAATAGAAATGGGCTCTTTTTTGAAGGGAAAGTGGTCATGACCTCAGAGATAGTGGAGAAGGCTAGGAAGGAGGTTGAACTGTGGTTTTTCACTCACTTTATTGAGCGAAAAGAGGAGCTTAATATTCAAGCAAAGAGAGTTTGGGTGAAAAAAAATGGTCAAGACCATCGGATCCTTGGATTAAATGCAATATTAGTTTGGATTGGTCAAGGGACAAAAAATTTTATGGAGCAGCTTGGATCCTAAGAAATGCCTATGGGGAAACATTGATGCATAGTAGAAGAAGTTTTGGAAATGTGGAGTCTCTCGAAGAGGCAAACATCCAAGTTCATAGGTGGGATTTCCATGAGCATGGTGGAGCATAAAAAGACAAGAGTAATCTTTGGGACCATAGTGTCTGAATATGTAAACGCTTTGGAAAGACCGCAAGCCTGGCCGTCTTTCTCATGGGTTATGGATAAATTTCTGCCAATTTTAGGAAGGATCAAGGAATGGAAAATGGATTTGGAAAGCTCTAGTTCGAACCAGGGAGCCTGGAAGATTGCACATAGTGTGAACAGGGACTCGAGAATTCACTCGTATGTGGCGATGGGACAACCAAGGTGGTTACATAATTTTTTGGAGCATGAAAAGATAGGATAAAAATCCTGAGGGATTAGGCTATTTGAATGTAAGTTTTTTGTGGAACACTAGCTAGGTGTAGCTCTTGTTTCTGTTCAAATAGCTCCTTGTACCTCAACAATCTTCTTCTTAATATATATTCAGATGACAAAAAAAAAAAGACACACTATAATATGCACCTCTACTTTCCCTTTCTCTTTGTCTTTTCTTCTCTTCTAAATTTTAATTCTTTTAACCTCTTTTTAACATACCATAAATGGCTAATTTTGATGGTTCTTCTTATGGCCAATTTTGATGATTCTTCTTCTTCTTCTTGGTTGCAATCATTACTTTTAAAAATCAATAACTAAATTAAAATAATATTTTTCTTTAAATTCTTCCAAAACTAAAAAAAAAAAAATATATATATATATATATAAATAATTCTTTTATCCTGTTTGTATCTATCTGAAACCCTATATCTTGAATGCTCCATAAAACTATTAGTAACACGTTGTTATATAACTCTTTTTTTTTCAACAGCATAAGATTTTTTTACCACCACCCTGGTACCCAAGCCGGTGGTTGAGAGCTTACAAAATAAACATTATGATCAACTAGGAGTGCACAATTTGCCAGCTTGTCCGTCCGTGAATTACGTGTACGCGGAATAAGGGACAACATGAAGTAGTGAAACCTCGTCTTGAACTTCTGAAATTCTTCTAACTCTACCACAAACGCCGGCCACTCCATTGCTGTAGACACCATCTTCACCATATCAGAATAGTCTGTTGCGAAAGCTACCTCTGTCTTTTGATTATGGAGCATGCACTACATAGCCCATACCAGTGCTTTTACTTCTGAATGTAGAGGGGATAAACTACGTCTCATGTTACAAGCCCCCATCAAGTCCACCATATCCTCATTGTGAAAAGCAAACAAAGCAATACCAGATACAAAATCAGTATCCTTCCACGAACCATCCGTATAATATTTTAACCCCTCAAAATGTCGGGATTCCCTATTGAGTCCCATGTCCCTAGTAGTTATAGTAGTGTCCTCCAAAAAAAGCCTTTTCCCAAGCCTGGGCTTCTGCCGCTGCATTGCGGGCAACAACGTGGGGATTCACATCTATATCTCTGAAGACTTTATCATTACGGGCTCTCCAAATATACCCTAGAGTCCAGAAAAAAATATTAACCTGAAATCCAGAAGGCATCCGCCAGAAAAGAAAATCCATATTTGTTCAAAGAGATGATACCGGAAATACACCTCGTGCTGTTGGGGTACTCGACAATGCCCAATTTTGAAAGGTTGTTATATAACTCTATAACATTTAGTTAGTCACTTAAGATCTAAATTTAGATTTAATCTCATATATAACTAAAAATAACCATCTAGTTATAATCTCCACATATACTTTTGATAATCGATATATAGATTAAAATACATACCAACATTATTAAATTAGAAAAGCATAAAAAAATATTAATAATTAATAATTAAATTAAAGAAATCATCATTTTTTAAGAAAACATTCTTTCAAAACTAGAAAGGACATACAAGTTGATGCCATCTAGCAATATAAATAGGGATTATTGCATGAAATATACATTTTTCACTTTTAATGCAAAACTACACCCCTATTGTGAAAACTTGCAAAATTACTCTAAAGGGGTAGTGAAATTACAGTTAGAGCATTAATGAACAAACAATAAAACTGCAGCCGCAATGACCGTTCTATCCTTTTGGAAGTCTTCGTTGGAGATTTACACCAGAAGTCTGCAGCAAAATATGGAAGTCTACATCGTAATTATTTAGTAAATTTAAATCTATAAATACATAAAAAATAATTTGACCATAAAATATTTTGAATAATTGAACTAAATGCAATTGTGAAGTTTGAAAAATAAAAGTTCACCAAATTAGCATAAAGTAAAATAAAAAGACAAATAAGAATGAAAAAGTCTACATTTTGGAAGTCTGCAACGAAATATGGAAGTCTACATCGTAATTATTTAGTAAATTTAAATCTATAAATACATTAAAAATAATATGACCATAAAATCTTTTGGATAATTAAACTAAATACAATTGTGATGCGATCCTCTGACTGGTCTTACACGGAATCATACACTCAAACTCTGAGATCCATATCATGTCTCGCGCCTGTGCCACGATCAGACATTGATTACTCATATATATACCGTCATCATTACACTCTCAGGACGTCTCCTTCGAGGTAACGATGTCGATGCCACTCCACTCTCGGGACGTCTCCCTCAAGCTCTGGATCTATATAGGAAAAAATGTTTCATGTAGAGTAATTCAACTCATACGCGTACAAGCGCCTGAAACTAGGATTACTTCCCGTGATAAAAATCTCCATTACTTACAACATAACGTCTCTACTCCAACGAACCCTTGGCTAACACAACCGATCTTCCTCAAGATCCATACTTAACCTTCGAATCACCATGTTAATCCTAAGATTATTCGCACGATACAAATACCTATTGCTCTTAACTCTTCCCACTACCTGACACCACAGGACTTATCCTATGGCCCATCGGGATACAAACCGCTCACACTCTTGGAACGCATCCAACGAGTCAACGGTACTGGGGAACTCATATCCCCGCGAAAGAACTTACATCAATCGCAACAACTGGAAAACTCACATCAATTGGAATAACTGGAGAACTCACATCTCTGAAATGAAAGAGTTATTCGGGACCGCAGTCCCTAGAGCAATAAATATCATACGCCTATAACCTCGGGACAAACACCGACATAGGGGGTCTAAAACCAACCCCTGAAATCATTGTGTACACCGCATAAGGCTTCACCAGCTCGGCCACGCCAACATAGGTATACTTACAATCTGATCTTAGACACACAAATTCATCCCAAACAAGAAAGCAGGGAAAAACCTCCTCCTTCGGCGAAGTACTGGGTAACTACTCGTACCCAAATACACTGCAAAATAGAACACTACCCGTCCAGATTCGCCCAGAACTACCAAATGCAACGTTTCTCACTCTGAACTAGGTCTGTCGGATTGATCGGACAACAATCAAACAAAAACATGCACAACCAACCGTAGACCCAGTATTGGATCAATCAATCATGCAATATCCAACAAGTACATGCATGACTATAGGACGCTACATCCGTTACCAGGGACAACTGAACCGAGTTCCCAATGCAGGATCAACTCTAAGCTCGACGCCCACCAACATGTCTAACGAAGACCAACACCTAACCACAACCTGGTCCACAACACTCGAGATCCCACTCGATTCTCATAAACTGCCCAACATAGACCAAAAACCTGACGCTACTCAGCCAGCATCACCCGAGCTTACCACTCGAGCCCAAAAAAACCGTCTTCTTAAAGACCAACCTTTTGGCCCCACTTGGCCAATACCACAAGAGATCCTCCCAGATCTCAGAGGCTCTCGTCTAATCCTCTCAAGAAAGTATACCACTCGCACTCATGGGACGCATCCCTCGAGCCAACTGTATCTGGGGAACTCACGTCCCCGCGAGAGAACTCATATCTCCTCTGATTAACCCGCCTCACGTGGTACAATCTCGATATTCCACGCTTGAAATATACTCATAAAAACGACCAACATTGATCAACATAAAAAAACACATAAGAACCACGTTTCTTATAAATCATAGGAAAATAAATAAGGAACACCATCTTATAAATTTCCATAGAGAATAATGTTTCCAACACCAACAAAAATACCAAAATCCAAAAAAAAATCAACAACACCAAAGCTACAGCTCTGAAGCTGGAACAAAACCAAAAAGAAAAAACAACCGTTCAATCCTAGACCTGCTCCCCCAGGTCCTCGATTGCTGCAAGCACCTCCACTAACTCCGCCCTCGAGGCATACTTGGAAGCTCTGCTGGGCTTCTTCAGCTCCATCCGAAGTCTTGCTACGAACTTGCCCATCTGGGCCCAATCTTCATCCATGCTACTGCTCGCATAGACCACTAGCTTGCTGAACTCAGCATCATACTCACGAACGGATCGATTACCCTAAACCAGACTCCTGAACTGCAACTTTAACTGCTCTATGACCTCTTGAGGAAAATACCTGGCATTAAACTCGCCCAAGAATTCACCCCAAGTCCACATTGTCCGCCTCCTCCTCGCTTGAACTCCCGTCCACCAGAGATAGGCATCACCATCCAAGAACCCTACCTCTAGATCCACGTGGTACTCCTCAGGACATCTGATAGAACGAAGCCTACGGTCTACCTTCAACCTCTACTCATCGGCTGCTTCTGGTCCCCCTCCACCCAAAAAGGACAAGGGACCCATGTCCCGCATCTCGTTGAACATCACTAGATACTGCTCCCTTGGGTTCATTACTGGAGCCTGCACTAGTACCGCAACCGGTAACCGCTCCAAAATCAAATCTAGCATCTTCGCCAAACGATCTTCCGGATCCTGAGCTCCGCCCGTAGCATAACCCAAACCTGGGTCTCTGACCGCACCAGCAACTCTGGTACTGCCTCTGGCACCGGCAGTCCTAACCGCCACATGGATACTACTCACTGAATCCTCCTGATATGTCGGCAAAACAGCCTCCTGCTCTGACGACTCACTCTGAGTCACCCACTCGAACGACGTAGTCACATGACCCCGACAACAATTTCAGCCTCCACGGCCACCAACTCTGCCACCACGACTTCTCGGAACTCTAGCCATCGCACACTGCACTTACCAAAAGCACATTCTAAGATACTAGAATTCACAGAAAAAAAAAGGTCAAACAATCACATACCGTGGAATCTCTTTGAAGGTTCGGAGAGGATGATCTAAGACTCTACAACTCACAGAATTAACTAACTACTCATAGCTAATTCATGCCACAGTCTCAATCAACCAATTACTAACAGCCCTAGAACTGTAAGAGCTCTGATACCAAAATGAAACAACCAAGCTTTTTTTGTTTTGTATTATTATTATTAATCTGGATTATTATTCCCATAAATAATAATCATCCATAATTAATTCAACCTAACTCAAATTACTAACCTGCAGAAAACAACATCAATAAATAAACCAGTAATTTCTATTAAACCAAAATATCAATTCCAAAGTAATCTAGCAACCTAACAATCGGTTCTGAAATTCAACCTACGAACATAAAACCTAGAGTTCCTAATCATCTTCTCGTCCCAGCCATGATTCCACGATCTCAAACTTTACCTGCAACACATGGAAAAAGAGTTGCGTGAGTATTATCACAAATACTCAGTGAAACGGTCATCCCGCCTACTGATTACATAATAGGGAAATAGCATGTCAATTACTACGCAAACAATCAACATTCAACAGATATGCAACAATCAACAATTATGCAATTTTCACAATTTATCAAGTGGCGTCGATCGACACTCCTCCTGGGTGTCGATCGACACTCCAATTCAAAAACCAAACCTCGCGATCAAAAAGAGTGGTGTCTATCGACACTACCACTAGGTGTCGATCGACACCCCTCGCAGAAACCTAGACCGAGTCAAAATCCTCACGAGACTCGGCTTTGTTTCATCGTACGAGACTGATCCTGACAAGGCTATCACATATCACACATAAAACACAAGTATAACAGTTATAACAAGCACGATTCAATCATTCAATCTCCTAACAAACTAATTCTGTAACCGAGATCACGCACTCACCTTGAATACGGATTAAAAAGGGAAAAAGGAACGAACGAACGAGGAACGACGATGAACATTGACGAACCGAGGCTAAAACTCGCAGGAACAAAACCCTAACACCATTAGCTACGTAGCACAGTTATCTCTATGCTCGAGGAATCACACGAGAAGGTTTCCAAGGGATTTCTTTGCAACAATCCTTCGAAAACTCTCACAATCTCTTCTCTGCCTCTCTCACACGATTTCTCTGATGAAAACTGGTCACAAGTCTGATAAGAGACTTAAATACGGTGGCCCTAGGCTTATTCCCTTAAACCAAACCAAACCGCGATCAAAAATCTAAAAACCCGATTTTGCAATAACTGGTGTCGATCGACACTCCCCATGGTGTCGATCGACACCCTCACCAAAAGCACTTATTTGGTTTTGGGATGTTACAGGAAGTCCGCAAATGGAAAGTGAACTTCCTAGGAAGTCTGCAAAATAAAGGGAGTAGTTTTGCATTTGACCAAATTCGTAGACTTTAGTAGTAGACTTCCAGGGAGTCTACACTGTTTATCTACACTTTCTGGAAGTCTGCAAATATTGTTCAACGTTTTACTTTTTGGTCAAATGCAAAACTACCTCTTTTTCTGTGCAGACTTCCCTGAAAGTCTACTTTCCGATTTCCAAATGCAAAACTACCCTTACGTTTTTGCAGACTTCTAGGGAAGTCTACACAAAAAGGTCAAACAAGTGGTCAAATACAAAACTAACCCCGTCTACGTGGCACTGTTTTTTTTGTTTCCAAAGGAATCATGCAGACTTCCCTGGAAGTCTACTTCATATTTTTTTCATAAATGGTCAAATGCAAATCTGCCCTCTTTTTTGACTTGCAGACTTCCTGGAAGTCTACACGAAAAAAAAGTTAGTTTACAATCCCGAAGGTACACCGATCAGTGATTTTGCGGGCTGATTTCCCATCGTTATAGAAGGTCCCACGAAACGATTAACATACCGTTGGAAAGCCCCGACTCTCAGCTTTCTATTGATACCAAGTTCATTTCCATCTGAATTTCGAGTAGAAATTTATCATTGTTTCTGTACACTGCGATATTCTAGATCTAAAATTTTGATTTTGTAAATTTCGATTCTTTTTCATACGTTGAGCTCGTATTTTGCATCCTCCACCACCGGAACTTGGAAATCTAACCGATATTGAAGAATTCACGGTGTCGTAAAGAAAGATTTGTGAAAAATCAACACGTTTTGATAAATTATGGATGAAATTGTAGATGGGAAGAAAGGAAATAAGTAATAAGGATTATGGAAGAGCATTAAGAGCTCGAAAATTAGTTGTTGAGCCATTATTAGCTCGAAATTGGTTGTTCATGGTGGTTGAAAAATTGAAGAAAATGGTATTACTGTAAATAGTTTGATTTCTGTAGGATTGTTGAGACTTTTCATCTTTGATTGGAAGTCTACATAACGAAAAATGAAGTCTACGTAATGGCAGTTTTGTAAATAAATGGATTGTTTAGTGGCAAAGACTCAAAAATAGAAGAGAGAGAAAGAGGCGCGTAGTTTTGCATTTGACCAAGAAAAATGGTGTAGTTCAGAAAAGTTCCCATATAAATATGTATTGCTCTTCTTTTTCTCTTTCCCAAGCAAAATTAAAAGTTTGTTGCGAAGCTAGACTAATTTACAAAACAATTTTGATTAATTGACAATAACATATTTTATTTTGAGATCTACTTTTCTATATTTCATTGATTTTTTTTCATGGAGAGTAATGTTTAACATAATTATTGTTGTTTTATAGGAGAGTGAGTCATAAGGTACAAATAGATGCCTAATTTTTTGGATTAAAAATTATGAAATTAATGTGAAAGAATAAAATTTCACTTATTCCACAAAGAAAAATATCCCTCTGCAATTTTGTTGTGGAATAAACATTATAGGTTTATTCCATTATTCTTTTTATTAATTCCAAAACATAATTTCTAGGATCATTGCTATGGAGAGTGATCCTAATTTTCCTCATCCACCTGATGATAATATTACTTTGAAAATTCTTGATATGTATTATATTGTGGATTTCTTTGTCCATACATACAAAGGTGATCGTTATCACCTAAATATGTTCTGTAACGGGCCACAAAAAAAATATATAAAGAAATGTTTAAGTTTGTTAAGAAAATAGATCTTTTATCCTAATTTATGTCTCTTTATTTTCCAGTTTTGTTTTTTTTAGGTTTATTTAGATTATATTTTGTTTTGATTTTTATTTAAATTTGTAGTAAATTAGTTTTAACAATAATAAATAATTATTTTTTTATGAATGGATGAGGGATATTCTTCATATTATTATTGAAAACATGAAACTTATAACGAGACTCGTCTTAGTTGAAAATACCCATTGATATCCTCACTTAAGATTGAATCAACGTCATTTGGAACAAAATTCAAGCATCAAAACCAAACGGTAACGAGAACCCATAGGTCGCTAATCCATCCGTAAAGCAATTAGCTTCCCTATACACATGAACAACTCGGACTATGCAATCCTGCGATAAAAAGGCATGGCACAAGCGTACCAGGAAAGACAAAGGATGTGACCACAAATCTCTGTGGTGAGAAAACCAACCACCATCTCCGAAACCACCTCAAGCTCCACTCGATTAACTCGTTTCTCCCAAGCAATACACAAACAATAGTATACTCCCCATATCTCTGCTAACGGCACGGAGCATCGCCCAATATTCAACGCAAACCACCACACCAGCTTAAAGCCTCATCGCGTAACACTCTGCATGTCGTAGCCGGTCTTAGATTACCTTAGGACGCAACATATGTATTCAATTTGTACCAACCCGACTGCGATAATTCTCACCTAACACTCCTCTCCACCCTTACCTCCATCTCCTACAGTGACTTGATCTTCGAATTTGCGACTGTAACCTACTTATCCTAATCCTTAATAAATCTCACTCGATCCTTCTAAATTTACGTATCTCCAAACACATTACCACAATGCCACTCCCATGCCTACACACGGCCACAACAAAGATCATACCCCACAGACCATCTCTACATTCCCTTATACCCATTCAAACAAAGTTTTCGTTTTCATGTAATTATCAAATACAAATTTTTGATAATTTACATTATAATTTAAAATTAAGATATTTAACCGGGCAATTCTCAAAAATATCACTAAAAAAAGTTTTTTTCCAAAAATACCGCCAATTTTCAAAAGTTCTAAAACTACAATTTTTTTCCAAAAGTTCCTAAAATACACAAAATTAAAACTAACTTTAAATATTCAAAACTAAAATCATAAACCCCAAACCTAAATCATATCCCCTAAAACTATATTCTAATTACACAATAGTTAACCCAAACCCAAAAATTTAAATTCTAAGCTCTTGAAAATTAATTTTTGATGTTGTGGTATTTTTAGAACTTTTGAAAATTAATGGTATTTTTGGAACTTTTAGTGGTACTTATGGAACTTTTGAAAATTGGTGGTATTTTTGGAAAAAAAAAAAAATTTGTTGGTATTTTGAATTTCTCTATTTAGTATTTACCCATAATTTTTTCTTTATGATTTAGAAAAAGTGGTACTAACCATAAGTTTTTCTCTATAAAACGCAACTTTCGTCTAGAGATTTTTCCTTTGATTCTGTCTTGAACACAAAGTTATATACAAATCTGATTCACCAGAAAATTCCCAACTCCGATCAAAGATGAGTAGAGGAAGTGGCGCTGGTTACGATCGTCACATCACTATCTTCTCACCCGAAGGTCGTCTCTTTCAGGTCGGTAAGTACTTGTCACTCAAACTCTCACTATCTTCGATTCGATTTCACTCTGTGAAAAAAACTGAATTGAGCAGAGTACGCGTTCAAGGCCGTGAAAACATCTGGTATCACTTCCATCGGAGTCCGAGGGAAGGATTCGGTTTGCGTCGTTACCCAGAAAAAGTTCCGGTGAGTCGATTCACTGGATCTTGTGTAATTGCGGCGATTCAATAGGTTTTTAGTCGAATTAGGGTATTGATGGGTTTTGGTATTTGGTTGTACAGGACAAGCTTTTAGATGAGTCTAGCGTTACGCATCTTTTTCCGATTACCAAGTACATTGGATTGGTAGCTACTGGGATTACAGGTTTGTTTATGAGATTTTGGTTGATCAAGCACTAGAGATTATAGAGTTGCACTTTTCAAAAGCCTTGTGCACATTCATTACTCTATAATGTTAAATTTCCAGCTGATGCAAGATCTTTGGTCCAACAAGCAAGGAATGAAGCAGCTGAATTTCGATTTTGCTACGGATACGAGATGCCTGTGGACATTCTTGCTAAATGGTATAGTTAGTCGTCTCTTATATCCCATCTTTTCTAAGTTCTGGCTAGTATTGAACTCAAGTTGTTGCTCACAGGATCGCGGACAAGTCACAGGTGTACACTCAACATGCTTACATGAGACCCCTTGGAGTTGGTAAGTCTGCTATATCTTTCTTTGCTATACATTAACGCGTACATGTGATTTATTAGTTGACGAAGGGATTGTTCTTGTTGTCTCTCTTTGTGAAGTTGCTATGGTTTTGGGCGTTGATGAGGAGAATGGGCCTTTACTTTACAAGTGTGACCCAGCTGGACATTTTTACGGTCACAAGGTATCACTACTCTTATTTTATGCTTTAACTAAACCCTGTCTTCTCATGCTTACTGTTTTGACTGGTGGCTGCATCTAGATTTGTTGATAAGATATCTAGATATTCTTACAAGCATATTGACATACACTACTTAGTACATACTGTTTGTCATTAACATAGATGGAAATGCCTCAGACTTATTGTCTTTGTGGTAATGATAAATGTAAATAGGAGTGGGTTGGGTCATATTTGTGGAGCCGTTTGGGCTATGTAACATTACCCTTACTATCACTTTGGTTATTTGTATCTGGTTGCTTCTTGGTTCATTCTTCGTCGAAGATTTACTGAGAAGAATAATAAAGGAAACATATTCAAATCTATATTGGTTCATTTGTAGTTCGTAGGAAATGTACACTGCCATTTTGCAATTGAATGTTATGTATTGAAAGTCAAGTCTTGTGTACATGCAATGTTATTCTGTCTCAAGACTCGTGGATACTTCATGTCAAAGTTTCATGTTATATTAAAAGCAGCTACTATATAAGTAAATACATTCATGCAGGCAACTAGTGCTGGTATGAAGGAACAAGAAGCAGTCAATTTTTTGGAGAAGAAAATGAAAGAAAACCCAGCTTTCACATATGATGAAACCGTGCAGGTAATTATTTGCATAAACTTTCATATACATTTGTTGTTTATGATGTAATGTGGTTGGTAGCATATTATTATCTTCCGTGTGATCCATTGCCCCGTTCTTTCGTAGATAAGATAAGAGAAGAGTCTTTGAAGTGGAATTTAGAATTCTTCTATAATTATTGATGCACACGCCAAATGCAGATTGTTCCTCACTTTTGAGTTTTTAATACTTTTTGTAGACTGCTATATCCGCTTTGCAATCTGTTCTTCAAGAAGACTTCAAGGCTACTGAGATTGAGGTATACAAATCTTTTCTCTGTATACCCCCATATGGTCAATGATTTATTTGTGGGTTGAAAACCGGTTGGTGGAATGATAGGTTGGAGTGGTGAGAGCAGAGAACCCGGTATTCCGTGCATTGACAACCGAGGAGATTGAGGAGCATTTGACAGCCATTAGTGAACGAGACTGATTGATTTTAGTTAAAGTTGAACTGTGTTTGCTTTGATTTACTTTCTCTGATATTCCGCTAAGTGACCACTCTTTATCAATCTTTTTGGCAAGCTTGGAAAAGGCACTCTAAAGGCTTATTCAATAACTCACATAATAACTCAAAAATTTTATATTCTGCGTTGTTATGAGATGCAATCTTAGAGCATGTACAACAAGGGTCTCTAAATGGGTCTCTCACTAATAAAAATAAACATAAATAATTAAAAAATAGGAGAGAATGAGTTGAGTTTCTCAGACCTTCCCACCGGTAATATTCTAAGAGCATCATCATCGCCAGTCTCTTCAATTTCTGTATCTAATTAGTATAATAATAGTATATTATTATTATTTTAAAACTAACTAATAAATATAATTAAATAATAAGACTGAACCAATTACATGAAAACATGTGGCACAATAAGTTTATATACGGTTTCTAGAATATGTCCATGAAGAGACTCATAAGTGTCTCTCTCCTTCTTTTCTAATTTTTTTGCATTTGTTTAATTTCTGCATACGGCGGAAGAGACTTCCGTTAAAGATGCTCTAAGAGTATCATCTAATTTTAAAAAATGAAAATAATTAAAAAAACACACTATTCAGTGATTTTTGCGTTGAGCGGTCTCAGTAGGGAGAGCTTCTTGAGACGGTATCAAACGAACACATGTCGCTATCGTAGTGGACCTCAAAAAGTGAAAAAAAATTACGATTGAAACAAACTAAAGACGGAAATTGAAGTAAACCCAGAAGCAAAAGAAACTAGATTTGAAGTTTATACCTAGTGAAAAACATCTCTTCTTCTTCGATTTTAGATTGCACAATCAAAATCGAAAACCCTAAATAAATAACGGATCTGAATTTAACCCAGAATCTGGAGAGAAAGCGAAGAAAAGAAAATCACTAAAAAGTTAGAGCGATTAGAGAATCACACGAGCTGTGAATTGAAGAAAGTGTTTGATTTCACAAGCTTGCTCTTCATCCTATATATATTAATTGAGGAGACACTAAAACCTCAAAATCCTAGGTGTCACTCTTAGAGTGTTAACATTCTAAGAGTGTTAAAAAATCTTATGTGTCATGCTAAGAGTGTTTTAAGGGTTAATTAATATTATATAAAAAATAAAATATAATAACACATTTCCATGTTAATATTGTAAACCTTATTCAGTTATATACTTTTACCAAATTTGGCCGGAACAATATAAGGTAATTACTTGGCCGGAACAATACTTTCCATAATTAAAAAAAACATTTACTTACTAACAATCATATGTTTTCCGAAAATATTGCATTAATTTTTCGATCATATGCTAAAATTACTTACTTGCTAGATTTTCAATCTTAAAATATTGCATTAATTTTAAATATCATTCCGAAATAAATATTTATATATAACTTTATTTCTTTTTCAAACCTAACATAAGACTACAATCACCACTTACCTATATATATAAGCTAACAAACAAAATAACACATATTTAACACACTTTTTTCCGGTATGAGAATTTTTTTCCCTTTGTTTTTGATGTGTTAATATTGTTTTTAATAAATATTAATCTACTATCTTACATGTGGTTATAGGAAAAGTTATATCATTGCCACTATGAAAAAGTCAAATGATCTTAAAGATTGTGGTTCTACGATCAACAATGGTGTGTGTAAGTAATTGTTCAAATTAGATTAGCTTATATATAATCACATAAATGGATTATTCATATGTCAAGAATGTATTAATTTTTTTCTCCATCTCTTAATGTAGATGTGTGCGACCAAACCGATGCTACAAAGTACTTATTTGAGTATATTCAAAAAGGACAAGATCAATAACACCCACAACCGAGAAAAGTGAGATTGCTAAAGATGGCAAACACGATGAAAAGGATGTTCAAGCTAAAGGCCACAAATCTTTGCTCCACGATTGGAGGAAATACAATACGCAACTCTTTTTCAAGACAAATACTCTATGCAATTTGTGTGGTCCAAAAATACGAAAAATTGGACACCGAGGCAGAAAACTTCTGAAGATGGAATCCTATTTATTTATGAGTAAAAAATTAAAATTTTCTATTTTTGTCAACTCATTGATTCAAAAGTTATTTTTCATTTGGAAGATTAAATTATTGTTACAAGAATTAACGTATTATCTTTTCTTCTATACTATGAATCATTTGCAAAGCAAAGAAGTAACAGATTTAAAAAATGTAACAAATTAAAAATTAAAGAAACTATATGTGGGCCTATGAATATGTTGACAAAATAATACCTCTACGTGTAAAAAATTTATCTCATTTTTTTACATGTAAAATTATGGGTTAAAGATATTATTTGAATGTAAAATTTATTGTATTAATGACACTTAAATTTATGGGTTTCTTTGTTATATTGGACGACGAACCTGCAGTCGAAAGAAAAGAAGCAGGAGATGCACTAGATCAAAACTCTGCATCAAAGAGTTCACATACGTTTTTTGGCTTTTAATTGATTTTGCTTTAGTTTATTGTTTTTTGGTGTTGGTTTTTTAGTTATTATTGAACCTATCTAAGTTACACATTTGATTAATCCTTTTTAATAGACGGTTCGAGAACAAAGCTTTGAAACTATTTATTGTCTACATATTTTAGATAAAAAATCATATATTTTTTATCTACTACATATAATATAATCATGCGCCAAGCGCAGGTCAAAATCTAGTTTTAGTTTACGAGGAAGACTATACACGTTTTAGTAATGGGCTTTGTTCAATAGGTTTGTAATTGGGTCTCATATTAAGCCCAAATTTGTATTAAATAACATTCATAAATATGAGATTCTGAGTATCACCATTCAATTAGCAAAACATAAGTGAGTATCAATCACTAAATCAAACACTAAATTAATATTAAAATATGTTTTGTGATACTCAAAGAATATCATCTATGTGCATGCTCTTAAATCTGTCATTTGAGAGACCCATCTTCACCATTTGAGAGACTCCATATACACTTGCTTTCTTATAATTGGTTCAAAACATTTTTAATAATTTAAAATTTACTAAAATCATTGAAAGAATCTACTTAAGAGACTTAAAGACTGTTCCACTTATAAATGGTCTAATACAGTAGTGGTGAATTATGTGAATATTATTTTTATGGCCAAAATAAAGTGTATACCATAATTTTATGGTCAAACTGAAAAATAAGCTGAAGTCAATGCAATGGAACTATGAAAATTCTCGAAAATACCCCTTAAATGATCATCGCATCCACAAGATATGATAGATATGTGTGTATATATGGGATTATTAAAGAGATTCTCCTATATCTATCATATCTCTAATTGAGATCATCATCTCTATCATATCTCTCTAATTTCTTTAATTCCTTATGCTTCCTCTTAAGTCAATATCCCACATTAAATGTCTCATACCTAGCTCTCTCCTTGTATAAATAGGACTCTCTTGTAATGTAAAAAATATAACTTTCAATATACATTTACAGGGATTAGCTTGTGTGTCCCATGAAGGAATTTTCGGTCTATAAGAAATCAACATGTTTACTTGTTTATTTTAATTTCAAAATTGTGATGGCTATAATATAATTATTTGGCAAATTATCCATTGTTTCGGAGTCGCATCCTCTCTAACATTAAAAATAAAAAGGTGATTTCGAAAACTAATCATTAAAATGAACTATATGTACAACTTGTAGGTTCGTGACAAGCATTAGCATCATAATGATGACTTTATCAAATTCCATCTACAAGACGTGTATGATGTAAATTTTCAATCGAAAAAATAAACATAAAATAGGGCAGAAGCGAGTGATCTCTAGGCTAACGCGTCTTTCTTAAGACCAAAGTTGTTACAACTTATGTAGCAAAAACAAATCATATTCAACGCTTTTGCTTGATGATTTGATTGGATCACACAATTAATGGAAAAAAAAACAAATAGAAAATCAATTTAATCCCCAAGAAAAGGGCCACTCTCAACAAACCAATCTAGAACCTTTTTTTTTGTGTGTTTTGGACGGCCTAAAAGACATAAATTATTTACATCTTATGTTAAGAAAAAAAAAACAAAAAAAAAACTAATGGACAAAAGAGAAACTCAGTACCGTTCCCCTCCGGCCTCGTTACGCATTTGAGAATTCAATCCGTTTCTCAAATTTAAGCGGTGGTTTCTTGCGGTGTGCGCAGAAGACCGCGAGTTGTAATGATTGCGAGTGTTTTGAAGGTTTGTTTGTCTTCCATCGGGGCTTGGCCTGATGGGAGAGGGAGAGACCGTGTAAGTGAATGTCCCAATAGGAATATCGTCTTTGTAATCCATAATGTCTTGGAGGATTGACACAACTGTGCTTATGCATGGCCTGTTCTTTGGTCGGTAGCTTAGGCACTGGTAAGCCAAAACAGCTGCCTTTCGTGCTCCCGTCTCTGAGTACTGACCTTCAAGCCTTGGGTCCATTATTCTCCCTATTTTGCGTGGCTCGTTGAGCATTGGACGAGCCCACTCAACGAGGTTCTGTTCCCTTGTTGATCTCTTTTTGTCCACTGATCTTCGACCCGTCAATAGCTCAAGCAACACTACCCCAAAGCTGTACACATCACTCTTTGCAGTTAAATGACCTGTCATTACATACTCTGGTGCCGCGTACCCTTGCGTGCCCATCACCCGTGTTGATACGTGCGTTTCGTCGCCCTCTGGTCCGTCCTTCGCTAAGCCAAAGTCTGAGAGTTTCGCTGTGTAATCCTATTACAAAAATCAAAAGATTAGAATTCCATTTAAATCCAACAATATTAGACTTTGAATGGTGACAACGGATTCACGCTACAAATTTTTTTATCCAACTTAATGCGGATAGACGGAGAAAAAACATGTCCCACTACAAATCGATTAGGATCTGACATCGGAATCAACATTTATTACCATATTAATGATCTGACATTACTATCTCTTTATCATTGCCAATTAGTTTTGACCTCAACCTAATAATTACTCATAAATTACCCACAATCCGCTCTAAAAATAAAACGGCCTAGCTTGCTTGTTCCGTTGTTTCAAAACCTTAAGACCAATAGAGAAATATTTTGAGACTTGATTGCTTACAGAATCTAACAAGACATTGGAGGCCTTGAAATCGCGATAGATGACCGGTTTCTCGGCTTCATGCAGAAATTGCAAACCCTTTGCAGCTCCATGAGCGATCTTCATCCTCGTTGACCATGGTAGCGATACAGAATACCCTACAAATTAAACCATTTCCATCAATCTCCATTTTAAACAAGGAACCAATCATTTGATGGTTATAATCAGCAGTCAAAACTCACTTCTAAAGAGTTGAGACTCCAAACTACCGCGAGGCATGAACTCATAGACCAGAAGTCTATGTTCTTCCTCACAGCAATATCCGATCAGCTTCACCAGATTCGGGTGCTTTAGTTGCCCTAGAAATACAACCTCCGTCTGAAAATTTTGCATTAAAGCATATAGAATCGATGTTTTTGTGTCCTAAATGCAATAAAATATAAAAGAAACGAGTGTACGGACCAGCCACTCTCGGTGACCTTGAAGGCCATCAAGATCGAGCAGTTTAACGGCGACGGGCTGAGCCTTAAGACCAAGACGGAGCCTGTCGTCGATGAAACCCTTGTGAACAGGACCGAACCCTCCTTCACCGAGGAAGTTACTGGAAGAGAAGCTTTGTGTGATAACTTTGAGCTCAGCTTGTGTAAACTCGTGGAGGTCCGAGCCGGCTAGAGAGATTGAGAGATCTTCGGACAAGGTCGTGGAACTTGGATCGCTTATGTCTAGAATGGACAATCTAAGAGACGATTTCTGTTTGGTTATTACACCACCATCTTGATCTTTCTTTGCCTTTTTTGATGGATAAATGTTGTCCAGATCTTGGAAACACATAGCTATTAATGATCTCCAAGATAATTTCTTCTTCACGGCCATTGTTTTTTTTTTTGGTTTCTTTTTTTTTTGGTTTTTGGTTTGTAAAGGGAAGAAATTATCAACAGCTTATAAAGGAGAAGAGGAGAGACTAAGACTTTTACATTATTTTCAAATTCACATTAACCAACTACTACGCTTCTTTCCTCAAAAAGTTTTCTTACCGAAAAGGCAAAAACAAAAGTGTTTTCATTCATTTTTATTATAGAAAGAGGGCTACGACTTTGTAAAGGTGAGTTTATACTTCTTTCTTAGTTTTAACCGAGATTGACATTGTCATTTATTTCATTTTAAGACGACCGAGTTTAATAGTCGTGAGTGGATGACACAAAGTCGCAACTGTTGAAGAAAATGACACGTTTACCCTTTTTCTGTCGAGTGAGTAGAGACTTCTTTGTCATTTTCATGCAATGGTAGTTTGAATATTAAATTCAGATAGTGGTTCTCTATAGAAAAATAAACCAAAAACATATGGTTCGGGAATCATTTGGCTGACTAGAAATCTAATGGATAAGGATTTGATCAAGGAGACAATTATTTAGGTAGGCATTATTTGGTTACTCTTCTATAGTATAATCCCCTTTCACTTTTGTGAATCAGAAAAAAGAATTTATGAGGTTTCCATGAACTAAAAATCTAGTTCAAATTTATACTCCCTCCGTTTCAATGTAAGTATCGTTTTAAGGTTAATTTTGTGTTTTAAAATAAGTCATTTTCTAGTTTCAATACAATTTTTTAATGTAAAATACTTAATTTATCCCTAAATCTAACCAATAGTAGGATAAAATACCAATAATCAAACTATTTATTAGGGGTATAATAGAGTTTTTAATATATTTTTTTAAATTTGTGTGAAAAGTATCAAAACGACGCTTAAATTAAAATGAAGAGAGTATTCAAGCACAAACTAAAAAATGGTTGGATAAGCAGTTATTGAACAGAACCTGTTGGGACGTGGATCAACAAATTTCAATTTTTAACAGATTTTTATAGTAGATGTTTTTATAATAAAGTTATTTTTGTCACAAAAGTATTTAAATGTAAAATTTATGATCAATTATATTTTGTTATTTTTCGTTAAACTAAAGTCATATGTTTTTTGGTTTCTTCAATTCTAGTTATGTAGATCAGTAGATGCGACGATGTAAGAAACATATAAAAATTATAAAAGGTTAGCTAAAGATAAAAGTGTCATATTCATCTAGAAGGGGAAGATTACAATAATTGAAATGAGACTCAAAACATTCTAGAAGAACTTGTGCAGCCTCAAGATATTAAGCTATTGTCAAGAACTCAAGATTAAGAATCAAATGGGAAATATCCATTTCATTTGATTGGTGGAACTGAAATATACAAAGTGAGTCAGTCAGGCTTCTAGAAGAGTTTCTAAATAATTATACAAATTATGTCATCTTTTTATAGAGGAAACGAATAAAATGTGAAAGCGATTGGAGGTGAAAAGGTCGTCGACGCGTTGGTGAGGAATGAGACATTTTCATGCTCGAACATAAACTTAAGTTGTGTGAGTTGACATTTTCTTGCTTCGACTTTTTTAGTAATTCGATTTTTAAATGAAGCGATGATTCAAGAAACTAACTAATTTCGGTTTAAATTAATGTATATTGATTTTGTAGGATGACTATGTTTCAATTTGATAAGTCTAATAAATTTTCATGACAGTTTTTTTTTTCTTTATATGCTCATATGCACCAAACTAAAAACAAAATATGTCATAAACTATAAATATGCTAATTTGTGTGACAGTTTTTCGTTTAACGGTAACGAGTAGGTGAATTTGTATTAAGATCAATTAAATAAATCACAATTCAACTCAAACCGAGAAGGAAAAACCGATCTACTTGCAAATAGAAAAGAAAAAACCAAAACCAAAACCAAAATCAAACAACAAAACGACTCAAATCCATTAAACAACTTTTCTCCTACGATCCATTTGGTTTCATGGGTTTTGTTGGATTGTGGCATAACATAAGTCTAAAAGAAACAGTAAATCATTGGTCCTTGTGATAGGTCAAGTTTATATGTTGTTAATTATACCTTTCTCTTCTTCTTCTTTTTTAACGCAACAAGAATTTTTCTGAATATAAATGGAATGATTGCTTGAATTTTCCATTGGAGTCATTGTTTTCGATTAGTCTTTTTTTTTTTCAACGTTTTCGATTAGTCTTATGTAGCATTCCTCTTATGTATTGTCTAATATTGTGATGTACTCTAGTTTATTGTATTGTGATCATCTTCTAAGGATTCATCTTATGTACTGGCCAAAACAAGTACTCGAAAACTAGTATAATACCAACACAATTCTATTTTGAATCTCTAGTATAATACCAAAACAAGCACTCGGAAACTTAATCGTGATTTCAAACTCCCACAATCAAAAACCCCCAAATGGAATCGCAAGAACCCTAAATAGACTTTATCAAAAAAAGAACCCTAAATAGAAGAGACAACAACGCTAATTGTTTTTGTGTTTTAGAAAACATTTGGGCAAAAGTTATTTGAATTATAAGCGGGTCAGGTCTAAACTGAATCGGGTCAGATATTTGAGTAAATCGGGTTTAATAAAATTTAACTACAATTTGACGCCAAAATCACTTTTTTTGCTTCAAAACCCCATTTTGATGTTCGCAACATGATTTTGCATACTTCGTGTATGTCGGTATGTTTCGTATATAACTTGGTGTGGTTTAAAACACATTTGTATACTTCGGGTAGTTTTCTACACATTATCCCATCTTTCGTGTAGCTTACAACCATTTTTCCAACAAAATATTGTTCATAGGTTTCGTTCCGGTTCGGTTTTGGTTTAAACCAAAAAGCCAAACACATACCGAATTAAACCGAAACCTAAACTACACTATAACCTACCCAGCCGACTTTTGATCTTCCCAAACCCAAACCCGACACTTAAACTTTGTACTTCGAAATTCAAAAACCAAAGCTCAATCATCACTTCGACATCCTCCACCTTCATCATCCTCTGTCGTTCGATCTCATGTTGGTATCTTTGATTTTGTTTTTAGATTGCAGATTCTC
Organism: Draba incana; assembly: GCA_963576765.1. Lineage (NCBI taxonomy): Eukaryota > Viridiplantae > Streptophyta > Magnoliopsida > Brassicales > Brassicaceae > Draba > Draba incana. The sequence goes on along the minus strand of OY755202.1, from coordinate 49,329,680 downwards.
TTCGTGCTTCTACTTTAAGAATTGAGATAATGTATATGAATTTTGCTATTTGTAATCTGGAATTTCTATTTAGGGAAATGAAATTATCAAATCGTGGATCTTGTTCTTGTCACAAATCTGATTTTTGAAATTTTTTAATTTCTGGGGGTTTTTCTCTGATTTTTGGTAATTAATGATGAAATTGAAACCGGTTTGATCCATTTATGCTCACAATTCAGTGGAAACGTTTGGTTTATGTCTGAATCTTGCTTAATTACTCACCAAATTTCGCATGTGGTCGTATTAATGTTCTAGAATTGCTTAAGTGTTCTCTCAATTTCACTATAATGTTTAGCTCATAATCTCTGAGCAATATATGCTTTATCACCTTTGATGTTTTGTTTTGTTTATGAATTTCTTTGGTCAGGTTAAAGGAAAGTTTTGTTCTTGGTATATAAAATTTGATTGGTTCTTGGCGGTTTGAAAGATTTGATTTATTTTGGTAAGTTGTTAATTGAAGACAAAACTCCATCGTATCTTCAAGTGTTCATCTTTACTCAAAACGAGAATTCTGTTTATGAAGACAAGATTTGGTCTTGTTTTGTTTGTGAAGGCTACGTTTATGAAGAATTATCTTTATGAAGAAATATGTTTATGAAGGCTACGTTTGGCGGTTTGAAAGATTTTATTTATTTCTTTGTCTTGTTTTGTTTATGAACCGAAACCGAAGCAATTCGGTCTATTATGGACCTCAAAATGTGACACTAAACCGAACCGAAACCGAAGTGAAACCAAACCGAACCGACCCATACCTCAATTCGTTTTATATATGGACTCATTTTAGCTACAACCGAAAAACGGAAAAAATCGAACAACTCAACCGAACCACAAAACCGAATGCCCACCCCTAATTAAAACTCGTTGTTTTTAATTTTTTCTTGTTGTAACGGTCAAGTGAAGAAGAGATAAGGTTGTTAGAGAGAGACTATCTGTAACAATTCCGGCGAGTTTAGCCGTATAGTGACTCCAATGAGAAATCGCCGGCAAGTTAGGAGCCGGAACTAAGCCCCAAAGCTCGAGTCACGGTGTTTTTACTTTTTATGCTCAAGCGAAACAACAAATAATTGCGTACATCGGATTTTGTGTTCGTTTGACTTGATTAGCTAAATCGAATTCAATTGGAGGTAATCGGAGGTAGATCGGAGGTAGATCGGAGAGGAATCAGAGCTCAATTCTTAACAGCGTTTATATTAAACGATGGCTTTGATTGGTTACTATTTATCCGAGTAGTATAACTTATACTATCTTTTGTGTAACCAATCAGTAAAACATCATTACAAAAGAAAATATCACTGGTTTTTTTATGTACTGTCATCTCTAATTATATTTGTACAACTTCCAATTATACTATCATTTTTGTAATGCTATTTGTACAATAAAAAACTTTGTAGTGTTATCAATCAGAGCCGAGATGACCAATGTGGACAATACAGTTTGCAGTCCCTAATCTTTTTTCACCAATGTCAACTCTAGTATCAATTGGAGAATCGAAATTTGAAGTCGAGTCTTTGATATTTTGAAGTTCTAAAGTGATTAAATAAAGGTAGCGGATTTGAATGGACCTCATTAAATTGGATAGGGCTTAAATGAACATCATCAGCCCTACTTTTCCTATCATATTATATAAAAGAGAAGTTAGTCGACGAGAGCGCGACACGTAAGCAAAATTATAATTTACAAGATCGTGACATGTGTCTAATATTGATGAGATGACATATGTTAATATTAAAACTAATTAGGAAAAAATAAATAAATAATAGAAAATTAACAATGCAATTCTTTAGTAACTAACCAAATTGTAAAAAAAGAAAATTTTTAATAGTTAGAACTAATTAGAATAACAAGAAAATTTCTAATATAGTATAAACTATAGTGCAAACTAATTATAAAAAACAATTTAAGAGAATCAAAGTCGAAAAAAAAGAAAAAATTGAAATTAAAAATTGAAAACAATAACTTAAAGACAGTATAAATTGTAGGAAAAAAACATTGAGAGAATGAATGAAAAAGATGAATGATAAAAAAAAGAAAATATATAAAAAGAAAAAATAATTATTAGAAGGGTATGAAAATCTAAAATTAAAAATTTAAGATATGCATAACCATTTCAAAAATTGTATAAATCTATAAGCATATTTTTCAATATAATTATAGAGAACCATAAAAAACAAAAAAATTGACTTAGAAAATATTGGTACTTTCAATATTTAAAAAAGAGAAGGAAATTATATAAGTTAAAAAGATAATAACAATATATACTATTAAAATAATTTATAAGTATGATGAGATCATTTAAATGAAGTTTATTAAGTCTTAATTTTGACTCTACATTATTTGGAGAATATATATTCATCATGGGTATGAATATAGTAATTTGGTTTCTTTGTTATTAAAAATATGAATTGAATTACATTTATATATTTTTGGATCTTTGTTATATATTTACATTCAATATTGATGGTTACTATTTGAAAATAAATATATTTATTTACAACTTTGTTAACTACCTAAATTTGACAACTGAATAAATTATATTATCTAAATAACTGGTTAAAATTTTATAGTAAAATAATTATTTATGATACAACATATTTCTATATTATGATTACTTATCATTTTTTTTCTTCTTTAATTTGTTTTTTGTATTTACATATACAAAGAGTTAGTTTTTATTTCTTGACGTGCTTTTGTTAGCTATGAATATGTGTTTGAATCGAAAAATGTTCTATTGGATTGTTATTTAATTTATTTAAGATATTAAAGTTAATGTAGTAATAATATTAATTTAAGTAATTAATTACATTTGACAAAAAAAAATTAATTAATTAATTAATTAATTAATTATTTTAGTGTAAACCTTAAAATATTATATAGATTTTTGAAAATGAGCTTCTAAATCATCAGCGTAAATCACACGAGTCTGATGTCAAGTAAAATAATACTTTCTTTCATAACAAAATATCAAATTTTCCGATAAATTAATACATAAAACTACAATATCATTCAGGTTTTTAATATAGAAGATTTTCTCAAATAGCACATGTCCTCTATCTCTATTGCTTCTGTTTTTTGAAGTCGTTATCATTTTTCTTCTTCTTTTTTCACATTCATTATCACATCTATATAAACTCGTTATATATAGCACAACTTCATCTATATATACACCAATTATTAACAAGAATTAACAACAATAAATAAACACAGATTTAAGATTGAAACGACAACGACAATCAAAACAATTACGTTATCACAAACATGTCAAAGCTCATCCTTATCCTCGCCGTTCAAATCTTCCTCCTCGCCGCCTTTGCCTCCGCCGGAGACTTCGCAAGAACAATGAACCGGAAACGCCTCCACAAGAAGGAGAAACTCACACATCTCCGAGTCTATTGGCACGAAATCCTAAGCGGTCGAAACCCTAGCTCCATCATGATCCAACCGGCGGTTGCAAACTCACCAACCTCCTTCGGATCCATCACAATGATGGACAACAAACTAACATTTGATGTGTCGATCAACTCTACTGTGGTGGGTCAGTAACAAGGCTTTTACGCAGTAGCGGCTCAACGTGAGCTAGGTTTCTTGATGGCGATGAATTTTGCTTTCAAGACCGGGAAGTACGATGGGAGTACGATCACAATTCTTGGCCGGAACACGGTGTTTTCGAAGGTTAGGGAAATGCTGGTGGTCGGAGGAAGTGGAGTTTTCCGGTTCACTAGAGGTTATGTCAAGGCTCGGACCATGTGGTTTGATCAAAAGTCAGAAGATGCTACTGTTGACACTACAAGAAAACAGCGAGATTCCTACGGAAATATCCGTCAGAAGTCTGTCGGAAAACGCTTATTCCGACAGATTTCCGACGGTTTTGTCTGTCGTTTCTATCTTGTCGGAAATGGAAATTCTGTCGGAAATCCGTCACAAATTTCCGACAGATTTTCGACGGCTATATTTCCGACGGAATTCCGACATCCCGTCGGAGTCCGGCGAGACGTCGGAATTCCGTCGGAAATACTACTGTCGGAAATCCGTCGGTTTGTTTCCGACTAATTTCCGACGAGTTCCGATTACATGTAAACCGACGACTTTCCGACAGATTTCCGACGTATTTATTTCCGACGGATTTCCGACTGTTTAATTTCCGACAGCTTTCCGACGGATCAATTTCCGACGTATTCGTATAAATTATTAAAAATAATAATTAATTAAATAATAATTAATTTAATATAAATTTAAAATTTAAAATTTGAATTATTTAAATAAAAATAATATTAAAAGTAGAAATTAAAATAAAATTAAAAGTAGAAATAAAAAGTAATATTGTTTTACAAAAACGTTGAAAATAAAAATCTAAATGGTGGGCCCCGGAAAATCTGGGTTGCGGCCCAAGTACTCCATCATCCGTTGCATCATCTCCCTGTCCTTGTCCCGCTTGGCTCTCTCCTTTTCCCGCTCGGCTTCTAGGGCGGCTTGTGCATCTCGTATCTTTTGGACCGTCGTCTTCAAACCTTCAATTTCGACGTCCTTTTCCTTCATCTGGGCTCTCAGGTCGGATGTCTCGCTGTAGTAACTAGAAGACCCCGATGATCCCGCATCGTCGGGAAGACCATAAAGCCGCCCTTTGCTCTGCGGAGCAACCTGCGAAACAAATTAAATTGTAAATAAAAAAGAATTGAAAACTATTTTAAATTTTACATACCTTTAAGACGAATTGGTTGATGATGTCGTACGGGGCTTGGGTGATGGGAGGGGTTCCTTCAACGGATGGCTGAGACATAATGTACTCCTCTTCCATTCTTTGGACGCTCTCCTGAATCTCCCGAGCTACCTGATCCTGGACAACACCATTCTTGTCGGTGTGTGTCGCTAGCAGAAGTTCCAAGTTGTTGGGATCCCGACCCAACTTCTTAGCCTGCAGTTGTTAGATATTTATTTAATAATATAAATGTATAAAACAAAAAAAAAATTAATAAAAATGAAGACGTACATAAAAAACTTACCATATCCCTAGCTTTTGTCTTCTTGCTGGTAGCTCCAAGGTTGTGGGTGGAAGGTCCCCTGCCGTTGCGCTGGCTGTTCCGGTTGCTAGAGTGATATGTAGAGGTGTCCTTGGTAGCCTCTAGTTGCCAATAGGCGATGAACTCGTTCCACAAGTCCGGCTTCTGAACCATCTTCTTTGGCACCTCACCGTGTAGCCACTTATCCTTCCACTCGAACACCTTCTTCGAGTAGTGCAGTGCTGCATAAGAGTCGAATTCCCGCCTGACCAGAGCGGTCATGTGTGGGTCCCACCTAAATTATTGCTGCAAAAAGAAAAATTAAATATAAATAATAATAATTTAAATGAAAGTAAAAATTGTGAAAAAGATGACTTACCGCAAATTGGCGAAACCACATATCTTGATCTTCTAGTGGCATGGCGGTGTACGTCGCATAAGGACGGCTGAGCATAGAGTTTTCCATCTTGTTGAGGGACTTCGAAATCCCGCTGCGAAAATCACCAAACCTACGGGAAAAAATGTAACATTAGTCGTAATTAAATTAAATTTGTTAAAAAAAAACAGAAATGAAACAAAAAACTTACCATCTGTCTCTACCGAGCTGGTCTGGATGGAGTCTAGTCAACCTCTCTCGTCCAGGAAGACCCATGAAGTCCTCGACGCTAATCTGTGACGGTGCTGTGGTGGCTGCTGGTGTCACCGGCGTCTCTACAGGTGTAGAGGACGGTGTAGGTGTAGACGTCGAAGTCGAATGAGCTCTACTCACACGACGACGACGATGTTGGCCGCTGCCAGATGCAGTGGCGAAACCACCGTAATCCCTAGATTTATATGATAATATATTTTAAATATATGAAAAATCTATAATTATAAAAATATAATGGTTTAAAAAAACATTGTTTTAAATTTCCAAAATTCTCAAATTTAAATTTCCAAAATTGTAAAATTTAAAATTCTGTGGTGGAATTTAAAATTTAAATTTCCAAAATTCTAAAATTTAAAATTTAAAGTTTTATAAGGTTTTTAAATAGTGTTATAAGGTTTTTGTAAAGTTTTATAAGATTTTTAAATAGTTTTATAAGGTTTTTAAATATTTTTATAAGGTTTTTCTGTCTTTGGGATTAAACAGATATTCGTCATATTTAATCTTTTATCAAAACATCCTGTCTGGAGAAAGTCATTAACAAGAAGAAGAACATCCCCCTTAATTATATCCCATGAATGTTGGAAGAATAATGCTGTCATCCCATCCGGGCCCGGCGCCTTTTCAGGATGCATCATAAACAACGCCTTCCGAACCTCTTCTTCTGTCGCCCGTCCCGTAAGTAAATCATTTATCTGAGGTGTAATCGATGTATGGACCTCTTCCAATACTTCCGTAAATTCAGATGGGGACGTAGTTTGAAATAACTCTTCAAAATAATTAACTGCCACTTGTTGGACCTCGTCCTCAGAAGTAACCCAAGTACCCGCAGAGTTATGCAGTCCTATAATCCAATTTTGTGCCTTGGGTGTTATGCAGTTATATATTTTTAAACAATCTTATAAACCTTTTAAAAACTTTCCTAAATCTAATTGTTTAAAATTCTTTAAAATATAGATATAAATTCAAAAATTAAGTCATTATCTTTAAATTTACAATTATTTCGATATTCTAAAATTCTTAAGTAATTGTTACATAATTTAAAATTCTAAAAAATTAAAATTCTAAAATTTTAAATTAATCGTTATAATTGTTTAAAAATTAGTAAAACTTGCTAACAATTTTCTAAAAATTTATGGAAAAAATAATTTCCCTAAATCAATTTCCCTCATTTTTCCTAATCATAAATCTAATTTTTCATAACAATTTAAAAACCCTAACAATTTCATAACAATTTAAAAACCCTAACAATTTAGTAAAAATTAGTAAAAATACTAACAATTTAGTAACAATTTCATAAAATTAGTAACAATTTCCAAATTTCATAATATAACTTCCCAAACCCTAAATCTAACCCTAATCCTAAATTCACAAACCCTAAATTCACAAACTAATTTATATTAAATCTAACCAAAATCAACAAGAAATTTGAGGATACTTACAAATGGGATGGAAATTCCGCCATTTATACGTAATCCGGCGAAGAAGAGGCGAATTCCGGCGAGGAGGAGGCGATTTCCGGCCAGGAGGAAGACGGTCGTGGGCGATTTCCGGCGAAGACAAGGCGAGAAGGAGGAGGCTCGTGGGAGATTAGGGTGTGGGTGATTTGCGGCGTGAATCGGCGGTTTTCCGGCGTGAATCGACAGATCGGAAGTGATTTCCGGCGAGGAGGCGATTTGAGAGTTTTTTGAGAGAAGAGGAAGTGTTCGTCGGGGAAGAAGAAGGTGTTTTATTCCCAGAATTTCCGACAGCTTTAAATCTGTCGGAATTCCGTCGGAAATCCAAAAAAATTAAATGACCGCGTGTAATTGGACCGACTGATTTCGCGGTGTTTATTTTTCATTTCGCGGGTAAAAATTGGCAAATCCGTCTGAAATCTGTCGGAAATTTATACATTTTTCCGACAGATTTCCGACAGATATGTGGTTTTAGGGTATGAGAAATTTAAAAAATGTTTTTTTGTTGTTTTAGGGTTAAGGAATTGATTAAATTTAAGAAATGTTTTTTTGTTGTTTTTAGGTTAAGGAATTGAAGAAATTTAAGAAATGTTTATTAAATTTAAGAAATGTTTTTTTTGGAAATTAATGAATTAGCATTTAGGAAAAAATTGGTAATTTTTAAACAATATTTAGCATTGTTAACATTTTTTTTCAAATTGCTTATTTTGGAAAAATTGTTAGCATTTTGTACATATTTTTACCTGAAATTTCCAATTCCGTCTGAAATCTGTCGGAAAAATTTTCATTTTTCCGACAGATTTCCGACAGATATGTGGTTTTAGGGTATGAGAAATTTAAAAAATGTTTTTTTGTTGTTTTAGGGTTAAGGAATTGATTAAATTTAAGAAATATTTTTTTGTTGTTTTTAGGTTAAGGAATTGAAGAAATTTAAGAAATGTTTATTAAATTTAAGAAATGTTTTTTTTGGAAATTAATGAATTAGCATTTAGGAAAAAATTGGTAATTTTTAAACAATATTTAGCATTGTTAACATTTTTTTCCAAATTGCTTATTTTGGAAAAATTGTTAGCATTTTGTACATATTTTTACCTGAAATTTCCAATTTCGTCGGAAATCTGTCGGAAAAATGAAAATTTTTCCGACAGATTTCCGACAGATTTGGGGTTTTAAGCTTGTTTATTATCCGTTGTCGTAGTTACAAGTTAATAGCATGGTTGGAGGAATATTTGGAAGATAAAATACTTGATAATGGTCATTGTTACTTTCAAATTCTAAACATTTAGTATTTTCCGTAAACATCTATTGTTTTGTATATGTAACTGTATGAAACGCTTTTGGTTGAAACATGACAAAATCGCAAAACATGTTCTGTATAACATCGAGAAGGTTATTTAGTCAATTATCTTTCACTTTTGTTGTCAGAATTTTATGCTGAGACTTTGTCTTCTCGAAATTCAGGAATTTGGCCTCAAAACCCTAATTCTGTCGGAAATCTGTCGGAAAAATATATATATTTCCGACTGATTTCCGACAGATGTAAGGGTAACACGTGTCGGCTTTTAAGGTTAGAATGATATGAATATTGCGTCGGAAATCTGTCGGAAATATATAAATGTTTCCGACAGATTTCCGACAGAAAATCATTTTTATATAAATAAAATATATGGCAACAGAAAAAATCTAGTAAATTATATAAACATGTTTTTACTACCACACAAAGTCATGGCACCAACCATACCACTTTGCTTACTTCACTTCAGTTTCAAACCCATAACCAACGACAACAAAATATATATATTAGAAATTCAAATAGAATTATTTATATAAATATCCGTTTCTGTCGGAAATCAGTCGGAAATATATATATATTTCCGACAGATTTCCGACAGATATATCATTTAAAAAAATATATATATATATATATTTGAAATTCAAATAGAATTATTTATATAAATATCTGTTTCTGTCGGAAATCAGTCGGAAATATATATATATTTCCGACAGATTTTCGACAGATATATCATTTAAAATATATATATATATATATATATATATATATATATATATATACAGATAAGTCGGAATTATATATATATATATATATATATCATTTGAAAAAAAATTATATATATATATATATAAATTATCCTTATCCTTCTTCGTCATCAAATTCTCCAACTTCTTCTTCTTCATCAGATCCTTCCGAAAGAATTGTGTCTTGGTCTTCATCAAATTCTCCAACTTCATCTTCTGATTCTGAATGTACGATATTATCACAAAATTCAGTGAAATCAACAAAAAGGTCCACCGCTGAAGAATGATCAACTGGAGCCATCGGAGTAATTCTAGTTGGTTGCATAGCATCTTGCTCAGCAACTCCATATAGTCTCCCTCTTGGATTAATTGGAGTCACTGTAATCCAAGGATCTCCTCGATGTGTTACCCTTGGATAAGAAATGTAGCATACCTGAAACAAACAAATTTAGTTTAGGCAATTACAATATCATTATTTATCTATAAGGCACGTATTATAAAATTTTAAAATCAAACCTGGTCTGCATGTGATGGTAGGATGAATGGATCATACTTTTGCAGTCTCCTAGAAGAATTTACTGAAGTGACGCCAAATTGGCTCACCTGGACACCTTCTGGATATGACGGATCATACCACTCACACAAGAAAACATTGCACCTCATGCCCAACATTCCTGGATAGCGCACTTGCAATATTTCTTTCAGAATCCCGTAGTAGACTACATCACCACTTGTAGCTGAAATACCGTAATCTGCAGTTGCCCTCGGCCTTTCTTCATGAATCCTAAATGCAAATCCCCTAGTGCAATACCGAGCGTATGAAGTTGCTTCAAAGCTTGGGCCTGAAACTATCTCTTGTAACCATGTCGGAAACCTTTCTCCATTCTTCATTCCTTCAGAAACCTGAGATAATAATTTAGACAAATTAATAAACAAACATTTAATTAAGTAATAATTAATTCACTAATTTTAAGAAATGTAAGCGTTTTTAAAAAACTTACGTAATATTGCAGCCAATTTGGAAACTCGTTTTCCTTAGATTCTCCAAGTTCGTCTTCTGTCATTTCTGGATAATAGCGACGTATTGATGCAATGTAAATCCTGAAAGCAAACAAAAATATATAAAATATGAAACCTATATATTACTTAGGTATTAAAAACAAGATGTATTTAAATAAGTTTTGTTTTTACCTTTCGTACTCCGCCATCTCCTCACAATTCGTTAGGATATACATATGTAAGTGACTCCACTCTGCTTGTGATAGGAAGCGTCTCTTCCCTCTCCCAATCACTCGGCCAACTTGCGAAAACATCTCAGGGACAATCGCGGCATACGTGACTCTCTCACCTTTATCATCATAACGAGCAGGACGTCTACTCTTCGTACTAACTTCCCGCGGTAAATAATATTCCGCAAATTGTGATGATTCTTCATTGATACTCTGTGCGACAATAGAACCTTCAACTCGAGCCAAATTTTTGACCTTCTTCTTTAGATGGAACATGTACCGCTCAAAAGGATACATCCAACGAAATTGAACGGGACCACCTAGTTCGGCTTCGCGGGGGAGGTGTAGGGGAAGATGTTCCATAACATCAAAAAAAGACAGCGGAAAGATCTTCTCAAGATTGCAAAGGATCACTGGTATATTGGCATCTAAATTACGGATCCCCTCAACTGTAAGTGTCCTCGTGCATAAATCCCTAAAGAAAGCACCAATTGCTGCAATAGATTCGTGGACAGTTTGAGGAAGAAGATGGGTAAAAGCAAATGGAAGAAGCCTCTGCATCAGTACATGACAATCATGACTCTTCAGTCCCAAAAACTTTAGGTATCGCGAGTCTACGCAGTTACCCAGATTAGCAGCATATCCATCAGTGAATTTAACTTCGTGTTCAATCCACCGGAAAAATTCTCTTATCTTTTGTATTTGCAATCGGTACGGAGGAAAAGGATATGTACCATCGGGAAGACGATCAAGATAAGCACGGTAGCAAATCTTTGAAACATCCATCCTAGACTTCACATTGTCTTTTGTCTTTCCCGGGATGTTTAACACCGTATTCATGATGTTGTCAAAGAAGCTCTTTTCAATATGAATCACATCGAGGTTGTGCCTTAATAAATGATCCTTCCAATACGGAAAATCCCAAAATATACTCTTCTTGTGCCAGTTGTGAGCTCCTCCTACACCACAAAGCGGTTCATGCCCATTACCCCCACAATCAGGAGTCCTCTCAGCACCAAAATCTCTCAACTACTCCAATATAATACGACCGTCTATCTCATCAATTGGAGCATCAAACACTTGTTTATTTTTCTTAAATAATCTTTTAGACCGACGATAAGGATGGCCGTCCGGTAGAAACCTTCTATGGCAATCAAACCAACATGGCTTTCTTCCATTCCTCAATTGGAAAGCGTCAGTGTTGTCTTGGCAAAACGGGCACGATAATGTTCCATGAGTAGTCCATCCAGATAGCATACCATATGCTGGGAAATCGCTAATAGTCCACATAAGGACCGCACGCATCAGAAAATTCTGCTTCCGTGAAACATCAAATGCTTCGACACCGTGACTCCATAACATTTGTAACTCATAAATCAATGGCTGGAGGAATACATCAAGTGATCTCTTCGGATGCTCAGGGCCGGGAATAAGAACGGAGAGGAATAAAAACTCTCGACGCATGCACATACCAGGGGGCAAATTATACGGTGTTACGATTACGAGCCACAAAGAGTACTGCCTTCCATGCTTCCCAAATGGATTGAAACCATCCGTACTTAACCCGAGGTACACATTTCTTGACTCGTATGCAAAATCCGGATACAACATTTGAAAATGTTTCCACGCTTTTGCATCGGAAGGATGTGTAATCTCTCCATCTTGACGATGCTCTGCATGCCATCTCATTTGTTCTGCCGTTCGCACAGATTGATATAACCTCTTTAACCTCGTTGTCAATGGTAAGTACCACATGCGTTTATATGGAATTGGAACTCTCCCACCAGTTTCCTGATACCGCAGTTTACGACAAAATTTACATCTTCTCCGGTCTTCGTCTTCTCTCCAATATAGCATACAGTTGTCGATGCATACATCTATCACCTGATACGGCATACCAAGACTAGCTACAAGTTTCTGTATCTCGTAGTATGATGCAGGTGCCTGATTATCTTCAGGCAAAATATCTTTCACAAAATCTGCTATCGCATCAACACAGTCTTCCGCCAAATTGAAGTCCGTCTTAATGGTCATCAGTCTATTAGCAGTTGATAAAGGTGAATGTCCGTCTCGACACCCATGATATAAGGGCTGCTTCCTTGCGTCTAACATATCAAAAAATCTTCTAGCTTCTTCATTTGGTTCTTCTACTCTATCCTCCCTTATTACGATCGATGGCAAATTCTCTCTAAACGCATCATGAACCATCTCAGCGGTACCTACACCAAAATCTACTTCCGTTCTATGTTCGCCTAAGCTATCCGTTCTATGTTCACCTAAGTTATCCATTCTATGTTCGCCTAAGCTATCCGCAACATATGGTGCACTGCTACTACTAGCACCATCATTATTAGTTTCTCCATAAAAAAACCAAATTTTGTATCCCGGCATAAAACCAGCGGTATACAAGTGATGCCAAACTTGTTCTACATTAACATTACGAGAATTGCAACAATTTAAACATGGACATTTTATCACCTTTCGATTCCCGACAACCGCCATGAACTCGCATATACCTCGTGCATAACTTGGATTTAATGTATTCGACTCCGGATCATACATCTCTTCATCCATCCACGATCTATAATATCTAGAAGATGACATCTCACTCTCTTGACGATTTTTTCTAAGAAATGTTTGGTTGGAAGTTGTTGTTGTTGTGAGTGAATGAAGATGTGTGGAATCATATATATAAATACGCTGACCGTCGGAAATCTGTCGGAAAAGCGTCGAAAATCAAACGGATATAATAATGGCTCATAACGGCTATATAATGGCTATTTTTTCCGACAGATTTCCGACAGCCAGTGGGGTGTCTGTCGGAAATCTGTCGGAAATTAGTAACGGTTTGATTTTTTCCGACAGATTTCCGACAGCGGACCGGAATCTCCTCCGGCACGGGCACCGGCTAGTTACCGATCCAGTAATCCGACCGATTTCCGACAGTCTTAGTGTCCGTCGGAATAAATTCCGACAGATTTCCGACAGAATTGAAAAATTTCAGTTCGGTCAGGAATCAGTCGGATTACTGTCGGAAAATTTCTGACGGAACAAATTCCGTCGGAAATTCTGTCGGATTTGCGGCTGTTTTCTTGTAGTGTGAGTATAATTGCTATGACATGCATTACTAATATATGATTAAAATCAAGATTAATGTGTCCTCTATGTAATGGTTACTTGATTTAAAATTACATAAGAGTGACTTATTATTATATTCTCATTTGTTAATTGATATTATTAGCGGATGTAGTCGTATATTCAATTATTTCTTCTCCGCGTTTTCCATCGTTTTACATATTGTGGTTTGGTACTTGTTTGTGTAGCACATCTACCAAACAAAACCCAGTTATCCAAATCATTAGACGTCAAGGTCAGAAATTAGAACACTGGTTCCAGACTCCATACATTTTCGCACTTCACCACTTTCGTAAGCTTTTTCGAGAAACGAGATATGGCCCTTACTCCTTATTAAAGTCATCTTCTTCCAAAGTCACTTACTATACACGTGGATTGTCTAACAAGAACATTTGTTCAAATTAATAAAATATGTTTGGTGGTACCGAGTTTGGCATCTTCTACTCGGATCCGACTTAAGTGTAAACTGACTCGAATGCCTATCCGGAAGTTTCATAGTGGGCCGAAATGATCATAAAAGCCCATTATGAAGATAAGGGATCAAATCTACATTAAATCGCCGACATCGGGATACTTAGAGAAAATGTCGAGAATATATGAGAATATTGCGTAAATTTTTTTAGTTATGATACTTTCCATGCATTTCTAGGGCTTATTCGACTGATATCACTCAGTATAAATATGTAACTCATTTCTCCGAGAAAAGGATCCGCAACTCTCTGTAGTAATATATTTCATTGGAAACATTCTTGATTTTTTTCTAAATTTTTCATATTGTTTTGCCCTCAAACCTTAAATTCCACTTGTTTGATGGAGATCGAGTTCGTATATGCAAACCCGGTACCTTCAATGTTAATAACCATAATTTAGGTATAAAAAAATAACAAGATGATTGAAGTATATTTATCATAGTCGTTCACATAACTCTTTCTATTAGCCAAATCAATAATGGTCGATACTTCTGTAATTCATAAATCTATGAAATGTGATGTTCAACAAAAAATATTGTGCTCCATGTAATTCACAAATGGAAATATGGACCACTAAGGATTCTTATAAGTATACGTTGTAATTTGTATGTCTCTCAACATTGATACTTCACTACAAAATAGATTATCTTACCTTTTAGGAATTCAGAAGTTCATAAACGATTCATTGTTAATTTGTGATGTACAATTTACAATAGTATATTTACATCTATGTGTATGTATATATTAATACATTTTACACATCAATCATGCCCAACATTATTGAAGTGCTGTGCACTTTTTTCTTTTTCAATAGTTGATTTTTAAAAGTAAAGGTCAAGACCATTTTCTTCAGCTTTTTCAGGAAACAAGGACGGGTCCAAAAGTCATTTGTGGTTTATACGAACAAGAACATTTGTTTAATGTTTATGCATAAACTACAATTTACATAAACTAATTAAAACTACATGAATTTGTTCAAGCCGTGGTTTTTTCTGTTGTTGTTGTTACGGATGCATGTTGCATATCCATCCTATTGTGTGATGTGCATGGTGTGATCTCGTCGTGGGAGTGTGTTTTTTTCTTTCCATGTGACTCATGTCCTATTCTGTGATGTGCATGGTGTGATCGTCGTTGGAGTGCTTTTGTCTTTGTCATGTGACTCATGTCCTATGACTATATGAATAAATATATGGGTAAATATTTGAATACACATGGAACAGGCCATTTTGGGTCATATTATGTGGAGTTTACAATTAAGAAAAGCTCTCTATTCCGTATAAAATGATTGCCAAAATCATCACATGATTAGTGATTACATTACTTTGTGTAGAAATATAAACACAGTGATTAGCCCAATCCCTAGCTAGTCTAGCCTTATAATAATATAAATGCTTTGTTGTGTAACAAGAATTTTGACGAAGATTATTTTTTTTGTTCATCATTCAAAATAGTAAACATACATAAGAAAAGTAATCAAAATTTATTTATTTGCAATATAAATATAGTGTATATACTTTTTCTTTTTTTGGGGGTCACAACAGTATGTACTTTATAATAATCAATAGGGTAAGTAAGATTCAGATTCAAACTTTTGTTAAGAAACAAAATTTCCATTAAAAAAAAATTAAAACTACAAAGCGTGAAATTTCTATCTAACAATGAAAAAAATTAAAACCCTGCTACAAAAATCAATAATTCTCGCTCTCGCCTCACATATGTTGTTATATTTACTAATTTCTTCACCTTTTTTTTCTCTGCGCATTTCTGTTTATATTGTAAATTTTAAGGTTTTAGGATATTTATCACCGCTAATTATACTTGTGACTGACGCAATAATGGTGCAGAATGTATTGTGTAGCACAATTAACAACAATGCTGTTGTAGATAACCTGGTGAAGTTTCATATTCACACATAGAAATGGTAAAGAACAGAAATAAAGTATATAGATATATCCTAAAGTTAGACCTCAAGAAACGAAACCCATAATGTTCTGGAGAAGAATACTTAAATTTGAAGCAACTACGAACTATACCATAAACTGTTATCAACAGTTAAAGAAAATCATAAATTTCCAACAAAATTCAACCTTTGTGATTTTTTTCATTAATGTATATTTTATTTTCAAACTCCGTTACCAAGGTCATATTGTTTTTTGAAATTAATTACATTGAGTGTAAAGCTTGATTTGAACTGATCCCGCAACTGTGAAAAAATAAGCTAGACGGACTCAATTGGCCGAGTTTACTACATGCGATTATGTATCTACTCTAAATTTATTTGCATTTGTGATTGTATTGCAAACATTTGTTCGTTTTCGTTAATAATATTGTATTCTAAACTTGATTATCTTTTTTTTTTTGTCGAAAAAACTTGATCATCTTAGAAAATCAGTTTCCTCACGTTAAAGCAGCGCAATAGTAGTGGAGAACTAGCGTACTCGCCATCAGTCAAAAGATAAATGTATTTGGAATCAATTATCCTGACAGTATGAACTAGCGTACATCCATTGGTTCCATAATTTAGAAACAATCCGGCAAATCTCAATTATTATGATTCTAACGTGTAACCACAAGTGTCCAATAGTCCAAGGAATATATTAAGCTCAAGAGAGAGATATACGCGTTAAGTGTGTTTCTCATGACCATTAGTTAATGAATGTCCAACAAATGAGTGTTTATATACATACAAGTGCTAATTACCTAACACTCTAAAAAGATCTTAGTTACCACATTCACACGCCTCTTCTTATATACATACACACACACACTAGTTATAGACACATCACAAAGCTTCTACTATATAGATAAATAACAACAAACATGACAGAGCTCATCCTTTTCCTCGTTGCACAAATCCTCCTCCTCCCCCTCCTTGCCCTTGCTTCCGCCAGAGACAGTAGTGACTTCACAAGAACCTTGAACCAAAAATATCTCGGTATGCACAAAAAGGAGAAACTCACCCATCTCCGATTCTACTGGCAAGACTCGATAAAAGGTCAAAACCCTAGCTCCGTCATGATCCAACAGCCAGTCTCGAACTCCTCCTTATTCGGATCGATCACCATGATGGACGATGCACTAACATTGGATGTGTCGAGAAATTCGACAGTGATAGGCCAGGCCCAAGGGATTTACGCTGGAGCGGCCCAAGGAGAGATTGGTTTCATGATGGTAATGAATTTTGCTTTCAATACCGGCAAGTACGATGGGAGTACGATCGCAGTTCTTGGTAGGAACACGGTGTTATCCAAGGTTAGGGAAATGCCAGTAGTCGGGGGAAGTGGAGTCTTCCGGTTCGCTAGAGGTTATGTCGAGGCTCGGACCATGTCGTTCGATTTCAAGTCCGGTGATGCCACAGTTGAGTACAACTGTTACGTCTTGCACTACTGATATAATTATGTTCTTAGTGTTAATGTGATTATATTACGTACTTAAGTAATATTTGCATTTAACGAATGTTTGTTGTTTGGGTTTGTTGCATTTCCTGTTGTGAAACGTGGTGTGATCGTTGTGGGTGTGTTATTGTCTCTCCACAAACTTAATATAACGTGATTAGTTTATATTTATACTGTAATGGTTTAGTTCCTTCTACAAAATAAAAAATCGTCATCACAAACTTGAAATGGTGTGACAAAGCCACATCGAGATAAAAGATCCCATAAAGGATAAAAGTGTAGATCGATTCCTTGCTAGGTGAGCGAGGCGATCCGCCGTAGTCAGTAATGAGCATGGAATGTGTTTCACCGACATGAATTGGTAGTGGCCGCACAGTCTTGCGAATTTCTTAAGCCTCTGTGGCGATGATAGGCCATGCGTCCGGTTCCTCGATATCTCGTTTTTTACAATGGTCAATGCCCAGTATTTCAGTAGCCATTTAATTATTAATTTACTTTTGTCAACATCCATTTAATTATTATTTGTCTTTCTATCTTAATTTCCTTTCTGTTGAAAATTTCCAACAAACTTTGTCTTTCTCTTAACCATAGAAACTATTTGTAACGTTACTACTTGGATAAGTATAATACAAATTTTTAATATTATATCATATTATTATTATTATTATAGATTTAATATTTCATTATTAGTTAAATTGATCCCAGTGAAAATTGTGGCTGGCTCCGCCACTGAATACCAAACGTCTTCCTCTTCTATATAGACCACACACACCCTCGTTATAAACTTATACACATCACAAACCTTCATGAGCAACATACACAAAGAATCACAAACATGAGTAAACTTATCTTTATCGTCGCCGCACTAATCCTCCTCATTGCGGGCATTGCTTCCGCCGGAGACTTTGCAAGAGCCATGAACCAAGAACACCTCGACCTCCCCAAGACGGACAAACTCACCCATCTCCGACTCTATTGGCATAACTTGATCGAAGGTCGAAACCCTAGCGCCGTCAGGATCCAGAAGCCGGTCTCCAACTCCTCCTCATTCGGATCGGTCACCATGATGGATGATCCACTAACATTGGATGTGTCGAGGAATTCGACTGTGGTGGGCCAAGCCCAAGGGATTTATGCTGGAGCAGCCCAAGGAGAGATTGGCTACTTGATGGTGATGAACTTTGCTTTCAAGACCGGAAGGTACAATGGGAGTACGATCGCGGTTCTTGGTCGTAACACGGTGTTATCCAAGGTTAGGGAAATGCCGGTGGTTGGGGGAAGTGGAGCCTTCCGTTTCGCTAGAGGTTATGTCGAGGCTCGGACCATATCGTTCGATATCAAGACTGGTGAGGCCACAGTTGAGTACAATTGTTACGTCTTGCATCCAGTATAATCATGTTTATAATGTTTATGTGATTTCACTACTAATAAATATTGCGAAAAAGAACATAGTGCAAACTCAACGTGAACATAGTGCAAAAACTGCAAAAAGACCCTGAATCTAATCAAGTGTCCTACTTTTTAAAAAAATTACTACCAAACCCAATGAAAATTTGCAAAAATCATTTGGACATAGTGCCAATGTACTTCTAGCCCTACCCTAGAACCTAGCCTGAACACATGTGTGACTGGCGAGCATTTATTTTGATGTCCAGATACAAATCTGGGAGAACTGGAGTCGCATTTGGAGACCATAAGGACACTGTAAAAGAACAATTTCCCGAATGCCAAAAACCGATATCCAAAACCCACTTGCTGATAACTTCGCAAGGAATGTAAATGAGACATAAACCCGTTGATTGCTTTGTGATTGAGATTCTTCCTTGTTTTCCCCAGATCGGGTTTAAATCTGAGAAGATTTTTGCCGGGGAGGGGGAGAGTCCATGGAAATTAGCAATAATATGATTCTTCCACATCTGAGAGGAGCCGAGAGAAATTGAATCTGGAGCAATGATTTGAGAAGTACCATCCGCAGCAATTGTTGGAGAACCAACTTTTGAGAGATTGTGAAACGCAGATTTAAATTTTGAGATAAACGTTGCCGGAGCTGACCTAGCGGGAGGAGGAGGAACTGGGTTCGATTGGAGAGGAGCAGCCGTGGAAAGAGAAAACCCATTTCAGAGATTGAGAGGTCACGAGAGCTCAGGTTCTCTGATGAGAGAGGAAGGGATGGTGAGAGGAGGAATAACAGATCTGGAGGAACATCGGAGGGATCTGGAATCGGGAGATCAAGAGCCATAGGAAGAGTGAGAGTTCTCGGCGACAAGCGTGAGGCCCGTCGACGGCGGCGTTTGGAAAGAACCCAAATCGCCTAGGTCAGAGAGAAGAGAGTTTGCGGCTGAGGGGTCTCTGTGGGTTGCTTGGATCAAGAAAAATATTATTCGAGGCAGAAACATCTGGTTAACAGATTTCAGTACTTCCGGTTCTTGGATTTGGAGGCGGTTAATGAAACTCCGAGACTTGGCAAGACCTTTTCTCTCATGTCAGGTTATCTCTGGCAATGACTCTCTGTTTTGGCATGATGATTGGACTGCTCTTGGCCCTTTGATATCCATCTCCGAGGGCAATTGGAATATTTCAAGGGGAAGGCACCCGTTATTGAGGTTACTGCGGTCTTGTCTTCCTCCTGACCTCCCTGCTTCTTTGTCTCTAGGTTCGGATGTTTTCTTGTGGAGGAATTCCATAGGGAAACCACCAGGAATCTTCTCAAACTGTGAAACGTGGATCACTCTTCACCCGTCTCCTCCCTCGGTTGTCTGGTCTAAAGTTAGAATACCGAAACACTCCTTCCTGTTTTGGATTGTGCTCCGGGACAGACTCCCAACTAGAGATCGGCTCACAAGTTGGGGATTTAATGTTCCAATTCAATGCTTACTCTGCGGGAGCCTACCTGAGTCGAGGAGTCACCTCTTCTTCCAATGTGCTTTCGCGGTTCAGGTTACTCGTTCTCTCTTCTCTCACTCAACTTTGAACCCTCCTCGGGCTTTTGATGATATTGTTGATTGGCTCAATAGACCTATCCAAAATAAGAAGCTAAAAGTTATCTCCAACCTGGTGACTCAATCGATAGTTTATTTTGTGTGGAAGGAAAGGAATGCACGTTTACATACAAACTGCATCAAAACTGCTATTCTCATTGTCAAAGATATTCAACTTCTTATTAAGGCTAAATTGGCTGGTTTGGATATGAGGAGGATCCAATCGAGCCGGCAGTCTCCGATCCCTAATACAAGAGTAACCTACCTTGAAACTTGGTTCACATTCTTCCAACCGTAAGTGCTCCTCCTATTGGAAAATCATGACAAAACTCTCTTTCAATGTGTTTCCTTCTGTCTTCAGTTGCTAAGTATCTTGTTTAGAGTTGGTAATTTCCTTAGTCATCTTCATGTAATTTTCAACTCTTCTGTTTTCTAAATGATATTCCTTTTAGAGAGAAAAATAAAATAAAAAAATAAAAAAATCTGGGAGAACTACTTTAGCGTTACCATTCAAGGAAAAAATGATTGTGCATATATAGAGTTATTAAGTACATAATAGCAAACAACTTTTTTGTTTTAATTTAGATGTCGCCGTCTTCTTTAATAGGAAAAAACAAATTTTATCCAACGATTGTTTTCACTTATACAAATTTTATGTTTGAACGATTGAGATTTTCTATTTTGCAAGGAAATTCCGAACCGGTGTAAAAGCACCCAAAACTTGTCTCTTGTAATTAATAAGCATACTAATTTTTAGAACATCATTAGTGGTGAACCCATTAAGGATTCTAAATTAATTTTTTAGTATTAATTTTAATATTAGTTTATTGTTTGAGACTCAATAACACTAAATGATTACCCGTGCATACGTGCGAGTTTGTTTATATATATTTTAATTCATTTTGTTAGATATATTTATGAAACAAATAAAATTAGTTGAGTATGATACCCTCTTTGCTTTCTGTTATATTTTTTTGTTTCCTATATTTCCATATTTCAAAGGATAAAAATGATCTAGCGTAACCGTTAATGTTTTGTGTGAAGATCTTCGATTAAAACCACATTTGATGGTGAAAATTGATTTCTTTCCAATCTTCCCTCCCTTGGAAGAGATTGCAGATTGTTAATATACATGGGCATGTGCTGGTATGATGCATGCTCCTCGTCACTATATCATAACAAGTGCTCCCATGGTTTAGATTGATTTATTTATCAACAAATCTCTCATTCACTGCTAACAACTCTTAAATGTCTGTAGGAAAATAAATTCCTTTCTTTTGAGCTCCTCAAAGTCTTTGAAAAATACTACACGAGTTGGTTTCATTGTCAAAAATACATTATGGACAATTCTTCAATTCTTGAGATAGGAAGTAGTCCTCCCACTACAAGAAAACATATGATTAGTGACTCCCAAAAGAGTCACAAAGCAGTCACAAATTGCCCATTTGCTACTAAAATTCGGAATCACAATAGTTGAGTCGCTAATTTTGGAGTCGCAGAAGTTGGTAATTAGCGACTATTCTGTGACATTCAGTTTGAGTTGCTAATCCGCGACTAATATGTGTCTGTTAAACGTAGTCGTAAATATGTGACTAATGAGAGACTTATATGAGTAGTAGCGAATTAGTGACGAAATAGTGACTATGTTGTGTTGGGACGAATTTGTGACGATGTTGGTAGTCGAAATTAGCGACTTTTTTGCCACTCTATGAAGATGTAAGTTGGTCACAAATTAGTCTTTATGGTGTCACCTATTAGCCACCAAATGTCACTTGTTTAGTCAGTATTTTGGCACTGATTTGGTACTGATTTGGTCCTAAAATTGGTACTAAATTGTTACTAATCCGAATATAAATGTTTGTTTTGAGAAGGTGAAATAGAAGAAGAAAAAGACTTAAAATTCAAACCAAAGAAAGTAGTACTCAAGCTTTAAGCTTGACAAAATAAGTTAAGAGTACAAAAGGAGATTAACTTTACAAATTTGTTCAAAAGTGTGAGACATAGAGATGGACCTCAAACTGTCAAGTTTGTTCTTCGGGTAATGTGGTTGTTGTTGGTTTAGTTGGTGCAGTAGTTTTCAGTGACAGGGGGCAGACTCATGTAAGCAGTGATGCGGGGATCCTCGTTCTTCAAGAACATGACCAGCTTCTCGAATTCAGTGATCTTAGCCTGGCTCTGCTTTAGCTCTGCATCACGGCGTTGATCTGCCTCATTTTGACGCTTATTTGCCTCTTCAAACCCATCAATCTTTTGACGAGCTGCTTTAAGCTCGTCTTGCATTTCTTCAAAGAATGACCCAGACGATGAAGGATAGGAGATCTTCCTCTTCCCTTTGTTAACTGTAAGTGACAATTGACCCATTCCGTAAGGGTTCCCCTTGGGATCAATGTATGTACACTGCAAGAGAAACATATACCAAAAGAAACCCAAATAACTAACCAGAGAAAGCTCAAATCCAGACATCAACACAAACGTAAATCATTAACCAGAGAGTTAAATACAACCATTTACCACATACATCATTGACCACAGAACTAAATCACTAACCATAGACCTTAAATCCAAGTAATATTCATCACACACATCAAAGTATATTAATGAGAGACATGAAACATATTTCAAACATCCAAAACAGAAACACAAAGAAAGAGAGAAATAGAAAAAGGATACCTTAAGAAAAAGGTCATTCTGCTCGTCAATGGTGAGTTGCCGCTGCGTCGAATGCTCTGAAGATTCAGAATTTTCTGGTCTGTCACCGCCAGGCTGATCCATAACATCTTGGAGGGTCCTGCCATAGTCCTCATAGACTTGCTTCGCCTTTTGGTCAACATAACTGCAATCAGGCAGTGTATGTGTCTTCTTAAAGACTTCAGCAAATGAGACAGGCCTCCCTAGTTCCTCCTCCTATAAGAATAGGAAACAAATGTTAGCTAGAAACAGTGTAATGGCAATGAACAGAAACCATGGATGAGATAAAGGTCTTACCATATCTTGCTGAATCGTCAAGTAAGACAATTAGCCTGATCTGTGCTTATGGGGTCCTAGTCAGTTACGGTCAGAGTTGCGGAAGTTGGAAGCTGTCATGCTCCTAGACTGATCCTCCGGGGTTCTCCAGTGGACCCACATCTCTTCCCAAAGGTCTTCATTGATCCATATTGGCCTCACCCCATTTTGCTTAGCCTGACTCAAAAATCCCTTTCATCCGATTAATTACAATTGCTGTGAAATGTTCTTTAACCAGTTCGGTAATTCCTAGATCCCAATTGTACTTGCTCTACATAACAATATAACTAGTTAAGTATCAATAAATGATAAAAGATCTGAATTTAAGAACTAACGAAAAAATTAAAAGGAGAAGCATTACCGCAAAGGTTCTAAAGTATCTTTCATTTGCTGAAGTCTTTAAGAAAATACTGACTACATCTTCGTTATCCAATTTTGAGAGGCTACTCATGTTAGATGGGAGTGTACCTTTGAGCTGGTTAGAACCAAGGTCGATCGTTTTGAGCGAGCTTAATTTGAGTAGCACAAGTTGCAGATTTGGTCCTTCACTGGTGAAATCGTTATGAGAGAGATCAAGATGAGCGAGATAAGACAGATTTCCGAGTGAAGAAGGTATTTCCCCATGGAAATTGCAGCTGTCGCAATGAAACTCACTCAAATATTTGAGGTTGCCTATGGAATCTGGTAGAATACCCGAGAGGTTATTGGCGGTAAGATTCAGGCTCTGAAGATGTTGAAGTCTGAACAGACTACTATTAGATCTCATAGGACCGTTGAGACCACTGTCTTCGAGGTCTAACTCAACGATCTTGCCGGTCTTAGGATCA
The DNA here is from genome assembly GCA_963576765.1 of Draba incana. Taxonomy (NCBI): domain Eukaryota; kingdom Viridiplantae; phylum Streptophyta; class Magnoliopsida; order Brassicales; family Brassicaceae; genus Draba; species Draba incana. Next base: position 49,305,470 of record OY755202.1, on the reverse strand, counting down.
CAAGTGACACCATCCCAAGAACAGCAACCGGAGGAATGAACATAGAACTCGTTCTTGAACTCCCAAAGAGCATTTCTCTGGTCTGGAAGACACAAGTGTTTAGAAGGAGAAGCAATAACAACAAGTACTGTGTTGGAAATAGCAAATATTAAACACAAGCTCCATATTATCTTCATCTTTGGATTCTTTTTTTATGTCTGTCTTTGAAACGAATTTGATCATTGGGATTGTCTCTTACATTTTGTGGAGGAAATTAAAGCTTGACTTAACAAGTCTCCAGTGAAGACAAGAAAGATGAGATATTTCCACAGAGTCAAGTCTCCTCTTAGAACAAGTGATTGATCTTCTACAAATATTCCCAACCGTGTTGCATGGGTTTAGTATTTGAAAGCAATTCATTATTTGTCATAGCTTAAACAAGATTTGACTAAGTCTCCATTACATATTTCTTAGGGATGAAATGAAATGAACTTCTTAATTTCCGTACGTAGGAGGTGTTGTGATTGATATACATATAAAGATATACTTGTGTTATACTTCACCGGTGCCACCAACATTCTCTATACCACCGAAGGTATAGAGAATGTTGGTGGCACCGGTGAAGTATAACACAAGTTTGGTCGGACCGGAATGTGTCACACCCTCCGCCTACAAAATCGGTTTAAATAAACCAAAATTGTTTTCATTTTCATTTCAAATTCAAAAACCGAATAAATTGATGGTATTGTGACATATACCTGACCATGGAGAAATGCGGCAATGGTGAGGTACCAAGCGGTGTAGGTGGTCATGCCAAGGCCAAGGAAAGACCAAATACGGTAATTGTGAAAAGATGGTATGAAAACAGTCGTGGCACAACAAGCACCAAATATATAAGTCCAAGTCCTCTTGTCTAACCTATCGTTTATGTAATATATATTGCTGCACCACACCAACACACGTACATACCACAACTATTAATCCAACATAATTATCAAAATATATCTATTTGTATTAGTCTTTGAAAGCAATTCATTATTTGTCATAGCTTAAACAAGATTTGACTAAGTCTCCATTACATATTTCTTAGGGATGAAATGAAATGAACTTCTTAATTTCCGTACGTCACTACAAGAAAACAGCCGCAAATCCGACAGAATTTCCGACGGAATTTGTTCCGTCGGAAATTTTCCGACAGTAATCCGACTGATTCCCGATCGAACTGAAATTTTTCAATTATGTCGGAAATCTGTCGGAATTATTTCCGACGGACACTAAGACTGTCGGAAATCGGTCGGATTACTGGATCGGTAACTAGTCGGTGCCGGTGCCGGAGGAGATTCCGGTCGGCTGTCGGAAATCTGTCGGAAAAAATCAAACCGTTACTAATTTCCGACAGATTTCCGACAGACACCCCACTGGCTGTCGGAAATCTGTCGGAAACAATAGCCGTTATATAGCCGTTATTATATCCGTTTGATTTTCGACGCTTTTCCGACAGATTTCCGACGGTCAGCGTATTTATATATATTATTCCACACAACTTCATTCACTCACAACAACAACAACTTCCAACCAAACATTTGTTAGAAAAAATCATTAAGAGAGTGAGATGTCATCTTCTAGATATTATAGATCGTGGATGGATGAAGAGATGTATGATCCGGAGTCGAAGACATTAAATGAAAGTTATGCACGAGGTATATGCGAGTTCATGGCGGTTGTCGGAAATCGAAAGGTAATAAAATGTCCATGTTTAAATTGTTGCAATTCGCGTAATGTTAAGGTAGAACAAGTTTGGCATCACTTGTATACCAATGGTTTTATGCCGGGATACAAAATTTGGTTTTTTCATGGAGAAACTAATAATGATGGTGCTAGTAGTAGCAGTGCACCATATGTTGCGGATAGCTTAGGCAAACATAGAACGGATAACTTAGGTGAACATAGAACGGATAGCTTAGGCGAACATAGAACGGAAGTAGATTTTGGTGTAGGTACCGCTGAGATGGTTCATGATGCGTTTAGAGAGAATTTGCCATCGATCGTAATAGGGGAGGATAGAGTAGAAGAACCAAATGAAGAATGTAGAAGATTTTATGATATGTTAGACGCAGGGAAGCATCCCTTATATGATGGGTGTCGAGACGGACATTCACCTTTATCAACTGCTAGTAGACTGATGACCATTAAGACGGACTTCAATTTGGCGGAAGACTGTGTTGATGCGATAGCAGATTTTGTGAAAGATATTTTGCCTGAAGATAATCAGGCACCTGCATCGTACTACGAGATACAGAAACTTGTAGCTGGTCTTGGTATGCCGTATCAGGTGATAGATGTATGCATCGACAACTGTATGCTATATTGGAGAGAAGACGAAGACCAGAGAAGATGTAAATTTTGTCGTAAACCGCGGTATCAGGAAACTGGTGGGAGAGTTCCAATTCCATATAAACGTATGTGGTACTTACCATTGACAGCGAGGTTAAAGAGGTTATATCAATCTGTGCGAATGGCAGAACAAATGAGATGGCATGCAGAGCATCGTCAAGATGGAGAGATTACACATCCTTCCGATGCAAAAGCGTGGAAACATTTTCAAATGTTGTATCCGGATTTTGCATACGAGTCAAGAAATGTATACCTCGGGTTAAGTACGGATGGTTTCAACCCATTTGGGAAGCATGGAAGGCAGTATTCTTTGTGGCCCGTAATCGTAACACCGTATAATTTGCCTCCTGGTATGTGCATGCGTCGAGAGTTTTTATTCCTCTCCGTTCTTATTCCCGGCCCTGAGCATCCGAAGAGATCACTTGATGTATTCCTCCAGCCATTGATTTATGAGTTACAAATGCTATGGAGTCACGGTGTCGAAGCATTTGATGTTTCACGGAAGCAGAATTTTTTGATGCGTGCGGTCCTTATGTGGACTATTAGCGATTTCCCAGCATATGGTATGCTATCTGGATGGACTACTCATGGAACATTATCGTGCCCGTTTTGCCAAGACAACACTGATGCTTTCCAATTGAGGAATGGAAGAAAGCCATGTTGGTTTGATTGCCATAGAAGGTTTCTACCGGACGGCCATCCTTATCGTCGGTCTAAAAGATTATTTAAGAAAAATAAACAAGTGTTTGATGCTCCAATTGATGAGATAGACGGTCGTACTATATTGGAGCAGTTGAGAGATTTTGGTGCTGAGAGGACTCCTGATTGTGGGGGTAATGGGCATGAACCGCTTTGTGGTGTAGGAGGAGCTCACAACTGGCACAAGAAGAGTATATTTTGGGATTTGCCGTATTGGAAGGATCATTTATTAAGGCACAACCTCGATGTGATTCATATTGAAAAGAGCTTCTTTGACAACATCATGAATACGGTGTTAAACATCCCGGGAAAGACAAAAGACAATGTGAAGTCTAGGATGGATGTTTCAAAGATTTGCTACCGTGCTTATCTTGATCGTCTTCCCGATGGTACATATCCTTTTCCTCCGTACCGATTGCAAATACAAAAGATAAGAGAATTTTTCCGGTGGATTGAACACGAAGTTAAATTCACTGATGGATATGCAGCTAATCTGGGTAACTGCGTAGACTCGCGATACCTAAAGTTTTTGGGACTGAAGAGTCATGATTGTCATGTACTGATGCAGAGGCTTCTTCCATTTGCTTTTACCCATCTTCTTCCTCAAACTGTCCACGAATCTATTGCAGCAATTGGTGCTTTCTTTAGGGATTTATGCACGAGGACACTTACAGTTGAGGGGATCCGTAATTTAGATGCCAATATACCAGTGATCCTTTGCAATCTTGAGAAGATCTTTCCGCCGTCTTTTTTTGATGTTATGGAACATCTTCCCCTACACCTCCCCCGCGAAGCCGAACTAGGTGGTCCCGTTCAATTTCGTTGGATGTATCCTTTCGAGCGGTACATGTTCCATCTAAAGAAGAAGGTCAAAAATTTGGCTCGAGTTGAAGGTTCTATTGTCGCACAGAGTATCAATGAAGAATCATCACAGTTTGCGGAATATTACATTCCGCGGGAAGTTAGTACGAAGAGTAGACGTCCTGCTCGTTATGATGATAAAGGTGAGAGAGTCACGTATGCAGCGATTGTCCCTGAGATGTTTTCGCAAGTTGGCCGAGTGATTGGGAGAGGGAAGAGACGCTTCCTATCACAAGATGAGTGGAGTCACTTACATATGTATATCCTAACAAATTGTGAGGAGATGGCGAAGTACGAAAGGTAAAAACAGAACTTATTTAAATACATCTTGTTTTTAATACCTAAGTAATATATAGGTTTCATATGTTATATATTTTTGTTTGCTTTCAGGATTTACATTGCATCAATACGTCGCTATTATCCAGAAATGACAGAAGACGAACTTGGAGAATCTAAGGAAAACGAGTTTCCAAATTGGCTGCAATATTACGTAAGTTTTAAAAAAACGCTTACATGTCTTAAAATTAGTGAATTAATTATTACTTAATTAAATGTTTGTTTATTAATTTGTCTAAATTATTATCTCAGGTTTCTGAAGGAATGAAGAATGGAGAAAGGTTTCCGACATGGTTACAAGAGATAGTTTATGGCCCAAGCTTCGAAGCAACTTCATACACTCGGTATTGCACTAGGGGATTTGCATTTAGGATTCATGAAGAAAGGCCGAGGGCAACTGCAGATTACGGTATTTCAGCTACAAGTGGTGATGTAGTCTACTACGGGATTCTCAAAGAAATATTGCAAGTGCGCTATCCAGGAATGTTGGGCATGAGGTGCATTGTTTTCTTGTGTGAGTGGTATGATCCGTCATATCCAGAAGGTGTTCAGGTGAGCCAATTTGGCGTCACTTCAGTAAATTCTTCTAGGAGACTACAAAAGTATGACCCATTCATCCTAGCATCACAGGCAGACCAGGTTTGATTTTAAGATTTTATAATACGTGCGTTATAGATAAATAATGATATTGTAATTGCCTAAACTAAATATGTTTGTTTCAGGTATGCTACATTTCTTACCCTAGGGTAACACATCGAGGAGATCCTTGGATTACAGTGACTCCTATTAATCCAAGAGGGAGACTATATGGAGTTGCTGAGCAAGATGCTATGCAACCAACTAGAATTACCCTGATGGCTCCAGTTGATCATTCTTCAGCGGTGGACCTTTTTGTTGATTTCACTGAATTTGGTGATAATATCGTACATTCAGAATCAGAAGAAGAAGTTGGAGAATTTGACGAAGACGAAGACACAATTCCTTCGGAAGGATCTGATGAAGAAGAAGAAGTTGGAGAATTTGATGAAGAAGAAGTTGGATAATTTATATATATATATATAATTTTTTTTTAAATGATATATATATAATTATATTTATATATATATATATATTTTTTTAAATGATATATCTGTCGGAAATCCGTCGGAAATATATATATATTTCCGACGGATTTCCGACAGAAACGAATATTTATATAAATAATCTTTTTTTGTTATTTTGAATATTGCGTCGGAAATCTGTCGGAAATATTTATACATTTCCGACAGATTTCCGACGCAATATTCATATCATGCTCACCTTAAAAGACGACACGTGTTACCCTAACATCTGTCGGAAATCTGTCGGAAATATATCTATTTTTCCGACAGATTTCCTACAGGTTTGAGGATTTCATGTCAAACTCTTGAATTTCGAGAAGACAAAGTCTCGGCATACAATTCTGACAACTAAAGTGAAAGATAATTGAGTAAATAACCTTCTCGATGTTATACAGAACATGTTTTGCGATTTTGTCATGTTTCAACCAAAAGCGTTTCATACAGTTACATATACAAAACAATAGATGTTTACGGAAAATACTAAATGTTTAGAATTTGAAAGTAACAATGACCATTACAAGTATTTTATCTTCCAAATATTGCTCCAACCATGCTATTAACTTGTAACTACGAATACGGATCATAAACAAGCTTAAAACCACAAATATACCACAAATCTGTCGGAAATCTGTCGGAAAAATATACATTTTTCCGACAGATTTCCGACGGAATTGGAGATTTCAGGTAAAAATATGTACAAAATGCTAACAATTTTTCCAAACCCTAAAACAACAAAAAAACATTTTTTAAATTTCCCATACCCTAAAACAACCAAAAAACATTTTTTAAATTTCCCAAACCCCAAAACAACAAAAAAACATTTTTTAAATTTTTCATACCCTAAAACCACAAATCTGTCGGAAATCTGTCGGAAAAATGTATATTTTTCCGACAGATTTCCGACGGAATTGGAGATTTCAGGTAAAAATATGTACAAAATGCTAACAATTTTTCCAAACCCTAAAACAACAAAAAAACATTTTTTAAATTTCCCATACCCTAACAATTTTTCCAAACCCTAAAACAACAAAAAAACATTTTTTAAATTTCCCATACCCTAAAACAACAAAAAAACATTTTTTAAATTTCCCAAACCCTAAAACAACAAAAAAACATTTTTTAAATTTTCCATACTCTAAAACCACAAATCTGTCGAAAATCTGTGGGAAAAATATACATTTTTCCGACAGATTTCCGACGGAATTGGAGATTTCAGGTAAAAATATGTACAAAATGCTAACAATTTTTCCAAACCCTAAAACAACAAAAAAACATTTTTTAAATTTTCCATACCCTAAAACAACAAAAAAACATTTTTTAAATTTCCCATACCCTAAAACAACAAAAAAACATTTTTTATATTTCCCAAACCCTAAAACCACAAATCTGTCGGAAAAATATACATTTTTCCGACAGATTTCCGACGGAATTGGAGATTTCAGGTAAAAATATGTACAAAATGTTAACAATTTTTCCAAACCCTAAAACAACAAAAAAACATTTTTAAAATTTCCCAAACCCTAAAACAACAAAAAAACATTTTTTAAATTTTCCATACCCTAAAACCACAAATCTGTCGGAAATCTGTCGGAAAAATATACATTTTTCCGACAGATTTCCGACGGAATTGGAGATTTCAGGTAAAAATATGTACAAAATGCTAACAATTTTTCCAAACCCTAAAACATTTAGATTTAGGAAAAATATATAAAGAAATTTTAATATAATGAATTGATATATAAATTTAGAAATTTTAAGATAATGAATTAATTTTTGAATTTATATATACATTTAGAAATTTTATATATTTAGATTTAGGAAAACTATATAACATTATTTAAAAACCTTATAAAACTTTACAAAAACCTTATAACATTATTTAAAAACCTTATAACATTTTACAAAAAGCTTATAACATTATTTAAAAACCTAATAACACTATTTAAAAGCCTTATAACACTATTTAAAAACTTATAACACTATTTAAAAACCTTATAACACTATTTAAAAACCTTATAAAACTTTAAATTTTAAATTTTAGAATTTTTGAAATTTAAACCAATGTTTTTTTAAACCATTATATTTTTAATTATAATTATAGATTTTTCATATATTTAAAATATAATATCATATAAATCTAGGGATTACGGTGGTTTCGCCACTGCATCTGGCAGCGGCCAACCACGTCGTCTTCCGAGTAGATCTCGTTCGACTTCGACGTCTGCACCTACACCGTCGTCTACACCTCTAGAGACGCCAGTGACACCAGCAGCCACCACAGCACCGACGCAGATTAGCGTCGAGGACTTCATGGGTCTTCCTGGACGAGAGAGGTTGACTAGACTCCATCCAGACCAGCTCGGTAGAGACAGATGGTAAGTTTTTTGTTTCATTTATGTTTTTTTTTTAACAAATTTAATTTAATTGCGACTAATGTTACATTTTTTTCCGTAGGTTTGGTGATTCTCGCAGCGGGATTTCGAAGTCCCTCAACAAGATGGAAAACTCTTTGCTCAGCCGTCTTTATGCGACGTACACCGCCATGCCACTGGAGGATCAAGATATGTGGTTTCGCCAATTTGCGGTAAGTCATCTGTTTTCATAATTTTTACTTTCATTTAAATTATTATTATTTATATTTAATTAATTTTTCTTTTTGCAGCAAAAATTTAGGTGGGACCCACACATGACCGCTCTGGTCAGGCGGGAATTCGACTCTTATGCAGCACTGCACTACTCGAAGAAGGTGTTCGAGTGGAAGGATAAGTGGCTACTCGGTGAGGTGCCAAAGGAGATGGTTGAGAAGCCGGAGTTGTGGAACGGGTTCATCGCCTATTGGCAACTACAGGCTACCAAGGAGAGCTCTACATATCACTCTAGCAACCGGAACAGCCAGCGCAACGGCAAGGGACTTTCCACCCACAACCTTGGAGATACCAGCAAGAAGACAAAGGCTAGGGATATGGTAAGTTTTTTATGTACGTCTTGGTTTTTAATTTTTTTTTTGTTTTATACATTTATATTATCAAATAAATATCTATCAACTGCAGGCTAAGAAGTTGGGTCGGGATCCCAACAACTTGGAACTTCTGCTAGCAACACACACCGACAAGAATGGTGTCGTCCAGGATCCGGTAGCTCGGGAGATTCAGGAGAGCGTCCAAAGAATGGAAGAGGAGTACATTCTGTCTCAGCCATCCGTGGAAGGAACCCCACCCCTCACCCAAGCCCCGGACGACATCATCAACGAATTCGTCTTAAAGGTATGTAAAATTTAAAATAGTTTTCAAGTCTTTTTCATTTACAATTTAATTTGTTCCGCAGGTTGCTCCGCAGAGCAAAGGGCGGCTTTATGGTCTTCCCGACGATGCAATATCATCAGGGTCATCTTCTTACTACAGCGAGACATCCGACCTGAGAGCCCAGATGAAGGAAAAGAACGTCGAAATTGAAGGTTTGAAGACGACGGTTCAAGAGATACGAGATGCACAAGCCGTTCTAGAAGCCGAGCGGGAGAAGGAGAGAGCCGAGCAGGACAAGGACAGGGAGATGATGCAACGGATGATGGCGTACTTGGGCCGCAACCCGGATTTTCCGCCGGGGCCCACTACTTAGATTTTTATTTTCAATCTTTTATAAAACAATATTACTTTTTATTTCTACTTTTAATTTTATTTTAATTTTATTTTAATTTAAATAATTCAAATTTAAAATTTAAAATTTATATTAAATTAATAATTATTTAATTTATTATATTTTTTAATAATTTCTACGAATACGTCAGAAATCCGTCGGAAATTTATCCGTCGGAAATCTGTCGGAAATAAAACTGTCGGACATCTGTCGGAAATAAAACCGTCGGAAGTCTGTCAGAAAGTCGTCGGTTTACATGTTTTCGGAACTCGTCGGAAATCAGTCGGAAACAAAACCGACGTATTTCCGACAGTAGTATTTCCGACGGAATTCCGACGTCTCGCCGGACTCCGGCAGGCTGTCGGAATTCCGTCGAAAATATAGCCGTCGGAAATCTGTCGGAAATTTGTGACAGATTTCCGACAGAATTACCATTTCCGACAAGATAGAAACGACAGACAAATCCGTCGGAAATCTGTCGGAATATGAGTTTTCCGACAGACTTCCGACGGATATTTCCGTAGGAATCTCGCTGTTTTCTTGTAGTGCGTATGAGGTGTTGTGATTGATATACATATAAAGATATACTTGTGTTATACTTCACCGGTGCCACCAACATTCTCTATACCACCGAAGGTATAGAGAATGTTGGTGGCACCGGTGAAGTATAACACAAGTTTGGTCGGACCGGAATGTGTCACACCCTCCGCCTACAAAATCGGTTTAAATAAACCAAAATTGTTTTCATTTTCATTTCAAATTCAAAAACCGAATAAATTGATGGTATTGTGACATATACCTGACCATGGAGAAATGCGGCAATGGTGAGGTACCAAGCGGTGTAGGTGGTCATGCCAAGGCCAAGGAAAGACCAAATACGGTAATTGTGAAAAGATGGTATGAAAACGGTCGTGGCACAACAAGCACCAAATATATAAGTCCAAGTCCTCTTGTCTAACCTATCGTTTATGTAATATATATTGCTGCACCACACCAACACACGTACATACCACAACTATTAATCCAACATAATTATCAAAATATATCTATTTGTATTAATACGACATTATCTATATATAATTGGACTTTGGTACTTGGTTCTTTGTCAAGTTTTTGAAAGAGCCAATATCATGCATGAAAAATATGTTTGTTAGCTAGAAAAAGATACTGTGGTTTTATTTTCGCATGGAAAATATATATGTTTGTAAATTATAATATTTTGAAAAAGATTCGGAAAGACAAAAAGTGGTAAATAAAAAAGGAAAGAACCTAGCACAAGCGATGAGCTGGATGACTGATCCGAACAACAAGAAGGTGCAATTAAATGCGAGCCCCGCTGCTTTCCAGTACGGACCCAGTAGCCCATCAAGCACTTCAAACCACTTCCATTTCACATATTTATTCACACAATACCAAGAAAAATTCAATTGAATTCAGTGCATATTATCTACAGATTATAATCAAAATGTAAAACTAAATTATATTAAGGAAATTACCTGAATAACATGATTTTTGAAGGATTTGGCTTCTTGTTTCTCCATTCGGGCTGGATACTCGACGTAAAGAACACTAATGAGGTAAGCAGTCCAAGAACCCATTATCCCATAGAATATTTGAAGCAATATTCCTGATAACATCCCCAACTGTGAGAACGAATATGGCAGTGTCAACAGCACTTGTGCCACCTGCAATCATCACACATCATTTTTTTAAAAAAAAATAAAAAAAAACTTTCATAAAAAAAGAATATTTTGGTCCTATTATAATAAAGAACTTTTGTTTATTGGAGTTTTTGCGAATATTATTAAATAATTATTATCCATGTTTTCCTTACTTGATTAGATGCACAACTAAACCAAGCGTCCCAAGCGGACCCTCCATGCCAGAGGAAGCTCTTCATGCTAAATCCATCTCCGGCTCCGGCGCCGTCGCCGTTAAAGTCTTCCGCCGTTGAATCCTCCATTTTTCTACCGGGCAAGTCATTCTCTGCCTCTCCGACGCCAGAAACAACTATTGCTTCCTCCGCTTGCTTTTCACTCGACATTAGCAATCGACTATCTATGAGGTACAAAAAAAATACTGAAAAGTTTCTAGTCTTTGAGATTTTCTTGGTGTGAAAAGACGATCTTTGAAGAAAGAAAGATTTGTCTTCTTTTTTTTTCCTTTTTGTATGAGAAAGAAACACAAAGAGTGTTTTACCTTTGTCTCGTTCTCTAAACTATAAAGAGAGCCATTAAGAGAGAGAGAGGGTTTTGGTTGTGTAACAATGGGGAGAGTGTGTAGGAGAGTAGTGTAATAACGAAGTGTAGTTAAAATGCTGTGTTTTAATGCGGCCGCCTTTGATAAAAGTATGCTCAGAAGAGAGAGATAAAGAGAAAGAGAGCATAAAAGCAGGAAGTTTTTTCTTCTCTTTTTACCTGCTTTTCTCTATTATTCTACCATTTTGGACTTCTATTTGCCTTTTGTAATCATTTTCTAAATTGTTTTGAACATTACTTAAATTTCGAATAAATATGTTAAGACTTGCTCTATATGGTAAACATAAAAAATTGATTATAAATGGAAAGTATAAGAACAAAATAAAAAATATGGAATGAAATAAATTTATATCATTAAAAAAAGTGTATTATAAGTTTACAACAGTGTAATCTTTCAATAAAAGTTTAATTTAAATAATGATTTTCTGCTAATTCCCTAACGAGTAAACAGTAATAATGGAGTGAGAGTGACACAGTAATAATGGAGTGAGAGTGATAGTGACAGTGAGAGTGTACTGTACCATCGGCTTGAGCCGAGCCATTAATGAGCACTAAACTTCACGAGTTTAAAGCAAGCCCCACGCGCGTCCCGCTCATGTTCCACTACGCGTGGGTCCAATTATTTACTGTGCACTCGCCAGCTTCTTAGGCCATGATTATTGGAGACCTCTTGAGGTCTAATATGGTGTTCTTATAATATACAATTATTAAAACACACACTCTCTCTTTCTTTTACTCAACTTTATACCTTCTCTTTTATCTTTTTACTCAATTTTTATTAATTTTATATTTAAACACTCTCTCTTTCTTTTAAAAACACTCTCCAAAATATCTAATTTTAGACACTCTCTCTTACTTTTAGACACTCTCTACTCTTTTTACTCAAATTTTATTAATTTTATATTTTAATATACCTCACAAAAACACTCTCTTTCTTCTTTTTACAACCATTTTAATAATTTTATATTATAAGAATACCAAATTAGATCCAAGGGATCTCCAATAATCATGTTTTTACCGTTGGATCCTAAAACCAACAATCATCTTTTCCTAACTTTATAAACTTTCAGTTTCGTCATGTATACGAATGTATTATGTGTGAACCATAATTACATAAGGGTTTTTTGGGCTTGAGTGCGTTTAGCAACACAGAAGAAAAAGTAATGGACTTTGATGATGCCTTTGGGTCTTTTCAAATAGATCGAGATTTTTCAAGAATTACCTCTCTGATTTGATTCTTCGATTCAACTCACCAAATTCTCTTCTCTACTTTCTAAGATTAGTGTCTATCAATTTCAAAAACACAATGGAATAAAAAACTCGTTAGTTTTTTTAATTATCATTTGAATTATTGTTTTAAAAATATAATATTGAGAAAATACAACTAGCATTTAGTCACACCTATTTACATGATTTTCATATACGAGAGTGTATCAACTCTGTTTTTTTCTGAACCATTGTGATTTTCATATATGGCTATCACCATACGATGAAACTCCATAATCATCGTCATTACCTAAATAAAGATAGATGTTAATAATCTTCGTCGCAACATCTTTTTATTCTAGTCCGATTAAAAAAAACATCTTTTTATTTTCATTCTTCTTTTTTTTTTTTTTGTCGTCATAATGTTTCATTGCATAAGTTCTTTTTATTCTTCGTATTACGTGGAGAAATTACGTGTATTTTGAAGATGATTATATATATATAAAAAACAAATCAAACGAGATTGAGAAGATGAATCTAAGTAGATTATGTTTGATATAAAAATGGGTGGGAGACAAGACAAACGATGGGATATAGTTGTATGAAGTGAGACCATTACGATAGATCGACCGACCATTCATATTGTTGCCATATCAACTCGGTGAAACGATCTATTTCTTCATCATTACTTACAAATTGACTTTACTATGCATGCTGACTCCAATAATATCATTTCAAGAGAAAATTCTTAAGGATTATGTGGTATGATCATAGTTCAAATGAAATCCTAACCTATATTTTGTTCTCTCATTTTATTGTTTTTCTAATTTCTTTGTAGTACCATTGGAGGAGAATATTTTCATTAAAAAGCCCGTTAATGATGGTTTACAATTATAAATTACAAGTGAAATATGAAACTAATCAATGGATGTGATTTTTATTTTATTTTAACAAGATTGGAGCCCAATGCCCTTGGTATGTGTTTAGGAATCCACTACAATTTTTGGTATTAAAAATAAAATAAAATAAACAAGTAAATAACTTTTAAATAGAGAAACGAATTAGAGAGAGTTTTCTCTCTTCCTATACTGTCCACCTTAAACAAAATTACATTATTGACATTGATTGTTACTTTAGATTAATATAAAGTTAAACAAAATGTAAAGAAAATACAAGTAGTAAAATACAACTTTTTAGATTAATATAAATTTATTGTAAAGCAGGGTTGATTGATGAAGCAGTTAGATTGTTTCACCAAATCTGTGAAAAGATCAATCACTTTTAATTTCATCCACAAATGTAAGAGACAATCCAATGATCAAATTCGTTTCACAGACAAACAAAAAAATTCAAATTAGAAAAAAAGTATGATAATATGGAGCTTGTGTTTACTCTTTGCTCTTTCTAATTCAATATTTGTTGTTATTGCTTCTCCTTCTAAACAATTGTGTCTTCCAGACCAGAGGGATGCTCTTTGGGAGTTCAAGAACGAGTTCTATGTTGGTCCTGGTGAGTTGTATTATGATAAGAAGACAGAGAAGTGGACGAACAACACTGATTGCTGTTCTTGGGATGGTGTCGCTTGTGACCATAAGACCGGCAAGATCGTTGAGTTAGACGCCTCGTACAGTTCTCTCAGCGGTCCTTTGAGATCTAATAGTAGTCTGTTCAGACTACAGCATCTTCAGAGCCTGAATCTTAGCTCCAATAACCTCTCGGGTATTCTACCAGATTCCATAGGCAACCTCAAATATTTGAGTGAGTTTCATTGCGACAGCTGCAATTTCCATGGGGAAATACCTTCTTCACTCGGAAATCTGTCTTATCTCGCTCATCTTGATCTCTCTCATAACGATTTCACCAGTGAAGGACCAAATCTGCAACTTGTGCTTCTCAAATTAAGCTCGCTCAAAACGATCGACCTTGGTTCTAACCAGCTCAAAGGTACACTCCCATCTAACATGAGTAGCCTCTCAAAATTGGAGTATTTTTCTATGACTGGAAATTCATTTTCTGGATCCATTCCCTTTTCTCTCTTCATGATCCCTTCTTTGCTTGAACTCTACCTGGGAAGAAACAAATTCAGCGGTTCTCTTGAGATTGGGAATATCTCTTCCCCATCCAAACTTAAAACCTTAAGGATTGGAGAAAACAATTTCAGTGGAAGGGACATTGTTGATTTGAGTTTCTTCTCACATTTCATATCACTTCAAGACTTGGATCTTTCAGGGATTCATTTGAAGATCAGTCCAACTCTCCATTTCTCCTCACCCATGATCACCTCCTTGAAGTTATCATCGTGCAATATTTCTGTGTTTCCCAAGTTTCTAGAAAACCAAACCTGGTTATCGTATTTACACATTTCTAGCAATCAAATCGAAGGTCAATTACCGGAGTGGCTTGGGAGACTGCCACTGTTGAAGTATGTAATCATTTCTAATAATTCTTTCAGTGGAGAACTAACTGCCAAATTCTACAGAGATCTTTTTAGGATCTGATAATCGGTTTTCGGGAGAGATTCCTCGGAGAATATGTGAACTGTCTAGTCTTCGCATACTTATTTTATCCAACAACAACTTCAGCGGTTCTATTCCTCGGTGTTTTCAGAACTTCAATACTACTCTTCAGGTCTTGCATCAGAATAACAGCCTCTCTAGTGTTTTTCCAGAGGAGTCTATCAGTGACGGATTGATATCACTTAATGTTGGTCATAACCAGTTATCGGGAGAACTTCCCAAGTCTCTGATCAACTGCGAAGATCTCGAACTTTTGAACATGGGAGGCAACAAAATCAATGACATGTCTCCACTCGGGCTGAGATTGTTGCCCAATCTACAGGTTCTTGTCATTCGTTGTAACGAGTTCCACGGGCCAATATCTTCTCCTCAAGATTCTTTCAGTTTCCCCAAACTACGAATATTTGACATTTCGGAAAATCGCTTCAGTGGGGTCTTGCCATCAGATTTCTTTGTTGGTTGGAATGCGGTGTCTTCGGTCGTAGATACAGAGTTTGGACGCTTTCGGCAATCTGTTGTTGTAACGAACAAAGGATTAAAGATGGAGCTAGTTGGGCTTGTTTTCTCAATGTACAAAACCATTGATGTCTCCAGAAACAAATTCGAAGGAGAAATCCCTGAATCCATTGGTTCACTCAAGGAACTCATTGGGCTCAACATGTCAAACAACGCTTTCACAGGCCGTATTCCACAATCTCTGACGAATTTGACCAATCTCCAATCATTGGATCTATCTCAAAACAGGCTATCCGGTGAAATCCCACCACAGCTCGGGAAACTCACGTTTCTAGCGCGGATGAACTTCTCTTACAACATGCTCGAAGGTCCAATACCACAAAGCACTCAGATTCAAAGCCAGAATAGTTCGTCATTCGCAGAGAATCCCGGGCTATGCGGTACTCCTCTTGAAAACGCATACGGCCGAGGAGGAGACGAAGAAGAAGCAACAAAGCAAGAGCAAAATGAAGAAGAGAAAGACCAAGGATTGAGCTGGACTGCAGCTGCAATAGGCTATGTACTGGTGTTGTGTGTGGACTCATCATCGCCCACATTCTCACTTCATAGACTAAGAATATCCGTCATAATCTGTCTTTGCTCAGTAATCATATAAGATAAGGTCTCTCTGGCCGTGGCCGAATAAAAACAAGAAAAATCGAAAGCATTTTACACTAGTGCTTTCATGTGTTTGCAGTGTTAGTTTTTTTGTTTCCGTATTGTAATCAATGTCTTGTGCTTTGTATTTCTAAGATTCAGTGAAAAGAGTTTTCTTAAATCTTTATTCAAAGTTTGACTCAACATACTAAGAAGATATATAATGTTCAAATATGTGTTGCAAATCCCCTAAGAAAATGCATATAGTAAACTCTTGGGGTTTTCTAGGCTAACCTCTAAGCTTCTTCCTTGACGTTATGATGCATTGACATCATCAGGAAGGTCCTTCAGAACCTAAAAAAATATCACAATGCAAAGACATCAAAGAAATTTTAAACTTATCATTAGTTAAATCACACTGGAATGATCATATTATAAACCAAACATCAAAAGAGTTTTAACTTACCGGATTAAAAATTCACAACTTCACCAAAAATTTGATTCGAGACTACAAAAAAACTAGACAAGTGAAGTGAGCAATCTACACTTTCTGATCTAAAAGACAATAATCAGACATAAAACAAGACTTGTTAATTTTGTTGTTTTAAACTTATAAATTGACTGGAAATACTTAGAATTTTTTTCATGCAACCGTAGAAGAATCTTACTTAGAATTTTTTTCATGCAACCGTAGAAGAATCTTTTTTCTTGTGGTCAAAAGTCAACAAATGATGAGTTATAATATTGGGCCTGAGGCCATGTTCAATGCAGATTTTACAGGATTTTATGGGGTGTTTTTATAATATAAAATTATTAAAACGCACACTCTCTCTTCCTTTTAATCAACTTTATACTTTCTCTTTCATCCTTTTACTCAACTTTTAAACACTCTCTCTTCCTTTTATTTTTAAACACACTCTCCGAAAGATCCAATATTAGATCCCTCTCTCTCCCTTTTAAACACTCTTTCATCATTTTACTCAACTTTTATTAATTTTATATTTAAACACACACTCAATATACCCCACAAAAACACTCTCTTTCTTCCTTTTACAACCATTTTAATAATTTTATATTATAAGAACACCCCATAAGATCCCAAAATGTCACCATTGAACATGCCCTGAGGCATACTATCGGACGCATAAAGGCCATGAGGAAGAGAGAAAACCCTAAAACGAGAAGAAGCATATACTCTTCGCATCATTCACGACTATATATTCAGCTCACGACTCAACTCACGCCTCCTTGTTCTCTTCCTCTCTCAATTATAAGGTCAGTCTCTTTCGCCTCCGATTGTTGATTGTTTCCTGCTTTCGTTCTTCATCGATAAGAATTCTGCTCTGTTCCGTTTCTCTCTAGGTTTAGATAAACAATTCGTTGAGTTTTGTGATTGATCTATGTTTATCTAGGTCGATTATTGCTATTATTGTTGGAACTTTATTTTGTCAAACATTATGGGCTCATGGGCTATAGTGTGTTGGGCAAATAAATTTAAGATTGAATGAGAAATGTAGTGGGCTATAAGGGAAGCCTCAAACTTTTGGTAATGTATATGCACATGTAAAATGTCCCACATCCCTTAGATGGAACTTTTTCATGTGGTATATATTAGAGAGCACATATAACAATGTTTAAAAAACATTACTATATACATGGAGAGAACAAGACACCACACGCGAGCCGAGCCGAGCCGACTATATTCTTTTTGGACCGCGGACGGTTTGGATAAAATGTCGGTTTAATTAAATAATACTTAA
This sequence comes from Draba incana, assembly GCA_963576765.1. Taxonomy (NCBI): domain Eukaryota; kingdom Viridiplantae; phylum Streptophyta; class Magnoliopsida; order Brassicales; family Brassicaceae; genus Draba; species Draba incana. The sequence goes on along the minus strand of OY755202.1, from coordinate 49,287,636 downwards.
CGATTCGGATTGGATTTCGGTTGTGCCTTAACCGGTTCAACAGAGTGGATAATCTTTGACTCCATCAAAGATCCTCTCTCCCCGAAATCACGTCCTCAACATCCACGCATCTCTTCAAACTGGTCCACGATTTTCTCCACCTGTGAGATATTTTTGGATTGGAAAACTGCTCTCCTCTGATTATTTAACAGAGCCTCTCTCTCTCGTTTGGTTACACACTTCTAACACTCTGAAACATTCTTCAGAACAAAGAAATCTCTCCACTGTCTCTTCTCGTTTCTATTTCTAAAACAAAGTAAGTCATTTTTTTTAGAGAGTATATCGTAGATATGCAGTTCATAGATTCTAATATGAGTGTTGCGTATTAGTCTTAATCAAGATCGTATCCTGGGATTCATTATCGTATAGAAACTGTCGCACTGCGGGCGATATTTTGAATTAAGGAAAGAGAATTCGTTCTCGCTTTCTTGAATTCGTTACTCGGTTTATCGTTGTTATAGCAGATTAATTTCCGGGTCCCTAAAGTCTTAATTCAAAATAAAATCTGAAACGGATTTTAATCTGCTTTAACCTCGGAACGATTTCGATTCTAAAACGTTTCCGCGAAAAAGTTTGCGATTCGTTAACGATCAGACTCTAACGTCTCCACGAACGCTTCCGAGCCAGTTTGTGATTCGTTCTGAATCGTCTTAATTCAGCGAGTCTGTGATTCGTTGTTGAAATAAATAAATAAAAACAATCGACTATGTGCCTACAATAACACAAAGCATCGGGTCTGTTTGATTAATCAAACCGGATTTCAGTTTGTTGTGTTAATTGGCTATGGTTTAGTTATCAAATCGTATTGGTGCTGGTTCATTAGTCTGACAATTTTAATCCGGCTCTTGAATCTGCTTTTGTTACTGCTTCTGGTTTCTTGTTGCTTAAGCAATCTTTGTTAACCGGTTCACTTTTGGTTTGATAATCATTTACCAGAGAACGTGTGCATTATAATATATCATACGGTGTTTTGAATATTATAATCCAACCATCATTAGCAATTATTCTAATTGTTTATATTGCATAACGTTGACAATTTTTTTTAAAGAAAAATATTGCTAAAACGTGTACTAATCTGTTCAGATTAAGCATTTAAATTTTATTCGATAATAATTTATGTGTTATTTTAAATCGAATACTAATTGTCTCTTATTTTCTGTGTCATTAGATGGCTGGAAACGGTGACAACGTTGTTGACAACATGGAAGTTGAGAATCCTACGGTTCAACCCACTGTTGAGACTCCCGCTCTTGCGGTTCAACCTGCTGGTCCGAACGCTGATACTTCAAATGGCAACGGAACTGATGAGTCCAACGGGACAGCGCGCAGAGCCTTGTTTGGTGCTGGTCTCTACACGGCGCCAAAGCCGGCCGAGCCTACTCCTGTGGCTGCGATTCCTTCGATGCCGCTGTCAGTCTCCCAAGGATTGATGCCGGAAAAGTTCGATGGAAATGGTTTCAAGACATGGCAGCAAAAGATGATGTTCTTTCTGACCACGATGAACTTTGAGAAGTTTCTCACTGAGGATAAGCCAATGGTCCCTCCTGGGAACATGAACGCTTATACTCTTGCAAGTGTTGAAGCCTGGATCCATGGAGATTTCCTTTGCAAAGGCCAGATCTTAGGCCGCCTGGTTGATCCGTTGTATGAGATCTACTGTCAGGAAAAGTCTTCAAAAGCACTCTGATGGCTTTGGAGAAGAAGTACAAGTGTGATGACGCTGGGTTGCAGAGATTCTCAACCGCAAAGTTTCTCAACTTCATGATGGTTGACTCCAAACCAATAATGGAGCAAGTGGAAGCTTTTCAAAGAATCCTCCAGGAGATTGAATTGGAAGGAATGTCGATCTGCGGGGTCTTCACTGTCAACAGCTTCATCGAAAAGCTACCTCCGAATTGGACTGACTTCAAGAACTACCTCACGTTCAAACGTAAGGCGATGACTCTTGATGATGTGATTCGAAGGCTGAAGATTGAAGGAAACAACCGTGCTGCTCACGGTAATCAAGGTCAGCAATACGATGTGAACATGGCTGAAGAAAAGGCTAAGTTGGCGAAGCTCAAAGGCAAAGGGATCAAACTCATGTCTCCTCAGAAAAAGGGTGCGTTATCTCTAAAGCCATCTGCTTCCACCAACTTCAAGAAGAACAAGTCTGAAAAGAAGTTCAATGGTAAGTGTAATCACTGTGGCAAAATTGGGCACACAGCTGATGTGTGTAGGAGCAAGGCAAAGGCGATTGAGAACGGGAAATCTCAAGCTAACCTGACACAAGAAGACATGTGTGCTGTTGTATCTGAAGTCAACATGGCTGAAGACAATCCAATTGAGTGGTTCTATGAACTGGTGCAACCACACACATCTGTTCTGATAAGACAATGTTCCAAGTCTACAAGAAGAACAGGAAGAACACAGAAGAAAAGCTATTCATGGGGAACGAGTCTGTGTCAAAGATTGAAGGAAAAGGCAAAGTGGTTCTGAGGCTGACTTCAGGACGTGACCTTCACCTCCATAATGTGAAGCATGTACCTGATATGAGGAAGAACTTGATCTCCGGATCGATCCTGAGTAAGCATGGATTCGCAGCGAATCTCGAGGCTGATGAACTTGTTATTAGGAAACGTGGGGCGTTTTTGGGAAAGGGTTTTGTTAAAGGGGGACTTGTAAAATTGTCTGTGTCGACAATCCTCCCGAAAGAAGGATCTAATTCTCCTTCTGTTTAAGTGTTCTTTGCTTATGTTGTTGCTTTTTGCTTCTGTTTCCGTTGTTGCTTTTGCTTCCGTTTTTGTTGTTTCAACTTAAATTAATAAAAATCCAGTGTTCTTTTTGCTTACTTACTTGGCATGAACAATTTGGAAATATCATTTATAAAATACAAAACATAATTTAATCCCAAAAATGTAATGTGAAGTCTGCGTTCCGGCAAAACTCACCACAAAAATAAACCACCACCCCAAGTCACTGTTTTGATAAAACATTTATCCGGCTCGTGGATGTTATTGATTTTGTTTTCTTGTGGCTTAAGAAAACTAAAGTAACCGGTTTACTCTTGGTTTAATAATCACTAACGAGAGAATGTTGGCATTATAATATCTCAATACTCAGAATAATTATTGATATTGCTTTACGTTGACAATTGGTTTTTTAATTAAGAACTATATTGTTGAAACATGTATTAATTAATCGGTTGATTTAAAATATGTGTAACCTAGAGACGGTACAACGTACTTTGTCACCTTCATACATTCATAGTAAAAATCAAAAACCAAACTCTAAAAGAGATGATGAATGCGATGTTGCAGGAATCAAGGTTAGCCCAGACAATGTGGGGGGAAGCTTTGCTTACCACAAATTATATCCTCAACAAAATACCGCAGAAAGTTACTGGTAAATCACCACAACTTTGGAAAATGAAAAGTACCTTCGTACAAATACCTTAAAATGTGGAGGTGCCTCGCAAAAGGTAACACCTCCAAAAACGATAAGTATAAGGCTAGACTTGTGGTGCATGAATTCTGACAAAATGATTCTGATGACGAGAAAAAATTCAATCAAAATGATTATAAGTACCACGGCCTTACGAGACCTCGAAACTCATGATGTTACAACAATCTTCTAAACGGAAGATTAGAAGAGAAAATCTATATGAAACAACCCGAAGGGTCTGTTATCCCAGGATAAGAACACAAAGTTTGTAGACCTTGAAGTCGATATATGGAAAAATAATCTCGAAAATGTAAAGATGGACTCATTGTAAATGAATAATCGGGAGTCTAAGGCAAATTGTACTAGTCCCTAGTAATCCGGGACATAAACATTTTTAAAATATCCCTATGAGGAAAAATATCCCGATGTGGGAGGAAATGTGCCTAAAAACATGTACATGGTTATAGCTAATCAGCTATAGCTCGGGCACAACACAATATATGATGGTAAATCTTGTCATATAAGGAGATGACATAAAACCATTAAAACAACTTATCCCGGTGTAATCACGTTAGATTATATTACGTCAAAAGACAACCTAGCGGATGCATTTACTAAAGGTTTGACACGAGATCAAGTTGCAAAATCATCAAAAGGAATGGGTTTAAAGCCTATGACATAAGACAAAACTTGATGGAAACCCCACCTACCCAGATTGGAGATCCCATGACGTAGGTTCAAAGGGAAAACTAAATCAAGCAGAATATGCTAAAAAGCACTGAGAGACAGATGTCTTCTCCCAGTTCCTAGGATGATGTACAGTGCTTCCTGTATGGGCAGAGGATAAGCTAAAGCTTTTAATGATTTGAGACCATAACTTTGAGATATCAATGAAGTATTACAGGATATTTCTGCAAACAAAGTAAATGGCAAATCACCTTGTGAGTGTGAAATGAGGCCGTTTCTAGGAGAATAGATGAAAGGCTATATTCTCTAACTTCACTCATGATTAACCAGGCGAGTTCAAGGCCAAAATGAACACAATAGAGAACTAAGTTCTACGAGAAAACGAAGCTGGGTTTTAGCTGTTGTCTCGGTTTACACTAACCTCCGGAAGGTTCAAGACATCATGTTCACCATCTGGCCAAGTAAACCCGATAGTTATTAACAATGAGTGGTTCAAGGCTGAAAAACGCCACCATCTCAGATACAGTTTTTTATTATAATAGGACCAAAATATTCTTTTTTTATGAAAGTTTTTTTTTAATTTTTTTAAAAAAAATGATGTGTGATGATTGCAGGTGGCACAAGTGCTGTTGACACTGCCATATTCGTTCTCACAGTTGGGGATGTTATCAGGAATATTGCTTCAAATATTCTATGGGATAATGGGTTCTTGGACTGCTTACCTCATTAGTGTTCTTTACGTCGAGTATCCAGCCCGAATGGAGAAACAAGAAGCCAAATCCTTCAAAAATCATGTTATTCAGGTAATTTCCTTAATATAATTTAGTTTTACATTTTGATTATAATCTGTAGATAATATGCACTGAATTCAATTGAATTTTTCTTGGTATTGTGTGAATAAATATGTGAAATGGAAGTGGTTTGAAGTGCTTGATGGGCTACTGGGTCCGTACTGGAAAGCAGCGGGGCTCGCATTTAATTGCACCTTCTTGTTGTTCGGATCAGTCATCCAGCTCATCGCTTGTGCTAGGTTCTTTCCTTTTTTATTTACCACTTTTTGTCTTTCCGAATCTTTTTCAAAATATTATAATTTACAAACATATATATTTTCCATGCGAAAATAAAACCACAGTATCTTTTTCTAGCTAACAAACATATTTTTCATGCATGATATTGGCTCTTTCAAAAACTTGACAAAGAACCAAGTACCAAAGTCCAATTATATATAGATAATGTCGTATTAATACAAATAGATATATTTTGATAATTATGTTGGATTAATAGTTGTGGTATGTACGTGTGTTGGTGTGGTGCAGCAATATATATTACATAAACGATAGGTTAGACAAGAGGACTTGGACTTATATATTTGGTGCTTGTTGTGCCACGACCGTTTTCATACCATCTTTTCACAATTACCGTATTTGGTCTTTCCTTGGCCTTGGCATGACCACCTACACCGCTTGGTACCTCACCATTGCCGCATTTCTCCATGGTCAGGTATATGTCACAATACCATCAATTTATTCGGTTTTTGAATTTGAAATGAAAATGAAAACAATTTTGGTTTATTTACACCGATTTTGTAGGCGGAGGGTGTGACACATTCCGGTCCGACCAAACTTGTGTTATACTTCACCGGTGCCACCAACATTCTCTATACCTTCGGTGGTATATAGAATGTTGGTGGCACCGGTGAAGTATAACACAAGTTTGGTCGGACCGGTGCTTATTTGTATCGGTTTAGGGGAACTTGCCAACCGTATTGCCGGTATCTTCCCGATGATCCGTTTCTTGAATGTTTTGAGTTTCAAGATAAGACTAACATTCAAGGTATGGTTTATGGATATTATTAAGTTTGTGTTTTAGTTTGGTAACATTCAAGATAAGACTAACATTACGCTGTCTTTATTCGTGTTTCAGTGAATGCATCACATTTGGAAGCTGTGAAAATGGCTGTTATGAATCAGCAAGCTGTATGTATTAGTTAAGTTTGTGCCTTTAGAGTCGTTTGTGTAATAGTAATAACCTTGCTAATTAACATTGTAGGTGGTATCAGAAGGTCGTTTACTTAAACTCCCGTTCTCAACCATATACGAGTATCTCCAGGTTCTTGAATCCGCCATAAAGCAATAGAATTTGTGAGAGGCTGAGATTACTTTTTTTATTTGTACATGTGTCTGATTAACAGATGTTGCGGTTGATTGCAACGGAATTGAAAGATGACGGTCCAAATTCAATGTTTTATCTTGCTGCTGCTGTATCGGACTTTTACGTACCATGGAATAGCATGGTAAGTGTCTCATTTCCTTTATTACAACAACCATGGCTACAAAATTTTTATCTCTGTAAAAAAATGTTTTTGGTGAAACTAGACCGAACACAAAATACAATCAGGAGCTGGTCCTTTGGATATAAGCTTAGCTCAAGTCCCTAAAATGCTTTCAATTTTGAGATCAAATTGGGCTCCGGAAGCTTTCTGCATATCATTCAAGGTGTCAAATCTCTTTCTCTTTATGTTGTCTCTTGCATTTATTTCTCGAAAAATCGTTATATTTAGATGAAATTTTTCAATTCAGCTTGAGACGGACTCCAAGATTCTGATAGAGAAGGCTACAAAGGCTCTAGAAAAATACAAAATGCACGCGGTTGTAGCTAATGAGCTATTAACGCGTAAAGAGGAGGTTGTGGTTGTTTCGAGCAGCGGTAATGTTGTGGTGAGACACGATTGCGAGAAGCCTGAATCTATTGTTGAAGACAACCTCATTCAGCTTATCGTAGATCGACATTCTACGTACATCAAAGGATTTCACGCTTAGGTTTCCTCAAATACTTTTAAGCCAAGAAAACGGTTTCAGTCTTTCCCTTAAAACACAAAATATAACCTACCCTTTCTCTGTATTTTTGTGTATTTTGTATCAACAATGATTAAGTTTGATCATAAATTAATCAAAACTTTTCAGATGTGATTAGAATTGAGTATGAAATTATTCAATTTAAAAAAATTATGAATACTATTTGGACCTTGTTCAAGTTCAATATTCAACATATATATTCCAAGTCATCAAAAGATTTAATAATCTCGACTGCAACAATGTAATTAATTTAATTTGTACCGAATCAACTTCGTAACGAAGGATAAAAGAAGGCGTCACTGGCAAGTATTTAAATATACATCTGATATGACTTCTGATAAATAAATAAGATAACACCAATTGACTTTATAAATACACAATTAAAAAACACACTAAATACAAATATGATCCACATAAGTCCAATAAATTACCATCATCAATATTATGGTCATTCTTTACCACACTTGTATATACAGTTTTACCATAATATTGATGATTTAACAAAACTTAGGTTTACTATATATAAGTACATATACACAAATTACCACAAATCAAATGCAAACCTTTAATTATCTTTATATGTATATCAATCACAACACCTCCTACGTACGTTTGTTGATGTTCCTAGATGGAACACGAGATGGTGAAGAAGAAGACGACACGGTTTCTAGCAATCCAAGACGATCGGCCCCATATCGCCGGAGATCGGACGTTCGAAACCTACCGGAGGACTCGCCGGGAAGTCTCATGTAGTAACCGGAGGTAGAAGGAGATTGATGATCACTTAGCAAAACCGACGACAAGTTTCCTTCTCTTTTATACATAACTATTGCTTTGTACAAGAATGGAATCAAACGTTCCATTTTTTTTTCTTGAGATTTTTTCTCTCTGTTTTGATGAGATTTTTGTATAGTTTTGTGATCATCAATGCGAGGGTTTTGGTGTATAATATAAGAGGGAGGAGGGGAGATATAGTGACGTGGCGTGATGGGTATAGTGCCACGTATGCTTAGGCGTGACGGTAAATAATGTTTTTGAAAGGATATGGATTGAAGAGAAAATAAAATAAACTTTAGTTTCTGTTAGAAGAAAAATAAAATGTGAAAGGAAAGTCTCAACTTACATCAAGAAACCTTAAGCTCTCAAGCAATCTTTTAAATTACAACCTTTTCAATAAGTGAAATATATCTTTATAGTTTGTTGATAAACGTATAATGATAGACCCACGTAGGGCTGGGCGTTCGGGTACCCGCTCGGGTTCGAGGCGGGTAGTTATATTCGTCGGATACCCATTTTCAAAATTATAAAACCCATTCGGGTATAACGAATAAACGGGTCGGGTTCGGGTCGGGTATTAGCGGGTATCGGGTACCCGTATTTTATGATTATACTAAAAAAAAAAATTTCAAAAGATTAAAAAAAAATTATTCAAAAAGCCAAGTCTTAAACACAAATTGAGATTAAAAATGTCAAAGTTGACGAAACACCAAGGTATGACAGTAAAAAAACGGAAAAGAAATTCAAAACACAACCCAAATGTAGTAAATCCCCTATTTTAGTGCTCCCATTTCTTAATCGGATGGCCGTTCGAATTTTGAATTTTATGCCCAGTTCGAATTTTATGCCCAATTGAATCTTATGTCCGGTTCGAATTTCGAACGTTACGGAGAAAAAAACCTCAAAAATCAACGAAGACGAAATTGAATTGAGTTTGTAATACAGTATTACTAATAGTGACCAATTAATCAATGACATTCAACCCTAATCACTTATGTGTGTATAGAATACACACATTTATATGTGTATATAAAAAAATAAAAAATAAATAAAAAGTATTCGGGTACCCGATCGGGTTCGGGTAACCGAACCATACGAAATCAAAACCCGATCGGGTATTATACGTTACCCGTACCCGACCCGAACCCGGTTTTTTGGGTCGGGTTCGGGTTCGGGTATCGGGTATGGGTAAAAGGCCCAGCCCTAGTAGATAAAGGCAAATAATTCCATAAATTTAGTATAATAACTGATATACCTTTCGTACTCCAAAACTTCATCACAATTTCTAAGGATATACGTATGCAAATGTGTGACCTCTTGTGCTGATAGTTTGCGTTTCTTTCGTTTTCCACTTGCTCGACCAACTTGGGCAAACAACTCAGGAACAACCACGGGATAGACTGCTTTCTCACCTCTATCATCATGTCGGGCAGGATGTCTCGCCTTAGTACGAACTTCCAATGGAAAGTAATATTCGGCAAAGTGTGAGACTTCCTCATTTAGGCTCTGTGCAACAATAGATCCCTCAACCTTACTCAATTGTTTTACCTTTTTCTTCAGGTGGAACATGTAACGCTCGAACGGATACATCCATCGGTATTGAACATGGCCTCCTAAGGCTGCTTCTCGTGGGAGGTGAATAGGAAGATGTTCCATAACGTCAAAAAAGATGGTGGAAATAACTTCTCAAGATTACAAAGGAGAACCGGGATATTGGCCTCCAAGTTACGTATCTTGTGGACGGTAAGCGTTCTTGAACATAAATCTCGGAAGAATGCACCAAATCTCGGAAGAATGCACCAACTCCTATAAACGAAAATTAAACAAGTTAGTACATATATAGTAATATTATGGTAGTAAGAAACTAATGGGAGTAAGAAATATACCTCCAATTGCTTGGTGGATAGGTTCTGGAAGAAGATATGCAAATACAAATGGAAGAAGATGCTGCATCACGACATGACAATCATGACTCTTCATTCCTATAAACTTCCCTTTCGTCGAATCCACGCAATTACGTAGATTAGATGCATAGCTGTCTGGAAATTTTACGTATTTTTTGAACCATTCAAAAAATACTTCTTTCTGCCCAGCGTCTAACCGGTACGCAGGCATCGGCAATCTACCATTAGGCAAAACATAAAGAGATGGCCTCGAACAAATCAATGGTAAGTCGAATCTAGACTTCCAGTTGTCTTTGGTCTTTCCTGGGACGTTTAATATGGTGTTGATGATGTTGTCAAAGAAATTCTTTTCAACATGCATGACATCTACATTATGCCGCAGTAGATGGTCTTTCCAGTAAGGCAAATCCCAGAAAATACTCTTCTTGTGCCAATTGTGATATTCCCCACAATCGTCGACGGGGTGATGGTCATTACCCCCACATTCAGGAGTCCGCTCTGCACCAAAATCTCGTAACTGTTCCAATATGCTTCGACCATCTATCTCAGGAGGTGGACCATGTAACACTTGTAAATTCTTCATGAAATGTCTTCTAGACCGACGATATGGATGATTTGCCGGTAAAAAACACCTATGGCAATCAAACCATGAAGTCTTCCTTCCTTACTGCAATTGGAATGCTGTAGTATTGTCTTGGCAATAAGGACATGCCAATCTTTCATGCGTTGTCCATCCAGATAACATACCGTATGCCGAAAAATCGCTTATGGTCCACATAAGAACCGCACGCATATTGAAATTCTGCTGGACTGAAACATCAAATGCCTCAACACCATGCTCCCACAACATCTGCAACTCACAGATCAATGGTTGGAGGAATATATCGAGCGACCGTCTTGGATGATCTGGCCTGGAAACTAGAATTGAGAGAAACATGAACTCTTGCCACATGCACATAGATGGAGGCAAATTGTAAGGTGTTACGATGACCAGCACAATGAATATTTTCTTCCATGCTTGCCAAACGGGTTGAAACCATCAGTGGATAAGCCTATGTATACATTCCGTCGTTCATATGCAAAATCTGGATATACGGATTGTAAGTGTTTCCACGCTTCCGCGTCCGAAGGATGCGTGATATCTCCATCTTGACTATGCTCTGCATGCCATCTCATAGCCTTAGATGTGCGGTTTGATTCGTAAAGCCTCTTCAACCTCTCCGTTAAGGGTAAATACCACATCCGTTTGAATGGAATCTTCACCCTGCTACTTGTGTCCTAGAACCGGGGTTTCTGGCAAAATTTACATTTGTTTCGGTTCTCGTCTTCTCTCCAGTATATCATACAGTTGTCGATGCACACATCTATAACCTGGTAGGGCTAACCAAGACCGGCGACAAGTTTTTGGACCTCGTAGTATGATCCTGGGGCCAGATTATCTTCTGGCAAAACATCTTTCACGAACTCGGCGAATGCATCAACACATTCTTCGGACAAATTATAATCAGTCTTCAGGTTCATCATCCTACTAGCAGAAGATAGCGGTGAATGACCATCCCTACAACCGCTGTATAGTGGTTGCTTTGATGCGTCTAACATATCGAAAAACCTTCGAGATTTTAAATTAGGTTCTTGAACCCTCTTACCCTCATGATACCCACCCGACTGCAAATTCTCTCTAAACGCATCGTTAACCATCACAACCGTACTTACCCCAACATCTACTTCCGCTGTAGGTTCCCCTACGCTATACGGAAAATAAGGTTCATTGCTACTGGTACTACCATATTCATAATTCCTTTCTCTATGTAAATATCAAACCTTATATCCCGCCCTAAATCCATATCTATATAAGTGGTTCCAAACAGTAGGAACCGAACACTAATTCTATTACAGCAATTAGAACAAAGACATTTGATATCCTGACCTTTGTTGGCCGCCTCTTGATTTCTAGGTAACTGCATGAACTCGCAAATACCTTGAGCGTATTCGGTCGTTAATAAGTTCGACCCCTCTTCCATCATTGGCTCGTCCATCCATGACCGAAAATATGAAGAACTCATCTCTAAATTTTTATTTTTTTGTTTTTCAAATGTTGTTATGAACGTCGGAAGAAATGTGAAAACTTATGTAGAATGAAAATCCGTCAGAAATCCGTTGGAAAACCGTCAAAACCTCCGACATAACAACACTTCAATCACATCGGCCAACCCAGACGATATGTTAACCACCCAAAGTTTGCCGACATCGGATTCCGTCAGAATTCCGTCTGTCAGACACAAAAATCTGATTTCTGTCGGTTGTCCGTCTGAATGTCGACGGAAAGTTACGACAGCTTACCGTCGTCGGTAATCCGTCGGTAAATATTGACGGATTTTTTACGGCATACGGACGGTAATCCTAGTTGTCATAATTCCGTCAAAATAAACCGACAGAGTACTGACAGAATGATTTTTTGTCGGAAAATCGTCTGAATTCCGACGGAATTGTCCGACGGGAATTCTGACGGCCGGAAATTCCGTCGAAAAACAACCTGTTTTCTTGTAGTGAATCTATTTGACATATAACAATCATCGTAAAATAAACTAGCTTATTTAAACTTGGAATTTGATGTTTGTTTGTAGATACTACATAGCACACAAAAAGCAATCCCAATCTCAGGTACCATCGTTATAAATAAACTTTTTTTTTCCATTTTTTCAACCGTTATGAATAAACTTTTTATTTTCATTTTCTTCAATCGTTATGAATAAACTAGCATCCTTATTGGAGACTCTTTGGCCAATGTCTTTTGGTTAGTTTAAATTAAATTTATAAAAAAATTTTAATTGAAATGGGTCAGAACATGCCACATATGCGTGTTTTATTGCCAGTCTTAAATTAGACATTATCACTTACTTTAGACTCTGTTTTTCTCTTATTAAATTTAATTTTATTCATTAGACATCAGTTAAAAACATCTAAAAATCTGCATTAAGGGTGCTCTTAAACTGCAAAACATGAATAAATCAGAAGCTAGAGTCTTTTCTAGCTTTAGACCAAAAAAAAAAGTCTTTTCTAGCAATATATCGCCTGAGTTAGAGTTTGGGCCGTTATATTTTTAAGGGTTAATTTGCCATATAGCCAAAAAAAAATTATAATTCAAAACCTAACTAAAAACCCTAAATTTAATGGTTATGAATTGACCACATAAGTGAGTTTTTGTTAGATTTTGAATTATAATTTTTTTTTGTGTTATTAAACCCAATTTCCCTATTTTTAAAGCCCAACATTTAGAAGATGAGCTTATATCTACGTTGGTAAAAAAAAAAAAAAAAGGGAAGATGGTGCATGAATAAACAGAAACAAATTTTAAATAGTAATTTTATTTGCTGTCATGGGAAGAGGCAGGTATGAATGGTCATGGACTCACGAGGTTGGTTAAAATTAAAAACAATGCACCAATATTTGTTTTATATGAGACATTTATTTTTTTACACGTTTTTGTAACACGAATTCTCTATGAACCTAATCAGTTATCCAATTGGGTAGAAGGCATTTACCGCATTTCATGAGGGACGACGTCTTCTTATTATATCCCCTCGCGAGTCGCAACTATCTCCACTCAATAAAAATAAATAACTCTACCAACTTTTAAGAAAACATAATAAATTTTATAACTCTTCTCAAGTGGAGAAACTTGTAAAATTCATTAAAAAAAAAAGAGATATTTCTAGATATCAAACATACAAGTTTTTTTTTTTTTTTTGAGAAGAGTCATATCAAACATACAAGTTGAATGGTAAATTATTGAAAATAATTCTAGTCTCCAAATCCAAGTTATAATGACCCATAAATTATGGTTTTATGCGATTATATATTAAAAACTCCATGAAATTTCATTATTGAGCAAATTTATGGTAAACAAATAAATAGAAACAAAAAATATAACTATGTAAGAGTTTCTTTCGGATTATGGTGCACCACAATTGTAGAAACAATTACATGTGTATTTTTCAGAGTCTGATAGCTTCTCGATACAACTTCCGAATCCATTTAGATTTTTGAAACATTCCTCCCTACACTTTGGCAACACACATTGTTTCCCCGCCTCTAACTCTTTTCGACATCTCTGTTGTGCCTCGGTTTTAGAATGCCCAATAGCACTGCAACCAATAGTAGATAAATTTCACAAATATGTATTTATACAAAGATAACTTAAAAAGTAGAAAGAACGAAATATACTGACAAAAGGAAAGATACAATAAAAGGAAAAAACAATTTAAGTCGAATCAGCTAGGCATACGTCAAAGCATATTGAGAAGATCCCGCTGAAGAACACTGATTCCGAAAATCTAAGCTTAGAAATGTTTAATTGCCATAGTTACTTAAAACTCAAGTTCTTATAAATTATTATTTCACAAAGGGTTAATTTGGTAGATAGCAATGAAAAAAAATTATAACTAAAATTCTAACAAAAAGTGGTATATGTGGCAAAATCATGTCCATCTAATTTAGGGTTTTTGGTTAGGATTTTAGTTATAATTTTTGTAATTGTTATCTACCAAATTAATCCTTTCACAAATATGTATTTGCAAAAAAAAAAAAAAAGATTGTATCAATGAAAATGCATATGAAAAATTGTTAGCACTCCATTATCTGGAGACATGTAAACTACTTAAAATCCTTTTTTCACATCGGTATAATATATATTAGGGAAATTAGGCCATATAACCATGAAAAAAAAGAAATCTTAATATCTAACAAAAACTTATATATGTGGCATAAACCTATATATGTGGCATAACAAAAACCCAATATATTAAAGATAGATTACCTGAGAAGAGAACAATCGTAACAATGAAATAAAAAAGAAATTGCTTAGACATTGTGAAAGACTTTTTAATCAACTTTTTTTGTGTTGAATAATTTGTCTTATATACTGCTTCGGATCTAGGTTAACTAGAATGGGGGCAGTTGCCACCACTGGATTTTTTAGAGTTTTTTTAATATTTATAAATTCATATATTTTCACTCAATGAAAAAATCTTCTTTGCCCCACTAAAATTTATTGTCTGATTAACCAAATCTACGTCAACTAAGGATATGTAATCAAATATTTGATATATGTATTTTCCTTTTTGTAGCTAAATTCCTTTAATTTAGCTAACTTAACTAAAAATAGTTAATTTTAGTTCTCTTGTAAATCTATGTAAAAAATGATAATCAATATTATTTTAAACAAATTAACTAAAAATGCATGAAACATAATATTGATTACCATTTTTGCCAACTCGAAAATTAATGTTTAATGATTCTGTTTAATGTTTAGTGTTTATGATTCTGTTTATTCTCATAGTTTTGGACCTTTGGTAGTGTCGGGAACCAAAAGAGTGAATTCGAAACATTTATAATTTTAGGCTTTGAAATTTTAAATTTTTTTGGATTTTATAAATAATTTATTATCTTAATATTGAAAAAATTGAAAATGTTGCAGCTCATATATAATACTTTATAAGAATTAATATTATATCAAATATTTCGTATCTCCCTACAAAAAAAAAAAAACCTTTTAATGGGCTAATGTATTTACTGATTTGATAACATAGTATTAGTAACACACTATTTAATACACAAATATATATCATAGATTTGATATATTATTCACATTTTATTTTCTAACTTTAGGACGTCAAACTATATATAATTGAATCACTTTCAAATATTTAAATACTCCCAACATCTTTCTAATTACATCGTTGAATAACCTAAGACTCCCCATGCATTGTTTTTACTAATTAATTATTATCCGTATCAGGTTTAAACCGGTTAAACAAAACACAAAGCTAATGTCTCGCAATCTCTTACATAAACACCACTAAACCGACACATCTTCTCCTCATTTAACCGACGCAACTTTTAACATCTTAACTGTCTTCCATAACTTCCCATTTTCTTCTCCACGACTCTCTCTCTCTCTCTCTCTCTCTCTCTCTCTCTCTCTCTCTCTCTCTATATATATATATATATATACACACTTCACTTTCTCTTTGATCGCCTAACACTTCCCATAGTGGAAAAACTGAATTCCATTTAACCGGTTTAGATAAACCGGTTACAAATGGATAATCTACTCTGTGACGAGTCATGGCTCTCTGACTCTCTAACTCCGGAGCCTTTACCAAACTTCCGCCGCGATGATGATGTGGCGATGATGTCTCCGGCGATTGATTCAAAGACAGTGAAGGAAGCTTTGTGTATGGATTTAGAGAAAGAAACATGTTTTAGTAATCATGGAGACAAATTTATTGAGTTTCTCGTTTTTAAGAAGTTAACCGAGGCTAGGTTTCAAGCGGTTCAATGGTTAATCAAGGTGAGTTATGAGATGATTTACTTTAATATATATTCCTATATTAATTTCTCATCAATGGCAAAATTTATTCATCTTGAAAATCCTCTATATGGAGATTTGGGATAAATTCGTTAACCATCATTGTAACTTAACAACCTATACAATCCATTTGTAACAACCTATACAAAAAAAATGCATTTCGTTTGTGTAGGAATCCGGAATTGGTTATACGTTGCTTATTGAGTCATTATTAATAAAAAAAATTCGTAGTTTAAAAATACTCATAAACATTGTGATATTCATTTTTGTTATTGTTTTCCAGACTAGGATTCGTCTAAATCTTTCATTGGCAACGATATTTTCCGCCGCAAATTGTTTTGATCGATTCGTCTATGTGGCCAGTTGCAACGTAAGTAACAATTGTTTGATATTGTTATTTAGTTGAATTTAATCATATTGTAACCGAATTGTGATTATAAATGTAGGAATGGACGAATTGGATGGTGGAATTAGTCATGTTAACTTCATTATCGATTGCCTCGAAGTTTAACGAAGTTACGTCTCCTTCACTTCAAGAATTTCAAATGGAAGGTGTGAATCATATGTTTCACCTCAAGACCATTCTTGAAATGGAAAAACTTATTGTGCTGAAAGCTCTTGAATGGCGCGTTAATTCCGTCACGAGCTACTCTTTTTCGCAAATCGTCGCATCGATGATGGGAATGCATGAGGATACGATGATGGATCGAATCACAAATCATCTACTAGATGATTTATGCGGCAAAGTAAAAAACCCTACTTTTAAAATGTTTCTTGCATAAAAATAATAATTATTTGTAACGTTAATAAGATCTTGAATGTTGATGTAGATTTGAAAATGCTTAAATATCCACCAAGTGTCGTTGCAGTTGCGGCGGTTTGGAACATTCTAGAAGAAAAGACGACTCGAGATGAAAACCTTGGAAGAATCATGAATTTGTTTGGGCAAGAACAGAAGGTAGAGAAGTTTTACAATTTTGTGTGATAATTTTTTTTGACAAATGGAAGTTTGCTGCATTCACTCATTGTTGATTTGGATAATTGTAGGAAAATATTGTGAAATGTATTGAAGTTATGAAATTTCGAAAGCTGAAGAGTATTGTGAATGTGTTGCAGCGAAGTGAAGTAATGACTATTAATAATGGTGATTTTTACGTTGGAAATTTCTCTGCCATTTTTCAGATTTTACGATCCGAAAGAGTCGATAAGAAGAAGAGAGATAGAGATAACTATGAAGACAGTATTCATCCGGCAAAAAGAATGACATTTGTTATGTCAAATTAAATTTCACATTTATGAATAGAAAGCAAAACCACATTTCGCATTTTTTCATGGAATCCTTTTTTTTTTAACAACAACAAAAGCTTGTTTATGAATAAAAAATTGAGATATCCTTTTTCTAGTTACTCTTACACACAATACAGATGAAACTGTTTGTACTTCAGAATAATGTTTGACAATTAAACAAGTTAAAAAAAAAGTTTGTTGTTGACAAACTAGTAGCATGTACTAAAATGTTACACATATACACACCAGAACAATATTATAAAACTCCACAAAAAAAAATGGACACACATTTAGGTCTCCACAAATTTCTGATACGAAATAGAACACACATTTTTTGTTCACGTGGCGGAAATGGATTGGATAGAAAGAGATATTTACAATATCCACAAGAATATTGGTGTAAGAGATAATGAAAGACTTTATCGTTTTTTTCCTTAAGCAAAAATAAAACAAAAAAATGAGTTCGTCGCCATTATCGTCTTCTCTATTTCCTCCTCTTTCAACCTTATCAGGTCTTGGTCATGGTCATGGTTGGAGGCAGAACCTCTGTTTCAGTCAGAAGCAACAGTGTTTCCGAGTTCGAGCCGCAAAACTCCCAGAAAGAGTAAAATTCGATACTTTTTTTTGTATCTACAAACAATTTCAAGAAAAGTTCTCTAAAAATCTGTTTTTTTTTCTAGGTAATAGTGCCAAAAGTAGAACCAAAATCTCAACCTGCGTTTCTTGGATTCACATATACAGCTGAAATATGGAACTCAAGAGCTTGCATGATTGGTCTCATCGGAACATTCATCGTTGAATTGGTCAGTTTCATTGCAGTAATGATTTAGACATAACTGAAACAGAGTTTAATCTCTGTTTCGTTTTTGGTTTTTGGTTTCCAGATTCTGAACAAAGGAATACTTGAGGTGATTGGTTTAGAGACTGGGAAAGGACTTGATCTTCCTCTGTAATGTGTCTTCTTCTCAAAAGTTCTTGAAACAACAAGAAATGTAATACTCATTTACACATCAAAACGTAAACATTGTTATGAAAGTTTGGATCTTTTATGATTATTCACAACACCACTGTTAAGTAGGGCTTTAGAGGACTCGAGTGGTACGAGCATCTATGATTGCTACTTTACCTATTGGCTCGGAGAGAGTCAATGCATCGGATAGAGAGATACGTCTGTTTCTCCACACAGATTCAGCCCATGATTTCATTTTCTCTCCTTCGCTTTTTCTGTTCTCTTGAATCAGGAGTAGCTCCGCATATCCGCCTGCACAATCGAAAATCCAAAAGGATTATTAGCTAATTTCGCAATCACGTATGTTATGAAAAGGAAATAAGCTACATCTTACATCTTGCTAGAGCTATTACTTCTTGAGTTTCCATGTTTAGTCTCCCTAGAGAAATCAGAAAATGTGGTGAGAACAAATGTATAATTCAGGTTTTCACGAATCGCTCGAGAAAGGTACCTTCTGAATCCTGTGGTGGTGCTTTCATGAGCTCCAACGCTTTTCTCAAGAGTCCCTGAGGTGAAAATTGGAAAAGGTTTAAGATGAGGAAATTCCAATGTTTACGAGTTTAAAGAAAAATATTGTTTCTGACCTCTTGAATCAAGATAGAGCTCGAGCGTTCTTGCTTTGCTTTGTTTCGGTACATCAAAGCTACGCCGGTCAAAATCACACCAACCTTTGGATGATTGTGTCCTGATCGAAAAAACGATCACAAAAGTACGTTGAGACTAGTGATTTAACCATTGAAATGATGAGGGGAAAATCGCACTACATAGTACTACCGTAATGTTCCTCAGTGCTTGTTAATCCGCTTGTCAGTGTTTCCTCCGCATCACCAAAGTTTCTAACAAAATGCAAAAACACAAACAAAAACTAATGATATAACAGAAGTTTACATTTTAATTTACCGAGAAACCGTATGCGCAAACTCAAACCCTTACCCGATATGTGACTCGAGCTGCCCAAGAGCAAATTTGGCTGCCAAAGAGACTGCCTTCAAATTCATGTTACAAGAACACATAGATTCTTTTGTGTCTGTCACTCCTTGAATTGCCTTTTGATACATCTCCTTTGCCATTTCAAAGTTCCCGGTAGCGTGCAAGAACTCACCATAAGAAAGTGCAACATTACCTATTTTATAAGTATTTATTAAGAGGTCCCCGAAATCAGATTTCACCATCAAACAGAAAGAGCTAGGCTCTAGACTAGGAGAATTAAACTAGTGTGTACGTACCTTTGCAGATTTCATGATTCTCAAGTCCTCGAAATAAAGATTCGGCTGCACAAAGAAATCTGACCATTAAGCGCTACACACAAAACCAAGGAGGAAATGTGGAATAGAAAGACAGAGAATAACTACCGGATTCGATATTTCCTTTCGCAAGCTGGGCGAGGCCTTTGATCGCTTTAGCTGTGGAAGCCACACCTTCATGGCCTCTCTCTTTAACCAATTCCAGAAATTCTTCAGCAACATTCAATGAAGCATCATCCTAAACAAGAAAACATAATCAACTTTATACACCAAGTTCCTAAATGTAAACACATAGTTAGCATTATTGAGATTATAACCTGTCCTGACTGAAGCAACAGACCAACAAGAGCCTCCACAGCAACAACTACACAACAAAAAGAAAGTTTCAGTCTTTGAGACACAGAAACCTTAAAACACACATATTTTGGGCAAAAACCTCTAATATCCAAAGAAGACAATGTCAGATTCAGGACTTGCTTGAGACGTTCAATGGCCTCACCACTGTTCCCACTGTAAACATAGAAAAACAAACACTAGACGTTTATACAATCTTCAACTCAACAAAAACAAAAACAAAAATAGTAAAAAAAGATGAGACCTTTCGTATAATAGATCAGACATAGCAAGCAAGACTGTAGCTTTAGAATCTTGAGAAACCTGATCATCATTTTCTTGATTCCCATAACATTGTTCAAGCACTAACATACCTTGAGCATAAGATTCATCTACAAGAGACCCATTTCACAAAATCATTCAGAACTCGGTAAGAACAAAAAAAAAACTAGGGTTTAAGCAATTGTTAAAAACCTGATTTTTGTGACCTAGCGTGTGAAAGAGCGTAATTAACCATCTGAATAGCGACATGGTTGGTGTTTGGTACACTGATTTCGCCGTGAATCGATCTCAACGGCGTCGAGTAACGAACAAGGCTGGTTCTAACGGAGATCGTACGGTTACGAATCGTTGAAGCTAGAGTTCTTGAATATTGTTTAGCTAAGTGACCAATCATAATCGCTTTGATTGATTTCAACTCTGAAGAAGAAAAAAGGTTCCTTCTTTGGAACAAACTCAAGAGCTCTTCTTCGCCGTCACTAGCGGTGGCTAATCTCAACCGGTTTAACTTTAAACCAATTGGTTTAGTTTGGGATTGGTTAAATGACTCAATTAGACCCGAAATTAATTAAAATTGCATGAATAATTCAATCAAATCAATGCAAAATTGGAAATTTATTTGGCTAATGAAACAAACTTTTTGTTTGTTTTGCCTTCTAGAGTTTTCTTTTTCAAAAATTCAAGTGGTATGTTCGTTTTTGACTTTTGTATATTTTGTTTGGTAATAATGATTCTTTTTTTTATGATCAAAGATTAGTGTGCTTTCTAATTAATCTGTTATATATTTCTGGGTTCAAATGTTATTATAACTCTTGCAAGATACCTAACTACCAAAAACTTCAACCTCTACTCATGTTATAAAGATCAAAGGCTAGTCTAGTGACATTCTTGGCTTCAATCTCTCTTACTACCTTTAAAGAAGGAGTACAACAAAAATTATAACAACATTTTTTTTATAGAAAAAAAGAGTAATGATTAGGTTTGTGCTAATATATAGGCTTTGTTTAAAAGAAAGCAAATCCCCACATTGAAGCAATGCATATATTCTCTCTACTGATTTGCTACAAAGTGAAAAAGGTCACTGCAAAAGAGAGAAACACTAGCAAGTTGGTAAAGTCTATAGTATAAACATAATTTTGAAGATACAAAATCTATAAAATAGCATCAAAACTACAAATATAAATTCTTGAATTAACTAAAATGTTTGATAATGAGATTTTCGGTCTAATAATTTTTGCTATAGTTTGTATGTATAGTAAAACAAATTCGCCTTCTACTTTATTATATAAAGAATGAATATGTATTTGGTCTCATAATACTATTATAGGATGAATCTTTAGCCAATAAAAAAACGTTGAGAGAAGAATAAATCCTCTCTTTTTCCTTTTAATCCTTCTTTAACCATCTTAAAAATAAAAAAGTATAAAAGGCTCACTATCAAGCCTCCCTTAAATCTCTCTATCTTTCTCTTCCCCACTAATCCTATCCAAAACTCGGTTTATAAAAAGCTTAGCACTTGGCACTTCCCAATACAACAACAACAACTCCACTTCACCACAACAATTATTCTTGCAACTCAAGTTTCCACTTCTTCCTCACTACCACGTCGTTCTCCAATTCCTTTATATCAATATTCTCTTCAAAATTACCACACACCAAAAAAAAAACTAACTTTAGAGTGAAAAGATCCACAACAACAACAACAACAATGGCGAATTCTGCAACTATCTTCCTTCTCTTCCTCACCATATCAGCCTTCTCCTACTCCATTGGTACCATATCTAAATGGGTTCACTTCAAAATTTCATTTTTAAAATAAAAATGGTATTTTTATTAGTTTTCAAACTTTGGATTTTGGTAAAAATTGTATTTTTATGTTTTTTTTGGCAGATGGAGCTCAGCTTATACTAGTGAATAACTGTCAAGAGAGCATATGGCCGGGAATACTCGGCGGAGGAGGCCAAATCACGCCGAGAAATGGCGGTTTTCACATGGGAAGCGGCGAGGAAACCATCATAGACGTACCGGATAAATGGTCCGGTCGAATTTGGGGTCGACAAGGTTGTACCTTTAACCAAAACGGTACAGGCTCATGCCAAACCGGAGATTGCAACGGCGGTTCAATCAATTGTCAAGGAACCGGCGGTGTTCCACCAGCAACCGTCGTCGAAATGACATTAGGCTCGTCATCCTCGCCCCTACATTTCTACGACGTGAGCCTCGTGGACGGATTCAACCTCCCGGTTACGATGAAACCGGTCGGAGGAGGCGTTGGTTGCGGTATCGCGGCTTGTGAAGTGGATTTGAACGTTTGTTGTCCTTCTGCTTTGGAAGTTAAGAGAGATGGTAAAGTGGTTGGTTGTAAAAGTGCTTGCTTGGCGATGCAATCGGCTAAGTATTGTTGTACCGGTGAATACGCGAATCCGCAAGCTTGTAAACCGACGATTTTCGCTAACCTGTTTAAAGCGATTTGCCCGAAAGCTTATAGTTACGCTTTCGATGATTCGAGAAGCTTGAATAAGTGTAGAGCTTCTCGTTATGTTATCACTTTCTGTCCTCCAAAGTGAGAGAGACTTTAAATTGTCTATGCATTTGAAACATTGTATCGGTCCGATTTTTAGGTTCTTGAAATGAAAAATTCGATTCTTCTCAAACTCTATTCGTTATCGAATTTGATCATCAGTGAATCCAGGAGATGTTTCTCGTCTTTAGCCGCATAGCGATCTTCTTGTGACATCAAGTTGATTTCTTTGATCCGATCTTCTAGAATCTGTCTCAGCTTCGCATCGTCTTTCTCTAAGGTAGAGCCACAAGTTAAGCATTTTCTATCTTTGGCGAGGTCGAGAAGTCCACGGAGAGCGGCTTCTCTTACATCGGCATCGGAGCTAGACACGAGGTGCATCATCAAACGGGGAAACCCGAGTTCTATAGCGATATCGCAGTCTGAGTCATTCTCTTGTAGAAGATATTGCAACAAGTGCAAAGCTTTCCTATCAAAATGAGAAAGCAATTGCATAAGATTGAAAGTTAGTGACTTTACGTTCAATGGAATCCGAGTATTATTACCTTTGAAATCTCACACTATCCGATTCCAGAGCATCTCTTAAACCAGTGTAACCATATGCAAGCCGGAAACTCGTGATTCCTGATTCATTGTTGCGAATCAAAGCTGTAAATCCATAAAAAGAAGTAAAACAGTTTTACCATAACACGGAGTTAAAAAGACAATCGGTCATCTAAATTTTTATTAGGACTCAGAGCAGCTTACATGCTATTGCACCGAGCGCCTGTGTTTGAGAATGCATATCTGTGTCTGAAGTAAAGTTAAAAAGCAATGACTCTAAACCATTGGCTTCCATAACGGATTCTTGACTTCGAGGATTGTTCTCAACCATTGTGCTTACGACTTCTGCAGCCTTTGCTCGGATATTAGCATCGGAGTTTTTAAGGTAGCCGAGAAGAGGAACCAATCCTCCAATAGAATGAAGATCTGCACCATACATTCAAAGAGATACATGGTTAGCCAGATATCGAATAAATTAGAAGAACGTTAAACCGGTCAAAAGAATGAAAAGATTTTACCATTAGCCATATCGAGCGATTCAACATGTTGTTGCAACTCATCAAGCATACCTACCAAAAAACATCATAACTCGATTTAAAAAAACAAACAAACAAGAGGTGGATAAGCTAAAAGAAAACAACTAGGAATTGAAATTTTCAACCTAGGATCTCTTGAGGGGTTACTTCTTGAGCATCTAAAACTTCTTGAGGTGTCTGCATAACCAGTGTAATCTCTTTCATCCGCTGGACTATATCTACGGTTTGCGATTGCATAGCCTCTGTAAACCATTTTCGATCGTCCTCGCTGTATCACTCAATTTAAACTTTCTTTGCATGAGATTATGAACATATGGCTACTGGAGATAAAATTCTCTGATGAAACATAAAATTCTATCAGAAAAAACATATTACTCACAATAGCATAACAAAAACATGGAATTTGATTACAAATATCAAAAGAACTAGAATCCTATCATATACCATAAAATTATATCATAAAAAATTGAACTCATCACAAATCATAGAATTCTATCATAAACATAGAAATTTGTCACAAAAAAACAAAAATCCATACTTTCTCAACCCAAAAATCAAGCATAATGCTTTAAAATCAAACCTAATAAGCTTGCACAGGAAAAACCCCTCAAGAACCCTTATTTACACAAACCCAAAACCTCAAATTCCATTACAAGTTTCAATCTTTAATCAGCGAGACACCAACTAACTTAGAACAACATAACTTTCTACAACAACCCAGACAAAACATTCAATCGAAAACACAAGCACAAAAAATTATCAGAATCCAAATCAAACGACCAAAAAAAACAAACCTCGTACCTTAATTTGCGAGTAGGTTGAGTACCATCGGCGTGAGAGAGACTCCATTTAAGCAAACCATCCCAGTTCGGTCCTTCTTTCGCCATTGAAGCAGCAACAAAAAGGAGAAAGAAAATAAGAAAAAAAAAAAAAAGCAAAAAAATCTCCGTGTCCCAGCAATAAATAAATTGGGCCATAAATAGTCCATATAAACAGTAACGGCACAATGGGCTTTATGGGCCCAATTGTCAACTCAAAATATCTTCAAGGGGCCCACCTTATCGACTGAAACGTTATCCATTTTGAGAGAAATCAAATCTTAGCCATCAAACGGATCATAACAAAAACCGTCTGCCAAAGACTACTAGGGAAAAGTTGCTAGGTCTCAAGAAAAAAGATAGCAATGTGTTGGATGCATGAGAAAAACTACGTGGAGGGTTGCATATGATGGCTCTAGTAGACATGTAAAAAGCACGTGAATGTTGTATAGGAAAAGAGAATAGGCTCAAGTCTGAGATGAAGAGCCTGAATAATAAAAGATGGAACCATAGCGGGTTTAAGCAGGATAAGCTATTTTAGGGTTAGGTGTGCATAAACGCAAGTTTTTATTTTAGCTTTTTGATCGATATCCATTTCCTTGGAAAACATAGAACGTATTCACTAAATCTAATGCTCTCCCTTCGAGAATGAGGCTGAGGAAATATTTGAGTTAATATCCATGATGATAACAAAACATTCTTATACTGCCATCACATTACATGCAACCGTAATTAAGTTTGCTTTGGTTTACTTGAATGCATCATTGCATCAAACCCAATTATTTGCAAAAAAAACACATGTGTTCTAAATCAAACACATGAATAATTTCAATCTAATTATCTGAAAAATCAGAGGAAACGATGGAGAAGAATGAAAGGATTTTCTGTATATTGAAAAGTAACATTTACAAGGATTTATATACTACAGGAACGTATCTTCAATCCTAAATGCTAGAGATGGAGATGAATATACAACATATAGGTTTTGGAAACTAAATATGTGATTGGGACTAAATATATGGGATTGAGATATGATTAATATCTCATTACCCCCCCTCAAACTGGCGCATGGAGGTTGAGAATGCCCAGTTTGGCACCAAAATCCTCAAAGGCTTGACGTCCTAGTGGCTTGGTGAAGATATCAGCCAGCTGTGAACTTGTGTCGACTTGTCTGATGACCATGTTCCCAACTTGTATCTCATCGCGGATGAAATGACATTCATTCTCTATGTGCTTTGTTCTTTCGTGAAAAACCGGGTTCTTGGCAATGTCGATAGCTGATTTGTTGTCACAGTAGATACGCATTGGTTGGTCATGTGTGATCCCAAGATCCTTGAGTAGACGTTTCAGCCATATGAGTTCCTTTGTGAGTAAAGACATGGCTCTGTATTCAGCTTCTGTTGAAGATAGACTAACCCTTTTTTGCTTCTTAGATTTCCAAGAGATTGGAGAGCTTCCAACTTGAACAATATAACCTGTGACTGAGCGACGAGTTAAAGGACAAGTAGACCAATCAGAGTCACACCAACCTGAAACTTGAAAATTGTTGCTTGCCCTTAACAAGATTCCTTGTCCTGCTGTTCCTTTCAAATAACGCACAACTCGCAACCCTGCTGCCCAATGATCCTCTCTTGGTTTCTGCATAAATTGTGCAAGAAACTGAACACAATACGCCAAATCTGGTCGAGTTGCTGCCAAATATATCAGTCTGCCTATCAATCGGCGATATTTTTCTGGATGCGGTAGAAGGGGAGATTCAGAGATGGCGAGTTTGTTATTCTGTTCAAGAGGGAATGATGCCGGTTTCGATCCTAACAAACCGGTGTCAGAAATAATATCAAGTGTATATTTCCGTTGGCTCAAATAAAATCCCCGAGAGCTCCGGCAAACCTCGATGCCCAGAAAATATTTGAGTGGACCAAGATCTTTCATCTTAAAACAGGAAGCAAGATAGTCTTTGAAAATCGATAATACCTTAATGCAGTTGCTGGTAACAATCATGTCATCCACATAGATTAGAATGTTGATCTTGGTTCCACCCCTATCAAACGTGAACAACGAGTAATCAGATCGAGACTGCACAAAACCATACTCACGCAAGGCGGTTGTCAACTTTTCAAACCAGCAACGAGGCGCTTGCTTCAGACCATAAATGGATTTGCGCAACCTGCAAACTTTTTTTTTCATTATTAGTAAAGAAACCCGGTGGAGGTTGCATATAGACTTCTTCCTCGAGGTCTCCGTGTAAGAAGGCGTTGTGCACATCCATTTGGTGAACCGGCCAATGATTTCCAACTGCAAGTTGCAGAAACAAGCGGACTGTTTCCATCCTCGCCACCGGAGCGAATGTTTCCCCATAGTCCACTCCTTCTGTTTGCCTATTACCAAGAGCTACTAACCGGGCTTTGTATCGTTCAATGGATCCATCTGAGTTGTGCTTTACTTTGTAAACCCATTTGGACCCAATAGCTCGTTTCCCTGGTGGTAAATCCTCAAGAGTCCATGTATGGTTCTCCTCTAATGCTGCAATTTCAGAAGCCATTGCATTTTTCCAGACTTTGAGTTGCATCGCTTGATTGAAACTTTTTGGTTCAACTGAAACTGTGACAGCAGCTAAGAAAGCTCTATGTGAGGATGAAAAACGTGTACATCCCACATACTTGTTAATCGGATACAAAGATTTTGTATTATCCAACAATTTTGTTTGTGCTGTATTGACCACATAATCTTTGAGAATTACCGATTGTTGGCGTGCACGTTGTCCTCTCCGCAATTGGATCTCCTCCTGGTGGAGATTTTGTGCTTCATCCGATACTGAGGGTGATTGATTCGTGTCAACATCAACTGATTCCGTCGACGACGATGAAGCTTCAATCGGTGAGCTGTGTGGAGAAGAAGATGGTGTCGATGAATTAATTGGATCAAGAATTTCAGCTTGTGGGCCAACAACTTGATCAGGCTTTTCCTCACTTGATATTGGGCCAAGTATTGTTGAAGCCCACAACTCACTTTCTTCTTCCACCAAATCGTTCCCAGAATGATGTGCATAATGAAACTCTTTTTCATTAAAAATCACATCTCTTGAGGTGAAGAATTCTTCTTTTTCCAGATCATAAAGCCTCCATGCTTTCTTGCCATAAGGATATCCGACAAATATGCATTTGCGACTGCGAGGAGAAAATTTGTCTCCTTTGTGGCCTTGATTATGTGCATAACAAACACTTCCAAAAACTCTCAAATGAGCATAATCCGGAGCTTTCTTGTGCAGACGCTCATAGGGTGTTTGACCATTAATCAGAGAGCTTGGTGTCCGGTTAATTAGATAACCAGCGGTCAAGATACACTCGCCCCAAAATTTAATAGGAAGGTGTGCTTGAAACCGCAAAGCTCTAGCGACATTCAAAATGTGTCGATCTTTCCTTTATACACGTCCATTTTGTTGTGGTGTCGCCACACACGAAGTTTCGTGTATGATTCCTTGAGTTCTAAAATATGCAGCTAAACTTGTGAATTCAGTGCCATTGTCACTGCGAACTCGTTTAACTTGAGCATTAAATTGCCGATCCGCCATTGCAATTAAGCCTTTCAAGTGTGTCGATGTCTCTGTTTTGTCATGCAATAGATAGAGCCAAACACTTCTGGAATAATCATCTACTATGGTTAGAAAATATCGTGCACCAGAAGATGATGGTGTTCGATACGGTCCCCAAAGATCACAGTGTATTAACTCAAAAATAGTTGAAGTTTTATTGCTGCTCAATGGAAAAGAAGATCTTGTTTGTTTAGCGCGGAGACAAACATCACACGCTTTATTGGAAATTTCAGAAACAACATAAACATCAATACTGGAAATTGAACCAACAATTTTAGCAGACGGATGACCCATTCTTTTGTGCCACAACTCATAGGAATCCTCGTCGCGAGTTGAAACTGAAGCAGCGAGTTCAGTTCTGCAAAAACTGAAGGTTCCAAATTCTCTTCTACCCGCTCCAATCATCATCCTCGAAACGCGGTCCTGGATAACAAGAAATTTGTCAGCCATCTGCAGTACACATCTATTCTCATCCATCAACTGTCCTACGGATATCAAATCAGAATCAAATTCCTCAACGAAGAACACAGATTTCAAAACCAAATTCGAACCCAACACCACTGTCCCTTCTTTAACTGAAATTCTTTCTCGACCATCAGCCAAAATGATCAAAACAGGTTGCTCCATATCCCTCACATCCGTGAGAATGTGATATTTTCCAGTCAAATGATGAGAAGCACCAGAATCTAATATCCAGGAAGGAGAAGAAAACTTACCCGAGAATTTTTCATTGCTAGATCCGGCTCCACCATTCAAGAGTTTGACAAGATTGCGCCATTGTGTGTCATTCAAACCAGCGACCCCATCACGATCCTTGTCAGTGATGACGAAATTCGCATGTTCACTGCTCAAGGGAGCACTCACGTGTACTGCATTTGCATACGACATGCCGCCACGCCCACGTCCATGTCCACCCGTCGAAACGGAAACACCACGCCCACGACCGGTTGCTGATCTAGTCTTGGACCGGTCTCCCCACCATTCTGGATACCCAACGACACCAAACCAACTATCAGTTGAATGTCCAGATCGATTGCAATGTTTACAAAACAGAGTTTTGTCTTTGTCATCATTTTTCACAGGTTGAAAACGTGATCTGGTCTGAACCGCATAAGCAGCTATCTCCGGTGCCTCTTCACGTTTTGTCTCAGCCATTTTAAGATCCTCTTTATGAGAGATCTTTCTCCTCAACACAACCTCGTTATCATTCAGGTTGTTGTTTTCATTCTGGTGTTGGTCTGCCATGATCAATCAATCAATTTCAAAGAGTTATTTCAGAGAGAAAAAAAATGTTTCAGGCTCTGATACCATGAAAAATCAGAGGAAACGATGGAGAAGAATGAAAGGATTTTCTGTATATTGGAAAGTAACATTTACAAGGATTTATATACTACAAGAACGTATCTTCAATCCTAAATGCTAGAGATGGAGATGAATATACAACATATAGGTTTTGGAAACTAAATATGTGATTGGGACTAAATATATGGGATTGAGATATGATTAATATCTCATTATTATCCGTCTTATTTGGATAATGGGCTCACAGAGGAGTCACACGTGAGCATTCTCGTCTAACAACAGGCACCCGAATACATAGATAGTTGAAGAATTCTCAACCCTTAAAAATACCTTATCCACCCATGGTTTCCATGTTGTAGGTATAAGTCCTTATGTAGTCAGGACATTATGTAACTTAGCTTGCGTAACATAGAAAATCTTAGAGAAGAGATTTTGCAATTTTCAAGAGCTAATAACAAGAAAACAAATAATGTGGTTTTAATGACATGCTTCCATAATTTTTGGCTGGAAGGAGGGACCGGCATAAAATCTACACTCTATAAATGCCCCTTGATTTGGAAGATTGCATCTCTAATTCCCCTATGTAAATAGGTATGACCAATGTTCAAAAACTCGCTAGGCGTTAATCGGGCGGTGGAGGTAGGTCTAGCGCCGAATCAATTATTCAGAGATTACTCGGGGATTAATTGGGGATTTATTTTAGGGATTTTATACACTTTAATAATTATATTGTTTGTATATCATAAGTAGACAGAGAAAACGTGATAGTCTAGTGGTTATTGTAACACATCCTCAACAAGCTCTCTCTTTTTCTGCTACGGTATCTTTTCCAATCGATGATTTACCATATTTGGAAAGAGCGGAATCGTCGACGTCATGGAGAAAATCCAAACCCCTGTGAATCCATAATCAAAATTGTGGACAAGACGGTGCGTAATCGTCTGAGCTCGATACGGCGTGCAGGTGATCATGAGTACGACGAAAGTCTTCTCCTATGGTTTAGTACTCGTTAAGGTTTTGATTACGATTTAAAAACTCTTTTTCTTCTACATTTACGTTCAAAAAACAGTTCATGTAAAACAGTAGTTTTTTTGGTTTGAATATAATTTAACATTCATTTCAAAAAAAAAAAAAAAAAAAAAACACATCCTCATTGATTTACTTGGGTTCGAGGCTCAGAATTGATATTTTGGTCTGTTTTTAAAAATTTTCGTTTAATGAGGGGTAAAAAAGACATTTTACCGTCGTCTTCTTCACAAGATTTTTCTGTCTGCAACCCTAAAAAATGGCGGCTTCTAAAATTGGATTTTACAGTTTCATCAATTTCTTTGATTTCTTCTTGCTTTTTTGTTGGTTTACTTCCAAGAATGGTAGATCTATCAACGAATCGTCGATTTATGACTTAAATCGAGTAAATTTTTTAAGTTTTCCCCAATTTCCGATTTTTATTCCGAATTGGGTGTAATCCCGGCGGTGCAGAACCGCCGAGCGAATTTTCGCCGTGTAATCGGCTCTAGGCGGCGCGTTTTAGAACAGGGGGTATGACCAGTCTTTTGACAATTATTTTAAGTTGTTTAATCAAAAATCATACGTATGCCTAGCTAAAAATAGAGGCAAATATTTGTCACATTTTTCACAGCGTTGTCACTAACTGGTGGCAACTTAGTTTGTATTTAGAGACGATTTTTGGGACTCTCTACAAAATTAAATGAAAACATTATTCAATGATGGATTTTAAGGGAGTTTAAATCCAAGCATAATCCATTGTTATTCAAAGATGAATTCATTAATAAAGTTTGAAATCTAGTGTTATTGGTTCTAGTATTTACAACATCTTTCTTAAAAGAGTTCAAAATCTAGTGTTATTGATTCTAGTATTTAAACTCTCCTCAATAAAAGAGTTTGAAATCTATTGTTATTCAATCAAAGATTTCAAATGGTCATTTCAAATCTTGTGTTATTCATTTTTGATAGATTCTAACGACTTCTTTTACTTGAGAGATTTTGAGTGGATTTTAAATTAGTTTTTACATGTGAATGATGGCAATCAAAATCTCACCTTTTACCCTCATATTTCACACAATTCCTTAGCACAAACACACAAAATTACGAAAAAAGAAAATATATATACATTCAGTTTTTTCTAGATCTTTATTTCTTCAACGTTTTTTGGTCTTCTTTTAATTTCTAAAATTAGCACCAATCAAAAAATTATTTGAATTATCTTTCTTGGTTTGATTAGGTCTCTTACGTTAAAATTTAATTGAATTTTCTATGTTGTTCTTGAAATATATATATTTTTCTCCAAAGTTCTAAACACAATTATAAATATAAAAAAAACTAATAGCGTTAATTAAAAAAAATATAAAATCATAAAGAAAGTAAAAACTTGAATAATTAAACTGTGCTTTTTTTGTTAGTGAATTCAAATCTATTATAAAAAAGTCAAATGATTTTGTAAATACACTAGCAATGTTGTGAATCAAGAGAAAGAGAAGGGGAATTTTGTGTTTTATTTCATTCATCAAAGGATCCTTTATATAAGGATCAATACATAAGAGAAAACGAAGTTTTCTTTTCCTAAAAGGAAATACATAATAAGGAAATCCTTGTTCAACAAGCAATACATAAAGGCCTCCTAATACTAAGTGTAGATGGGCCGTAATGGGCCAGAACTTAGTTATGACAATTCACTATGATTTATAACACTCCCCCTTGGATGTCATAACCGTAAATGGGCTCATAATACGCTTTGGATGTTGCCTCATTAAAACCTTACCAAGTAAAACCCAATTGGGACAAAACCGTGGTGAAGGAAAAAGAGTACAACACGTATTACTCCCCCTGTTCTGAACCTCACTGAAGATCTCTCAAACGACGCATTCCAATCTGATGTGTTAACTTCTTAAACGTTGAGGTTGGAAGCGACTTGGTGAATAGGTCCGCTGAATTGTCACTTGACCGTACTTGTTGCACTTGGATTTCTCCGGTCTTTTGCAAATCAGATGTAAAGAAAAACTTTGGCAAAATGTGTTTCGTCCTATCACCTTTGATGTATCCTTCCTTAAGCTGAGCTATGCATGCTGCGTTGTCCTCATATATAACTGTCGGCTCCTGCTTTCCTTCGGTCATCCCACAATCAACTCTTATGTGTTGGGTCATTAGTCTTAACCAGACACATTCACGTCTGGCCTCATGAATTGCCAATATCTCCGAATGGTTGGATGATGTAGCCGCAATGGTCTGCTTCATTGACCGCCAAGATATAGCCGTTCCACCATGAGTAAAAACATAACGCGTCTGAGACCGAGCATTGTGTGGATCCGAAAGATAACCTGCATCAGCAAAACCAATTAAACTGTCTTTGGATTGGTTAGTATAAAATAAACCCAAGTCTTTCGTTCCTTGAAGGTAACGAAGAATATGTTTAATCCCGTCCCAATGCCTTTGGGTTGGACATGAGCTGAATCTAGATAACAAATTCACGGCAAAACATATATCTGGCCTAGTGTGGCTCGCCAGATACATTAAAGCTCCTATGGCACTGAGATATGGCACTTCGGGACCAAGGACGTCTTCATCGTCTCTTTTAGGACCAAACGGATCTTTCTTTAGATCAAGAGATCTCACGACCATGAGGCTAGACAATGGGTGAGATTGGTCCATGTTAAATCTTTTGAGTACCTTTTCTGTATATGCCATTTGATGCACAAGGATTCCATTGTTAATGTACTCAAGTTGTAATCCCAAACAGTACTTTGTTTTTCCTAAGTCCTTCATCTCAAATTCTTTCTTAAGATATTCAACTGTTTGGGTAATTTCCCCAGAGGTCCCCATAATGTTCAGGTCGTCCACATACACAGCAATGATCACGAACCCCTTATCAAATTTCTTTATGAAGATACACGGACTGATGGGGTCGTTCTTATAGCCCTCTTTCAATAGGTACTCACTTAGTCTATTGTACCACATTCGACCTGATTGTTTCAAACCGTAAAGGGATTTATTCAACTTTATACAATGTTGTTCCCGGGAACTTGTTTTTTCTTTGAGGTCAATACCCTCTGGGACTCTCATATAAATCTCATTATCCAGTGGACCATATAAGTATGCGGTCACTACGTCCATTAGCCGCAAATCCAAATTTTTTCTTATAGCCAGACTTATTAGGAATCTAAAAGTTGTAGCATCCACCACAGGGGAGTACGTCTCCTCATAGTCTATTCCTGGTCTCTGTGAGAATCCTTGTGCAACTAGCCGTGCTTTATATCTCACGATTTCACCATGTTCATTTCTTTTCTTCACAAAGACCCATTTATGTCCAACTGGTTTAATATCATGTGTTGTCCGGACTATTGGACCAAACACATCTCTTTTCCTTAATGAATTTAACTCCACGTTTATAGCTTCTTTCCATTTAGTCCAATCTTTACTCTGAGTGCACTCATATATTGACGTGGGTTCTGGATCCTCGGTTATATCCATAAGTTCAAGTGCTACCTTAAATGCAAATATATCATCAATTTCCACACACTTTCTATTCCATTGTATTCCAGACATAATATAATTTATTGAGATCTCATTATTATCCGGAACTTCAGGACCATGAAGCTCGGCGTCCCGAGCCTCATTGATTGGTACCATCGGTTCAATTATGTCTGGGGTTCCATGGACCTCGGTTTCCTTAACCACGGATTTAGTACCTTTTAATTTCTGAGGGTTCTTATCTTTGGAACCTATTGGCCGGCCACGTTTTAAGCGCGCTTTAGAATCTGTAGCAACTTGATTGTGTCCCTCTTGAACATCAATACGAATCGGTGCATTAACAGCTGGTATATATGACTTAGTCACTCTTTTCGGGTCAGCAAAGGAATCTGGCAATTGATTAGCTAGCTTTTGTAAATGTATTATCTTTTGGACTTCTAATTCACATTCTTGAGTCCGAGGATCTTGCCATTTTAAGGACGTTTGATTCCATGTAATTTCCTTTACCAGGATTATCCCGGACCTACACCGAGGTATTGACGGTGATTCTCAAATATCACAGAACTTATCATTTTCTCCTCCTAATGTTGGATAGACGGACTCATCAAAATGACAATCCGCGTACCTGGCCTTAAATAAATCACCCGTGGTTGGCTCAAGGTACTTAATTATAGTGGGAGAATCATATCCAACATATATCCCCATCCTCCTTTGAGGTCCCATCTTTGTTCTCTGTGGTGGTGCAATCGGTACATAAACGGCACATCCGAATGTTTTAAGATGGGATATGTCTGGCTCTCGACCCGTAATCAATTGTGATGGGGAATACTTATGTTCACTAGATGGCCTGATGCGAATTAACTCTGCTGCATGTAAGACTGCATGTCCCCAAGCTGAGACCGGGAGTTTTGATCTCATAAGCAACAGTCTGGCTATTAATTGTATGCGTTTAATAAATGATTTTGCCAAACCGTTTTGTGTATGTACATGTGCCACAGAATACTCAACACTTACCCCCATGGACATACAATAATCATTAAACGCTTGGGACGTGAATTCACCAGCATTATCAAGGTGTATAGTTTTCAAAGGAAAATCTGGAAAGTGTGCCCTTAACCGTATTATCTGGTCAAGTAATCTTGCAAACGCCAAATTTCTAGTTGACAATAGGCAGACATGTGACCATCTCGTGGATGCATCAATAAGGACCATAAAATATCTAAACGTCCCACAAGGTGGGTGTATCAGTCCGCATATGTCTCCTTGTATTCTTTCCAGAAAGTTTATATTTTCCTTAGTTACTTTAACTGGTGACGGCCTAGTAATGAGTTTCCCTAGTGAACATGCTTCACACGTGAGATTCTTTGGGATAACTCTTCTTTCTTTCAATGTGTGTCCATTAGTACTTGTTAATATTTTTCGCATCATGTTAGAACCGGGATGGCCAAGCCGGTTGTGCCAAAAAGTGAAATTCTCGGTAAATGCTTTGTTTACCGTGGCATTTGCTTCTATCATACTGATCTTAGCACAATAAAGGTCCGCAGAAACAACAGGTATAGTCTCTAGGACTTTCTTATGGCCTTGGGCAATTTCAAATATTTGAAGGAACTCTTTGTTACCTTCGTCCTTAGTTTCAACATGAAGGCCATTCATTCGAATATCTTTAAAACTCAATAAGCTTCTCTTTGAGCTGGGTGAATATAGCGCATTAGAGATATCTAAATGTGTGCCCTTAGGTAATAAAATATGGGCTTGGCCGTGGCCTTCAATCAAATTGGCTATACCCGCAATAGTGGTCACGTTTGCCCTTTTAAGTGTAAGATCAATGAAATATCTTTTGTCTCTTAGAATCGTGTGGCTTGACCCACTATCCACAACGAACACATCCATTTCATCTTCCATTCTTCAAAAGAAATAATAATCGCATCTTAGAGACTTTTAAAATAAACACCCTTTATTCCATTAAGTTTAAAAGTAAAAATGTAAATCATAAAAGCAAAACACAAAAGCAAATCATAAAACAGAAAATCGAAATCAACTTGGTCACTTAAGTAAATCAGAGGTTTCGTAGGTTAGTAAATCATCTTGCTCATGATCAAAATCTCCTTCATTATCATGCTGGATCATGTGGGTTTCTGGATTCTTCCCTTTAAGGCTTTCTTGATAGAGGTTAACTAAATGCCTGGGAGTCCGACAAGTCTTAGCCCAATGATTGTCCATTCCACATCAATGGCACACTGATTTTCCGGTCGAGTTTTGTGGTTGAGAAGAGATACCACGGTTAGAATCATTGCGGTACCCGCGACCTCGACCTCGTCCGCGGTTAAAATTGTTTTGGAATCCGCGGCCTCTGTCTTGTCCTCGGCCATATGGATGAAAATGGCCACGGCCACGTCCTTGCCATCTACCCCCACGTCCATGACCACCGTGTATATATTCTCCTTGGACGTGGTTAGTTTCTTTCTCAGATTCTTTCTTTGTATCTATGGTCGCATTTGCCTCTGGAAGTGGGGCTGATCCAAGAGGTCTCAATTCACTGTTTCTCATTAGTAGTGTATTGTTCTGCTCGGCCAGTAATAGACATGAGATAAGCTTTGAGTATGTCTCAAAACCTTTTTCACGATATTGCTGTTGTAACAATACGTTGCTTGTGTGGAAGGTGGAGAAAGTCTTTTCCAACATGTCATTATCAGTTACCTCCTCACCACACAGTTTCAATTGTGAAACTATTCTGAACATGGCCGAGTTATATTCTTCCACGGACTTGAAGTCAGGGAACCTGAGATTCCTCCAATCAAAATTGGCCTTTGGTAACAACACCGTTCTATGGTGGTCATATCTTATTTTCAATTCATTCCAAAGGTCCAAAGGATTTTCAATTGTTAGGTATTGGTCCTTGAGACCCTCAGCAAGATGATGGCGAATGATCGATATTGTTCTGTATTTATTCCTTTCGTTTTCACCATTACCCTCAATGATACATTCGCCAAGTCCTCTTGACTTTAAATTTATCTTTGTGTCCAACGCCCACTGTAGGTAATTGTCTCCAGAGAGATTGAGGGCAGCATAATCCAAGTTGTTGATTTTTGACATCTGAAATATTTATCTTTATTTTCTAAGTATCACGACAATTAAATTCTATGTGTATGATGCAAACAAGCCGTGAATGCATGATGTTTGGTTAAACAAGTTTTATGTTTCTTAACAGGATATTCCTAACTAGCAACCTAGCATAAGATATCTATATGTTCATGATGCAAAACCTAACATGTGAATTCTAATCCGTTTATGATGATTGTATTTTAATATGACCGGATTTTAAACAAGCATGTTAGGTTACATAAATATGATCTGGTTTAAAACAATCAATTTAATCAAACAAACATGCGGGTTCAATTAGATCATGCAAACAAAAATCGATTTTGACTAATAAGGGTTTTCGGGCAGAAGATTTTATGTCGATCGACGGAAGCCTAGTGTCGATCGACACGGTTCAATTCAAACGACAATTTTAGACAGAGAGTTCTATATCGATCGATAGAGGTGAAGCCTGTCGATCGACACAGGCATAATTTAAGCAAAACGTTTTGATTTTAATCGGTTTAGGTTAGATGCAAATTAGGGTTCCATTAAGATGATAAATTACGAAACAGGATGGAACCAATCAAACAATCAAACAGTAATAAGAACAAGCATGATTCAATTTTAGGGTTTCGTGTTTTCATGATTTTAGGGTTTTGTTGTTCTTAGGATTTCGATTACTTAACTTAACCTCGTGATTATTCTTCTAGTTCGCCGTAACCGTTGATAGGCTGTATGAACTACTTCTAGTTCGCCATAACCTTTGATAGGCTGTATGAACTATGAGTTTGAGCTCGGACTTGAACAGTAACGCCGGATGAACAGTGACGTGTGAACAGTACGCGATGAACAGTACGCGATGAACAGTACACGATGAACAATATGCGTTTTGTGTTTTTAAGGTTTTAGGGAGCAACTCGTGCTGATAACGTGTTGTGAATCAAGAGAAAGAAAAGGGGAATTTTGTGTTTTATTTCATTCATCAAAGGATCCTTTATATAAGGATCAATTCATAAGAGAAAATGAAGTTTTCTTTTCCTAAAAGGAAATACATAATAAGGAAATCCTTGTTCAACAAGGAATACATAAAGGCCTCCTAATACTAAGTGTAGATGGGTCGTAATGGACCAGAACTTGGTTATGACAATCCACTATGATTTATAACAAGCAATCGATTTTAAGATTCTTGGTAAGTTATCAATCTTGATTGATTAGAATTGAAATTCAACAAATTTAGATTGCAAAATCAACAAAGAATCATATTTAAATGAATCAATTTTTTAAAAATCTAATCAGATTTCAGATCTCTTTAATTAGAATTGAAATCCAGTATTGAATATTCTTATCTTGAAACATTTTAAATTTTACCAAATACTTTATGTATATTTTTTATTTTCTCTTAAGAATTTTTTTGTATGCATAAGGTTTTTTCATTAATCTTTTCTCTTTCAAATTATATCTTTCAGACAAACATAAACATCAAAACTACTGAAAATAGATTATATGATATCAAATTATTAATCATGAGATCAACTAGATCATGATTATAAAACAGTAATTAGACACTGTTGGGGTCAAATTCCACCCCTTGAAGACCACCAGAAGAAAATGGCTAAGTCTGGGTAGGAAAGAGATCTACCAAAATTCTGGGACGCACTAACCGGTCGGGAGGTCAGTAAACCAACAGCAGTACCGAACCGAACCAGGTGAGCCGAGTTCAGGACTTCATTGATTCAACAGGCCCAGTTCGGCTCAGCCCATTTAACTGGGCCGAACCTTTAATGGGCCTGCCGACCTAGGATTGCAGCTCACGCCAGAAACCCTAGCCGACTTAGTCTAGTATAAATACTGTTGTATCGTCCTCTTGAAAGCGGATCACGAACTCTTAGCAGAAACCCTTGTATTCTTTCACAGCAAACACATCAATAAAAACTCATCCTTCTCAAACTGTTCTTCTGATTTCTAACTTACAAGCTTTGCAGATCTACCGCGAACCCAACAAATTCTAATTGTAGGAATCCAGCTCCCACAATTTGGCGCTAGAAGGAGGGTAGAAGCAAAGCTTCACACGCAGATCTCACGAACGAATCCGAGAAGATGACTAGTAGCCGCGAAACAACCCAGCGCGACGTGACGGACGGCAGTGCCAATCGGAACGAGCAGACGACGCTCAACGGATCCGGGACCACCGAACAGAACGAGCAGACGGCTTGCGGCGAGCAGATGGCTTGCGCTGAGCGGAACAGAGAGGAGCAGGCGCCTCTCAATGGATATGGAGCGACGGGCTGTCAAACCAACACGGCGCCAAACCCAGAACAATCCAGTGACATCAAGGAGATGTTGGCGGAGCTGCTCAGGAAATCTAAGGACCAGGAGGCGCTCAACAAATCCTTGACAGCCGAACTGCGAGCCCTGACAACGGCTACCCACCCTCGCGGTCCGGGGATCTTTCGGCAGCCTGCAGCTCGCAGGATCCCGACAAGCCTTGCCTCAACGCCCAGTGGCACGCGGAGAATCGGTAGCACACCCGGCGAGCCAAACCAGCGAGCCGACGAAAGAACCATACCAGCCGGGAACGTAGCAGCACGAATCGTCAAAATCGTAGACGATACCGAAGAGGAAAACAACACTGACGACTCTGGATTGGCCAGCGTTGGGAGAGTCGTGCCAAGAAGAAGCCAATTCGAGCACGAGCGAGAGCTCACCGATGAGGAAGAAAACCTCCAGTGGGTTAAAGAGGCGACTAACGCAAAAAAGGCGGCAGCAGACTTGTACCAAGAGGAGATGGAGGAGCCCAAAGCTACCATGCGCCAGACCGCCCTAGATTTGCGGGAGATGCGCTCGCAAGTCCACCGGGCGATCAGCAAAGCCCCAGAGATTGACCGAGTGCTCGAAGAGGCGCGGACAACGCCATTCTCCGAACGAATCATAAAGGCACATCTTTCCGACCCCAGGAAGGTCAGAATACTGATATATGATGGGAAAACCGATCCAACCGAGCATATCACTGCTTTCTCCATCGCAATGGCCTGCGCCAACTTTCGGCAAGAGGAGAAAGACATCGGTTACTGCCTGTTGTTCGTAGAGAACCTCAAGGGAACGGCTCTCCACTGGTTCTCAAGCTTAGAAAAGAACTCCATAGACAATTTCCACCAGCTGTCCGAGGCTTTCCTGAAGCAATAAGCCATTCTGATCGAGATGAGGTCTTCGAAGGCCGATCTCTGGACTATGACTCAAGGTGCAAGCGAAAACCTGCGAAGTTTCATCGAACGTTTCAAGCTCGTTCTGACTCAAGTGAAAGGCATAGACGACAAGTCGGCGCTGAAAGCGTTAAAAAGGGTCTTTGGTACAACTCCGAATTCCGAAGGGAGATGACGGTAAACAAGCCGTCTACAATTCAGGACGCTCTGCATCGGGCAACCGGATTTGCCAAGAGCGAAGAAGAGGTGAAGACTCTGGCGCAAAAATAAGGGAAGTCCAAAAATGCTGACTCCCAGCAAGTAGCAACACCCACAGCAAAAAAGAAACACGACAACTTTGTGCAACATGAAGGTGGTTTCAGAGGTGCATACAATTACCAAGTGGACTCACCGGGCTACGGCCGCGGAGGCGGTCGTGGCCGGGGCAGCGGTAGAGGTCGCACTTTCGGCAATACTTGGACAAGGAACACGAACTATGATGAATCAGCATTCTGCGAGCTGCACCAACTGCACGGGCATTCAACTGCTAACTGTCGTGTCCTCGGCTCGCGGCTTACCGCAAAATTAGCAGCCAGCGAGCTTGGAGGAGGAATAAGCATCAAGGAATTTGAAATCGAAGAAGCGGTGAACCAAGAAGAGGGAAACATTAATAGGGAACCCAATAAACGGGAAAGACAAAACGATAACACAACGTAAGGCCAGAAAAGAAGGGTGCTTAACATGATGATGGGCGGTTCTCACTACTGCGCCGACACCGTCTCATCGATCAAGGCTTTTCAACGGCGCGACGAAATCGGCGCTAATGTACCCAGACCTTCGAAGTTCCCCAATGATATCATTTCAGTAGAAGAAATTGAAACTAGCAGCATCGACAAATCACACGATGATCCGCTGGTGATTCGGTTAATTATCGACGATTGGGGTACCGCGCCCGTTCTGATCGATACAGGTAGTACTGTGGACACCATTTTTAAAGAAACCCTGGCGCAAATGGAAATTGACTTTTCCCGAGTCAAAGCCCATCCCAAGCCGCTCACCGGTTTCAACGGCAAAACAACTATGACCCTAGGAACAATCGATTTACCCGTCTGCGCTGAAGGTGTCACCAAAGTAGTCAACTTCTCCGAATCCGATAACCCCACTATCTACAATGTGATAATGGGTACGCCTTGGCTCAACTCGATGTGAGCGGTGGCATCCACATACCACCTATGCCTCAAGTTCCCTACCAAAGAACGGGTAAAGGTGATCAAGGGGAGCTAAACGGCGTCCCGAACATGTTTCCTAGCCGCGCACAAATTAAGGAGCCAAGCAACTATTCCTATCCCAAAGGAGAAGCGAAAAAAGCAGAAGACAGATAGGGAGTCCGTCAAAGAGCTCTCCAACCTGTTATAGCAATTACAGATTGCCGAGGCCCGCGAAGAAGAAGCGGCGGACCCGATATGCGAGCCGGTGATATACGTCTCCATAGACGACAAAAATCCGAAGCGGTGCGTAAAAATTGGTGCAACCCTCAACGAGTTAATCAAGCAGGAGTTAGTCGATTTTCTAAAGAAAAATCTAAGTACATTTGCGTGGTCCGCAGATGACATGCCAGGAATTGATATCGCCGTGGCCAGTCACGAGCTCAATGTTAACCCGACCTTCAAGCCGGTTAAACAAAAGCGCCGAAAACTCGGTCCAGATAGAGCTCAAGCAGTTAACGATGAGGTGGAAAGGCTATTGAGAGTTGGATCGATCTCAGAAGTTAAGTACCTGGATTGGCTCGCCAATCCTGTCATCGTCAAGAAAAAGAATGGCAAGTGGCGGGTCATCATCGATTTCACAAACTTAATCAAAGCTTATCCCAAAGACAGCTTTCCGCTACCACACATTGATCGGCTAGTTGAAGCAACCGCGGGAAACAAGTTGCTCTCTTTCATGGATGCTTTCTCCGGCTATAACCAAATACTTATAAATCCCGGCGATCGCAAAAAAACGTCATTTATTACAGATGGCGGGATTTACTGTTACAAAGTCATGCCTTTTGGCTTGAAAAACGTCGGGGCAACGTATCAGCGTTTGTTAAATAAAATGTTTGCGAACCAACTCGGCAAAACAATGGAAGTCTACATAGACGATATGTTGATAAAGTCACTAGAAGAGAAGGACCACGTCGCCCATCTGGAGGAATGTTTCGACAAACTAAATCGGCATAACATGAAGTTAAATCCGACTAAGTGTCGGTTTGGCATCACCTCTGGCAAGTTTCCCGGTTATCTGGTCACACATCGCGGTATAGAAGCAAACCCAAAGCAAATCGATGCACTGATTCAAATGGCGTCACCAAAGTCAAAAAGAGAGGTACAGCGCCTAACTAGAAGAGTGGCCACGCTAAACCGTTTCATTTCGCGACTTACAGACAAATGTCTACCCTTTTACGACACTTTACGAGGGAGGAAAACCTTCGAATGGACGGCGAGATGTGAAGAGGCCTTCCAAGAACAGAAGAAGTATTTGGCAAGCCCGCCGGTCTTGGCAAAGCCGGTGTCGGGGGAACCGCTCTTCTTATATGTTGCAGTCTCCCTAAAAGCTGTCAGCGGAGTCTTGGTTCGAGCAGATGGAAACGAACAAAAGCCTATCTTTTACACCAACAAGTCGCTAACAGGAGCCGAGACAAGACAAATGCCAAGTCACACCCAGGCTGACTCACGGTGTTACCCAGCTGACCATGCCCCTTACTCCGGGAGCGCTGTATGATAATGCCGAGGCGTCGGCAAGTTTCTTTGCGCAGGTTCTTTACAAGGATGACCGTATGTACATTCCGAGCAGCTTAACCAAGAGCAAAGCCTACTCAGAATGACTCTTAAAAGAGCTAAGATATCATAATAACCTACACTCTAGACTTTGGCTATCATGTTTTTTGGTTGTGCCAATATTTATGGGCGATCCATTTTTCTTATGCTCCTTCAGTTCTTCGCTGCGATAAATCGGATGGTCGTGGAATACGACAAGACCGACCAAGAGGACCAAGCCCGTATCGGTGAATTCAAAACATCGGCTCGGGATACCGAAGATTGTGTTGCAGCTGAGAAGGAAGAAATGTCCAAGGTGATTGAGGACCTGAGGGCCGAGCTAAAAACCGAGAAGGAAGAAATGTCCAAGGTGATTGAGGACCTGAGGGCCGAGCTAAAAACGGCTAAATCTAAATGTGCTAACGTGGAACGCCAAAACGGCGTGTTGGAGTCGGCGAAAACCCAGAACGAGGCAAAGATAGTAGAGCTAACCCACAGTTTGCGCGCAACAGATAAGTTGTTGTAGTCTCAGGTTTCCCGAGCCGTGATTTTGGCAAAGCAGGAAGTGGAGCAGATGTTTTAAGACAAGAGCCGTGATTGCTTGCTCCTGAACGATGATGCGAAGGATGACATGCTAGACCTTGCTTGCATAGAAGCTAACGTCCAACTCATCGACGTTTTTACTGGCGAGGTGCCTCCCTCGTTTGTTGAAGAGAGGAGAAACATGGATCTGCGCTTACTCAAGTATGCCGGTGCATATGAGCGGTTTGACGAGGTGATCTCCGGGATTCGGGCTGAGCTAACGATTCTTCCTCTGGAGAAGGATTTGTTTACCGAGATTCATGACAATGAACCGGTCGAGCTATCCGCAGCAAGAGCCGGTATTCAGAACCTCTCTGGTTCCAACTTAGACGTAGTCGTGTCTTTACCGCTTGGCCTTGCCAGTTCTGTCGCTTCGGCTCTCCCGATCGATGTGAGTGCGAGCGCCGCTGGGGCTTTGGCTACGCCGTTAGTTGTGCAGGAGACAGGTAACTTGTCTTCGCCTTTCTTATGGAGATGTTGTTATGTTTCAAAATATTTTTTGTTTTTAGCTAATCCGAATTTTGGATAGGTGGTGTTGGTGCTACCGAGGTGCCGCACGGCTCGGTGGGGATCGTTCCGCCGTGCCAGGAGGGCGATGTCCCTGGGACGTCAGGATTTGCCCCGCTCCCAGACCCAACCGCAAAGAAGATCGACGCCATCGAGGAGCTTGAGGAGAAAAGCGACGCCAAAGCCTCGGG
This sequence comes from Draba incana, assembly GCA_963576765.1. Taxonomy (NCBI): domain Eukaryota; kingdom Viridiplantae; phylum Streptophyta; class Magnoliopsida; order Brassicales; family Brassicaceae; genus Draba; species Draba incana. The sequence goes on along the minus strand of OY755202.1, from coordinate 49,243,297 downwards.
AGGCAAAGATGTCGCCTAAACACCTAATCTTTACGTTTTCCTTATTGTCTTAGTGCCTTTTGTTTATTGTTTTCAGACTTTGCTTATATTCGGATGGTTTGTATCCGTTTTGACTATGTAGTTTTGCCTTGCATCCGAGGGTGATGCGAGATGATTATTATGAAAACGGCTTCTGGTTTTTAAACTTGTCACTTTCCTGCAAAAGTTTGCATTATAATTGGAAACAAGTGTTACCGACTTTACGACTTAGAAACTTTGGTTTACAGAAATGTTCCCGTGGACAAAACTGCTCCAAGAGTGAACACTTGGGTTTATATCGTACCAACGTTTGGTTGGCTGGGTTTTTAAGTTAGACATTTTAGTTTACAGAAATGTTCCCATGAACATAACCGCTCCAAGAATGGATACTTAGATTTATGCCTCACCAGCGTTCTGTTAGCTTGGTTTTTGTGTTGGACATTTTGGTTTACAGAAATGTTCCCGTGAACAAAACCGCTCCAAGAATGAACACTTAGATTTATATAGCGCGCTTTTTATCCGCTAGGATGTGGTAGTTTGTACTTAGTAAAGGTGTTTCACTACTATGGCCGGTAGCAGTGATGATAAACAAAGATGTTTGTTGAGAAAATGTTAAGTAAAATAAATCGTAAGAAATGAGTCTTAGTATAAATGCTGGGTTCTCAGCTAATCGGGGTAACCGTTTACAAAAAATGGGAGTATACGAGTATACGCACCTATTCCCCCCCCCCCTCTTTTGAGGAGGGGGTAACTGAACCCGTCCGAAAACGAGCTGCCTACATACCCTTTGCAGGGATCAAGTCGCCCCGTAGTTCATGGAAAGGAACTTAGTAATAGTATTTTTTGAGTTTCCTTGCGTTCCATGAGCGTGGAATCATTTCGCCTTTCATGTTGGCGAGTTCGTAAACGCCTGGGCGTACTACCTTTGTAACTTGGTAAGGTCCTTCCCAATGTGCGCCGAGCTTACCGGCATTCGGCTCCGCCGTGTTTTGGAAAACTTCGCGGAGGACCAAGTCGCCTTCATAGAAGCGCCGAACCTTAACTTTGGAGTTGTAGTATTTTGCGGCGGCTTGCTGGTACTCGGTCATTTTGATCATCGCCTTATCGCGCCGTTCGTTAATGAGATCCAGCTCGTCCAACATCAGGAAATGGTTAAGTCCTTCCTGTTTGGGGAGTAGTCTACGGCGGACCCCTAGAAAATGAATTTCTAGAGGGATGACGCATTCTGTACCGTAGACTAGGGCGAAAGGTGTTTTGTCGCTGGCTCGGCGGGGCGTGGTTTGGTAGGACCAAAGTACACCTTCGAGTTCATCGGCCCAGCGACCTTTCTTTGCTTCCAGCCGTGTCTTCAATCCATGGATGAGTGTTTTATTGGATGCTTCCGCTTGACCATTGCCTTGAGGGCAACGCGGCATAGATTTGCTAAGTCTGATTTTCCACTTGTCACAGAAAATATCAAACTTTCTGGAGATGAACTGCGATCTGTTGTCGGTGACGATCTCGTAAGGGACTCCGTAGCGGTAGATAATATTCTTCCAGATGAATTTCTCGACCTGCGTATCCTTGATACTGCCGAAAGCCTCCGCTTCTACCCATTTGGAAAAATAATCCGTAAGGACCAAAAGATAGCTCTTTTGCCGCGAAGGGTGAAGTGGGCCGACTATGTCCGTTGCCCATCTCATGAATGGGTACGGTGATGTTACGGATGAGAGTAGTTTGGTAGGCTGGTGAATCATCGGGCCGTGGCGCTGACACTTTTCAAACTTAGCGGCAAATTTCTCGCAGTCCTTTATCATGGTAGGCCAGAAGTAACCATGCCGCTTGATTTTGATGGCGAGTGCTCTTCCACCGGAGTGGTTTTCGCATGAACCACTATGCACTTCTCTCATGACATCGCGGGCTACCCGTCCTTCTACGCATGTAAGAAGGGGGCCAGATAAACTCCACTTGAACACTTCACCGTGGAAGAGGATAAAACGGGCCGCCTGAGCCTTGAGCTTGCGATCCGCCCATTTGTCGGTGGGTGCCTGGCCGGTGGCAAGATAAACCCGAATGTCGCCCATCCACTTATTGTCGTACCCGTACGCAGTGGTGTCATCATCGTCAGGATCGGCTGTGCTGTGTTCAGGAGGTGACTTGTCGTGGAATGCATAAGCATCTTCAGGGAGAGGCCCGCGGTAAAAGGTTGTGCCGTCGAAATCGGGGTCTTCGTCCATTGCTACTGGGTCATCCGGAGAAACGGGAGCTTCCGACAGGATTGCGCCGGTGTTGTCGGTAGGCCCGGTGTCCATGGGGGATGATGTGCTCTCGTTTGGCCCGGTTGGGCTCGTGCTAACTTCTATGGGGGACGAACTATCCTGCTCAGCCGACTGGGCTTGGGTTGGGAGTTTTTTCCTTTTCGCAGCTTGTGACTTTCTTAAAATGTTCACTGTTTGCGGAAGGGGGATGCTTGGTACTTCGATAAATTCGACCAGGATGATCCGCTGAAGGTCACCATCTAACTTTGTTGAAGAGTCGAGGGATGCAAGCGCATCTGCCTGCGAGTTTTCTTCGCGCGGGATTCAAGTCAGTGTAAATTCATTAAATTCTGCAGCGAGGTCCTGAACGAGCTTTAAGTATGCCTCCATTCGGTCGTCTTTTATGGCATACTCGCCGTGGAACTGATTGACGACGAGCTGAGAATCGCAGAAGGCATGGATTTTTTGCATCTTTAAGCCGCGAACAAGTCGTAAACCGGCAAGTAATGCTTCAAATTTGGCTTCGTTGTTAGAAGCCCGAAATCCCAAACAGAAAGATTGTTCCACTGATTCGCCGTCTGGTGATGAGAGGCGAACGCCGACCCCGGACCCATGCTTGGAAGATGATCCGTCAACATGGAGTTGCCAAGGGAGGGCGGGTGTTTCCTCGGCTCCTGCCGTGGCACCAGCTTCGGGGAGCTCAACCAAGAAATTGGCAAGTACTTGAGATTTTATGCTTGTTCTACTACGATACTCAATATCAAACTCGCTCAATTCTATGGCCCACTTGGTCAATCACCCAGATTGGGTTGGACTGTGAAGTATGGCGCGCAGCGGGAAAGTACTGAAGACGATGATGGAGTGTTACTGGAAATACGGCCTCAGTTTTCTGGCGGTCGTGATGACGGCGAGCGCTAATTTCTCGGTGAGAGGATATCTTGTTTTGGCTCCTGTTTCGGCTTCTTCGCATCCCTATCATCGCGGCTACCGCCACTTCCATCCTTGGCGACTTCCTATCTCTTGAGGTCGGCGAGGCGTCGGTGAATCGTCCCGTCTTTTCCTTTTCCACCGATGTCTTCCTTTTTCTTTGGCTGATTATCGGCGAGGCGAGAAGACAACGGGCGATCGTCACCATCTAAAATGGCGAGTTTCGAGCCCTTCGGCGCGAGCGGTTCACCCGCGGATGAGGAAGGTAGAGATGAGCACTTCGTCGGCACAAATCCCAAGTTACGGCTCGGTGGAGGCGGAGGTGCCAGAAGTCTTCTATCCGTGGGAGTCTTGCGATACCTCTCCTCAGATCGTCTCTCCGTTTCCTCGGTGGCTCGCCGTTTCCTTTCCTCAGAAGCCTTACGCTCTCTCTCTTCGGCTATCTCCCTATCACGGAAAGTAGGTCTCCTTATGTTGCCCGAGTAATCTAAAGACGGTGGTGATGGCGGTTCGACTAAAAGATCCTCTCGAACAGCTCGTGCTCTCACAATCCGCTCCAAGCTGAAGTTTCTTTTCCAGTTGCACCCGCGAGCTGCAATCTTCTTGTGAATCCTTCTAAGACCGGGCGGCTCCGCGGCTGGCGGCGGGCGAACTGCAAAATAGGAGGAAAAACAAAGTTGGTTATAATCATAAAATAATATCTAAGTGTCAAAACAAGTAAACGGCTACACCGTGATCCTAAGCAAACTACAAATCCGCTACCAATCTGGCTCCATTTGGTTTTGACCGACCGAAGGCAGTTCGGCCCCACTGAAGCTTCAGAAATCTTTACGAAGAAAAAATAATCCTCCGCATTCTCGTCTTTACTTGGAAAACGATCAATCACTCTTCTCAGCTTTTTACAAGAGAGGTAGTATTTTCTATCCTCCTTCGGTCCGCGGCGCCGAACTTCGAGGAAGCACATCAAGTGGTCGGCTTCGATATCTATCTTGCGCTCATAAATTCGGACAAGAATCCTAACCAAGTGACGGATTCCACGGGGATTGATTTGAGCGAGTGCAAGTCGGTACTTCCATAAAAACAGAAGGATGGCCTCGGGGATTGGAAACCACAGGTAGCAGAGATAGAAGAAACTCTCATAAAGAGTGAAGTATCCCTCGGGCGGCTCTTCTGCTCGATCGTATGGATCTGGTGCCATCAGTTAAACCGAGTCCGGGATTTTAAACCGTAGTCGAAGAATGAAGAGAGTTTCATCAGTGGAAATACTTGAACCGGGAGGATCGGGTCGTATCTTTTTTCTTTGCGGCTTTCTGTCAAGAAGCTGTTCTCCCGACGATTCCATTCCCTCGGTAGATGAATCATGGAGAGTAGGAGCAATAATCTCCAACCGATTTGGTTTTTCTGTGCTAGACAGCACACCCGAAGATCTCGGCTCGGGAGAATCACTGCGGCCCGATTCATCTGACATGGGAAATAAGTCGCTTTTCAACAAATAGTTTGCTAACAAAACAGCGTGGCTCGTTTCGAAAAAGATTCCCGAACCCAAAAACGGTTCGTCTACAGGAAAGCGTGGCTCGTTTCCGAAGAAAACGGTTCGCTCTCGAGCAACGTGGCACGTCTTTGGAATCTCTGTCGAGAGCGGGTCGTTTACGAAACACGACTAAACCCAACCGGTGAGCCACCAAATCCATGGTTCGGATCTACGGCGTCACCTAAAAAGAAATCGATTTCGGGATAACTACACTTTTCGGGTCATCCTAAGCCAAATCGGTGGCTCCACTAAACTAATCGCTCCACCGAACCAAGTCACGACCATGCATAGAGGATCTCGGATCTCCTCATGGTTTGGCAATCCCTTGGTTTCGGCTCGGCAATCCTTCGGTTTCGGCTCAGCAATCCGTCGGTTTCGGCTCGGCAATCCCTCGGTTTCGGCTCATGGCTCGGTGAGTTTGTGGCTTGGAACGGTTCGGGATTCCTAGAGAAAGGGATCCACAGTTGGCACGGCTCGGGACGAAAAGACAATGACACGGTTCAGGACGGAAAGCCAACGACACGGTTCGGGACAGAAGCAATTCCACAATCGGCGGGTCTCGGATCTGTGACTCGCGGTTTGGGTCGTGAGTTAGACCCGTGGCTCGCGGTTTGGATCTAAAACCGCTCTGCAAAACAATCCCCCGGCGCGGCGCAGAATCGGCGGGGGCTCGGCTCGGGCCACGATGCTAAGACGGTTCAGGGTGAACCACGCGGGACAAAATGGCCCGGCGTTTGGGCAACGGCGGTTCGGCCCCAGAAATCAACCTCAAGGATCGGCTCGGATTCTCGCCAGCGGCTGACGGTGGCAGCGCCGTGGACGGGGGCAGATCCGGAACAAAAAAAAAAACTAAACCTAGCCAAAAACAAGAAAGAGAAGAGAGAGGGAGAAGAAGGAGTACCTTTTTAGGTTTTTGGAGAATGAGATTGTGAGGTTGGTTCTCTACTACTTCCCTTTTATATAGAGGAGGAGCCAAAGACTAACCCAAAAACCCTAATTTTTCCCTCCTTTTCCTTGAAAATCCACTAGTGGCCCAAATCCTTCATTTGGTCCATAGAGCCCAGACCATTAAATCATAAGTGCTACGGCTCGGTATGAGGAAAAAACAGCTCAACTAATCGACATTGGTTAAACGGTGACACCGTTAACGGTTCGCCAAAAAAAAAAAAAAATTTTACATAACATCTAGAAACGATTGTATTCGGGCTGTGCCTCAGCGCTACGGTTCTCATTACACCTAGCGGCTCGGAAGATGCTTCAATCAAACTAATCGGATCAGAAACCCGAATCCTAAACTCGGGAAACAGTTGGAACATTTTCTCCTGTTTGATCTTAAACTTTTAACAACATCTCGGCTTCACCATTACCGATAATTCCGAGCTGGGGGGCTAACTGTAGGGGTCAAATTCCACCCCTTGAAAACCACCAGAAGAAAATGGCTAAGTCTGGGTAGGAAAGAGATCTACCAAAATTCTGGGACGCACTAATCGGTCGGGAGGTCAGTAAACCAACAGCAGTACCGAACCGAACCAGGTGAGCCGAGTTCAGGACTTCATCGATTCAACAGGCCCAGTTCGGTTCAGCCCATTTAACTGGGCCGAACCGAGCCGAAAGTGGGCCGAACCGTTAATGGGCCTGCCGACCTAGGAGTGCAGCTCACGCCAGAAACCCTAGCCGACTTAGTCTAGTATAAGTACTGTTGTATCGTCCTCTTGAAAGCGGATCACGAACTCTTAGCCGAAACCCTTGTATTCTTTCACAGCAAACAAATCAATAAAAACTCATCCTTCTCAAACTGTTCTTGTGATTTCTAACTTACAAGCTTTGCAGATCTACCGCGAACCCAACAAATTCTAATTGTAGGAATCCAGCTCCCACAGACACTAAATTTAAATGATATTGTACTGGATATGGAGATATTTTTTCCGGCTATATAAAAGAAGTATTGTGTAGTCTGTAGAGAATAGAGATCAACAAAAAATAATCGAAACATCTCCTATACTCGTATTTTATACGGTTGCTTTCCGAATTCAAGATTTAAACTGTAAGGAGATTTAAGGTACATTAGTAAGTAAGGACTTAATTTTAAACCACAAGTAAATATCCTTGTATTCGTAAATCTAGTTGATCCAAGAGACCAAGAAGAATTATTCTATCAATTTGAAAATAGTTATAAAAATCCTGTATCAAATACAAACTTTAGCAATTCTAACATCTACTAAACTTGAAGGCTATAGTCAAACTAAGTTCCAACAACAAAAAACATTGGTTTAACAAATTCCAACATTGATGGGAAACATCTACTAACTGTCGGTCTAACGTCAATGAAAATATACATTTGTAGAAAGGCCAAGATCTCTGACATTCATGGGAAACATATGTATTTGTGGAAAACCGAAAGATGAATGGAGCGATACTTCTAGCAACTCTTGGAATTCCGAGGATAGAAAAAAAAAGTGATTCTATCGATCTTCTTCTTCGTTATGAAGCTAATATGAAACAATTACAGAATCAGGGACATTGATGGGGAAGCTATGTGCTTGTGGAAAGCCGAAAGATGGAAATAGTGACACTTCTAGCAACTCTCAGATTTCTGAGGACGGGAGTCAAACAAGTAGTGTGTCTGATGGATCTTCTTTATAAAGTTCATCTTCATATATATCGGAAAATTCTCCATAATAAATAATTTTATGCGTCAGTTTGTATATTATACAATAAAAAAATTGTTCCAAATTTATTTATGTTTGCCACCTTAACAGCTTAACTCATGAGAGGCTGCCATAGACAGTCTCGATAAGACCTCGCTACATTCATCTTTCGGTTTGTTAGGTACAAACGCATATTTCAATCCAATATATTTTAATATTTTGATGTTATTTGAATCAATAATAAAATTAATAGAATCGCTGTTAACTAACAATTTATCTAATCTTATTATGTAAACTCTTAAATTTTACAAAATGGATTATTTATTAATTTTGATATACATACACACATCGACAACATATTAATAAATTTTCTTTGAAGGAAAATTTGGTCTAAAGTTTTATGTAATCTGAAAACTTACATATATTTTCAAATTAATTTTGTTATTGTAATTTTTCAGATTACATTAAAACTTTAGATTATTTATACCAAATCTTCCTTAAAAGAAAAATCTGTATGTTGTTGCTGTGTGTATGTACCATATATAAAAAAGGGAAAAAAACAAATACATTAATCATAATATTTAGGAAATGCAAAATTAAGGCTCAAGTCTCAGTTTCCCACTTGAATCTGGAAACAACCAAATTGGGCAATTGGAGAAGATAATAATAATCACAAAGCTCTTTGATCTCTCTCTCTCCCTCTCATAAACATAGCAACAATCGAAGAAGAGCTTGAAATGGGTCACCGCCATGACGGTGGCGATGGCGTCCCTCAACATGTCAATAGCCCTCGTTTCTCCGGTCCCATGACTCGCCGTGCTCAATCCTTCAAACGCGGCGGCTCCGGCGGAGCCAGTAGCAATAACAACAACAACGGCGGCGTCAGTGCCGGCGACAACAATTCCGGCTCAAGCTTAAGAGTTCACCACGAGATCGATCTTCACCTCTCACCTAGATCAGAGATCGGTTCTGGTTCGGGTCCGGATCTTCAAACGACTGGGTTTGATTCGGCTCTGAATCGGAAACATCAAACGTATGGTCAGTTGAGAGAGAGAGTGGTGAAAGGTCTATTGAGGAAACCGATGGGCTCGGTGGTTTCGGATTTGAGTTTGAGAGAGAAGAAGAAACTTGGGCATTGGATGTTCTTCGTCTTCTGTGGTGTTTGTTTGTTTATGGGTGTTTTCAAGATTTGTGCTACTGGTTGGTTTGGATCTGCCATTGATGGAGCAGCTTCTGATCAGGTTTTGGATGTGTAAATCTCAATTTCTGATGATAATACTGTTTTATGGCACCAATCTTTGAGGAGATTGAAATATCTGATGTAAAGTTTGGTGATTTCTTCTAGGAATTATCCAACTCCATTCCCAGAGTTAATCTACTAGATCATAGCTCACATGATTATATCTATAAAGATGGAGGAAATGATGTTGATCCAGCTTTGGTTATGGTTGCTTCAGAGGTGGTGGGTGAACAAAACAGTGTGGTTGAAGTAAGTCTTAGCTCCGAGTATCACATTTTCGCTTCATTGGGCATATTCGTGAATCTTGAAATCTTTGTTCTTCATTCAGTATTCAGGTGTGTGGGCAAAACCTGAGAGTGGGAATTTCTCGCAGTGTATCGACAGTGCAAGGAGTCGGAAAAGTATGCCCTTGGCAAAAATAGATAATATTAGTCCTGTTAGTAGCAATTTCTTATGTTTTAAGTTCTTGTTGTCTGCTTTAAGTTCTTACTATGTGTTATCTGCAGAGTTAGGTGCTAATACAAATGGCTACCTTCTCATAAATGCTAATGGAGGACTTAACCAAATGAGATTTGGGGTCAGGCTTTTGTGTTTTCTCAATGTTTCTGGAGTTTACTTCTGTTTATAAGGTCTAGGCTGATGGGTTTAACCATTTTTAGAATGCAGATTTGTGATATGGTTGCAGTGGCTAAAATAATGAAGGCAACTTTAGTTCTTCCTTCACTTGATCACAGCTCATATTGGGCAGATGACAGGTTTAGTTATTAACTTAATTAAGGCATTGTATCAGTTACACCTCCTTACATATAAGCACAGAACTTGTTATGCACTCCGTGGTTCGTTTTATTGTCTGCTCTTAGCTTATTTCCGTATTCAACCTTGTTTGCAGTGGCTTTAAGGATCTATTTGATTGGCAACAGTTCATCGAGGAGTTGAAAGATGATATTCACATAGTTGAGACACTGCCATCAGAATTAGCTGGAATCGAGCCTTTCGTTAAGACGCCCATATCGTGGTCTAAGGTCTTTCTTGATATTTAGTTATTATTGGGGACCTGGTTTCACTAGTGTTGCATACAATTGTTTTTCAAGAAGACCCTCTGTCAATATAATTTTTCAATATGTTACAGGTTAGTTACTACAAGAAAGAGGTCCTTCCGTTGTTGAAACAGCATATTGTAATGTACTTAACTCACACTGATTCACGGCTTGCGAACAATGAGCTGCCTGATTCTGTACAAAAGCTGCGTTGCCGTGTAAACTATAGGGCACTGAAATATTCAGCTCCAATAGAGGAACTAGGAAACGTTCTAGTTTCTAGAATGAGACAGAACAGAGGTCCATACCTTGCTCTTCATTTAAGGCAAGTAGCTTTGTCTGTTTGTCACATTGTAGTATTTAGATAAATCTACTAGACCCAATACCAGTTTGAACAAGACTCCTTTTGTTTCTCTACAGGTATGAGAAGGATATGCTGGCTTTCACTGGCTGCAGTCATAGTTTGACAGCTGAAGAAGACGAAGAATTACGTCAGATGAGGTTGGAGGTTAGTCACTGGAAAGAAAAAGAAATAAATGGGACCGAGAGAAGATTGCAAGGTGGTTGTCCCTTGACTCCGAGGGAAACCTCGCTTTTGCTGAGGGCTTTGGAATTCCCATCCAGCTCCCGGATTTACCTTGTAGCTGGTGAAGCTTATGGCAATGGAAGCATGGATCCTCTCAACACAGACTTTCCCAACATTTTCTCACATTCAACTCTTGCCACGGAAGAAGAGCTGCGTCCTTTTAATAATCACCAGAATATGTTGGCTGGTTTAGATTATATTGTTGCACTTCAGAGTGAGGTATTTCTCTACACTTATGATGGGAACATGGCAAAAGCAGTTCAAGGTCACAGGCGATTTGAGAACTTCAAAAAGACCATAAATCCAGACAAGTAAAAAATGCTCCCGAATGCCTCGCTAGATTTTCTAGTAACAAAAGTTTATCGTTTTGATCACATTTTCTTTTTCTCCAATGCAGGATGAACTTTGTGAAACTTGTTGATGCCTTGGATGAGGGCAAAATATCTTGGAAAAAGTTCAGTACCAAAGTAAAAAAGCTACACAAAGACCGAAATGGAGCTCCATATAACAGAGAGTCAGGGGAGTTCCCCAAGCTGGAAGAGAGTTTCTATGCAAATCCTCTTCCCGGGTGTATTTGCGAGACTACAGAAGATGAGGGTAGCATGTGATGAACATAAACACGAGAAGGTGCTTCCGGTAGTCTTTATAGTAACCTCACTTTTACGGTTAGCACAAACAAAGAAGAGGATTGTGATTCTTTTGTCTCCTGAAGCCAGGGAGGGTGATAATTACCAAAGCTCAAGATTAAAAAAATTGTTTCGAAAGACAATTTAGGAACTACGGAGACCGTATAAAGAAACTCCGCAGGTACGTCCTGAAATGCTCATCCTCAATCAAATTCTTTGCCTTGAGCTTGCCATGAAGATTTGTGGAAGTGGGTAAACAATAGGCATTCATTGTTTGTAACGCTACAATTGTCATTTTTTACAACTCAAATTCAACATTTTGTTCTTTTATACGCATTAATAACATGGAAATATTTATATTGCTGCACATTTATTATCTCTTATCTCTTACTTTTTAGATGTTGATGGAAGGGAGAGTTTCAAAATTTCGATATGTTTGGTTAATTCCTGAAATACAAAGTTATCAGCCATGTGAATCACAATGTTTTGCGAAATAACAATGTTGGAGATAATATCTAACTCAAGTTTTTGAGAAGGCTGATCAATTAAGTGAATTTACGATGTGCAAATGCAAGATAGCAATATTCTGCATCTACTTCTGCAGCTTATCAAAAAACTGTTAACTAGACTTCCATTTTAGCGATTCAAAGAGGTACTAAGAAAACTACAATATCTACTCGCCGATCTTCTCCAATCTGAAAATAATCATCAAATTCTTTAAGTATGAACAATAGATTCTCAGTGGCCATTACAATGAAATATAAGTTTTAAAATAAAATTCATAGAGAAAAAATTACACTTAACCATTGTGGAAAAAGAACTACTCAAAAATACCACAAACCAAAAATAATTTAATTTCCCTACCGCAACCACCTGATTTTACCATTATACCCCTCGTTATCTTCCATCTTCTGACCGACTCACGTGTCTTCTTTATTCATTCACCTTCTCTCTTTTCATTTAATATTTCTAAGTGTTGAACTTTCTCACTCTCATTTAATTTTTAATAAAAATCTCCAATACTCTCAATTGAATAAATATAACAAACAATCTAATAGACATTATGTTAAAGGAGACATGATTTAATGAACAAAACAGAATATAATAAGATGTCCATGTGATATACAAGTATCCAAAACATATGTTTTACATAGAAGACACAACTTAATGGATAACACATAATAAAAAAAGATATTTATGTGACAGACAAATTATCCCAAACGTATGCATAAACAGAAACACAATTTAGTTGACTGCATATAATAGAAGAAGATGTCCATGCGACGGACAAGTTATCATAGAAATATGCATATGCGTTATACGTGGACAATAAAAATACGTTTTTGTGGTGGACAACAAAAACCTTTAACCTGCATGAAAAAAATAAATATGAAAAGCTTTTGTTTGATTAAATTAAATGGAAAAAAAAGAAAGAGAAGAAAAAAAAATTAAAAAAAAATAAAAAGAGAAAGAAGAAACGAGGAAAGAGAGAATAAAAAAAAGTAAAAAGTCAGACATCAACTCTTTCTCATGTCCCTCTCACCTTGTCATAGACGGAAAACATGGCCCACCTTGTCACAGACGGAAAAATGGCCCACCTTCGTCCACCTCAACAAAAATCATATCATTAATGCCAAGTTCATTTTTGTCATTTTCACTTAGCCGAAAAGGTGAATTGTGGTATTTTTTAAAGCCCATTTGTCAAGTGGTATTTCGTGAAAATGGATTTCTAACACTACAAGAAAACAAGGTGTTTTTTGACCTTGAAATTGATCTATATTTGGTCAATAACAACCATTTTTGATGATTTTTTGACCAAATCGCCTTCTTCAAGAAACGCTCGTTGAAAATCATTTCTCGTCAAAAAATGATCAAAATATTATGACCAAAGACCGTTGGTCTAAATATGGTCGCAATGTTTTTGACCAAAACACTTGGTCTAAATATGGTCACAACTTTATTGACCAAATTAATGGTCGAAATATTTTTGACCAAACAATTAGTCAAACATAATGAAATTTTCACCAAAATAATAGTCAATAAATATTGATCAAAGTTATGGTCGAAATATTTTTGACCAAATAATTGATCAAATATTTCTAGCCAAAAGTAATGGTTGGGAGTTTTGGACCAAACAATTGATCAAATGACATTTGACCTGATTTTAACGTATTAAATTAAAATTATTTTATAAATACGGAAAAATGAAATCATAAAATTAAATATGGAATTACGAAATTTATAGATTCAATAAATAAAATAAAATTCAAAACATTTCAAGAAATTGAAAGGTTCAATAACTAAAATTAAAATATCAAAACATTTAAAATCTCAAATAAAACAAAACTATTACATATCGTCTCCGTTCAGAGGATCAAAATCTCCACTGAAGCTTGGAATGTGTTTCATACACAGTCTTCAAGTACTCAATTTGCTCTGCTTGCTTAGCTTGTGCCTTCGCTTGGTTGGCTTGAGCCTTCGCTTGGTCGGCTTGGGCCTTCTCCATTTCTTCAATCTTAAGCTTTGCATTTTGTAATTCTTCTTGCATTGCGGGATCTGAGACAGAGGAAGAAGATTCTAATTGAATTCTTGCTGCAATAACCCAAAAATCAACAAGTCATTATAATATTGCAACATTTCTAAAAACATTAATATAACTTACCGCAAATGATTTGAACCATCGCAGTTTTATGTCTTCCGGAAGCAAAGCATATGTAGGGCAAAACATGGGTAAATCTGATTTGAACATTTGCAACACTGACCTAGTGATTGCTGGATCATGGCTAAACCTAATCAAACAACAATGTAATTATTAATATTCAAGAAAATACTAATATGTAATGAGCAAAATATTAATAGCTCATTTTTCGTATACCATGTTATGCCGCTAATATGGTTAGGATTGAGCTCAGTCATGCCTGATCGCCCCTCACTCAACAACAAGTCATCTAGTGACACTTGCGAAAATGGTGGCGGTCCTTGTGTCTCTGGGACGTTGCGCGTTTCTGAAAATGGTGTTTCATTGGACGAGCTTGGAGTATTGCAAGGAAGAGATATCCAGTATTGGAATTGAGCATATTCTTCCGGTCGAGTAAAATCAAAACGATCCATCTACAAAAATCAAACTGGTTAACAAATACACATGTAATACACTTATTATCTTTTCCTATAAAATGCAGTGGCTTTTATATGTGACAAACTTACATGAAAATCACATGGATCAAACTTATTTTTAAAGACCATAATTACATAAACAAATTGCATTAAAAGACCAAATCACATATTCAAACTTACATAAACAAATTGATTACACAGTCGCATATTGCATTAGAAGACCAAACTTACATAAACAAATTGATCATAATTAAACATTGCTAAAAGTTTGGCTTGTTCGACATACATAAAGTCAATCATAAATCCTTATTACTGAACCATGTGACAATGTAAAATGAAATACCAATGACGAACAAGCTTATAAAAATCTGAGACTATTTAAAAAAACCCACATGACCATGATTCAACGGCTTAGTTACCCAATCCACGAGTTTGTTCTTCCGGTTTACTTTGGTTACTTTGACCACAGGACCATTATTAAAAAAAATGAAAAATCAAACTTGGACTATTCTAAAAACCCAAATCTAATTGACAAGAGAAGAATAACCTGAGACCAAAGGAGAAAAAACCCAAACCCAAATAAAAAAAAACCTAAAATCAAAGGAGATTCTAGTTACCTGGTTGATCGGAGAACGGCTGCAGCAAACGGAGCCAAGTCGGAGAAGAAGATATTTGCTTTGTTAGATCTAGGGTTCATATTTAAAAAAAATAAGGAGAAGCGGCAATTTTTTTGGTTAGACAAGAGAAGCGGCAACCAGAAAGGGGCAATTGGGAGAAGCCGGAGTTAGATTTATATTCTTTTCCTGAATCGAAAATTTCCAAACCCATTGAAATCTCTAAATCTCTAAAAAATAGGCAATTGAGCAACTTCGAAAATTTCAGAATCGAATTAGATTAGATAGATATTCATTCCCTAAATCTCTCTCTCTCAAATCTTCTCCATGAAATCCCAATATATTTTCCATAAAATCTCATATTTCATATATCACTAATTATATGGCCCACTTTAATCAAATGGGCCCAACCCATACACACAAAACGATTTTATTACCATTTCCAGTTTACACAAAACAACTATGTTTTTCTTAATCCTGAAAAAAGCTCAACGAAGAAAAATAAACAGACCAAAACAGAACAAATCTCTCTCCCTCCCTTTCTTCTTCTTCTTATCTTTTAGTAATTTTTTCTTGGAAATAGACCTAGTTCTAACTTCTAAAAGAAGAAGACGCGTAAGCCAAACGTACGAACGAAGAAGACGACTCGAATGTTGTGTTAATGGGCTTTTTAAACACGTTAGAGTTGTTTAGTTATTTCTTTTTTACTCTGTTTTTTTTTGTTATTGTATAAAAACTATAATTACAAGTGAAAGAGACTAAATTGTTTAATAAAATTAAGAGAAAATTACTAGAATCCCATGGAACTATGGAAAAATGACTAGAATACCATATATGTTTTAAAAATTACTCAAATCTTTTCGCATCCCTAGTAAATTACGATAAACACCCTTGATTAGTTTTTTTTTTTAGATAACTCAGCCGTCTCATTTAGATAACTCAGCCGTGTCATTTAGATAACTTAGCCGTCTCATTTAGATAACTCAGCCGTCTCATTTAGGTAACTCAGCCATACCCTAAAATCATTTATATAAGATTTAAGACTTACAAAATTATAATTAAGCTCATTTTATTAATATAAAATGAATATAAATCAACTGAATGTGTATAGTTTCTTCAATTTATACAACTGAATGTGTATAAAATCGAAAATGTAATCTAACTTGATCTTGAGATATATGTTGTCTTACAAGTACTTCAAACTTTACCTATAGATAATTAAGACCCAAAATCATATACAATAAACCATATACAATTTTTCAATTGAATGTGTATAATTTGATTCAGTTGAGACTCTAAATCATATACTTTTTAAATGTTATACATTAAACCCTAAACCATGATCCCTAAACCCTAAACCCTAAATCCATAACTCAGCCGTGAAGTTCTTATAACTCAACCGTCAAGTGTAAAATTTTAAGTTGCGACGTTTTGTCTTCCTATCTCTCCCTATTGCGACTTTTCGTCTTCCTATCTCTCTCTCTCTATAAAATTTTAAGTTACAAAACCAATGAATTAAAGACAACACGCAAGCATTCAATGTAACTTTTATTAAATGTTTTGTTTTTGTTTATATAAATGAATCAGCCGTTTACAACAATTTTTGTTTTTGTTTACAAGTTTTAAAATGTAAAGCATTTAAAACATAACTCAGCCGTCAAGTATAATAACTCAGCCGTGATTACCATAACTCAGTCGTGTCGCGACGTTTCGTCTTTCTATTTTGGGCGGAAAAAATCCCGCCAAAAATCCATAACTCAGCCATAATAATGAATCCACAACTTAGCTGTAATGTAAACAAAATCCATAACTCAGCCATAATAACGGAGGCGACGCCAAGAAGAAGACTCCCAGAGGAGCTACTGACTATGATACTCACCAGTATACTTCTGAAAACCCTGGCCAGATTCAAATGCGTCTCCAAACCATGGAAAGCCCTAATCGAATCTCCCTACTTCCGCTGTCTCTTCGTCTCTCTCCACATGGACTTATCTACCTGGTCACTCATGGTCCCTAACGCACATCTCGAATTCGGTTTCCACTGTTGCGAGTTATGGAACATTTCCAACTCTCCAGGTTCTTATCTCACCCCAGATCCCACGAATCTCCCTACTTTCTATCGAGCTTCTTCTAATGGATTGGTTTTGGTCGAGATTGGTCGCGATTCTCTCAAATCCTTTGTTGGTAATCCGGGTTTACAAAACTGGGTCGAGATCCCTCACCCTCCTCAGCCATGTAAGTTCACTGCTTTGGTAACCCTTGTTGAGGAAGACGGTCAAGCCTCGAGCTTTAAGGTGGTTAGGACTTGTGAGACTAGTGCTAGTGATAGCAAGGAGTGGAGAGTTTGTGTGTATTCGTCTGACTCGGGTGTATGGAGTCAAAAGCGGCTTATCCCGTCATCAGATTCCGAGATCATCTATCTTTGGCCATGAATCCGTTTGATTCTGAAAACATTGGTTTTGTGTTTGTTTATTTAAACTTAGCCGTATCGTAATACCATAACTCAACAATTTTTGTTTTTGGTTTAACCATAACTCAGCCGTCTTAACCATAACTCAGCCGTATCGTAATACCATAAGTCAGCCATAACATACAACAGTAAATGTTGAACAGTACATGTTGCAAGTTGACCGGGCAACAGTGTCGTTGAATAGTAAATGGCCCGGATTAAAAGTTGCAAGTTTTATTTGAGCCTATATATACTTGTTATATGGCTCATTTGTATGTATCCAATTATCAAATAAAAATCAGAAAAGTCTTTGTTCTTCTTTTATATCAGAGCAATGCTCTTTGGTTTGTGATTTGGAGTATTCGGTTTTCAAAAAGTTTTTGAAAATTTTATTTTAAACTTGTTAAGATTAAATCGTTATAAGTGTGGTTTCCATTCCCCTTATGCGCTTAATCTAACACATATTTGGGTGAATTCTCTTGCAAGCGAATGATTGCCTCAGTCATGGTGTTAAATCCCACAAGTTCTCACCACCAATCCGGGGCCAAAGTAGAAGAACTGAAGAAGGAATTGACTGGGTTGAAGAACTGAAGAAGAAATTGACTGGGTTGAATAACTGAAGAAGGAATTGACTGGGTTATAATGTAATGGCTGATTTATATGCGTTCTAAGTAGGAAGAGGTTATAAATGTAATTGGCTGGGTTATAATGTAATGGCTGATTTATAATGATTAAGTAATTCTGTAATGGCTGATTTATAATGCACTGGCTGATTTATGAATCAAAAATTCGTGGTTTGGCTGATTTAAGAATATATGATGGCTGATTTATGAATGTATGATAGCTGATTTATATAGATAAGATAATACTGATATGGCTGATTTATAATGCAATGTCTTAAAGAGTACAAAGTGAACAACTAGATAACACAATTAATCTTCAATGTCTTAAAGCGTGGTTAGCTGCGATCTAGCATCCTCTCTCTGTAACTCAGCCATAATAATGAATCCATAACTCAGCCGTATCGTGACGTTTCGTCTATCTATACCATAACTCAGCCGTGTCACGACGTTTCGTGTTTCTATTTTGGGGCCCAAAATCCGTAACTCATCCATAATAATGAATCTATAACTCAGCCATATCGTGACGTTTCGTCTATCTATACCATAACTCAGCCGTGTCACGATGTTTCGTGTTTTTATTTTGGGCGGGAAAAATCTCGCCAAAAATCCCGAATCTATGTATTTAATGGGCCGATTTGACAGTGACCTATACACTCGCCGAAGAGCCGCTACACCTAGCGTAGGTGTGCAGTGACCTATACACTCGCCGAAGAGCCGCTACACCTAGCGTAGGTGTGCAGTGACCTATACACTCGCCGAAGAGCCGCCCAAAATCCCCCCTAAATCCATAACACAGCCGTATTAACCATAACTCAGCCGTCTTAACCATAACTCAGCCGTATCGTGATGTTTCGTCTTTCTATACCATAACTCAGCCGTGTCACGAGGTTTCGTGTTTCTATTTTTGCCCGGATTAAATGTTTCAAGTTTCATTTGAGCCTATATATACTTGTTATATGGCCCATTTGTATGTATCCAATTATCAAATAAAAATCAGAAAAGTCTTTGTTCTTCTTTTATATCAGAGCAATGCTCTTGGGTTTGTGATTTGGAGTATTCGGTTTTCAAAAAGTTTTTGAAAATTTTATTTTAAACTTGTTAAGATTATATCGTTATAAGTGTGGTTTCCATTCCCCTTATGCGCTTAATCTAACACATATTTGGGTGATTTCTCTTGCAAGCGAATGATTACCTCAATCATGGTGTTAAATCCCACAAGTTCTCACCACTAGTCTGGGGCCAAAGTAGAAGAACTGAAGAAGGAATTGACTGGGTTGAAGAACTGAAGAAGAAAATTCTCATACATGGTTGAAGTTACACCTGAACCCATTGGAGAAGAAAATTCTTCACCACCCGTAGCCAAGAAGGGTTGTTCCGTTGGTTAGGGCCGAAGATGACATTCAACGAGCCAACAGAGTAAGGAAAATTGCTGATTTAAAGGCTGAGACTTCAAGAAGGGCCCTTCCGTAAGGACTACAAGATGTTCTTGAATCATCTTATAGATGACAATAGTTTAGGCCCTCTCTTTGAATTGAATTCAAGTCGTCCTATTAGGTATGAAGTTGACAATGGAGAATCTGAAACGTAATTCTGTAATGGCTGATTTATAATGTTACGGCTGACTTATGCAATGTTACGATTCAGTTTCTTCAGAACCGTTAATCAAATTGTGCGTGAATATCGATGAAATGTAAACAATCGTAATTCAAATTGGGCATGAATCCAGAACTCAGTCATAATGTAAACAAAATCCATAACTTAGCCGTAATACAACAAAAAATTAAAGCCATAACTCCGCCGTAATACAACAAAAAATTTATACAAACTTTCTACATTAGACAAGTTCTTGCATTATGTCCAACCTGTTTACAACGAGAACATGTGTGTTCTTTCCTAGGACGTTTCTTCCCAAGTGCAACTTCTAGAGCAGATTTCATCATACCTTTCTTAGGTCTTCCTGGTGTTGACGAATAACCGGGGGAAAGCACGGTTGGTTAGCTACGTTATCTGGAACTTGGACCGCTGAATCTACCGGCATGATCGACTCAGTGTATGCGTTTACTAAATAATTGTTGTGATAGTAAGGACTGTACAGGGATATACGACATTTATCCCTGTACTCGGCAGCTGCGATTGCATGCACACATGGTAATTTCTCTCTTTCGAAACGCCGGCATGTGCATGTTTTTCCGTCCAAATTCACAACATGCAAAGAATCCCTAGAAGATCCATATATAACTTCAGTGTGATAATCATCAATCCTTTGTGCCGTCATAAGTCTGGCGGCAGTAACACGACCCTATTATAAATACAGAATAAAAAAATGTTATGCTTGGACTTATGAAATGTTACGGCCGACTTATGCAATGTTACGGCTGACTTATGAAATGTTACGGCTGACTTATGCAATTGCAATGTTACGGTTAACTTATGAAATGTTACGGCTGACTTATGAAATGTTACGGCTGACTTACATGTAGTTGTTTCTCGATACCACGTGAAAGCGTGGTTAGATGCGATCTAGCATCCTCTCTCCGTTCAACAAACCAACTGGTCATCATAACCCATATCGATTCTAATAGTCGAATAATGTTAAGACTTCTAGCATTTCACAGTGCATGGTTCATTGATTCCGCTATGTTCGTAGTCATCAAATTGTACCTTTCGCTAGGGAAATGAACACGCGCCCACAGTCGGACATCAACTCTTTCGAGGTAGCCATGGAGTTCGGGATTAATCGCTTGAATCTCCTTGTATATCACAGTAAAATCAGCCATCCTACAACTTCTTGCCGCTTTCTTCACCAGACAAAAGACATCTTTTCCTTTGTACCGTCCCAAAATGTTCTTATATAAATGATAAGTGCAAATTCCCCGAGAAGCCAACGGATACACATTCCCAATTGCTTTCCCTATCGAGTTATGCCTATCCGAGATTATCGCAAGACCCTCATCGTCAGGAATCACAAGTTTTAGCTGCGTAAAAAACCAGTGCCACGAATCATCATTTTCAGTGTCAACCACACCGAAGGCAATTGGGAAAATCTGAAAGTTACCATCCTGGGCTAATGCTGTGAGAAGCGTCCCTTTGTATTTACCCTTAAGAAACGTACCGTCGACAACGACAACTTTGCGAATGAAAGGAAACCCATTTACGCTCGCACCAAATGCAAGGAACACATACATGAATCATCCAAACTCATCGATTTGAAGACGCGTAATTGTACCCGGATTTGCACTTCTTATCTTGTATAAGTAAGAAGGCAAGTCTTCAAACCCACTCTCAGGAGTTCCCATCTCGATTTCCCTTGCAAATATTAGCGTTCTATGTGATTTCCAATAATCCATCTGACCACATGGAAAATGATACAAATAAGTCAGCAGCATCGTAACAATAAGTCAGCCGAAACGTACTAGTAACTCAACCTTTAAGTTTAAATAACTCAGCCGTTAAGTTTATAATATAACTCAGCCGTTGAGATTATATAACTCAGCCGTTAAGTTTATAATATAACTCAGCTATAATATAACTATAAATTAGCCGCATCCTAAAATTAAGTCAGCCACAACGTACTAATAATTACCTTTACACCAAATTGCTTCTGGATAGAGATTCCGACACTCCTAGGTCGAACTGAAGGACCAACGTCGCCGAGAAAGTCCTTGTACAACTCTCCTAAAATAGCCGTTGTTGCTTTTCGAGATCGACCAAAACGCTCTGTTATAGAACATGTATGATCCGAATCGTAAATACGAACATAAAATGTCGGGGGATCCCCTAGTGTAGTAGCACGAACTTTCCAGAGACATCCACCAACCCAACACTTAACAACGAGTGTATCCGAATCGGATACCTCTACATCAAAATCAAAACGATCCCTCACCGTAAGAAGTTTCAGTCGTTTCTCCAAATCGGCTTTACTCTCGTATCGTTGCCCTACCGAGAGGTTTAGGGAAGAATATCTAACCTTGGAACCTCCGGATTCCCTTTGGATCCACTCGTCAACAAGTTATGAGTCTCTTCTTAGGAGGTAGTGTCCGTGAATCTTCGTCTTCGTATAAACTGAAGTTATCATCTTGAGATGACTCACCATCCGAGTCGTCGAACATATCAAATCGGCTTTCAAATTCATCATCTTCTTTGTCTTGTTCGCCTACTTCATTTTCTTCGACTACTTCATTTTCTTCGCCTACTTCATCTTCTTCGCATACTTCATCTTCTTCTACTTCATCCTCCAAATTGAAAGCATCATAACTCCCACCGTAATCTTCGGATCTAGATTCAACTTCTGAGCTATAAGTGAATAAACTTTTATTATTCTCTCTCGCTCCGTCATTCTGACTAATTTCATTCTCCGTAATCTCCACACAAAGACGTAAGTGTTCAATTTTTCTGAAGCTTAAAAAAACTTGCAACTGTCGACTATTGGAGAGGTAAACTGGTGGAGTATCGTGCGCCATTGTTTTCAAAGCTTTATTCGAGAACATGTAGCTCAGTTGAATCTGATGGCTCCACTCCTTCAATCCGTAATCATCGAGTACTATCTTCGCAAGTTCGTCTAGTGTTGTTTTCTCATCTATATGCACAACTCTACACCCTCTACCGTCGGCGTTGAATACATATCTGTGTTTCTTAACCCAGTTACCGGAAACAATAATTACTGGATCCATAAGATCTCTGATGAATGAAAATAATGAAAAAAGTAGATGAAGAAGAATAAGAAGAAGGTCGTAGATGAAGAACACTAATTTCTAAGAGCTGATGACATGGAAAATAAGAGCTGATGACATGGAAAATCGGAACTGATGACATGAAATATCGGTAAGTCAGCCGCCAAACAAACACATAACTCAACCATTAATAAATCAGCCATCAAGTATAATGTAAGTCCGCCGCAATGTGAATAGTATTTCAGTAATTAATCTTTTGCTAATAAATCAGTCGTAATTAGGCTAGGAAATATTAAGTCCGCCGTATTGTTAAATAAATCAGCCGTCAAATGAATGTTATTCTAGTAATTAATCTTTCGCTAATAAGTCAGCCGTAACCAGGTTGAGTTATTGTTAACCCAGCCAATTACGGCTGATTTACTTAAGTCAGCTGTAACTACCTCTCATAAGTCAGCCAACCGGAGAACATAACTCAGCCGTCTCTTATCTAAAACTCAGCCAATTTTCCACAAATCAGCCCGCCGTTGTATACCTCAGCCGTAACTTGTGTTCGTTAGTCAGCCGTTATCTCATAAGTCAGCCAGATTTCTGTAAATCAGCCGTAACAAACGGCTGATTTATGTACGTAAGTCAGCCGTTATCTCATAAGTCAGCCAGATTTCTGTAAATCAACCGTAACTAACGACTGATTTATGTACGTAAGTCTGCCAAATTATGTTTGTAATTACTATCATCTCATAAGTCAGCCGCATTTTTTAACTCAACCGCAACGTAACCATAAATTAGCCGCAACGTAACCATAACTCAGCCTTAGCGCTTTACGGCTGAGTTCATTAATACACGTCAGCGATTTCCTACGTGGTTGCTTACGTGGCTATGGCATTTTTGTAATTACGTTTTTTGTCACAACGTAACAAAAGGGCACGCTGGGTATTAAAAAATGCCAGTAATAAAAAAAAGTTTTATATGATTCTAGTCATATTACCTGATTTCTGTGGGATTTGAGCAAAGTTCCCTAAAATTAAAATAGCAAAAACATACTGTAACTGTGACTTTTTTACAACTAAAGTATCTTTAGTCTGGTGGTAAAGTCCCTCTTCATGCCTTTAGTGTCCAGGGTTCGAATCCCCTAATTTGCAATAAAAAAATTTAAAACCAAAAGAAAAAAAAAACATACGTTTGTTTGTAGTGACCATGGATTTTTTTTTTTTGTCAACTATTCCATTTTATAAAGAATGGTTACAGGATTTCGGAGCCCAATACTGCTCACTTTTACAGATAAGATTCTATATTACACGTGCTTTCCAAAGGTAAAATAACTCTAAAAGCTTAACACGTGTGTCTACACATGCACCAAGAGCAGATGTGAAACAGATCTACCGTCGTCGACCAAACTCAACTCCGATTTGCTCTGCTCTGCTCAGATTCCGGAGATGATAATTTCTTCTAATTTGCACATTGGAATCCAATTGCCTTGTCTCCGAAAAACCTTAACCAAGATCCTTTTGCAATATCGCCCGAAGCTAATGGGAGAATATTCATAAGCATCGAATCCATGATTTCCCGAAGATCTCAACTGAGTTAGATATGTCGAGACACCTTCAAGTGAAAGCCCCAACCTTGCTTAATCTATTCTAAATCAATCAAAACCTACAACCTTCTCGATTTACTTTTATGAAAAGAAACTTCACAAAGCCAAACAAAACGATTCATAAATAGATGTGAAGACTTTTAATCTCTCATAAAAGAAAATCAAGCAAATCGATGAAATGAATCCCTCACCAAGAACAATCGGGATTGACAACAACTAAAGAACATGCAAAAGGATAGAAGAACTAAAAACTCCGATAAACGGAAAAGATGATCCGATCTAGATGGATCTAAAAAGCTGAGTAAGATGGACCTCAACTTAGATCCAAACAAGATCGGAACATATAATCCGGTCAAGCCGGAATCCGATTAGGAAGACAAACTATATACATAAACATAACAAACTCCGACGCCGGCAAGAGCCGGACGCCGGAGATTAAACGTTGACAATAAGTTTTTGCTTTTTGTAGAGAGAAGGAAGAGAAAAGTTTTGTAGTGACCATGGATAATTTTTAATTTATGATACATAATATTGTATGTACTTTTATCTATGTTTACTTTTTCCCAATCATAAACCTTTTCAAAATTTAAAAATATGGTCAAACTTTTGTATGGAGTTAATTAACACTGCAAAATTAATATTGTAATTAAACATATTAATCAATTCTATTTATAATTCTACGTAATTGTTAACAAACCAAATTGGGGATATAATAAAAACACATGAGTAAAGGATTAATAAATTACTAATTTTAATTTTTTATCAACAATAGTTTTAATTGGTCAAAAAATGGTTGAAACATCTTGGCCCTATTTTGATCATTCTAAACGAGATACTTCTATGATCGATAGTTGGTTGATAATGTTTTGACCAATTTATGTCAAATATTGTTCGTCAAAAATTGTCGACTAGTTTTCGACCAAAATTTATTTTAGTCGATATTTGGTCAAAATGTTTTGATTCTTTATCGACCATTTTAGTAGTCACAAATTTTTGATCAATTGTCGACCAATTCCAATTTCCATCATATTTTGGTTGAAAATGGATCAATAAACATTTTGACCATTTTAATTTGGTCGAAAACCACCATGTTTTCTTGTAGTGTAAGAAATAGTATTTATTATGCTAATCCCAAATTCAAATGTATTAAAAATAAAATAACAAAATTGTTCCAAATATTTAATATAGAAAATGAGGCTACTAGTATGGAACGTCAAAATATTCGTTGAGGCTAGCACCGAAATCGCGGAGCTTGATTGGCGATCAAACTTCATAATTGACATTGGCATGTGCGGAATGTGTAGTTAGATGACAATGGTTATTGGTTATGATTGAGGGCTTATTCGTTGCAGGCTAAGGACCGCCTTAGCGTTTTAAATGATTCCATAATATAATTTGCAACTGGTTAGCCAAAAGCTTGTAGCTTTATTTGTTCGTTGGTCTATTGGATCGGCGAAAAAATGGTCCAAATAACTTGACGGATTAGGTGTGTTCACCTCTCGTCTTGAACTGTATAGCCACATTATTACGAACGAATCGAGCTACACATTGAGTGATTATACGTACAAGTACAAGAACTGATAAAGAGTCTGATAGCTCTAAGTTTTATCATAGAAAAATTACTTCAAATGCACAAAATCACTTATAATATAAAAGGTATTGAATCCCTAGAGACTTAATGTTGCGCGGCAAAATTCAAATAAAGCTAAGTAAGTAAATAAATGTAACTAACAAAAATCAATTGACTATCGGTCTATTGGCTCTAGGTCTAGTGATTTCCTCCTCATAAAAAGTGAAAAATGTCACTAGTTCAAATCCACTTGGGAGGAGGGCTATTTCCAAAGGAAATAAACTAAAAACTTACTCCGAACCCATGGAAATTAAGGCTTAGACCTCAACTACATGGTTTTCCAAAAAAAAAAAAAAATCAATTGGAAAATAGTTGAAAACGAGTTTTTAAACGTTATAGAGAATTTTCTTTTACCATCTGGATTATCTAAACTAGTACAAAGACGATTTATCACAGACAGTCCAATTTGATCCTTAGAAAACCCAAGACATGTGATACTTCCTGCTCTATAGTCATGATATACATATTTTTAACTTTAATACGTAGAACTACAATGAACATATTTATTCGCACAACGTTGTTGAAGATATCACGCAAATTTGCATCCATTAATCTCCATAATTTTAATAAATCGTGTTATTTAGAAATCTGTAAATTTGCATCAATTAATCTCCATACTATTGATAATAGTTTTAATAGTATAGAGTAAGATTTGAATATAGTTTCGAAATTCGATACTGTTATAAAATATTCCATTTTTCAATTATTACCATCGCTACTAGTCGTCCTGATATCCAAAATGGACTCCCGAACGAATTCCAGTAATGAGTAGACATTATTTTGACCCAAAAAAAAAGTAGACATTATTAGACACGACACACAAAACGACACAAGACTTTAAAGATATTTTTTCATTTTCCATTTTTCTATAGTAAGCAAATAAACTGACCCTCCTTTCGTCTCTTCCTCTTTCGCAGCCTTTTTTCCCCCAAACAAAGAAAAAAAGTTGAACAAAGAACCCACGAGGATCATCTTCTTCTCTCTTGGATCCATCCACAACAAAAAAAATCCTCTTCTTCTCAAACCATGAGTTTCTTCGTTTCTTCTCTCTGCGTTTTTTGACCGTTTCTTCTCCTTCCTCCATTGATGTCTGCTTAAGCTTATTACAGAGGTATCTTCAAATTCAGTATTCTCTATCTATCTGGGTGTTTCTGTCTGAAACTATTGCAAGTAATTTTTCATGGGTTTTTCTTTTTGTTTTGTAATTTCACCTCTCGATCCAAATTTTAGGGATTTTACAGGGTTGTCTCTGTTGAACAAAATTGATTAAAGTTTCACTCTTACTAACTGACTTCTCTCTTGCAATCATCTGATTTTTGTTAATCATCTATGTTCTTAATCAAACACTTGAAAATGATGATTTACTTATGTAGTTATGTGTTTGGGAATAATCAAGTAGTCAGTATCTTGTTTTGTTCCAAAATGGACCAGCTTGGTTTGAAAAAATTGATACTTTACCAGTTTAAGCAACGGTCTCTCTTGTGTGTTATTTAGCTTTAGATTAGTTTACACCAGTGTTGAATTTACACCAGTGTTAGTCTCCTAATACTTAAGCTGAATCACTATTATGTATGTTGTTTCTGATACTGCTCATAATATGTTTCAGTTAAGTTAGTTCAGGGTAAGTTATGGCGAAGAATGAGGAAGGTAGTGGAAGTCCGAGCTGGGGCGCTTCGTTTTTCATGCAGACCTCAGAGGATGTTGCAACGGCTTTCGCTGCTGCGGCCTCTGCGATAACCCCGCCAAGACCCTCTGTAGTCTTTTCATCGAAAGAGGAAGGCGGTGATAGTCCTCTACAGAGATTACAGAGGCAAGTATCGAAAGCCGTTAAAAACTTCTATGACACTCCGAAAACAAAGAGTATATTGTACAACCCTGAGGTTTTGACTAGCCAGAAACGTCAATGGGCGAACTTTCAGGTCCAATATTTGGTATGTGTTTGAACTACCACAATCTTTAATGAAGAAGCAACTACGTTTCTATGACTAACTTGTCTCACGCAGGATCATAAACCGTTAAAAGATCCATCGAGGCTGTTTGAAAGCGTTGTTGTGGTGGGACTTCAGCCTAATTGTGATATTCAAGCACTTGAAAGGCAGTACATTGCGCGGAAATCTGAAGGCTCTTCTGGGAGATTACGAAGTGTCTCTCAAAGTAGTTCTCGTGTAGAGCCTAGTCTTGAACCTCAGGTGTGTTACCATTTTTTTTATACATTATTAATCTCATCTAGATGTTGCTAAGTATTTTACTCTCTTTTTTCAGGTCTTATTTGTGTACCCTCCTGATAAGCAGCCTCCGATTAAATACAAGGATCTTCATTCATTTTGCTTTCCTGGAGGCGTTGAGGTACTTCATTTCTTTTTTCTTCATTTCCTAACAATTTTACCAGTTTATAGTTTTGTCTCTTATGTTCTATTACTGGTGAATAATGGTTTTCAGGTCCATGCTGTTGAAAGAACTCCTTCCATGAGCGAGTTGAGTGAGATCATTCTTAGTCAGGTACTTGCCTGATGTGGAGTGTAAATGTAAAGATTGATCTTTGTATTTTGGGAAAATATACTGGATTTTATCATTGTACCAACTTCAGTTCACAAGGCTCCGATTTATGTATTGTACGATAACGTACTAATTTTAAAATCGGTGATTCCAACGTTGCAGGAACATCTTAGACCTAGTGACCTTTCATTTGTATTTAGGTTACAGGTAAGCATCATCATGGCCACGTTATCTCTTTTGTTTTTGTTAGCCTTTTGATTTGGATGAGTCATTTCTCTGATATATTCCCTTCAGGTTGCTGATAATTCGACTTTGTATGGATGTTGCTTACTAGTGGAAGAAATAGTGAACAAGCCGTCCAGATTGCTTTCCACTGTCTTGGATAAACCACCTGCTTGCTCATCATTAAGTCGCTATGTTCTGACAACGCGCAGGTGCTATTGCATCCTTACTAGGCTGCCGTTTTTTGAATTGCATTTTGGTGTATTAAATAGGTATGTATAAACTCGCTTCTGAAATCTTATGGCTAAATCCTTCTTGTTGCAATTTTCGCTTTTTGAAGTTGTGGTAACACTGATACTTCTTTCAAATGTAGCATCTTCTTGGAAGAAAGACTGGAGCATTTGATGAGTGGCATCAGTTGTGCATCTTTAGAACCCCCAACAGATTTCAGCAATGAAGACAGCTTAGATGACTCATTAACCCAACAAATAGACTCTGGGGACATACATGAACAAACTGGTGAAGCGGGTTCAGAACTCCCTGAAGCTGAAGAATTTTCAGATAATAAGACTTGCGAGACGAATCAGAAAGTTGGCCTCAACTTGTGTTTAACAGAGAGAATGGTTGAGGAGACATCAGGGCTTTCAGTGTCTCGTGAAGTTGAGACAACTAAAAAAAGAAGTGAGCTGTGTTTTGCAGAGTCTAACAACCATGTTGCCAAAGCTGATGATTCCTTGCCAATTGTTCAGCAAGACAAAGAAAGCTGTTTACCAGATCCTGGCCCGCTTCTTCGGTGCTCTAGGTACATCATCAAAATCCCTTCCTTCTTTGTTTTGTCGCATAACAAGGATGCCCTTTACATGCCTGTTGATTAAATACGCATAATGATATACATATAAACTCTGGCTTAACAGGATTGTTAATTTTACTATCATCTTGTTAATTATTATAATTGTAAAGCATTACGTGTAGATTGAAAGAATTCTGCAAGCCAAATCCTTAACTACAATGTATCATTTTTAAGAGGTTTGCATATATATATTTTTTTTTATGCACAGCTTATAACTTTCTTTTGGCAGCTTTCAGGTTTCTCCTTGTGAGACGAGGCATTGTAGGACAAATGTAGATGATACTGAGACAGATGAAGCATCGTCTTCTGGTCAAGATGATACAAACAGTAATCTTGATATCCTTGAGTTGGCCAAGGTTTGTATATTTTGATATTTTGGAAGTTTGCTAGTTTGTGTTTGCCGTCACTGTACTCCTTACACTTGAAGTTCACATATCTCTTTCAGTCCAAAAATAATGGGTCGTTGCTGATTCTATGCGAGTATTACCAATTAAAATGCCCGGCAAGAGGTTCAAGTATGACATTTCATCCTTTGGAGCATCTTCATAGGATTGAATATCATAGACCCAATGAGGAGGCGTTGCATACTCCTGGATCAGCAATTGACCTAAGATCATGCAAAACTAGTCTAGAACTTGCAGAGGTATCTCAAAATTCATATAATTTTGCTGCATTTTATAACATTTGGAAACCTATATATGACTTTTCGGAAACTCTTATCTTCGTTGGTCTTAAGGCACACACTGCGCTCATGGCTGAGGAAGAAGCTGCTGCACTATCCACATGGGCTGTTGCTTCGTTATGTGGATCACTGCGGCTTGACAATGTGATTTCTTGCTCTCCCTATATTCTTTTCACAATGACCTTACTATGCAATCTCTTTGATGCTGGAACTTAGTGGAGTCCAAGTTGATGTTATGATAATGTTACTGTTATTGATTTTCTACTGACGCTACTTCTTGCATTTGGACAGATTTAACTTAATATTCTTTTCTCTGCAGGTCTTGATGATCCTAGCAGGAGCACTGCTTGAGAAACAGATAGTATTTATTTGCTCCAATTTGGTAAAACATATAAACTTTGTGACTTCATCTATTTATAGTCTATTGTTATACTCTTCAAATATTGCACGGTTCCTCTTGCATATAATTATTTGGGTTGTCTTATATAGGGAATCTTAGCTGCGTCAGTTTTATCAATTATCCCAGTAATCCGTCCCTTTCGGTGGCAGAGCCTTTTAATGCCGGTATTATCTTGTTTCTCTATCGGTTTTTCCCTGAGAAGTCTGTATGTAACCCATGTATGACTAATGCCTGGCCTTGATTTCTAGGTTTTGCCAGATGATATGCTCGAATTTTTGGATGCCCCTGTCCCTTACATAGTGAGTTTGTGAATATAACTTGTATGTTGTAGGATTCTTATCATAATTATATATGTTACTTAACAATCTAAGCTCATTTGTAGGTTGGAGTAAAGAACAAAACAAGTGAAGTTCAGTCAAAGCTAACGAATGTTATTGTTGTAGATGTTATGAAAAACCAGGTCAGTTTCTGCTTTTGCCCTCATTATCTTCGGCTAGTGTTCATGTTACCGAGTCACTTCTACATATGATTAATTGATAGAGCAACTTATATTTTCCTTGGGCTATAACTAGCATGTGATGTTAACGGTCTATATTTCTGGTGAAATTTCAGGTTAAGTCACCAAGTATTCCTCAGCTGCCTCAGTACCGAGACTTATATAATGCGCTGAGTCCTTATCATACAAAGCTCGTTGGAGAAAGCTATCTAGCAAAGAAAAGACCAGTATATGAATGTACTGATGTGCAGGTCTGTCTCTCTCTCTCTCTGTGTCTCTCTCTAGAGAATTGTGAATGTGATGTGTTATTTCTAACAAATTGTTTCACACGGTTTTTAAAAAATCCAAAGGTGGAAGCTGCAAAAGGCTTCTTGGATGTGCTAAGGTTGTACATGGATTCACTTTGTGCTAATCTACAGTCACACACTATAACAAATGTGCAATCCAACAACGATAAGGTTTGTTTTCGACATGTACCGTTCAAAAAGGTTAAGATCGTGTATTTGTTTCCGTAAATATTGATATTTTGGTTTCTTTCAGGTATCACTTCTCCTAAAGGAAAGTTTCATTGACTCCTTTCCCAGTCGTCATCGCGCGTTCATGAAGGTGAGAGAACCCTTTCTTTCCTATTTCAAATAGTTTGGTAATAAAAGATTTTAATGGACTTTGCTAATTGTATTGCTTTGCAAACAGCTATTCACGGATACGCAACTCTTCTCTGTACATACAGATCGCGTTCTTTCCTTCATCCAGAAGCTATAGGATTTGACTAAATGTATACGTAAAAGCAAGTCTTGTTGGTGGAAACACAATACCATGAGAAAAATTGCTATCAAAATAACTTACTGTTTGAGAAAAGTGTAAATGGTGAAAAGGATATAAACAGAGAAGTAATCATCTTCTTACTATCAAGAGCTTATTCTTCAAGCACAGTTGATGTTTTTGGCCTTAATAATTAATGCCAACTTGGTAACCAAAAAATAGTGAGTCAGTATTTGGACATACTGTAATTTTGAGGAATTTGTAAAAGATTGACCATAGCTAAAGTAATTTTATTTCTTTATTTTTAATTAAGCAACAACATTTTATTTGGGCTGAGAGAAATGAAAATGGTCGAATCCTATATCCAGACCAAACATTCGATTTTCTGATTCTGCTGTATATTTCAATATTGGCTATGAATGGTTACTCGTTTGGACTTATGTCCGTTGCAACCGCTTCAATTATCAAACGGACGTTTGTATTTTTTTTAAAACTAAATATTTTATTTTTTATTTTTGAAAAATATAGGTATATACTTAACTTTAATATAAATATATAAAAATCAAACTAAAATTTTTAAATTATTATTTCTATTTAAAATAATATATAATATTTTCTATAAAAAATTATTTACTATTTAACTGTTCTGTTTAAACGGAGTGACCAATCTGACCCATTTTAGTGTATTGAGTACTTGTGTTGTAATGTATAAAGAGTATTTGCACTCCCATTTTGCATAATTTGCAAAATGACAATCCACTATTTGAGATTTCTAAATGCCAGTTATAACCCTCTCTCTCCCTCTCCCTCTCCCTCTTTCTGGTTTCTTCTTTTTTCAGTCTCCCTCTCCTCTCTCTCTCTCTCTCCCCTCTCCTCTCTCAACGATCCCTCTCTGTATCTCACAAAATCTCAATTTTGATCTAAAATTTCTTATGCTACATGAAATTTCTCAGCCTATTTAGTTGTCAAATGATCAAATTTGTTTGATTTATTATTGGGTTGTCAAAAGAATCAATTTGTGTTTGATTTCTTTTTGGGTTGTCAAAGGATTTGAGTACCGGAGGAATCACGACGGTGATACGGGAAGAATATATGGTGTGGTGGTGGTGGTGACGGCTTTAGAACTGGAGTCAATTGGATTGGGTTGTCGAATCGGGTTGGGTTGTCAGAGATGGTGGTGGTGGTGGTGACGGGTTTAGAATCGGAGTCAATCGGGTTGGATTGTCAAATCGGGTTGGGTTGTCGGAGATGGTGGTGGTGGTGGTGGGAGTGAGTAGACGATCGGATTGGGTTATGATGAAGGAGGTGTTTGTAAATAGCCACACAGTATTGTACAGTGGAATTGAGTTTTAAAAAGTTTTTGTCATTCCCCTAATAATGTAAAAGTCTATGTATATTGGGTTAATTAACCCATGTATAAATGAATGTTAAATGCTCCAATTTTGTTTTACAAACAAAAAAAGCTAATAATATGCGGTTAAAATTTGGGTTAATTTGAAGTCTTAAACGACGTCGCATCAACAAATGTGACGTCGTTTTAATGGTTTCGCCCCCATCGTCGTATGAACCTGCTCTCGTTTCCATGAAGGGAAAAGTGATTGAGAAGACGAAATTGGAAGAAGCGTGTGAGTTGTTGTTTCATCAACCGGTAGGAGCAAAACTCCATGTATTCAGTCCGGAAATTGATCTTGTTGGAGAAAACGTAAGTCCTGTTAATTAAAATCGAAATAACAATCAGAGATGTATAAGAAAGATTTGATCTAATTTTTTTTTTTTTTTTTTTTTTGTGTGTGTGGTAGGGAATATACGATGGCATGTCAAATGATGGCTCTTGCTATGTTGGACTTAGAGACGTAATTTTAGTTAATATCGAGGAGATTGAGGGAACATCAGTTGCGGAAGTGAAGATATGCTACAAGAAGAAGGTTTCATTTATCAAAGTGAATTTGTGCAGGATGTTTCTCAGAACATCAACGATTGGTGACGACTCTGAGTTCATAGCGCCAACAGGACTGCTCGTCGACTATTGTGTCCCACGTTTATCGGTCAACTAAGTGGCCTGTTGGCTTTTGGTGTCCCACGTTTTTATCGAGTAAGACATTTTATCTTTGGTAAGCATCTAGAGAACAATACTATGCTAGTTGTGAAAAATTGTTTGCGTTGTAATAACTTATGAATGTTTTCTGAGACTATTATTTGTAAGTTAGGAATTTATCTCCCAATCATCATCATTTGTCTAGCCTCCTTGAATTGTGTGTTTAATTTTGTTAGGAACTAACCATGATCTGTACAATACGAAATCAGGGTGCTTAATCCTTGGTCATTTTGCCTCCAGACCAGAGAAGAAATTTACAATTGAGGCAACGATCCATTTATTGGTTTGTTTGTTTTGTTACTCTTCGCAATGTTGAGATTTTCCCATGTGATTTACTGGTTTGCTAAAACACCCTTGACGTTGGTACTTTCCTTGTGTTTCATGTTGGTTAAAATAATGTGTCAAGTCTAGTTCCATAGATATTCTAAAATAGGCAACAAACTCAAATTGGGGTGGGCATTCGGATATCCATTCGGGTATTTTAAATTTTTAGGTTTTCAAGTTTTAGAGATATAGTATCCATTCGAATATTAGAAAACTTCCGGTCGGAGTTTTCGGTTCTAAGTGTGAATGACTTGTTCAGTGGCGAATCTAGAAATAAATGTTATCAAAATCATAGTAAACAATTTGATATTATAAAACTAATAGTATATAATACTACAATAATAAAAATTGAAACAATATATGAGTTAGAGGGGGCACATGAACGCAAATTTACAAGAGTCGTTTTAGACGGTGTGTTGAAATATCAGGCGAGGTATTCGCAGTCTCACTCGTTTTACTACTTGCCTATTCTTTTTTCCAGTGTTTTCAAAACCGGACCGGACCGGTCCAACCAAAAATCGCTTATAAAACTGAGTCAGGGTCGAGCTAAAAACCAGACTATTATTGAACCGCTTAAACCGGTCAAAAACCGGTAGAATCGGTGATCCGGTTTGATGTAAAAACCCGGTTTAACATAAATTAAACAATAGTTTGACGTTTTTAGGAAGTTGTTACTTGTTAGGGGGTTTGAGTTAATAATTAAATGACATTTATTAGATTGAATTCAAAATTGTTATCTTTTTGAAAGAAAAAAAGTCACATTTATTTACGTTTCGTAATTCCAATTCGATTGAATACCAAAAGTCGAATAAAACCATTCTCAAATTTTGAAGAAAAGACAACGTGGTTTTTTTTGTTTTAGATTTAATTAGTATTTTTGTCACTCAGTTATCAACACTAACTTGAAGATTTGTAACCATGTACTTGTTCAGTTGTTCTATATTCTTTGTACCATTATATGTCTTTCTATATATTCATAAATTTTATGCTAATGATCGTAGAGAAAATTAATATTAACAATTTTTAACCATAAAAACGTTTGACACCGACTCACATTAATATATATATTAATTGATTTCCATAATCAATTACCTTTATTTACCTTAACCACAAATCTTCATGATATCTTTTATTTGTAATTTAGTAAAATTTCCTTTCTGATAAATCTGAAAAAAATCAGCTACAAAATCTGTTACCTAATTCTTCTCTCTCTATATCTTCTTATTTTCTAATCAGTTTCCTATTCTCTAATCACGTTAACGGAAAGAAGTTCTGTCATCGAATTTTTCTCTATATCTTTCTTATTTTCTCCTTTGGGCTTGTTCTCCACGATCATGAACAACCAAAACCGAAATTCTCATATGGCGGAGATGTCATCATCGCCGTGGAGAACGCAAGAACACGTAAGGCCTCTTGAACGTTTTTATCACTCTTCCGATGACTATTCACCTAGTCCAAGAGCTTTTTCGGTTCCACAACTCTTCGATCTTCAAACCCTAGAGTCTAGTTTTCGAAGATTAGGTGTTTCTGATCCAACCACTCGTCAACATCAGCCGCCGCTACTTGATAATCGTCGAAGCAATCAAGTTTATGGTCAAACAATGATTAGTAGCCGTGAAAACTTGTTGTTTCCTTCGAATTCTAAACAATTGTGGTTTCAGAAAGAGAATCTTGGTAATGTTTATGATGCTTATAAGCCATATGACTATGATTTTCATGGTCGTAGTGCTAGTGTGATGGCTGGAGGAGACATTCCTTTTTCACCAAGGAATCCTTACGTGCAAAGACCTAATTGGGGTTATTCAAATGGTGGAGACTCTGTTTATAATGTTGATCCATACATAAGGAATAATTCTAGGCCTAAAGACCGTGTAGATTTTCATGGATTGCAAAAGGTAATTGCGGAGGCTTCAGGTGGTGAAGGAATCGATAGGGTCTTAGACAATGTGATATCTAGTGTTTGTGAATTGATGCTTGACCCAATTGGTCATCATATCTTTCAAAAGCTTTTGGAGAAGTGTTCCGATGACCAGATTACTCTGGTTTTGGATATGGTCATTCAGCAACCTCTAAAATTTGTTAGAGTTTGTGCTGACTCGTACGGGTATTTCTCTTTTATTCATTCTTTTATTTATGGTTTGTTTTTATGAGCATTTGTCTTATTTGTCTTTGTTTTTGGAGATAACAGAACTCGTGCCATTCAAGATTTGATGCGATATTTGCGTACTGAAGAGCAGATATCACGGTTCATGTTGACTCTAGGAAATGTTGCACTTCCATTGACCAAAACCCCCAATGCTCACCATGTGATTTTGTTCAGCTTCAACCTTTTTACTCCTTCTCAGAGCAAAGTAAGCTCTTTTCATAATTCTTGCAACTCTTTTCTTTATTCTTGCAACTTTTTTTCCGAATAAAATACAACAAATCTTTTGAATAGGTGGGTACAAGCCTGTTTTCTTATCACCAAATGCATAATAATGTCTTTTTAAAAGTGTACAAGAATTGTCTCTTATATATTTTTCAAACTTGTTAGAGATGATATTTGTAGGCCCTCCACTTAAAAGTGTAATGGATACTAATTTAACAAGCGCTTTCATAGCGCTCTTGTTTCTTTTACAAGAAAATGAATAATGACGCCTTATTTTGCATGTGTGTTCTCTTATATATACTCAATAGTGTCTTCTTGAAGTGATCGTTCAACATTGCTATCAAATTGCAATAGATCAACATGGATGTTGTATGCTTCAACAATGTATCGGGAAAACTTCTGGAGAGCTAAGGGACCATTTGATTAGAGAGATAATCAACAATGCTTTGAATCTATGCGTGAATTGTTACGGGTAAAATGAGATGCATGGAATATGCAATTATGCAGTTATGATCTTATAGATCACATAATTTTGTTTATGTTCTTATTTTTCTTTTTCTTCTATTTGTCAGAAACTATGTAGTGCAATATGTGTTGGAATTGGAAGACCGTCAGGTGGTTGCTGCTCTCTCGAGACAACTCGATGGACATTATGTACACCTCTCTCGTGATAAGTATGGGAGTCACGCGGTGCAAAAGTGTTTGAAAAATAGAGAGTTTAGCTCGAGGAGGATCTTAACCGAGTTGCTACACGACATTGATTCACTTCTTGTCGATCCATTTGGAAACTATGTAATTCAGACCGCGTGGATGGTATCTCAAGTAAGTATTAACCTAATTCATTCTCTTTGTGTTAAGACAGAAAGAAATCATCCACCTTCTCTTGTGTTTTTGGTGTCTTGTAGGATGATGTGCGAAATAAAATGATGTACTATATAAACAGGAATGCTCAATTGATGAGGTGCAACAGATACGGGAGGAAAGTGCTCGAGAAACTCAATATGTGGTCATAGAATGATATGTTTGTGGAGATAGTAGAGGAGAAGAAAGTTTAATAATTGGTGTTTTCTATTTATGGCTTGGACTTTAGTCTTTGTTTGTCAATGGTTTTTGTTGGTGTTTTTATTACTTGTTGTTGAAGTTCTTTGTTGTGTCCTTTTCTTTGTATAAGGATTGATTTGAGTTATAAATATTTATCTATGTCTTTGTTTGTTTTTACTTACTCCTTCCCTTCTATAATTTTTTCGTTTGAGAGTCATTGGCCTCTTTCTCTGTTTGGTCCATTACTTTCGTACCGATGTCCTTCTTTATTTTCTTGTTCTTAAACCCACGCAACATAATTCTTTCCCGTTTTTATATCATGTAGCCATGTCTTATTATTTTATTCAACATTTTAGTTTCCAGATGTACCGGATCTAAGATCGAATGCTAATTTTTTTGTTCTATATATCTTTAGAGTTTGTCATCCATTTATACAAGACGGACTTTGTAACTTTTTTTCTTACACATTCTTAATAAGAACAATTGAATAATCATATGTATATGTCAATGTCCCAAAGTCAGTTTCATTCCTTTCCTTCAAGTTACAAAGTGATGATGGTAGTGAGTAAACCTTCCTCAAATCCTTTATTTTATTTTTTTGCCTTCAATTGAAATTTCATACCATAATTTAAAAGTGCAAACAGAGTCTTAGCTCTAAGCCCTGACCACATCACATCGAGAGGCCTTTCCTTTTCAAAGAGGCTACTTAGCCAACGAGGAGCACCTTGTGCGACATATGATTGGATACGTAAATCCGTCACAACACTTCGGACTCGGTTTGTCTTTCACAAAAACCAACAACTCCGCTATATGTCCAATCATAGCAGGCCATTCTCGAGGTTGATAGATAGCCTTCATAACTTCGACTGAAGTCGCCACAAAAGTTACATTTTATAAATGCAAACTTGTCATGCTTTCTAATGCCCATTCCCACTTTTAATTATTTGCTTCAAAACATGACACAACATGAGAGTATGAAAAAGAACTTCACCGGAAGAGTTTCTTACTACCCATGCAATACCTAAAAGTTAGTTCTGTTTCGACCATGAGAAACCTATGTTACACTTGAGCCTATCTCCATCCGGTGCTTGCCAAGTCTTCGGTACCTTTTGTGAAATCATCACATTCTCTTAATCTTCTTTAAATCCCAATTACGGTTCCGGGAAATCAGTCAGATCACTAACCTTTACTGATATTCATAATAATATTGATGCTCGTCGGTCTTTTTATTTTTTAGATGCTCTTCCAACAACAATCAGTTTTTAAGTTCACACACATTAAAATTTCTCTATGTTATACAAATTTTTATAAATCTTTTAATTTTGCAATGTGTATTTTCCCCAAAATTTCCTTTTAATTTGCTATATTGGTATACTACTGATAATCATATCCATTAGAAAGACGAAACAAGCAATAATCTTTTAATCGTTTCAACTGATCAATAAGCAAGTAAAACATATTCACCATGGAGTATATGTTGCCGCTTTTAAAAACAAATTTTATTTATTTTTGGTCAATAATCTTTGGTGGTCAAGACCAAACATTGATATTAACACATGTAAAAAGAGAAGAGGACATCAGCGATGAGAGATCCGGACTATCTCCGTGGTCATCGTAAAAGTGTGAATTGGTTATGAAATTAGCTTATTGAATTCTTTGGAAAATGAATTGTCTTTACATGGGAATGCATTCACATTTGATTCATTTTCCGTTTCTGTTTCGTCTTGCAGATTCATCTCACTCCGCTGCTATCGTAGTGGTTGATCTGATAAGCTCTGCACGGCTTGAGTTGCAGCTCGCAAGTGTGTACACTGAGTACCCAACTCAATATTTGGTGGACAATGCTTGTCCCAAGAAGCAGGGAGAATTGGATCTTGAGCTCACTGTCAAAGACTGCCTTGAATTTGCTTTGAAAGAAGGGATACCGAAAGCAGAAGGTTGGCCACATTTGGGATCTCTGTTCAAGCCTCCATCGTCATATAAACCTGCTCTTGTTTCCATGGAAGAAGAAGTGCTCTTGTTTCTAGAATATGGCGGAAGCAAATGACTTGTTGACGGATCAACCTGTGGGAGCAAAACTTCATGTGTTTAGTCCACAGATTTATCTTGATCTTGTTGGAGACGTAAGTGATGTTAGTTTAAATTAAACGAGATATATATGACAAAGATTTGATCTAAATATTTGTTCGTTTGTTTGGTGTGGTAGGGAGTTTACTGTGGCGGATCAGGTGAGGATGCTAGCTATGTTGGACTTAGAGACTGCATAATAGTTGAAGTGGTGAAGATAAATGGAAAGTCCATAGCAACAGTGAAGTTATGGTACAACAAGAAGCAGTTAAGGTTTGTCAAAGTGGCGTGGAGCAAAATGTTTCTCTACTACTCTCGGGGCATAGGGCCAACTACTTTGCTTGTCAACTATTGTGTGCCACGCCTATCCATCAATTAAGTAAGTGGTTTTATCATAATAAGTATCTTGAGAACATTCTGATGCTTGTTTCGAACTTGTTTGTTGTGCTAAACCAAGAATGTTTTTAAAGACTTTTATTTGTGGGTTAAGAAGTTGTTGATCTCTACTTTCTTAAGATATATTTTGGGATCAACCTGTTATGTGTAGTTGTGTACCACATCTCATTCTAAGTCACCTTTAAGTTTTAACTGTGTTTTCAAATTTGGTTAAAGTCAGTCCTCTTATGTAGCTAGTAACCATGATTTGGGATATGGGATACAGATGAATATGGTAGAAATGTATTTATATTCATACTAGAAAATGGTTTGCCAATTCAATAACTTCTTTTCTTTTTTGATAATAACTATGCTCTTAAAATGGCAATGCTTAATACTTTTTGGTGAATTTTATTTTGAAAATAACATTATCAGAAAAAGGCACAAAATTTTGTTTTGTTCTCCGTTGGAACCTAAATACATATAGAAGAAGAGAAACTACCCAAAGTGAACGTGTAAATGAAAAACATTAGTTGGAATATTCGATAATTACCCGACTTAGTTAGATTTTCACCAATTTAAAAGCCTAAAGTTTTCAGTCTTCTTTAACAAAACAAAAATAAAGCTTTCAGTCTTGATACTTTTATTGACTTCGAATGTCTCTCCACTCATTTATGGAAAACTAGTAATTGATTGATCACCACACTCGATCTTTTTAGTTTTCTCTCATTTCATTTTTACAAAATTATTGATCAATCACAAAACAATCTTTTCCGCATTCGACCAGTAAAATAAAGAAGTACTTCATACACAGTATTATGAAAACAAGTACTTAAAAAAAATACACAGTATTATGAAAACAAACATTTCTTTTTTGTTTGTTTGTTTGTTAGAGAAAACAAACATCTCTTGCAAGGCAATCCGCTTTTCTATTAGTAGTAGATCTTTGGTCACTAACTTGCCATCCATAAATAAATGCATAAGCCTTCCAATTTATTATGGGAGTGATTGGTTCGGCTATAACTGTAATTTTTTGTAGCTGTAATTTTTTTGCTGTATGATTTGGTCTGTAGACATTTTTGCTGTAGCCGTATGATTTTTGTTGTAACTATTTTTTAACTTAAAGTATGATTGGTAAGTATTAGATGTGGAATAATTTTTGGTTATATATAATTTGCAAAATAAATTAAATGTAAGATTTTAGTTATAAATTTTATATTAAATTACAATTGGTGAAATTAGATGTCTGGTATTGAAAAAAATATTTGTGATATAAAATTTGAAAAATAAAATAAGTGATAATATCACAATGTATAAAGAAAATTTTTAACAAAAAAATGTATATACAAATTTATTTATATAAGCAGTATAAATATAATATTATTTCTACACAAAAAAAATAATTTATAAGTACATAATTATTGTATGTCAGATCACACAAATCATATGTGATTTTTCTACAATAGAATAATATATGTATATAAATAAGTGTAAAGAGAAAGTAAGAAGAAAGAAATAAACGAAAAAGAGAAAACAAGAGAAAAGGGAAAGTAATCTTACAGCCTACGTTTTTTTTTCCTACAGCATTGAAAATAAGGCTGTAGCAAATAAGGGAGTTACAACCACTTTTTTTTTTATGAGCTGTAGTTTTAAAAATTATTTTAAAGACTAATTGGTAAGTTTTAGAGCTGTAAAAATAAATCAAGGCTGTAACTAGTTTTTAAAGCCTAACCAATCATCCCCTATATATATTTTTTATCTTCCTGTTACTTAGTCACTGTTTTGGTCTTAGTAAGACCATTTTTTTTTTTTTTTTGAAAGTTAATTTTAGTAAGACCATTTTGATCCTCTAAAATAATGCAGCCACTAATCCCACTGATATGTTATTGGAAGCGATCCAAAACAGAAGAAAAATTGTGTGTGTTCGATCTTTGTAGTTGTACTAGTAGTCTTACAAATCTTGTCCGAATTCAGATATCCGAAATACTTTTGAAGTTCTCTTTGATCTCATAAAAAATTATTTTTCCAAAAGTGATTGCTAATTTTTCAAAATGTATATGTTGTCATGGTGCATTACCCATATATCTTGAGGATGCATAATCGTATTAGTTATAAACAAAGGTTTGCCAGCAAAACATTCTGTCAACCGCGAATAAAATATTGTAAGTCTAGTTTGTGAAAATGAGCATGGATATCCTAAAGTTAACTGTTGAAGATGTTTTTATGTTTATTTTTTTCTTCATTACAGAATGTAAAAGTAATTTCACACGAAAAAGTTATAAAATTTAAAAATTACTGTACCGAATTTTGTAATCTAGTGGTCTGTGTTAATGTTGATGTTGTGTTAATAACATGTTTACACATACTTCCTTTTTTTGTTATGTAATTAAATTTATTAATCTAAAAACTCAAAGTCAAAGGATACATAAATTCAAGCTCTACATTTTTACATTAAAAAGTTATTTAAGAAACAAATCGACCAAATAAAAACGTAAAATATAAATAGTCAAAAAAAACTTTTTTAACTTTTGCGTGAAATTTGAATGAATGAAATAAAATGGCAATATCTTTAGAATACCTATATAAATAAAATAATTAGAATACCTATATAAATCAAATGGAATAACAACGAAGACTGGCATGGTTAATTCCACTCGAAAGAAGAGGAATTAAGTTCGTCGACAATATCAACTTAGTTGTAATTTTAGTGATGAGTGGTATATATTGCTAAGACGCCAAGAAAATATACCCTTAGGCTCCTAATAAGTTTGGGGTCCGCTTTGTATATAATGAAAAAGAAATCCTTACATTTATGAGTGTGTTTGCCTATAAATGGATATACATGTATACAAAAGTCAAATTTCGTTATAGAATGATGTAAAGTAGATTCGTATTACCATGAACAATAATAACGCAAATAAAATTATGGGTAGGGTAGTTAAGCGGTAGTTAGGCTATAATAAAAGCTCTATCATTTGCGCATGCA
The DNA here is from genome assembly GCA_963576765.1 of Draba incana. Taxonomy (NCBI): domain Eukaryota; kingdom Viridiplantae; phylum Streptophyta; class Magnoliopsida; order Brassicales; family Brassicaceae; genus Draba; species Draba incana. The sequence continues at coordinate 49,200,592 of OY755202.1, read as the reverse complement.
AAAATGTATTTCCAATAATATTTGCAATTATATAGTACTCCCTTTGTTTCTTTATATAAAATGTTTTGGAGATTTGTTTTTATTTCACAATATAAGATATTTTTTAATTTTATGTAATTTATTATTTTATTAAAAATTGTGGGACCAATAGTATTCTGCAGATTTTTTATAATTGATTTAATTATTTTTGTTTATGTATTAAATAATAATTGTTTAAGAAAAAAAGTAATATTTTAATAAACGTACTTTTACCTAGAAAATCTTATAGAGAAACATAAGGAGAAGTATTTATCATTTCCATAATACTCAAAATGTAATTATATTTGTTTATTTTTTCTTTCTGGTCTCCTTAGAATTAGAGTGCAAAAATTATAATTTATAGATACAAAAGAAAACACAACAAAACTATAAATTTTTTGAAATTAGAAGATTAGAAGCGTTCAAACATTACAAAGTATACTTTAGTTACGTATAGAGAGAGATATGTAATAACGTAGCTTTTTGTCATAGGCTCAACAATTGAAGTCTCTGAGCCAATCTTCATCGTGATGGTGATAAGAAGTGAAAGGTCTATTGAGATCGAGATTACCTTGAGAAGAATCATCAGTACATACCAAATCTCCCAAAATTTCATCAGATGAAACAAGAGATGTTACGTTTCCACATCCCAAAGTGTCAAAATCCATCAAATCCGGGAAGAGAAACGACTCCGATTGGATCTTATCGAAATCGATATCGAGATCTGCCAGCAACGAAGAGCCGGCTTGATCTATCACAGTGTTCTCTGGTTCTTTTAGGGGAAGGAGACTAGTACTAATCGCCTTAGAGCACCTAATCGCCTTTGTGCGTATAACACAAACATTGTTCTTGTTCTTGCTCTTGTTGGTTGAATGTTTTCGATGTTTTGGTTGGGTTGTTTGAATTTTGAGAATTCTTTTGCGGAGGTTTGAGTTCCAATGGTTCTTTATTTCATTGTCTGTTCGCCCTGGAAGCCTCCCAGCTATAAGCGACCATCTACAAGTTTTATCGAATAATTTGTGTTAAGAAATCAAAATAGAAGTTTTATATGTTTAGTGAAAGAATAATTAATTAAACCTGTTTCCAAGGAGATTATGGAGGCGGATTATGAGTTCCTCTTCATCAGATGAGATGTTTCCGCGCTTTATACCCGGCCTTAAGTAGTTCTTCCACCGAAGTCGGCAACTTTTGCCACACCTCTTGAGACCTTTTTTCGTGTTCCGAAACAATTATTGTAAATAAATTGAAAATATCGATGAATAGGTAGATAGATCGATAGATACATACCGGCTTGGTTAGGGAGAGTGCTCCACTTGCCTTCACCGTGGGTCATGATGTAATTTCTTAAGATCTTGTCTTCTTGATCAGTCCAAGCTCCTCTGTTTAACTCATCTCTCTTCACACTATTACTAGTTCTCTTTCCCATTCTCTCTCTGTCTCTTGTGGTTGGTATAATTGTCTTTAGTGTTGTGTTGAGAGTAGATTCTGTTTTTGTGTCTATAACTATCTTTTATAGGGAGTTGTTGGAATGTCCGTACATCAGTCGCTTTCCAAAACCTCTGTCATACACACTTCGAAAATATTTCAGTGCCTTTTTTTCACCTGGTAATAATGTAACAGCTTTGGTTCGGATTAATTTTACAGAATTTTGGTATCAAAAAAGAATTTTAATTTTAAGTATCTTTTATAGGGAGTTGTTGGAATGTCCGTACATCAGTCGCTTTCCAAAACCTCTGTCATACACACTTCGAAAATATTTCAGTGCCTTTTTTTCACCTGGTAATAATGTAACAGCTTTGGTTCGGATTAATTTTACAGAATTTTGGTATCAAAAAAGAATTTTTGTAAGTTGTGTCAGAGTGTTAAGCGAAGTCGAGCAAAGACAAATGCATTAAATTAAGCATTTTATTCTTCTATCTGAATTGAAGAAGAGAGCATTAAGTGTGTGTGGTACCAAAATATGAAGCGTAGTACAACAAACATGAGCAATTTAAGGATATGATTGACGAACAAAATGTGTGAACGTAGAAGTTCACTGAAATAATTTTGACCCGGAAATGAATTTTGATCACGATGCTTGCAAAAGACGATCGGGTAGGTCATTTTACAAAATCCAAGTGTATCATAATCCCTTAATAAGTGCCTATACAAACATTCATTTTAAAGCGAATATTTTGCTATTAATAAACAATAGTTTTAATCCAACTAAAATGGTCTTTGTTGGACGTTCCATTAGTATTTTTATTTTTTTTCTAAAGGTTGATTCATGATTAATTGCATCAAAATAAACTTTAGTTTTTCTTTCTGTTTAAGCAAAATGATTTATGTCTTGCATCAAGGCGTTTGCGGTCGAGATTGCGATGAGTAAAACGGCGCATTCTATTGCTTCCATATATCATATAAAGATGCTTGAAACACAAGCTTTGCGATCCACTTTAAATTTGCTACTTATACTATCATATTCCAAAAAAAAATTATGTTTTGGTGGTTGTGCAATTATATAACCAGTGTCGTGTTTATAGAGCAAATAATTAGTCATTTGCCTAGGGTCCCCACAATATATAAACTTTTAGGGGCCCCTATTTATTGAAATTTTTTTGTAGCCTAGTGGTATGTACTCAACAAAGTTCTATAGGTCAACCCAGGTTCAATTCCCAGCCGTGGAATGTTTGTCTTTTTTCCATTTTTACTTTTAGACTTTGAAAAAAAAATCGAGATTTTCATAAAAAAGGGAAATCTAGATACTAAATCTTAAATCAATAATAATCACATACCAAAAAGGAATTGTTAGTTTATAAATAAAATTAAATATTACAAATTATATCAAATCAAAATCTTAATTAGTCGTCTTCTCTTCTTCTTCCACCGGTCGACGTTTCTTCATTCACCATATTACTGCTTGTTCTTCACTGGTAAATGGTAATTAACTAATTACTAAATATGTTTCTTCTTTGATTTTTTAATTATACTTTATTTTCTTATGACTAATTATTCTTGGCATTGATCAAATCTTATCTCCGATTAACTACGTCACAAAAAAAAGTTCTACATGGTCTAACTATCATATCCATTAAAAAAAAAATTAGTTAAAAACATAATGAAAGTATGGTGAAAAATATTATTGAGAAAGAAGGAAAAATCATTATTTCTTAGATTTTTTAGATTATTTATTATTATTTTTTGTTTTGAATATTTTTGTTGGTTTATACAGAAAGGGTCCCATTTTTTAATTCGCCTAGAGCCCCTATGAACCTAAGCACGGCATTGTATATAACATCTATCAAAGCATAATATGTTGTACTCTCGTTCATTTTCCTTTCACGTTAGATATGATGGCATCTATCCAAGCACAATATCTTCAACTCTTTTGTGCTAGTTGTACTAGGTTTTATCATTGAATTATAGTGTTTAAGATCACAAATAGACCATGAAGAGAAGAATAAGCCAAGAAGCCAAGTGAAGAAGACCTCACTAAATAAAAAATATTAATTTTAAAGCATACCAAAACGATGTTCCACTTGTCACTCATGTCAACAACCAACCATTAACGAAAAATTCACTATGTTTACGGTTTTGGTGGAATTAGTCACTTTTAAAAATATCATGGAGTAAATTCATATATATAGGTAGTTCATGTATTTATGGATATGGTCAGTAGGTCGTGTATCAATAATTAGAAATTGCTTAGTTCATAGGAGAATAAGCCGTTTTCCCCAAAAAAAACTTCATATTACTTATTTATTAAATCACGCAAGAAGCATCGCCGAGACTCATCTTTGACTTGGTGTTTTTACCCACAGTTTAGCTTAAACTCATACTTCATTTATATCAATAGATTATGTGGTTTACTAAGACAAGACTTCACATTTTTAAGCTAAACTAGATGCATAAATTCCACGACTCTTACCTAAATCGGATTAAGACGTGTCTACGAACTTTCTCACGTTCTTTTTAAACTTAACCGAAACTGTACCCACATTGTTCAGAGTAGATATCTAGACATGTCATCACGAAACTAAGGGGGGTGTATTGAATCTTACATTTAAAAAGATTTGAGTTTTAATGAGATTTTAGGTTATTTTAATAATTTTGTGTAATTCTATGAGATTTATAATAAAATTATCTGCAATCCCACCTAAAACCATGGGATTTGAGTCTTTGTATTTTTAACAAGGAAATCCCTTGGAATTTCTTTTAAAATCTTCTGGAATCATTAAAATCAAATATTTAGTATAATTTCAATAACAGTGGATTTTAAAATACTTTTTAAAATCACTAGTTCAATAACAGTGGATTTTAATAGGATTTTTAAAATTCATGATTCAATAACATAGGATTTGAAAAATTAAAACGAATCACTTGAAATGTTAGATTGAATACACCCCCCTAAGTTTAGATTCAAGCTCAAAACAAGAAAATAAATCAGACTGGAAAGGTTTCGGATTCGGGAAGCTTAACTCTTAAGTTTTGTTTTTGGTCGAAGTATGTATGCGAGTAGTTCAGGAATTTACCATTTACTAGACTAAGGGGGTTATTGGTTCATGGAATTTAATGGATTTAGAAATCCAAACGAAATCGAGTGTTATTGGTTCGATGAATTTAAAATTTATATTCAAATTCAGTGTTATTGGTTCTATAATTTTGAAATTTATCTTAAAATTCGGTGTTATTCAATCCTACAGATTTACTTGTGGATTTGATTTAATATTGAATTTTAGTGGATTTGGAAGAATTTTAATGCTAAAATACAAGGGCTCAAATTGAGGTTTATCTTGTTATTTGGATGGATTTGTTATTAGATTTTTAATTATATCATATTAACGTCACATATTTATCAAAGATGTCAAATTCACAATAATATCTCACATAACGTAAAATAACTTATATAATGATAATTTTTTTTTTTTCCAATTTTTGTTTTATACAATTTTCAATTTGCTATAGTGAAAATTTGTATATTTTTTATAAAATGTTATCTTTATGTAATTTTTGAACTTGTTACACAAAAACCTTATTGATTTTATTTTGATGGTTTTTTAAAACTGTTGTCGATAATGAGAAAATATGTTGGCCTAAAAAAAAATTATACCAAGGTAAATAGATACGAAAAGTTATTTAAATCCACATAACTCCATTTGGTTGATTCATAACAATCCATTTATTAGATTTTGGAATCCACATAAATCCTTTTAATTGGATTTTAAAATCCGTTTAATTAAATTTAAAAATCAACGGATTTATGTAAGATTTCTAAATCAATAATTTACCAATGTCATGTAGATAGAAATGGGCCAATTTGTAATCATTTTATTGACGTTCTATAATTTAGGGCCTAAAGTAAACTTTAAAGGCCTCTTTATATATTGACCTACCATTTCATCATTTCTTCCCTTCTACTTGCTTCAGAATTAGGGTTTTAGTCTCCAGCCTCCCGAAGAAGCTCAGCAACAACAATGGCGACTCAGATCAGCAAAAAGAGAAAGGTTAAAAAATCCTTTTCTGCCTCTCTCTATTCCAATCGTTCGTCTTTGATCTTATCACCGAACTGTTTCGATTTTCTGTGTAGTTCGTTGCCGATGGTGTTTTCTACGCTGAGCTGAACGAGGTCCTGACCCGTGAGCTAGCCGAAGATGGTTACTCTGGTGTTGAGGTTCGTGTTACTCCAATGCGTACCGAAATCATCATCAGAGCCACTCGTACCCAGAACGTTCTCGGTAATATGTCGTTTGATTTCTTCGTTTAAGCCGATTTGATGCTGATAATTTTCGAGATTTGATTTTGATTATGTGTTTGATTAGGTGAGAAGGGTAGGAGGATTAGAGAATTGACATCTCTTGTCCAAAAGAGATTCAAATTTCCTGTGGACAGTGTTGAGCTTTACGCTGAAAAGGTTAACAACAGAGGTCTCTGTGCCATTGCTCAAGCTGAGTCTCTTCGTTACAAGCTTCTTGGTGGGCTTGCTGTTCGTAGGTAATTCATTTCATAGCTTCTTTGTTCATATAACCATTCATTATGCTAAGGGATTAGAAATTTGCTACTTGTTTGGTGCTTAGACTAAGTGGGAATGTAGTTAAGCTAATGAGAGCAATCAAGAACATTGATTTACCTGTGTGACAAAATACTGTGTATTAGTATTAGGATTGGACCTAGTCTAATAAACATCCTTGTTCTTGTTTCACTTTTGAATCTGAATATGGCATTGATGCTTTTTCATCTCTTAAGCTCGGAATGTTGATATTACATGGTCTTTTGTTGTATCAGGGCCTGTTATGGTGTTTTGAGGTTTGTTATGGAGAATGGAGCTAAAGGATGCGAAGTCAGTACCAATTCTATTTTGGTCTATTGTTTTTTATTTTCAAGAATTCCTCTACATTGTTTCTGATTCTCTTTCTGAATGCTTGCAGGTCATTGTGAGTGGGAAACTCCGTGCTGCACGTGCTAAGTCGATGAAATTCAAGGATGGTTACATGGTTTCCTCAGGTCAGCCAGTCAAGGAGTACATTGATTCTGCAGTGAGGCATGTTCTGCTTAGACAGGTCAGTTCCTCTCTGTGTCTTTAATGCGGTATTGTGGATCATATTTGTGCAAGCCCGTTGCTCTATACATTGTCCATGCTTTATGTAGCCTGAATCTGGTTAAACCTGTGTGCAGGGAGTGCTAGGCATTAAGGTGAAGATAATGCTTGACTATGACCCCACGGGCAAACTAGGACCGAAGATGCCACTGCCAGATGTTGTGATCATTCATGCTCCAAAGGAAGAAGGTGCAGCTAAGCCTGATCAGGGTGTTACTCCGGCTACTGGGCTTGTGCAGGAAGCTCCTCTAACAACCACAGATTACCCAGAAATGCCAGTGGCTTAGAGAGCCATTTTGTTTTGCTTGTCTGCTTTTAGTACCCAATGTGGATGCTTCTTTTTTGAGACAGTGCTAGTGACAAGTTTTCTCTTGTTATTCTTGACTAATATATTATAAGTTCTAGAAGTTGAATTTCATTATTGTCTCATTCTACAATATTTATCCAGAATAAACAACCTTTGATTCATCATACCTTACTAAGATCAGAATCATATTTTGCATAGTAAGTAATATTGAAACAATATTGCAGCTAAATGCCAACTCTTGGCAAAATTTCTTGTACAAAAATACAGTCAATCATCCGAAAACATAAGGGTCATAACAAAACCAGAAGACTAGGCTAATCATTTCAACTTTACCTCGATAAACCTAACTAAAACCGAATTGTTCTTAAAACGATTTATACACCATAGGACTGACCTTATGCAAAAACTCAGTCTTGAGCCGCATGTACTCTACCTCTTGCGCGCGTAAAATCTTGTACTTCTCCTCAAGTTTTTTCTTATCCTCCATCGACGCCAAACTCCATTTCTGTTTTACAAAACGCTTATCAAGACCATGACTCGCAATGGATTGAACAACAAACGACGTTTCACATAACCAATCAGCTCGAGCATGAACCAACACATTCTTCTCTTCTTCTTCTACCGGTTTCACAGACTTCTTCTCACTCTTCTTAGCTTTCCCATTAGCAGACTTCACAACAGACTCATAAGCGAAAGCACCAGGTCCCCAGATACGATCTGCCAACCCCATCGATACTTTATCATGATTGTTAGTAAATGATGGCTCGACTCCATTCTTCTCTATACACAGATATTTTTTCTTCCGAAACTTTTCCTTCAAGCCTCTTATTTTTTTCTTGAACTGAGTTTTATTAGGTCCAAAGCTGAAATCTTTCTTAACGGAATCAAAAAATCCGTCCATGTCGTCGTAAGGGTTCCCTGTCTTACCATGGAACTCAATCATAGCATTGAGCAGAATTATTTCATCTTCTATAGTCCACACTCTCTGAAAAAACAACTTTTTTGATTCTTCCCCAACACTTTTCTCAACATCTCCCAACACTGTCTTGGCTCGTTTCACCGGAGTCGATGTCTCTTCACTCGCCGGTCTCTTTGACATAGATTTAAGCACCGGTGGAGAAGAAGCAGCAGCAACCTCCTTGTTCTTGGGCTTTGCCGAAGTGGTATCTGCAACTGGCTTCGAAAGTTCCTCCTCTGTTTCAGAGTCTTCCTCCGACTCAGACTCAGACCCAGAACCCGAAACCGACTCAGAAACAGCAGGTTTCACCGGAGTATTATTAACCGTGACCGTAAAAGCAGCCTTGGGTACATTTTCCTCAGGCCCTTCTCCACAAGAAGTCTGAGCTTCCTTCTCTTCTTCTTCTATCAGTTTCACACACTTCTTCTTAGCTTTGCCATTACTAGGCTTCACAACATCTGATTCATAAGCAAAACCACCAATACCCCAAATAAACTTTGCCAATCCCATAGATTTCTTATCATGAGCTTTAGTAAACGGTCCTTTATTCCTATACTTCTTCTTTAACCCTCTAATCTTTTCCAAGAACTGAGTTTTACTAGGTCCAAATCCGAAATCTTTCGTAACGGAATCAAAGAATCGGTTAATGTCGTCGTAAGGACTCGTTCCAGTATTAGCATAGAAATCTATCATACCTTGAAGAAGAGTGATTTCATCTTCCTCTGACCACACTCTCTTAAAATACGACTTTTTCGAATCTGATTCTTCAACAGTCTTTGCCGTTGATCTCGCCGGACGCTTTAACGCAGATTTAAGCACCGGAGGAGCTAGTGCAACTTGCTTCGGAGGTTCTTCAGAGTCTGAACCCGACTCGGTCTCGGATCCGGAGTTTGAATCGGCGGCGGCGGAAACGGCAGGTTTGGCCGGAGTTTTGTTGGACGTGATAGTGACAGGAACACCAGAACCAGAATCGTCATCCATTTCAGAATCCGAACCCGACTCACTCTCGGATCCGGAATCTGAATCGCCGGCGACGGAAGAAGTAGGTTTCGCCGGAGTTTTGTTGGACGTGACAGCGACGGGAACAGAAGCGGATTGATCATCTTCCTCAGAGGAAGAATCAGATTCGTATTCTCCAGAAGAACTCTCAGCTTCGTCGTCGTCGCTTGATGCTGCAATTGGTGGATCTTCCAAAGGTAAGATTTTCCTCTTCGACATCGGAATTTTCGGTGTACAATTTGAATTCACAGAATTGTGAAGCTGAATTTGAAAGTGGAAGCTTTAGGGTTATTATTTTTGTCAAAGCAATTTAAGTTTTTTTTTCTTCTTCTCTTATTGAGAAAAGTAATCGTCACTTTAACTTTTTGAACTGTAAATTAAATTTGGATAATGGGAGAAGTGGCTATAGTTAAAGAGCTTCGATTGATACAAAAGTTGAATATCTGTATCTAAATGCTTTTTTCAAAATTTTCATTAATGTGACATTTGTGAAGGATGATTTTGTGGCACTTGACGTAGACTTTTTGAAATTCATTCATCTTGGTGTAGATTTGTTTGCTCTAGTTTGCATTATTCAGCATGTTAGAACCCATAAGTGGTAAGAACATTCAAAATCTACACATTTATGGTCTAAAATGCCTAATCTATATGATGTTATATAAAACCAGCTATAAACACTAGTAAAAAAAGGCATATACCCACGAAACTTTCGTGGGTAAGAATGAATAATTTTCGTGGGTTTTCGTGGGATGTTATCAGGGTGGATGACTCACGGACGCCTCGCATGTCCATACTGTATGGATTCAACCAATTCATTCTGGTTAACGAATGGACGAAAACATTGTTGGTTTGACTGTCACCGAAAGTTTTTGAAGAGCGACCACCCATACAGGCGGAATGTAGTTGCCTTCACTAAGTCTAAAGCTGTCCATGATGAAGCACCGGTATGGCGTAGTGGAAGAACAATATTGGACTCCATCAACAGTATAAAAGGTCTGCAAATGAGTGTCGAGTGTGGTGGCAACGGACACAATGATCCATCTAAAACGGTACATGGTTATGGTCAATATCATAATTGGTACAAAAAATCTATTTTCTGGTCTTAGCCTTATTGGGAGAATCTATTGCTTAGACACAACTTAGATTTTATGCATATCGAGAAATTTTTTTTGATAATATTATCAAAACTATCTTGAACGTGCCGGGGAAAACAAAAGATAACATAAAATCTAGGCTAGATATGGCGATAATATGCAACCGTAGAGCGTTGGAGCTTACATCACCAAATATTGCTCCGGTTCCAATATTTCGAATGTCAAAGGAAGCGAAAAAGAAATTTCTAAGTTGGTTGAAGAAAGAAATTCGTTTTCCAGACGGGTATGCTTCCAACTTTGGTAGATGTGTCAATGAAATTAATGGGACTCTTTCTGGTCTCAAAAGCCATGATTGTCATGTCATTATGGAAAGGCTTCTACCTTTTGCTTTGATGGAACTACTCCCCAAGTCTGTACACGTAGCGATTTCAGGTATTCATTTTTTTATTTTTTTGATACACAAATATGACTGACTAATTTTGGTTGTTACTATTATTACACAGAAATCGCTTTGTTTTTCGAGACATTGGTGCCCCATCATTAAAAGAACAAGATGTTCTAACAATGAAGGAAAATATAGCAGTAAAATTATGCAACTTGGAGAAGATATTTCTTCCTTCGTTTTTTGATGTCATGGAGCATCTACCGGTACACCTTCTGGACGAGGCAATCTTAGGTGGACCGGTACAATATAGGTGGATGTATCCATTTGAGCGGTACATGTACCACTTAAAAAAAAAGGTTAGGAACAAGGCACAAATCGGTGGGTCTATCGTCGAGCACTGTGTACAAGAAGAAATATCAGCGCTAGCTACCCATTGGCTTGGAAAACCGATCGCTCGAGGTAATGAAGGATGGCATGGTGAAAACATTTACTTCTACGCATTCGACGATGTCCCAACAATTTTCAAACAGAAAGGAAGGTTCATTGGTAAACATTCAAAAGGATGGATAACAGACAAAGAGTACAACGTTTTGCAAACGTTTCTCATGAATAACTGTCCCAAGTTAGCACTATATGAAAGGTATGAGTAACCGTCGCAAAACATTATATTCAATAGTTAAATACTTTTTAATTACATAATTTGTATACATAGGATGTTTGAAGATTTCATGTGAACTACATATCCGGCATTGTCTACTACTGACCTACAGTCATTCAAAGACAATAACTTCGCACGCTGGTGCAAAGATTATGTAAGTAATTTTGTACTGAGCCGTTTTTAATATAATGTTCAACTTAATTATGTATTTATTTTACTACAGGTTAATAATCAAAGGATGGTAGCAACTGTGCCACAATGGCTCATTGATTTTGTACAAGGTCCACGTCGTGCTTACACATCCTGGCCCTCGTATGCAACAAGAGGGTTTTTATTCCGCACATTGAGTAGGAGTGCAAACGAAAAGACACAAAATTTTGGTGTTTGCGTGAGGGGAACTACTGATACGGAATATTATGGCGTTGTGGACGACATCAGATTGGTTGAGTACGATGGCGGTGTCGGGTTGAAGGTGGTTATCTTCAAATGCTTTTGGTACGACATCACTAGTAGAAGTGGAATGCGTAGAAGTCGTTCAGGGCTGGTGGATGTTGCTGCAAACAAGCAGTATCGACAATATGATCCGTTTATTACTCCTAAACAGTGTGATCAGGCTTGTTACATACCATACCCAAAGGTGAGTAGGAGGCATGGGACGGAATGGTTAGCATGTACAAAAGTGGTACCCAGAGGTGTTCGAAATGTTACAGATGCTTTACAATAAGCCTTTCAAGAGGATTCTAGGAATACTATTGTTGCAGCTTCAGGGCTCCTAAGGGTCGAGGCACTCAATGTTGAAGACATGGACAATTATGATGATTTACCCGACCAACATACAAACGACATGTACACATCCGATCATGAGCTAACTGATAACGAATGTTCTGAAGCTGATTCCTCTTCTGAAGATGAATAAAATTGTGCATCAATGTGATCCTGAATTTTTAGTATTTTATGTAATATTATTTTTGTCTGTGTTAAATTTTTAACGTCTTATAAAAGTAGTGGATTATTATCCGTTGAGTGGTTTGTAATAAAATATGTTGTGGATTCTTGTATAATATTATGTGGAATATAATTTGTATCTTTCTAAGCAGTTATAACAGCTAGCCCTATTTACAACACCCGTGATTGTTTACATGAGTAGAATACTTTCACACCATTCATTTAATTGTCGAAATGTCAATTCACCGTCTAGTGGCCGACAGTGTCATTCACAGTGTTATTTATGATTTAGTGGCAGACAATGTCATTCACGGAATTGATTTCTTTATTGCACACTGATATGTAATGTCGAATCATTTTTTCTTACTTTCTTATATCCACATATACATCGACACATTAAGCCTAAAAAATACTCTGTTTTGCCTATATAAGTCCGAGTAATTCAACACAAAATCATAACACAAAAAACATTTTTCTAATGGCAAACAGAGATCTATGGAATTACTATATGCGAAACCAAGCCTCCATTCAAAACCCTCGAGAAACAACTCGTGTTCCTTCAAGCCCTCCATATGATAACTTATATGTTATTGATGCTCAACCGACAGTTTCACTCCAACCAACACAACGATCTGAAATCCAAATGCCGGTAATTTCGGGACCTACCCAACTCATACAGCGAGGACTGTTTCGCAAGAGGGCTCACGATAGGAAGGTGTTGAGAGGTGAAATTTCTCAAACACGCCCAACACAAGATTTCATTCGTGAGGTCATCAATGAGCCACAACAGGGCGACCAGGATTTTAGTAGTCCTCGCTGGACTTCTACTATCGATTACATAATCCGCGAAGGTATAGACATATAATGTACTCGTTTACCATTACAATAATGATTATAGATGACAAATACTAACTCTATCATTCATAAATATAGGTACTTATAACAATAGGACCACACCATTCTGGACCCAGGTTGCAGAAATACAATGCCCGCATTCACAGTTTGTGAAAGTGAAAAAGGTTTACGTTGTCGAGCAATATTATTTCAATTTAGGTATACAATGTATCTGACAAGTTAATTTTATCTTATTTTCAGCTTGTCGCTCTGCTATCCAGTTCGACCCCCAACGGCCAGGGAGACCTTCTAGTAACCTTAAAGGATCCGTCTGGAATCATCGAGGGGACCATGCACCATAACATCTTCAACAATGACGAGAACAGAGTCAACACTGGTGTAGGTGCAGTTGTCATTCTACAGAATGTGACCGTAGGCCGTTTTAACAGGAGCTCTAAGTACCTCAACATCACTGAGCTGAACATTGTTAAGGTAGATTTTCCATAAGATTGTAAATATTACTGATAATTATAAACTAAAATCATTTTTCAAACAGATAATTGGGGCTAATTCGATGATTGCTGAATACGAACCAACCGTAGCATCTACTATCAATGAGGAAGCTGAAGGAACTACTACCTACGAAAATGAAATAGTCCCAGACTCAGATGGTGAATAAACATCCGATCCGTCAATGTTTACGAATAAGCTGGTTAAACACCAGACTCTTTATGTTGCTTTAATGTTTACTACTTTCCTACCATCTATTGTACGCGTTTAAAATAATGTTGTTATGTAATGTAATATTTTTATATGTTTAATGAAATAAACCAATATTATAACTAATGTTTTGTTTCTTATTGAGCTTCCATTCGAATTAACCAAAAGCCTATTAATAAGTTTTTAACGCATTATAAGGTTAATATTTTTGTGAATGTTAAAAACAAATCGGGAACCCGAGTTTTAACATATGGTAAGCACCACCCACGGAAAAATCCGTGGTATTTCGTGGATATTACATTACCCACGAAAAAAATCGTGGGTATAAGTGGGTTTTTGAGTTGCCACGGAAAAATTTGTGGGTAACCGTGGCAAAATTACCCACGAAAAACCACTAAGATTTTATGGATACAATTTTACCCACGGATACCCACGAAAACCCACCTATACCCACGAAATACCCACGATTATTTTCGTGGGTAAGTGTTTACTGTTCCGTGGGTGTTCATGGCTTTTGAGCTATAGCCACGAAAAAATTCGTGGGTTTTTCGTGGGTATATGCCATTTTTTTACTAGTGAAACTTCTTGTCAAAAAAATACTATAATTTAATGGCCTTCTAATTTGGTGAGCAATATTAAAATGTCCGAATTTGACAACGAAATTAATGCGTATGTATTCTAACATTTATTTAGTTGCAACAACAATTGATCACGTGGCTCTTTATATTGTTTAATAAATGAGTCAAGTCCATTTTAAACAGATACAGTATATTACTACTTTTCAACTCACAATTGGTGACTAGATTATTGATGAAGAACACAAAACTCACAACATAACTTAAGGAAGCTAATTAAAACAACCACATGTAGAAAGGCATAATTAAAAGAGAAAAATCAAAACAATGAAAAGGGAACATATATATAGAGTGGATTTTGAGATAGATGAATAGAAGATTAGGTCATCATGGAATCAACGGTGATGATAGAGCTAAGGTTCATGGGATGCATGTATTCAGGAGAGCCATTGAGGATTTGTTGAGCAATGATTCTACTTGCTTTCTCTGATGGATGAAATGGATCCCAAAAGGCGAAAAGATCCCGGTTTGGGCAAAGATTTGATAATGCTGTGCATAGTCCTATCCCATTGTACGGTCCTTGTCCACAACAAGCGATCTTCGACGATACAAATCCTGCAAAACGATTAAGACTAATAGTCAATTTATGTTCTTGTTTAATAGGTTTGATCTCAAAAGGAAAGACTGATCAAACCAAATCAATGGAGAAAATATAGAAAAATCATCCTATTAACAATTTTGATGCACAAATGTTACCTAGTTTTAGAATAATGTTAGGATAGTTAAGAATGACAAATTATTTGAGAAAGAAGACATGTACCATATGCTTGTGGGTCACTGATGAAGTCCATGTGCATTTGTTGAGTATTAGCAGCAATGAAGGCCGAAGATCCAACTTCGTTGTTAAGATCATTGATCATTTGAACAAGTTGGGGGTTGTATAGTGCCGCGGCTCGTTGTAGTTCGGTAGAACACTCGCCAGTGCGGCTACGTTGAGCCAACTCTGCCGGGACGCAACCCATTGGCCCTGTTCCAGTCACTAGGACACGTCGAGCACCCAAATCGTACATTTTCTATAAAACAAAATGAATTTTGTATATAAGAGAAAATTAAATTTCAATATATATAACTAGTTGAAAGCAGATATTTTTTTTTTCTTTCAATTAATTTTCGTAGTATCATTTGATATGAATAGAAATTAACTAACTAACCCGTAAGACTTTGCGGTATTCAGAAATAATATAGACAACGTAGTCGGGGAGAGAATATTGACGAGATCTTAGAGAGTAAGGGACCAAGTAGTAATTGTTGACGAAATCATTGCCTCCTAATGTTATTAGGACTAGAGCTCCGTTCACGAGCCGCTCCATCTCTTCTTCTCCGATCAAGCCAGCCACTCGGACCTTGTACTGTTGGAAGTACTCGAGCTGCTTCGTGATCCGGATTATGTTCAACTGCATTTGAAATAACCAAAATATCCCTCATTAATTATCAAAATGTCAAGAATGCTTTTAACCGTAATGTGATAATCCGGTAGTAAAACTTACAAACTGGATTCCGGTGTCGTTAAGGATTCCAATACCGGCGGAAGCGAAGTTGGCGCCGATTAAGAGTTTGTCTTTCTTAAGCATAGGACTAAGGTAGGGCAATGGGGACGCTTGACCCAAATGCTCACCTATATATAAAGATCACCATTATTATTAATCTATTTTTGGTAACTTTGAGTGTTTGGAGAATAAGATATTGCTTACTGATGAGATCCGGAATGTTAAGACCATTGGAGAAACGGCCGGTGGGACGGTGAGTCGGGTAGTCGATACCGTAAGGGTAATTGTCGGCACGAGCAGTGGTAACTAGGAAGTCATTGTTGCCATTGTCGACAAGGGAATCTCCGAACACAAGAAAAGCCCTAGCGTTGGCTTGCGGCACAAGTAAGCATACCACTTGAAGTATGCAAAACCCTAGTAGTGCTAAATTAGCTACCGAATTCTTCATTGTATATACTCAAAAATGGTGATGAATATTTTTGATGGATACGTTGCTGTTTTAGGTGTTTGATGGGAGATGAGGATGAAGAAGGGAACATGATTGTTTGTGTATATATAGGTGGAGATGTAAAAAAGTAATTAACAGGAAAAGGAGGCATTAATGGAGGTTTTCACCAGCTTTTACCAATTGGTGTTATATTTTAAAAGGATACAATCATAAATGTACTTGAGTTGCGATTTTGGTTGGGAATAAATATGTGCCGGTAAAGGTGGTAAAACTAAAATCCTTAATATCTTAATTTACACAAATTACATAGTGTCATCAAACTATTTGAAATTTCATTGGATTTCCGTAAGTATAATATCTGTTTTTTTTTTTTTTTTTTTTTTGGTGAATCACTGGGGAAAACTCCCCGATCTTATTAAAAACTGAAAACAAAACGACAATTACACTTAGACCCGCCTCGTCCTCTCTCATAATCGTAGCAACACCAATAAGAACTGAATCAAAAACATGAAAACCGAGTATAATATCTGTTACGTTTGATGAGCGAAATAATATTTGCATATATACCTTTTTTTTTTAACACAAATTTACATTTATTGTTTTGTTTGATTTTTGCAAATATACTTGCATGTCCCTTTTTCGAAAAAGGGTCGCCGATACTTGAGAAAATCCCAACGAGAATATTTATATTTCAACAATAGAACAGTGTATAAAATTATACACATGATATTAAAATTTCAAATTATCATAGAGATCTTAGTCAACTAAAATTTTGAAATAGAGGTCTCCAAGTAAGGCATATCATCGTCGTTATCATCATAAAACATATACATGTAGTTGATGCATGTATAGAATGCAAAATCAAATTAGCAGGATAAAATAAGTCTAGTTTAATTAAATTTAAAAATCGATCGATATTAAATATAATGTAAGTCGACAGTTCAAACAAGTTATTGGAAGATTCACCAAAAAAAAAAAAAGTTATTGGAAGAGACTTTATTATTGCAGTTCAGTCCTTCTTTGTAATTGGTTCCATGCCAAAATATGCCAACTCCACCCTTCTAGCTTTGAATCTAAAGCATATGAATGCTCAAACCATTCATGGTTATTATTAGCCAATTCATGTTGAAAAATCTTATAGTATGAAAAAGTTATTATTTGTTTTTTTTAATTGGACAATGTTATTAGCAACATAACTAGTAAGAGATTATTGTAGACTCGATCACTTCTGGTAGCATACTCAAATTTGATTACACATTAGATTGGTATTTTTTGTGAGGTTAAATCATGTGATTCTCTTCATAATAGAGATTATACACACCATTTGACCTCTCTTATCTCTAATCATTTTATCACCTAAACATTGAAATTTCACTTCCATCAAAACGAAAATAAGAAAAACAATTAGTATAGGTCGTAGATGACCATCAAAGATAACACCATAAATCTTAATCTTCTTTGTACTCTTACATTTGTACCTTGAATAACCAACATTTTGCTACAAGTAACAACTTTTGAAACCATACAAATTAAAACTGAGTGAGCCTTTTTAATATCTCCCGGATTCCAAGAAAAACTTTCATAAGTTCTTGCAAAAGCCACTTAGATGTTAACATGTTTGATAATAGTATATGTCTCCATGTATCAAATTAAAATGTAATCTTGAGACCAAATTAAGGAGAGTCATGAATATGAAGGGTGAATAATCTGATATATGATACAAGAATAAGGAAAAAGTTGATTAATGAAAACATTACATGAATCCACAAATCAGAACCACAATAATATGATAAAATCTCTCTTAGCCTCTCTTGACAGGATCAAAGTTGGAGACACCAACAACGACACCGATGATGACCGTGAGCACAACGCCACCCGCAGCAATACTGAGCAAGAAGTTCTTGAGAGAAGGAGATAGACCTGAGCCGGCCGCTTCAGCCACCTCAGGGATGGCCATTGAGATGGAGAGAGCCGTGGCAGCTAGACCGCTCACGGCTTTCTCCATCTTCAGATTAGATGCCTTCACGTGAAACCTACGTGAAGGCAGAACTGAGGAAGAAGAGGATTTGGATGGCTTCAATGGCAATGGCTTGAGGAAGGCAATGGTTGATCGGTTTTGAGTGAGAGGCATGACCAATGACATTGCCGAGGTAGAAGCCATTTTTCTCTTGAACTGACTTTTAGAGTTTCTTTCTCAAATGTGAATTTGGTTGGTATTTTGAGAAGAAGTGAAAGGTGGGGGAAAACGTAAACA
The DNA here is from genome assembly GCA_963576765.1 of Draba incana. Lineage (NCBI taxonomy): Eukaryota > Viridiplantae > Streptophyta > Magnoliopsida > Brassicales > Brassicaceae > Draba > Draba incana. The sequence continues at coordinate 49,182,276 of OY755202.1, read as the reverse complement.
TATGAGGAGGACTTAGAGAGATATGAGTCCTACGTGGCTGCTTCTTAGCTTGGAAATGTGATTCGTTAGATAAGGTTATCTCCCTTTGGTCAAGGCCAATCGCATACAGCTCTTTAATTTCAATTGGTGAAAGAATGGCCCAGAAAAATGTAAAAGGAGAAATTAAATTATTGCATTTTACTGAAAATAAAAGAATATCCGCTATAGGCATTTTCTATTTATTTAAAAAAATCTTTGTTTATTCAATTTTTGTGGTATTTAATATTTTCTTGTCATGTGACCCAATATATATATATATATTTTCTTGTCAAGTATATATACATATATATATATATATATATATATATATTTTCTTGTCAAGTATAATCCACAAAAAATTTGCATCAATACTACTAATTCATCAACTGAAAAAAAAATGGTACTCCCTCCGTTTCACGAAGATAGATTTTTTGAGTTTTTCACACATATTACGAAAAACAATTATTATCTTTAAAAAATCCATTGATTTCTACAATAAACAGTTTTCAAGACATCTCAACCAGTAGTATTTGAAACTTTTTCTTAAAAACTACAATCTTTTATGGAAATTTATCTTCATGAAACAAACTAAAAAACTCAAAAAATCTATCTTTGTAAAACGGAGGGAGTATAAGTTATTGAAAACGACGGCTATAATGATATTTTCTCATTTACTTCTTTATATACCTTTCATCTTCTTTGTATACCATCAAAATAAACCTTTGATACGTCGATTAATAATGACATTTCAAAAATATTATACATAACCGTTTTGCAATTGAAAAATCTGGACTAAACACATTTATGATCATAGGCGTTAAAGAGAAAGATGTCAAGCAAGCCATTTACAAAACCAAGTGTTTTCCTACAAGCGTTAAAACATTTTTCACATCTTCCTTAATTCCGCCATAAACATTTCAAGGTCTTCAAGCTTTCCATCTAAGAAACCCAAACAAAAAAAAAAGAAAGAAGATAATAATAATAAGCATAGAACACTTCTTATACCAACTCTGAAATATCACAACAATGTCAAGTTTTATTACCAGAAGTCGTTGCCGTAAACTCTTTGCCAGGGTTCTTTCTTCGAGTTTTCAGCTTATTGATCCCTCCACGATGCTCTGGTACCATTTTTGCCAACTCTGCAGAAAAACCGATATTTGAGATGCATATCGTCTCTAGTCAAAGCTATCACCAATCAAACAAACAAAATTTTCCGTGGAAAAAGAAATACGGTGAACTACCACTCCCTGATAGTATAAACCAAACAACAAATCCTCAATGAGATTAGGAAAATCCCAATAAAACCAAACAGCACAATATCTCCAGAATATTGCAGCAAAAAAATGTCAGCTTGGTCAGGTTCATGACTCGTTCAGGGTCAGGGGAATGCAATGATGTAAATGTAATATGGAAACTCATAAACAAGATCATTCCATTGAAGTTCGCCCTATGGTATAACAACAATACACCCAAAATGCTAAATAAAGTTTTCATCTTGTTTACCTTTAAACATTTCATCCACAGACGATTCATCATAAAGCTCTAACGCCTCATTCACGAGTCTCGCAGACTGTTCACTTGAAAAAGAGGTTCTTTCTAAAGCCCGGAGCTCGGAGCTAAGCTCATTAGACCTCTTTCCTACCTGAAACAAAGTATCTCACTTTAAGAAACAACAAAAATATATAAAACAAGAATCAACAAGAAGTGTTTTATTTTCATCTCACCAGATTAAGCTTATTCCTTAGAGAATCCAATTCTGCATCTAACTCTATCTCATTTGACACATCTCGGATATTTTTGTCATAGTAAAGAGACGAATCATCCTGATTGATAAAACCGAAAGGATTCAGAACAAGCACCATTGATGTAAAACAAGCCAATTTCAAGGACTTAGACTCACAGTTTTAGGAAGCTCAAATCCTTGAGGAACTGCAAAAGAGTGATTAACACAAAACCCTTCCCACATTTGCAAGCGATTATCCAGAGCCGATTGAATCATACCACGAACACGATCAATACCCTAAAACGCATAACGAAAATGTAAAAATAAACCGAGAAATCATGGAGGAGATTGAAAACTCACGTTTGATAACTCTTTCGATCTCTCAGATCCATTGATTTTGAGAAGAGATGATGCTTCGCTGCCATAGAAATCGAAAGCTTGGTCGAAAATTTCGTCGATGGTGTTGATTGTTTCGTTGATGAAAAGCTGAGGATTCAGATTCATGGAATCGAATACAGCTTCGCTTTTGCTTCCTTCCATTGTCACCGACGAATCGATTTTTACTCGAACTCAGAAACCCTAATTGCGAGAAATTTGGGGGAGGATTTGGAGGAAGACGAGAAAGTGAGAATACTTTTGATTCGATTTGAATTTGAGTAACGTCTTTTTTGAAATTGATTTCGGATTTGAGATTTGTGCTACTCGTGACGATGATTCATAATTTGTTTACTCTCCTTTATCAAATGAAATCAAACGGTTTGTTCACATTAACCGGAAATATTGGTTTATTCATATTAACCGAAAATATTGTGATTACTTGATATAACATATATGTAAATATTATTGATCTTGTACAAAGACATTTTATATATAAATATTATTGATCTTGTACAAAGACATTTTATATATAAATATTCTTGATCTTATAAGAAACAAGGAAAAAGAGTTTCTAAGTGAGAGAGATATGAAAGAGTTTATTCATATGCTCACATCCTATACTTATGGATTTAAGTTTATCCTTCACATATATGTAGGAAAAGAGATTACATAAGACAAATGACGCTTGAACATAGGTAAAACTTGATTAGTATCTAACTTGTGTATTACAAGTTGTTAGTTTGTTAATATTAGTCTAACAAACTAATGTTAACTTTATTGGTATAGTGTTGACCATACTTGAATATATACTCTTACATGTACATTTTGAGTTAATTAGTGAAGATACATATTAAACTTTTTCTTGGTTTAATATTGTATCAAAGCAAACATTTTTTTATCTTCAACAAACGAATTCAGCTTCTCGAGTTTTAATCTCTCTAATTAAGCTCTGACGTGCTGTTTTGTTGATCTGTTCGCGATTTCATCTTGAAATCTATTCCAATTCTTGCTGCTATCATTTTACCTCCGATTTGGCATAATCCTTTTTTCTGTGAATGATAATGGCAACTGCAATTGAAAATTCCAATCCGGTTATCAAACCACCTGATTCTTCAAAACAATTGATGGATTAGTATGAGAATTCATATTATCTTCACGATAGCGACACACATGTTTGATTCAAGTCTTCGGTCGTCTTTCATCTGGTGCAAAGTTCCATTCCTTGTGCCGATTGGTTCGAATGACTCTCAATGTTTGTAATAAGCTGGAATTTATTGACACTATGATTCCTAAGCCTCCTTATGGTCATAGAGATGTTAGATCTTGGTCTAGGTGTAGTGATATGGTAGTGACTTAGTTGATGAATTCTGTATCTAAGAAAATTGGTCAAAGTTTGCTATTCATGTCTACGGCTGAATCGATATGGAAGAATATAATGTCTTGATTTAAGCAATATGATGCGCCTAAGGTATATGAAGTAGAGCAGTGATTGAGTCATATTCAACAAGGTTTTATGGATATGTATTGATAACCGAAATATATGCAGGTCAATTCCTGTAGTAAGAGTCAACCCGTAATATAACCCTTCAAAGGTTCAAATTCGAAAGTAACTATGCCCGAAATTTAATAAAAGCTATTGGGTTTTCTTAGTTTTAATACTCTGAATTTAAAATTGGTCTCGATTATGCAAGATTCATTTCTGAACACCAAGAATTTCATTTTAAAATTTTGAGAGCCGAAACTTCATTATTATATCGCGGGTTGGCTTCTACTTCAGGGATTGACCTACATTTAAAATCATCTAAAGGGTAAACCCGCAAACCACTTGAAGGGTTGAATTGCAGAAAAAGTGCTAGAGACAAAGATTATGTGAGGTAGACTTCAGAGAACGAGACTCTATTCGACGAGATATTACCTCTTGTCATAAAGAGAAGCAACACCAACCTACATACTACAGTAGAGAATCACAAAGACGGAATACATGTAGAAAAAGACCTAGATTTTTTTGGTAAAGGAGTACAAGTAAGTAGTATCTGATGAAGTGCAAATAACTAGTTCAAAAGTCAAACAAAAGGAACTAGCTGAACCAAAGTTCTTCTCATATATATAGTACTGATGACTCCTAAGTACATGAGATAAGACGAGCATTGAAGAAAGACAAAAATTGGCGAACACGAAACGCTTCAACACGAGCATAATATATTGACTGCATACAACAATAAAAAGGTCTTTGTAGATAAGTTGATAAATGTTGGACAAGAAACAACGAGCAATACAGTGAGGAAGACGTTGAGGCTTTATTGATCAATTGCAATTGGATAGCAACATGGCATTGGTGGATCTGGTGGTTTCGATGGTTTTGGAAGGGATAATAGTGCCGAAAAATGCAACACTTCAGTTAGATGAAGCAAATAATGTTGAGGATGCACATTAGATTCGATTCAAAAGCCATGGTTGAAGGAAGAAGAGGTTGCGAAAGCTACATGACAGATTTCATCGGTGATTGAAGCTTTGGCGAAAGGCGTAAAGATGGATCTTCTTCTGAAAAAGGAGATGGTCTGGTCGAGAAATCAACCGCAGTGTAGGGGGCTCATTGTGATTCAAAACATTGCGACTGCGACTCCTCGAATGTCGTGCATGGGAGAAGAAAGATCATAGGGCGATTCTTAAAAGAGGGGTTCAACCCGAGGAGTTTCTAGTTTTTTTTAGAAAATGGTGTTCATGATTTAAGTTTTCTGTTTTGCGGTGTAGATTTTTGCTAGTTTTCGTTTGCTACTTTATCATCTCATTGTAGTGAACAAATCGAAAAATGGCTGCTTTATCACTCGTTAATACTGTGTATTTGGTTTCCTTATTGTTTGCGATTTTCTACCTTTTTAAGTTATGTGATTGTTATGGGTTTTTGATGGTTTTTTTTATGTATTGATTGGTTACATTGTTTTAGTGTTCTCTTGTAGAGAAATAATTTACTTGGATGAGAGGTACGTATACGATCAAACAGTAAACCAGTTTATACTTCAAATGATTTTGATGAAGATAGACTTTCTTTCAGAAAAGGAACTACTTAAACCGATATGTTTGCACATTTAGACGAAGAGACAAATGATTCAAGTAGTTCCTTTTCGGGAAGTATGTCATTTTCATCAAAATTATCTAAAGTGTAGACTGGTTTATTGTTTGATCGTATACGTCTCAACCAAAAAAACCATTTTCTCTGCAAGCGAACACAAAAAAAAATGTAACCAATCAATACATTAAAAAACATAAACAAACCATAACAATCACATAAATTAAAAAAGGTAAAAAAGTCGTAAATTACAAGAAAAATAAATATGCAGTATAAAGAAGGTATAAAATAACTATTTTTCAAATTTGTTCACTACAATGGGATGATAAAGTAACAAACGCAAACTAGCAAAGATCTACACCACAAAACAGAAAATTTAAGATAGTGAATATCATATTCTACAAAAAAAAAAAAAAAAACCTGCGAGTGAGATACACAAACGAGAAGGAGGAAGCAAAGTAAATAAGGCCAAGATCTGATGCGTCCTCCAACAAAAGACAAAAATCAGCCATTACCTTTAATAGTCCAAATCTAAATTTCAAAACAAAGGCAAACCAGAGAAATATGAAGAATCAAAGTAGAGCATCTAACATTTGAATCAATTTGACCACTAGACACCACCTCGAGCCACCGCCCTCAAGCAACACAAAGAGAGATCAAAACCCAAGAGTAGATCCAAGACAGTGGGGAAACTTCATTTTCAAACCCCTAGGACAAGCATATCTACAAGTCAAACTCAGACCAAACAAAACCACAGCGCGTCAGGAGCCGAGGAAAGAAGATTAATCTTAAACAAGAGAAAGGGTTCCTTTTTTCGCCGGCGGTGAGAGGAACTGACTACCAGAAAGGGAGATTGGAGAAGGAAAGGTTACAGATCTAGGATTAGGGGATGAAAGAGCTATCGCCGCTCAAAGGCAGAAAGTTGTATTGTCGTGATCTTTTTTTTAATAACCATTTTAATTGTGGTCTATTAGGGCATCTCCACCGAAATAGTTTTTTTAAGAGAGTATCTATTGAATTTAATACTACTTTTTAATATAATTAAATTAATTTTTGGAATTAGCTATTAAATTGTTGAAATTAATTTTTAACTTTATAAAATAATATCTATTTTTAATTAATTGTTAGAATTAGCAATTAAATTATTAGAATTAATTGTTGGTTATAAAATAACATTTTTCTTTAATCAATAAATTAAAAATACAAATGTGAAATAATAAATGAAACATGACATCTTCTCATAGCTTGAGTTTAGAGAAAACTTTAAAATATTATATAGATTATATTAGTAGATAACATTTTGACGTAAAATAAAAAGATAACATTTTGAAATCAATAAGAACATGCCAAGTGGTATGCGAGTTTTTCATACTCTTCTTACAGTTTCTCACGAGAAACTGTAAGAAGAGTATGAAAAACTCGCATACCACTTGGCATGTTCTTATTGATTTCAAAATGTTATCTTTTTTTTTTAATAAAGTTATTTTATTTTTTAAATATTCAGGAAGGGTTATTCAACTGTGTATTTTAATGGATTTTAAAATTAGAGTAAAATATGTGTTATTTAACTGTGTATTCCATTGTATTCCAAAGAAATACATTAAAATCTAGTGTTATTAGATTAGTCATTTGTTTGATGTATTCTAAAATACACCAAAACAAGTGTTATTCAATTTATCCTTGATTTTAGAGGATTTTGATTATAGTGGATTTTAATGTATTTTTTCTTAAAAAACGTGAACAATACAAATACATTCTTATTGGTTCGGATTTTGATGGATTCATATTGAAAAACAAGAAAATCCAAAATTTTATTTTCTTCCTCCGAGACTTCTTTTTGTTTGACTATTCTTCGATTTGTCTTCTTCTTTTTTAATTGAATCGCTTCTTCTTCTTCTTCTTCTTCTTTTATTCTTCTTAGATTCCTATGAATCAATTGAATTGGATGCTACAGACGAGATCTTCTCACCAAAAACTCTCAACCATTTTCAGAATTTCAAAAGAAAAGAAGAATATCTACTAAAAAAAATGAGGAAGAAATAGTTCTAAGCAAACCGTTTTTGTCCCAAAAAAATAGATTTGGTTGGTGGTAAATTGCTTCGATTTCAATTAGCGATGTGGATACACATATTTGCTTTTCAATTTTCTTTCAGATTCATGTAGATCAATGTGTTGATAGCGATTGGAAAGCGTTTTTCTTTTGTGTTCATGAACAATTTCTAGATCTAGAAGAAAACCTAATAAATTGATATTAAAAAATATTTTCTGAAAGTCTCGATGGTTTTCTAAAACATGAATATACATAGCAATGCATTAGAATGAAATACAACAAAACCCACTTTCGGTGTAGTTAATTCATCAAAATCTATTAACATACATATGATCTCAAATACATCAAAATCACTTTAAAATACATATACCACTAAATCTAACAAAATTCTTTAAAATACATATAGAACAAAATACATTAGAATACTAATCTATTGTGGGGGAATCCATCAAAATCCAATAGAATACTCTCAAATACAAATCCAACATAATACTTAAAAATACTCAATTGAATAACTCCTCCTAAGATACTTGATAAGAGACTCCCGATGGGCAGGATCTTACCATCTTTTCATTCTCCTTCTTTTCAACAAACAAACAACAGTATCTACACTCACATACTTTTTTTGGGTCAAATTTACAATCACATACAGTTTGTTAAACTTATAATTGGTTCTACGTATAACCCATTTTTATGTAGCCTTTTTTTTGTTAGGACTTTGTGTAGTATTTGGTATATAAAGTATGATGTTTAATATATAAAATATAAATCATCCAAATCAATAGTTTAAAGAATACTTATTTGTTTAATAAACATGTATAACTCTTGACAACAACAAAACAAATTTCCATAAGACTTTTTGTTTTCAAAAAACAAAAAAAATATACTCTCTCTGTTTTTAAAAGATTGATTTTTTAGATTTTTCTTTTGTTTTTCAAAGATGGATTTTCTATATTTTACTTTATGCTTTTACGTTTTACCAAGTGATTAAATAGTTTTTAATCAATTAGAAAGAGAAAAGTGGTGTGATGTAGTATTATAATTATTGAAAAACAAAAAAAGTAAGTCAAAAAGTAAAAACAAATAATTAGTTAACACAAATAATTATTGTGTCTTAATATGTGTGAAAGACCCAAAACATCAATCTTTCGAAAACAGAGGGAGTATATCATAATTCTGAATTATATAATATGTTCAAATAACTTATATAATATTTAAGATACACATACTAATCTAAGATTTCTCAAAAGATTTTTAAGTCGATGTTAATTTTCACAAAACATAATAAAGTTTTTTTAAAAATTGGTAAGTCTTCAATATAAATTTGAGTGAAAATTTTTTTTATATAAAAAAGTGTTCTAAAACTTTTACAATCGTGGGAGGCTAGGCCACATATTGGTAGGTATAATTTTAAAGAGAATTGTCATTGATCCACGAATCAAAATAGTTATATCAAAATTAATTTGTTATTTGGACCACTAAAATTATCTTTAGCCCACTAATCAAAATAGAATTGTTATTTAGCCCATTAATGTTTTTGCCATATCACATTTTAGAGGATGACATGTCATATAAAAATTGTAAGAGTGAATAAGAGGATGACATGAAGGAATCTTAAGAGAATTCACCTCTCTAATAATATATAAAATATATATTATTCCATCAACTAATTAAAATTATCCAAATTACCCTCTAAAAAATTGTCTCATTCTGAAAGTGTATATAGATAAATATTTTCCTAAAAGTGTCTATATGTAGGTAACAAACCCTCTAATGTTATCTTAAAAAAAAAACTAGGACGAAACGAAATTTTTTTTGTACTAGAATTTACATTATTCGTTATATGGTGTTCAATAGCTGTTCATTTTCGTAAATTTTTTTTTTTATCGTTTAGATTTATGAATTATTACAAATTATGAGAACAATTACACGGACGATTATACAACGAACAATTTTAGGCTTAACATAGGGGACCACTCTAAACGATTCTCTTTGCACCACGCTAAAAATTTCCTGTAAGTCTTACCTCCATTAGTTTGTATTCGCCATGACTCGAATTTTATACATGTAGATATAGAAACATTAATGAACTCTTTGTCAAACTATTGAACTATTGAGCTTCCACTTGTAACTTTTATTTTACTAAATAAAAGTTGTGCATCAATTCATTGATGATATTGGTAACTTGCAACTCGATTGAACTAACTATTCAAAATTTGATCACCACCACTCGAACAAAGACCAAATTCAGAGGCCATGATCAAATAAATATCTGGATTGTTAGATACAAACAGATTTCCCAACAACGCTATGACGTTAGTATCCAATTTTGGCTTGTTTGTTTGCGGCCTTGGTCTTTGGACGCCTACTAGTGCTCACTTCTATTTTGTATACCTGGTTTCTACCGAATTCTCAGTATAAGCAATGCAATTTCAGTGTTAAAAAGAATAAATTGATGATAATTTGATAATCAATGTTGGGTTCGCAAAAATCAGAGACGAAATATTTCTCATTTCGAATCCTATATCTGTAGGAGAACTTATCAGAAGCCACTTACCTGAAATGAAAAGGATTGCATTTCTCGAAATAGGATTACAAAATATTGTTAATCTCTCTAATATCATTTTTAAGACAAAATGATCACCACTGTGTTGTCTTTTAACCCAAAAAAAAAAAAATAAACCAAGAAAAAAACTATAATTCAAATCCTAACTATTTAACCTAAATTTAATGGCCAAGTTTGAGCCACATAGGTTAGTTTTAGTTAGTTTACTAATTTTTTTTTTTTTTTGGTTAGTTGGCAAATTAGCCCATAAATAAACTTGAAAGTAAAATATGTAACGACCAAAAATATTATGCTGGGAAAACACAAAATCTAAAAGCAGGACCAGTTTCTGTATAAAAAGGAAATTACATGTTCATTCACTTAAACGTTTTAGAATCATGTAAAACAGCAAGATGATAAAGGAACGAACATTAAAAAAAAAAAAACAATTATGATTTTTGAATGATTAGGAAAACTTTATTTTATACATGTACCTAACCATATCATGTTTCAGTAGCTTTTGGCTCATTCTGAGTCGGAGGTGACACCGGTTCGTGATGCTCCTCTATCGGCTGCATCTCTGTTTTCTTCTTCTTCTCTTTCTGGATCACTTGCCGTGGCATTACCTCAAGTAAAAAGCTCCCTCCGTTCCACACTGCTGCTGAAATCTTCAGGATCTGAAAGATCACGTGAAGTCGATACGATAGGAAGATTGGTACGGTCAATGCCATGGTCGCCACCGTGAAGATGGCCTGGAAAAGGATGTACATCCATATACGGTTCTCATCCCCTAGCAGACCACTCAGCTGCCACAACTTACTGTTTGCTTTTTGAGCTTTCTTCGACAGCTCTCTGCACAGACAAGGATATATCATCAGGACAAATTCAGTCCACGGTAAGAAAAAAATACACATTACTTCGTTTATTGCATAGAGCCATGAAACATTCACGCGGACTATCAATTTAAAAGCGCGGTGTGAACAGTCATACTGTTTATCAACACAAACTATCACGGTGATGATCTGATTCAACATAATCTCAGACCATAATCATATCACAATTCCAAGAGAGTATGACAAACAAAAGATTAAGCCATTACACTACATTTTTTAAGGACCTATAATTTTGCCAGTAATTTGATCAAGTACTCGACTTCTAAAGAACATAATCTATGGCATAGAGCAGATCAATTTTCTGAGCAGTAAAAATACAAGAAATGTATGCAACAAGAATGATACCTGTATGAAGTCATAACTTCAGGGTCTCTAAGGAGTCTCTGCCTACGCAGGACATTAACGATTAGGAAATAGAGCACTTGCCAAAGAGTATAAACCACCAAGGGGATGAGAAACAGCCACGTAAAGAGGTAAGATTTGTCTTCCACATAAGGCCATGAAGCCCTACGATCAGTGCCTACAGGGTGCATCGCTTCAAAGGTCACTGGACTCCACCACCTAATCGTGAAGAACACGAGCCCTGAAACCAAAGTTGTCATTGCAAGACAAAAGAATCATAATCATTACTATTTGCATTTTGAATGCACAAATCAAATTTTATCCAAGGGCATACACTACGAGGAACCACATGTTTTTTTACTTGCACCTATTCTAAAAACCAAAGATTCGAGTTCCCAAATAAGTAGAGCAATGACCATTGAATAGAAAACCTAAATAAAGTTTAAACAGGAAACAAAAAGCGAACATTTCATCTGACATTGTACAATAAGAAAAACTCACCAGGTAAGAGATGTATAAGAACACTAACAAGCTTATCAAGCGAACTAAACACTAAGCTGCAACGCCAGACAATAATCGCCCATGCCAACGGTCCCTACAAATAAACCGTGGTACAAATCAAATTCAGCTCGCTTATAAAAAAAGACATGTAGAGTAACAAAATTGGTACTAAAACTAAAAACATACCTCAGCAAAGGAAAAGCAAACCATGAAAAGCTTTTCATTTCTAGGATACAGAATAAGATCAATACAAAAGATCGTGTTGGCGTAGTAGCAAAAGTCCTATCAACATACACAATTTCTTAATCAAACGCCGTTTCTCAATTCCAAAAGCCACACACAAAAAAAGAGCTCCAAGAAACATTACCAGAAGATAATAATGCCATTTCTTATACCGGTAATACATCCATCGAGCCGGAACAAAGATCACATAGAATAAACAGTAAACAAGAGGAATATCTTGAGGCCCTGAGCACAAAAAACATCACTAGTAAGAAAAAACATTCATATCAATCAGAGATTTCTTCTAAAATCACATTTTTACTTAAAAACTCACTTGCACCAAGTAGGAAACAAAAACCTCCAAATCCAAGCACACCAACAAGATGTGTCACCTTAATACCAATAAAAATTGCAGAAACAAGTCATTTAGGTTGCTTAATCATAAATCAAGGTTCCTATATATATATATATATTTATTCTCCACTAGCTTTCATGAAAATTTCTCGATGAAGAAACAGTTTTCTGAAATACCTTATTGATGAATCGTTCGTGTTCTTCGGCTTGCTTAGCGATCTTAACGGCTTGTTTCGATAAGATCTCTCGCGTTTGGACGGCTTGCTTAGACAATAGCTCTCTCGTTTGAACAACTTTCTGTAAATGGAAAATTTCGATTCGTGAGTCAAATCGAAAATCGAAAATTGTTGAAATCGAAATCGAGTACCTTTGATCGATCTTTCAATCTTTGCTTTACAGCTTCGAACGAGTCTCCTCCAAAGGAATTTGAATCTTCCGAGTGTTCTTCGTCATCAGCCATTGTTGTGGCGACGAGAAAGGATTAGAGATTTGCAGAGAAAGAGAGAAACCGAATTGTTTTCTTTTTATTTTCTGATAATTGAAATGTTTAATTTCTTGTTTATAGTATGATTTTTAGTTGTCACAAAATGTTTGATTAAGGAAATATTTTTAAATCAATAAATAGTAAAATTTTGGATACTTGGAAATAAAATCTGAGAATAAAGGCAAGGTCTTAAAGAAAGATGAGAAGAAAATCTCATTTTCAAAAGGGTTTAATTAATAAACTAAGTTAATGATATCTTTTTATTTATTGATATAGTAACTGTATTGGACCAATGTTTCCCTTGAGAATGAGAATGGGACATTATTCTTTTCATTAATTGTCTTAGGAGATTAAAAAAATAAACAACTTTTGAGAATTTGGGAAGAGAGGGAGAGTAGTGGAAGGATAAAGAGCCACGTGTCGAGATTGAAACTTCTACAAGGTTCTATTTTATTTTTTCATATTTCAACAATTTCAAACCAATAATGAAAATAATTTAGTATTATTATATAAAATTATAAACTTTTTAATTATACAAGATATTCTTACATTTAAAGAACGAAAATAACGGTTTACTAAAAAAAAAAAAATTTAATAGTGTCAATCACTTTCAAACGAAGTCTTACTAATTCAATATTGGCTGCTTTCGGACGAAATTTCTAAGATTCAGTCCACTTTTTGCTTTTCAGAACTTGTCTACCTATAACACACATATCAAAATATTCTCATTCGTATTTATATTATAATCCGAAACTTACGAATGCATTTGGGTAATAATGTCGTTCCTTTCATATTTACACAAGTTAATATTCAGAAAGAACGATTTGTATCCAAACAAGTAAACGAAGATGAACCGATCTTGCATTAATATCAAAATTCCTAAATTATGACATTGTATGAGATTCTTTTAATCGTTGGATTATGCTCAAATATGGATATAACAAAAAAGTTGAGTTAGCTTTAATTTTTTGTTGGTATGAAATCTTTCGTATTATTCGATGGAAAGATACACCTACTATTTTTGTGAAGACTTGTCATTTGACGCTTTTGACGCATACATAAATTTTTTAAAGGGACATATCAGATCGAATGATCGATCCATGAGCCTTCAAACATTCACCGATAAATTATACAATTGGGTTTTCAATTTATATCATTGCCAGTTACTACTCAAAATTGTGTTAGTTTAACAAAGAAACTGCAGAGAAAGTGTCATTTGAAAAAACATCAATTAGAAACCCTGAAAGAAAAAAAAGAAAAAAAATTTAAAGGGTCTGCTCTGAAACAAAAGTAGAAAAACAGTTGTTTCTATGTTGTTACTGAACAAGAAATCGATTAGCCCTCTACGACCCAAATCTAAATCAAGAATGCTAATATCATCTCACAGTACCAATACAAGAAATGAAAGAAAAAATTGTACAAGCCTTTTAACTTATTTCTCTGAGATATATATCGGAAAGAAAAGAACTAATTTCTAAAGCTTGATTTTCGAGAAAACAGCAAATACGGATCAGAGTACAAATCATCTACGAGGCTCTCACTTCCAATCTTCCTGGAACAAACCTCACTCGGGTACACTGCTTTAACCGAGCAAGAGCATCTTGTGACCTACCCAACATCAGATCGATGTAAACAGCTGTAACCGTAGCTTGTACATTGTTCTGTAAGATGGTTAATGCGAGTGTTATCAAAGGTTTGGCCTGGTCATAATGTCCTTTAGTGGCAAACAGCGAGGCAAGGTTCGCTAAAAGTGCTCCACGAGATTCTTCTGGCTTAAGGGAAACAGAGTCCAGGGTGTTTCCTGTCAAAGAATCCAATGTCTCTTCACAATCAGAACTTATGTTCACCCGCCATTGGTCAAAGTCTTCTTGCGCAAACGGCAGTTTAAAATCATCCTGTCCAAGTAGATATGGAGACAAATGCGCAGCAGCTTCAACGGGTCTGTTGAGCAAGGAGAGAGCTTCCGCTGCATAAATATGGCCTAAGAAAAGATAAATCCTTGAACAATCCGGAAGTTGCAAGAGTGAGTTAGCAGCTGACAAAGCTTTGACTGGATTCTCCAACTCCAATTCTACGTATGCCATATTGGCAAGAAGAGCTTGTTTGACCAACTGATTTTCTCTCGATCTGATATCCTTGAACGCTGAGAGGGAGTTCTGAATTATGGCCTGGTTCATTCCTCCTTTTGCTTCTTTTAAGTCTGAGTTCGAGTTAGCTTCCCCATGATCAGATGATGACGCTTCTTTGGTTTCATTTATATCCAAGGATAATGTCGGTTGAAGATCTGATTTAGAGTCACTCAAGAGAGACCCACTGAGCAAATATAAGCCGTTTGAGAGACAAACCCGTGCTAGTGGTAACGAAAGTTTTGGCCATCTGCCACTGACAGCAAGTTCCACGGATCCATTTTCTTCCATCATAAGTTTTCTCCACTTCCCTTTCCCAATTACATGGACTTTGATTTCTGATCTATCCGAGGAAGTGACTCCCTCTTCCAAAAGACCCTTTTGTAAAGCCATCAAACAGCATTCAGCAATATGCAGCCAAATAAGGGGTTGTCTGCAGAAAACTAGACTTGCCTTCTGGAAACACTGAGCAGCAAGTTTAGGCTTCCCACAAGCCAAATAAAGCACACCGATGTTGTATGTGATCAACAAAGACTTATCCTGTGAGAGAGAAACCAACTTCAACGGTTTCTCCTTTCTATGTGATGAACAGCTCCTTAGAGCTTTTGAAAACAATGTAGCGGAAGTTTGGTATTTTCCAAGCTGATAGTATATGCAACCAAGGTTGTTGTTGAAGATTCCTGAAGTTCCTGCATCTTTCTGAATACCAGAGACCAGCAAAAGCTTTATAGCCTTACGATGATTCCCATGAGCAAACTCAAGCTGAGATTTCAAGAGGAGAGCCATAGAGGAGTCCCTTTTTTGAGCAATGTTCATTGCATGTTTAACTTCACGCTTCGCCAGTTTCAAGTTTCTAGTAAGAAGCAAGAATCGGACCTTGTAAAGCTGCAGCTCAAGCTTCAGATCAACACTCCTTTCACCTAATGTCTTCAGTAGATTGTTTTCTGGAATATGACCAACAGGCTTCATTCGTTTCTCAGCTTCAATTTCTGCTAGAACATTGTACTCTAGGGTTTCCTCACACAAACTACTTTCAGCGGCTGTTAAATCCGACTTCAAAGTATCTGAGGCCACCGAACTGCTCAGGAGAGAGGATGTTTTTGATACCTGATTCGAAGAAAGTTGCATTGTGCTTCCATTTTCTTCTTGACTTCCAAGACCAACACCAAATGCTTTTTCCATATACTCAAATACAGCCTGTTAACAAAATACTTGTAAGATACAGAAAGAAGAAAACATCTGCACGAGATTTCATGATTAATTGATCGATGCATACATTCATTCAAGGATGCTACAGTATATTCGAGTGAAAATCCTGTCGCTCGTGTCGTATTAAAAGTCCAACCATCCCATCAGATTATAGCTTAGAAGAATTTTCTCTCAGTGATTAGCTTGTATTCTAGTATACAACTTTGGACACCGGCTGATTTCTATTACTCATGGCATTTCATTATAGGCAGGTTATAGATATAGCATATTTATTCTTTGTGACATGTAATCAGCAAGAAAAGAGAATTAGTATTGTGCAACCTTACTAAGAGAAAAGCATCGACCTTCCATCAAAAAAGAAAAACTGATCTAACCAAAAGGCAATTTTTCAACAAAACTAACAAGAAAGAAGTTGAAACAAAGAATACAACAACTCTATTTAGGAATTATCTAGAAAGACTCTTGATATAATCTTGCAGACATGTTTAATCTTCAGAGTCAAAGGGAAACAGAATAAAAGAAAAATCTAGATACAAAAAACAATTAGTTTGCATTTCTTAAACTTCACAAAACAGCCCATGGATATTGGTTAAACATTCCACTAGCAAAAAAGCGATCAGCTGAGAGATATATTTCAAGACTTTGAGATCGTTACAAACAATACTTACCCAAAATTTCTCGGCATCACGACAAGCCAGCATAATATCCAGCAACAAGAAGCAAATCTGAAGCGCAATTGTCTGCATATGCATAGAAAGTTGGCTAATTAAAGCCAGTAGGACTGATTAAACAAAATACGACGAAACAATATGGATATAATACCTCATCTAGCGGCACAATATTTTGAAACACAGGTTCTACAATGGACGAAGATTTTGAATACTCATACAGATGAAGCCAGGTAACCGCCTGCAGGAGAACAATGAACATCAATACTTAACCTTGACCTTAACAAAATGCGAATGGCATAGCTGAAACTCATAAAAGACAACGTAATACATCAGAACATACAATATTAAGAATTGTTACTGTACTGTCAAACTGATCCTTTGACACAGATACGTTAGTTCCATGGTTTGCAGCTTCCACTTGTTCTTTTGCTGCAGAAGCAAGCTCTTCACTCTGTTTCTGAAGAAATCAAAGAGAAGAAGAAACCACTTAATGGATATTAACACATAAAAACAACGAATAACATTGTTCTCTACAATGCCCTGGTCCAGAGATAACAAATACGACGATTTGCGATGCCAATAGACTTACAATTGCATGAGCAGAGAACTCAATCAATACCTTGACATAATTAAGGGCTTCCAGAAGTTTCTTGGAATTTGAGCAACCATCCCTGAAGTACTCAGCAATTGCCATATTGTGAAGAATCTGCTTAATCAATCAAAAACAGTTCAAAAGGCAAGTTTTTTCAAGAGCAAAATCAACAAAACAATACTCTGCTGCATGATTGCAATGAAATAAACAATCAAACCTAAAGAAATGCAAATATCTCATTAGTTCTTAAACTTGTATACCAAAAATACCTAAGATTTATTCAAGATTCATGTAATTCAGTGAACAGTACAAAGCTATTGAAGCAAATCTCTACTTGGCAATTGAGTAAAGCACTAAAGGAGAAACAAAATCAATACTTTAGAATAAGGTCAGATCTAAAATTGAACTCTTTTTTTTTTTTTTTGTAAGTTTGGATCTGAAAAGAGAGTGACCTTGGGATCGTGAGGTTTCTTGTGATTGAGCTGATTGAGAATGTCGATGCATTCGGAGAACTTGGCAGATTGAAAGTAAGAGAGAGCGTCCTTAGCGAGAGCGGAGGTGACAGAGAGAACGACGGAGTCGTCGTCTCTAGAAGAGGCGTCGGATTGTAGAGAGTCTCGAGAATCCATTGAAGATTCAATCAAAATGAGTTTCTTTTGTGAAAAATTTTGGAAGAGAAATCGAAAACCCTAGCAAGGAATTGAGCAGAAGCCAAGGGGATATGCACTATACAGAGAAAATCCACGCGCTGGAGAGAGAGAGGGAGTAAAGAGAGACGAAAAGGTATTGGGCCGTGTTGGGCCTGCAAGACCTATTAATTTTGTGAATATCTATAGCTTTTTTTCTTTTTTCTTAGAGCATGGCTATTGGTACTTGTAATTTTTTTAAACTTCTGAATTATTATAGATATTACAATCATTATTAAATTAATTTGATCTATTTGACCTAGTACTATTATGATGATATTCATCTATCTCTCCAATGATGGACATGATCTCTTTGCACTCTAGAACCTCCGAAAAGCGTTTTCTCCATTAATCTGCAATAAACTATATTATGTAGGATTCGAACCCCATATCTGGTGTAGAAGCCTTTAAACCCTTGACCATTGGGCCAAGGGGTTTCCACGATTATTGATACTTGTTAAGTAATAAAAAAATTAAAAAATTAAAAAATTAAAAAAATGGAAGAGAGAGAATAGAATGGTTACTAATTATAGAGATTTGAGACCCCATTTTAGCAACTCTTTTACCACATGTAACTTTCTTATTTCTCAAGTTATATTATTTAATTATATAAATAAATTGTTTTAAATAAATTAAAATAATATTAATATTATATATGTTAGCAACTCATTTTATTAGCAACTACCAATAATCATGCCCTTATATATCTTAATTTGAAAAAATTCAAAGTAGAAAATTAATTGTAGGTTCATGAAAATTAGGGTTTCTGAAGGAGAGATTTATACATCTGGTCGATAATCGAGAGGGGTTTGGAAGAAATTGATTGGTTACAGGCTTGAGAAGTGGTGTTCGCGTAGAGCTGAGTTTCTGTAAAGGGTTTGGAAAGAGATTGGAAAAGTCTCAGATTCAATGTCGAGTGGTTTGGATAATCCTTCAAGAACCGGATAGTTTGATTGAAAGATTCTTGAAGAGTAGATATTTTGATCAGCTGAATTCCTTAATGCTGTCGAAGGAAAGAGACCTTCTTTTAGATGAAAAAGTTTGTTGTATGGAAGAAAGTTGCTGAGCATTGGGTTACGGAAGAAGATATGCAATAGAAAATCTGTCCACGTGTGGTCAGACTTATGGTTGGAAGGTGAGACAATGAGAGCCCCTCTTATTAAGAACCCAATAATTGACCTTAACATGATGGTCAAAGACTTGATTGATCCTGCTTCAAGAAGATGGAATTGGGTCAGGTTAGAGGAGCTTTTCTAGCAAGAGGACATTGATAGAATCATGAAGATGAAACCTGTGATGCATAGAGATGAATTTTGGGTATGGAAGTACAACAGATGTGGACTTTATTCGGTGAAATCAAGTTATTGGTTAGTGAATAGGGTGAATCAAGCTCAGTGCATTCAAGATGTAGAAATACAACCCTCTATTAACCCGTTAAAGGTAGGAATTGGTGAATGGAGAACAAGTCCTAAAATTAAAGCTTTTCTGTGGAAAGCATTGAGTGATGCTCTACCGGTGGTGGACCTGATTAATAAAAGGGGAATACTAGATGTCAAGTCTGTAGAGCAGATGGAGAATCAATTAATCATGTGCTTTTCTCTTGTCCATTCTCTAGACAGGTGTGGGTCTTATCTAGATTGTCGTATCTAGAGTTTGGGTTCCATGATCAGTCTATATACCAGAATTCTCCCTTTTGTTTGAAAACGTATAGGTTGGTGTCCATTCCTGACCAGATTAGAAAGCTTATACCAAGGATTATGTGGTATGTATGGAAGAACATAAATGGATTCCTCTTTGAAGGAAAAATGTTCTCGGTTCAAGAGGTGGTTAGCAAGGCCATAGTGGAAAGGGATCAGTGGCAAGATGCCCACAACATTGAAGTAAGCGAAGCACTGATAGATGTAAAGGAGGTAGAGGTTTCTTTGAAGAAGTGGGTAAAACCGCCTAAGACTTGGCTGAAATGTAATGTGGGAATCTCAATGTTAAAGAAAAAAGAGATGATAAGAGGGTCTTGGGTGCTAAGGGATGAGAAAAGGAAAAGTGTTGATGCATAGTAAGCGATGTTTCAAATCAGAGCCTAACAAGGAGGATGCAAGATTGATGGTTTTCCTTTGGGCAGTGGAGAGTATGAGCTTCCACAAGGTCAAAAACATTATCATGGCGTTTGAGTTTGAGGAACTAGTTGGAGCAGCTACTCGTCCCAAAGCTTGGCCTTCTTTTGGGTTCCAAGCAGGTAAATTAGCAACAACTTTGGAGGAATTCAGTAATTGGAAGGTGGTTTTAGAGTCTAGAGAAGCTAATAGAGGAGCATTTCTCATTGCTCAAAGTGTGACTATAGAGGAGAGGACTCATTCGTATGTGGCTAAGAGTTTTCCCTTGTGGTTACACATTTTCTTTGAGAACGAGAGTGATTTAATCCTCTATTTTGGGGGCTTCATTTTTATGTATATATATCTTGGTGGATTGGTCCGTAGGATCCTCAGGCCTGGAAATCACTTGTGTGTGATTTTCAATTTTTTGGAGTAGAAATAGTATTGTAAATATGTCGTGTTTTATTCCTTGAGGCTATATATAATGAAATATTCAGATGAAAAAAAAAATTAATTGTAGATTTTTTTTTTCACTGGGAATGGGATATATTAGATAGAATAAGAGTTTTGTGACCAAAAAAAGTTTGTTACATCATTTTAACATGACCAAAATATGAGAAACAAACACTGTCATAGAGCTAGAGTGCAAGTAATATTTACACATATCAATGCTACATTCGAAATTAAAAAGATCACCGAACTAAGAAGGAGGACCAATGATGATGTATATTTGTAATTGATTCCCTGAAAGAACACAATCCGCTTTCTTAAAAGCATTAAAGTTAGCTATCTTAGATTTTAACTACATACATCAAAAAGTGATACCATCTAAAAGAGATTGTAGACAATATTTGAAAGAGGGCCAATCGTGAAGTCTGGTGTTCACTCCTATCAAATCATTATCTTCTATTGCAAAGAACACATTAGTATATCCAAGGGATCTTAAACTATCCACTACCCATAACAAACTTTTAAAAGTCGTTTTTTGCTTCGAGTTTAGACTGATCACTAGTGAAATTTGAGGCAATGATAGATCTCTCAACAGACTAAGCCATGAATCATTTATTTAAGTCATCAATGATTTTTCTGATTGTATCCATGCCACAATAGCCCATGCCTTCAAAAATTAGCTTGTATCCGTTCTTCCACAACATCTAGTTGCATAGGTTCCAAGAGAAAGCCCTATCTATTTCACGTAAGAATACACATTTTTTTGCTTATGAGTATGAAAGAGTTGCTTATGGATAAGACATACTATAGGTTCTGATAGACAAAAGCTTTATCAAAGCTTAATGAAGGAGAGGGGAAATATGAGAATGCCCAAACCTGGCTTGCCACATACCAACTAAAAAGCACATATTAGAAGATTCACCTTCATTTTCACATCTTTGAAATCTAGAGTCCGCTCTCATTCCTCTTTCTACAATCTTATCAGCCATTGGAATCACTTCTTAAAGGATCTTCCACACTCGGTCTGATAGATTCCTCGTGAGGATCTATGCCCAAAGAACACACTTCGTAGGTTTTGGACTTGAAACTGAGCGGATTGATGATGAACAAATGATCGGATTCGAATGGTTGCAGCGGATGAGAAGATGAACGGACTAGAGGTGGATTGAATTGTACCTCTAAGAGAGATAAAAAATCTCTTAGACTACGAGCTCGAACTTAATCTCAGCATCTGTGAACTCCCTATCCAGGTTAAGTCTTTGAGTGTCACTGTACCTGAATGTGTGAACTGATTTGATAGCAGCAACTAGAGATGGCTTCCTTAGAGTAGGAGGGCCAAGGAGATCTGTATAAAACTCCACACACTCTGCCTTGATTCTTTCTAGGTCAGTAGTAGAAATTCCATTAGCCATCTTGATTTTAGACAACCTGTTTCTAGCTCTTCTTGCTGCTGCACATCTGTGAAAGTAGCCAGAGTTCATGTCTCCTAATTTGAGCCATATTATTCTTGATTTCTGTCTCAGAAACGTCTCTTCAGCTTTAGCCAACTCCTTCCATTTCTTGAGACTTGCCGTTTCTCTCTCTGCACAGTCCTGAGATGGGGAAGAGAGTATTTCTTTTTGCGAGTCCTTTAGAGCATTCAAAGCTTCCTCTGTTCTCTTTTGGATATTTGAAAAGGCCCCGTGATCCAATTCTTTAAGTATCCTCTTAAGAAGCTTTAATTTCTTACTTACCTGCTGCATAGGGGATCCCTCCACAGAAAAACCTCTCCAAGCTTCACCAACTATAGATAGGAAATCTGGATGTTGCAAGAGGTGAAGATTGAATTTGAATGGCTTCCTTGGCTTAGGAATAGCCTGAGGGATCCTAATACAGCATGAAGCATGGTCCGAGAATAAAGGTCTTCAAAACTCACACTAGCTTCAGGGAAATTTAGAAGCCAATGGTCATTACCAAGTATTCTGTCTAGCTTTTCTGCTATAGGGTTCTGAGGTCTGTGATTCCACCAGGTGAATTTAGATCCAGAGAAAGGCAAGTCAAAGAGACCTGTATTCGTGAGGCATTGTTGAAACTCTCTACTACCTGCAGAGATTGCATCATACTCTTCTCTCAAGGAGTGATCACACGGCCTTAGTGTTTGATTGAAATCGCCCACTACCAGCCATGGAGTCCCTATGAGAGCAGGTGTATTGGCAATGGCTTCCAACTCCAACCATAGACCTCTTCTTTCACTTTGCAGATTCGAGGCATAGACAAATCAAAGAGACTCCACAGGTAATATGCTGAAGGGATTTGCTATATACAACCAGAGTAACATCCGGATCCCATACTAACCAAAGCTTGCCAACAGGAGAAAACTCATAGTTCCCCTCCATCCTCCATCCCGGCAGGATTGAGGCCAAAACTCCTTTGGCATTTGATTCCCTTACATGGGTCTCCGCTATACAACCAAAAAGAGGCTTATTAGATAACCTCCAGCTCCTAAAATTCTGCTACTTACTTGGATCATTGATCCCTCTTACATTCCAGTAGAAACTCAGCATCAAAAGGTGAGATAAATATATAATTAGTGAAGGAGAAGGGAAGACCCTTCCGCTAGAGCTTGATTTCTCTTGCTTCTTTTCTTATTTTTCTTGGAAATTACTTCAGTAAATTCTGGTTCTTGTCCTACTTCCCGAACCATTTCTTTCTCTGTAACAGGAACCTTGTTTATTGCCTCGTCCTTCTCTTGGCAGATAGGAGTGGCTGAATGGTCTTCCTTGGTAGCCTTTGAATCAGTCTCTGAGCCTCGCAGGGGGGAGGCTACAGTTTTGATTCTTGCTGGTTCCTTTGCCTGGGGCTCTAACTGGACCACCTCCTTCAACTTATTTAAGAAAGGGCAGAGCTCTTCCTTATGGTTAGCTTTATTACATTTCTTACAGAACGGCGGCGCTTCCGGGCATCTCTTTGCTGTGTGTCCTGCTTCACTGCATAAAGAGCAGATTGGAGGGAGATGGGGGCAAGATATTTCAACCTTAACTGTCTCCCCTGATTCGTATCTAGCACACACCGCTTCTGGCAGAGGTTTGTGGAGATCAATCTCTGTGAAAACCTTCGCAACTTCAAAATTCGTCATGGCAATGGTTTGAGGGTGAAGATGGATGGGATGACCCACTAGACTAGCGATTCTACTCAGAGCCGGCGGGTTGTAGAACTCATATGGAACATTGCGCATCTCTAACCATACTGGAGCCGTTTTCAGCTCCGGTTTCTCTGGGGTGATTCCCGGGCTCCATGGAGCCACAAACATTATGCTGCCATCTATATTCCATATCCCTTCACCCAGCACTCTAGCTCGAGTCGTATTATTTGGAATTTTGAACAAGAAGGAGTTAGGAGATTCCAATCTTGTAACAGTTATGTCACAATTCCATTTGCTCCAGATGAGATTGACAACCGCCTGGATCTTCCCAAAGGAAGGAGCTTTCCGATAGAACTGGCCTATCACAAACTCTTTCCATAAGCTTTTGCTTTCTTCAATGACTTTATTTGGAATTGTGACACAGAGTTCCCCAGAATCGAGCTGATAAGGAGTACCACATTTAGAGAGAGCACCTGGTCCCGATTTGAACCTCTGGCACCATGTTAACTTCGGTGTAGGCGACTGCGAGGTTTCCTGAGAAGCCTCCATGGGAGTACCCTGCGAAGAAATTGCTTGTGTTACCGACGAATCAACAACCATTTGTTTCGGAGGAGAAATCTCCGAGGGTTTCTTAGATCCAGAGAGATCTGAATCCAAGTTAGGGTTTGAAGACGAAATTTGGGGGGTTTTGGAAACAACTTGTCGAATCTGATTAGGCATTAACAAGGGTCCCCGAGAACCCTTTTTCTGGCCATTTTGGCTGAGAACCGCCAGCGATGGCCGCCACCGACTGGGTTGTGAAGAAACGAGAAAGAGCTAATTGTGTCGCACTTTTTAGAGAGAAAAAAAGTTTTTTCGAATGCTTTCCTTGTGGGAAGTTGAAGCAATCATGTTTTTACTCGTAATATTTATTATTATTAATTTTGTGGAATGTAGGCTTAAGATCAAGTGACAAGAAGCTATGGTTATTAGCTAAGAGGAAGGAGAAGCTCAAGTTTATGCAAGCTTCAAGGAAGTTAATCACACAAGAATTGGCTAAGTGTGGGTGATACTCTTTCACATTGAGAGGGTTATCTATTTGGTTCACTAGAAGATGCAGATTTCGGTTTGGGCCTGTGGTTTAATGGGCCAAACTGTTTAGGCAAGATTAATAGCCTAAGTCTCTTTGTATTATCTCTGTAAGTTTTGCTCATCTCTTGTAACGATAAGAACAAGAAAAGAGTGAAGAGAGAGGAGAGGAGAGAGAGAGGAGAGAGTGGCTAGATCTGTATTGTTCTCCGGCGAGTTGCCGTAGTAGAAACTAGTGGATTTCGGTGACGTAGATCACCGGCGAGTTAGGGCCGGCACTAAGCCCGAAGCTCGAGTCTTGGTGTTCTTTACTTTATGCTCAATCGATCGATTAGGAACTCTCATAGGATTCGCGATTCCGAGTCATTCCGAGTAGGATTTGTTTCTATAAATCCTAACAAATTGGTATCAGAGCCAGGTTAAAGGCTTTACGGAAGAAGGGAGAATCGCGAATCGAAAGAATCGGAGGTTTTGAAGCTTCGTCAACATTGCGACTTCATGAGATTGGAATTAGAAGATGTTGTAAGTCGAGCGATGGCGAGAACGGAGAAAGAAGATGATCGAGGTTGTTCAGGGTATAAGACACCAAAATCGGAGGAAGGAAGATTCACGGAGATTCAAGTTTATGAACAAGGTTGAATCTGTAAGTTACTAGCTCTCTCTCTCTCTCTCGGAATTTTAAATCACAAGGAGAATAGGATCGTTGATATTTTGGGTCGAAGATAATCGGAACCGTTGGAAGAAAGTTTTTTGCGGTGATAAGTTTTATCGTTCGAAGATGACTTCAAGTTTCTGAAATTGTGAAGTCGTAAGTTAATTTCTCCATGGTTTTGTATCTGCGTGTTTGCGAGAAGACATGGAAATACTCGCAGGTTAAGTTTATTGCAAGGACCTAAAAGAATCGATCCATATTCAAGAAAGAAGCATCAGATCGAATAAGAATGGTACTACAAGCTAAGAATCGTTTTTGAGACAGAAGAAGACAGTTTAATGATGGGATAGGTGGAGGAGTTCTCACCAGCAAGGAGTATGATTTTTGGTTCAAGAAGTGTGTGAGTTCAAGTATTGAATCTCAAGACAAGTGATTAGAATTTCATCACCATCATGAAGGCTCAATTCTTGGTAAAATCAAGTCTGCATCCGCTGCAAGTCACAAGGTTAATTGTGAGGTTCTGAAATTGTAAGTTCTGCAAAGAAAGGAGTCAAAAGATTTGCTACTGCACAAGTTTGTATGTTCACTATCCAAGGTTTTAGCAAAGATTCACTACGTGGAGTTAGTTTGTTTCTGGTTAAGGCAGTGTGGAAGTTTTTTGGTGCAAACTTGTGTTGAAGATGAGTAAAGAACAGCTATTGGAAGCTCATAAAAGTCTAAAGACTAGGGGACGCCTTGGTTCTTTGATTGGTATATGGGTTAGTGGTTGTTTGGATATCATCGGTTAAGGCTCGGTGTTGAAAGAAAATAAGTGCAGGACAGTTCAAGGATAATCAAGAGGTCTACTTAATCTAAGTAGGTTAATGATACAGTGGATTTCAAGGTATTTACTAGAGTTTTGAGGAAGGGTCTGTCAACGGTTCGGTCTAAATGGTAGTTATCAAGTTCTTAAGGAATCTAAAGGATTCAAAGTTTGTGATGAAAGAAGTTTGAAGGCTGTTCATTAGTGGGTTAGTAGCAGCTAAGGAAATCCAAGGGAATGGATTAAAGCTGCATCATCTATCGTGTCGTTTGTTTGGTGGCAGAAGTGCTTTAAGTGAATGAAACGTATATGCAAGGTTTGTGTTCTGTTTAAACAGACAAGGATAAACAAGATGGACCCAAGATGGAATAAATGAAGGTACTGGTGGTATAAACCAGTAAGTATGAAACCAAGGAAACAAGAGTTGGTTTCTGGTTCTTTACGGCTCGGGTCAAAGAGTCAAAGAAGAAGAGGATTGGCTGGCTATAGAGTAAGATCAAGACATGAAGTTTCAAGTTTCAGAATCTGCTTGGTATGAGTGAAGACATGGATTAATGTGATGTTTCCAAAATAATATTCATATCGGCTTGTGAAACTGATAACAGAGAAAGGTGGAGCATTGTGGTAGATGCACATTGCATCATTTCTAATAGAGAAAAGTCAGAGAAACATGCAGAAGACATTTATTCTGGTGGAATAAATTCAGAATTGGAGTTTGAAGAATGTGTCTTTCTAAAGCTATGACGGGTTAACGGCTGATCATTTGGTCATACGACAAAGGTATTTAATCTGATACAAGAAATCAGATTGAGAGCTTCATGAGAAGCAAGTAGTTCTTGGGAATAAAATGATTGTTGGTGTAGCTACAAGGTGAAAGGAAATATGTCATAAGATCTGACATATGGATTTATCAAATGATAAGGAGGATACAGTCTAACATACATGAGTTTTGTGAGATTGAATCAAAGAGAAACAGTGAGTAAGAAAGTGTGATCTCAGAAAAATGGAACAGAACAACAAAAGATTGAGAGACAGTGACAGTTTTGAAGGATTAAAGGTTCTAGGTGGAGTTATTGGTGCACGTTTAAGATAAACGGTGGATTATGATTCCAGGTGGAGCTATACAGTTAAAGTGCGTCTCGGTTATCTCAAGTGTTGAGACATGGTCTGGGTGAACAAGTTTATCATCTCTTCGAGTGTGAGTTACGAGAAGAAATTGTCTACTGTTTGAGTATGATTCAAGTTCGTCATGGTGGAATGAAGACAGAGGTTCAAGAAGCAGTTAAGATGTCGGAAAGGTTCAGCAAAATCAGGTTGCAACAAGAGTGAAAAGGAAAGCTTTCAGGTTTGAAGATTGCTTGATAGTGTAAAAGACATCTGGATTTTTCAGTTGCAGGTTTTCTACGTTCAGTGAAACTGAAGTGTGAGCTCAAGATGAAGTTACATTGAAGGGATTTTCAGTGGATTCTCTTTGGAGAAGAGTGGTACAACGAGGTTCATCATAAGAGCTGGTATTAGCAACTGAGAAGCTATCAAAGAGAGGCTGATAATTGCAAAGGGTTTAAACTCCATTCTGAAAGAAGAACGAGTAAAGTTCTGGTTCACCTATTTTGCATCATAAGAAGATCAAGTTTATGAATCTTCTCAAGGTGTTCACTTACGGGAACAAGAACAAGAAGTCATTGGTAACAAGATGAAAATTCAAAAACATTAGACTACATGGAGAGTGAAGATCAAGTAAGGTATACTTGAATATTTGCAGCATCACAAGGAAGAGGATATGGAGATATCTTCTCGTGGAAAAGCCACTTACAAGAAACATTAAGTGAGGTATCATTAGTCTTCAAAGTATGCTAAAAGGAAGAGACTAATGAATGATGAGAAGATTGGTTTTAAGGTCTAAAAGGCTGGTGTGATGCGGGTACCAAGTTTTTTTTTTGGTAAAGGCTACAACTCTAAGTATTGCAGAGTGGTCTCTACAGCAAGGAAATGACTTCAGAGGTTCTAAAGTGAAGTGCTATGGGTTGTGAAGAAAAGTCTCAGACACGTCACGGGTTTGTGGGCGTGAGACAAGTTTAGAGATGCACGCAGTGATTAAAATCAATTAGTGAGATGGATACAGAAGAGTTTGAACAAGGTTGAGCAGAAATAATTGCTTCGAAAGTCTTCCTAACTCAGTGAAGCTAGGCGGCGTGTCCTGTTAGTAAAAACAGCGGTGCAAGGTGATGCTCATAGTTCAAATAAATCAGTGAAGAATCGAAGACTGTTTCAGTTTATAAAGCATAATGGAGTCAAAGATTTCTGCATATGATTCAAAGCTCAGTGCACATGAGATGGATCAAAAGGTTAACAAAGGATTTGATTTGCAGAGGTTAAGAGTATTCAGTTAGTGAAGAAAACAAGAGGATCAAGTGAGTTTCGTTTTAATACAAGTCGGTGTTGAAGCTGGTTATACAACTCAAGAAGTGATACTAGATGTTTGATGGTTCAAGAGTGACAGTGTGATTCATATCACATCACGAATTCATTGATATTGGGTTCATTGGTAGTTTGATCAAGTGGTAAAGATAGGAATTGTCAAGATTATAACCTGAGTTTATATGGTTATATGGACAGATTCAAGAAAGTCTTCATGCTGAATCAAGATATATATTTTGACGATGATGTTTTGTGGAAACAAGTCTGAAGAAAGGAGTGAAGACGTTTTTGAGTTTCGGAAATTGGAACGTTGAAGTTCAAGTTAAGCGGTGAAGCTTAAGAAAAGTTGAGCAGTGGAGCTCAGGCCCCGGAGGGGTTTCTAAGAAGTGAAACGAGCAAAGGTCCGGTAAAAGATGCAAGTATCCAGTATAGGATGCAAGGAGCCAACAAGGTAACAATGGTGTGATCTTAGCCTAAGGTGGAGATTTGTGGAATGTAGGCTTAAGATCAAGTGACAAGAAGCTATGGTTATTAGCTAAGAGGAAGGAGAAGCTCAAGTTTATGCAAGCTTCAAGGAAGGTAATCACACAAGAATTGGCTAAGTGTGGGTGATACTCTTTCACATTGAGAGGGTTATCTATTTGGTTCACTAGAAGATGCAGATTTCGGTTTGGGCCTGTGGTTTAATGGGCCAAATGGTTTAGGCAAGATTAATAGCCTAAGTCTCTTTGTATTATCTCTGTAAGTTTTGCTCATCTCTTGTAACGATAAGAACAAGAAAAGAGTGAAGAGAGAGGAGAGGAGAGAGAGGAGAGAGTGGCTAGATCTGTATTGTTCTCCGGCGAGTTGCCGTAGTAGAAACTAGTGGATTTCGGTGACGTAGATCACCGGCGAGTTAGGGCCGGCACTAAGCCCGAAGCTCGAGTCTTGGTGTTCTTTACTTTATGCTCAATCGATCGATTAGGAACTCTCATAGGATTCGCGATTCCGAGTCATTCCGAGTAGGATTTGTTTCTATAAATCCTAACAAATTTCTCATCTATTATTATAATTATGACATTATAAAATATGCCTAGTTTAATTTCACATTCTTACTCGGATGATTAATTATATTGGGGATATTTTTTTGACATTGACTATGATAAATTACGATAACTTTACGATGTATCATGCACTCGTGACCAGTTTAGTTTTTTTTTTTTTGTTAAAGAACCAGTTGAGTATAGTATATATATATCCTTGTCGAGTTTCCTTTTCATTCAAATGTTTTTTTGGTTTTATTGCCAGCTTAGTTCAATTATTTATACCAGGTACCTTATACGCACAATCTAGAACACAATATTACTGAGAGTGCGATGTTTACGAGACAACATATTAGTATATTTTTGGTGATGCCATGGGATATGTAGTCCAAGGCTGTACGATCAACCGACTGATGATATCTCGTACGGAGCAACTATACGGTAAAAAGTTAAAAACATATCAAGTTTCAAAAAAACAAAAGTTAAAAACATATCTAGGCCGACCATGGCAAAACTATTGAAGGACCTTTTTTTTTGTTTTCTTTTGTGCACATTGAAGGACCTTTATTGATGGTTTTCTTGAACGGGCTGGTTGGGATTAATTTTCTAGAGATTTCTCATTAGAACCATAAACCGTGTCACTTGGCCTGGTTACCATGTCATCATTCATCAGTTTCCAATATTTTACATTTGTTTTGCTCCGATTTCTCATTTGTTTTGCTTTTTATTATATTTTTCATTTAAAAAGTGAACTTATTTGCAATCTGCCTTCACATTGGGTAACCAATCGTGAGAGCTTTATATAATTTAATGTTTTGTTGACAAAAAAAAAAGAACTTATTTCGATGTATTGAGTTTTACATTTGATAAATTAATCTTAGATCAAATGGATCATGAGTTAACAAAAAATCAAAATATTTAATTTGTTGCCTAGGTAAACAAATTAACATGTATAGTTATATAATAAGATCCCAAAGTAATCTATTTTTTGATAAACACAAAATTTCACAATTTTTAATACTACTTTTGATAAACTTTGTTAGCGTTACCAAAACAAAGACTCTGCCTCCAAATTAACAAAGACGAGACACACAAAAAATTCCGAAACGAAGATTGTGAATTCTAAAGTATTATTTCACTAGAGTCTCTCATCTCCGTTCGTCTGACTCTTTTTTCCAACCGCAACATGGCTTCGAACAGTCTCGAGTTTATTCACGGCGATAATTGGATCCCACAAACCAACTTCCCTTATGTTAGTGATCTGATTCCAGGTTTAGATGAATATTTTTTATGTAATGTAAGATGAAAGTGGAAAAAGTACGGTGGTTACTTTGATTTAATATTACTATAAAACCCGCGCATTCGCGTGGGCAAATAAAGTATATGATGTGATTTACTTTGACATGTAAAATTGAATTGTGTTCTAGTGTTTTATATTTTTTTATTTTAAGATAAGAAAAATTACTGTGTTAATTTAAATTTGATGCAATGTTTCACATTTTCTATTTTTCTAAAAATTACGATCCTACATTGGAGAATAAGAGATGATGGCTTATAGTAGCTATATTATGTTACTTACGTTCTTTTGTTCACACTCCTGCTGTCTAGCTTCTCTTTCCACACGTCTGCTTCTTGTCCATCTCAATTTTAAAAGCCTACTTTTACTAACTATAGTAGCTATATTATATTAATTATAGTAGCTATATTATGTTAATTTTGATTATCCGGTTACATGCTAGTGTTTAGATTCTTCCTCCCGATATTGGTTTAGCAACTTATTATTCACTATCAGAATATTGTTTCCCAAAAGTAGGAGAGCAAAGAAATCGAGTAAGAGAGAGTTTTTATTGATCTGAAACTTGTTATTTACATCACTACCAAATTGATTTATACAAAAATAGAGACACTTCAACACAATGAGTTGTGTCTCTTACTACTTGTGACTCTTTAATGAAACAACACTCAAACTTTACAACCGAAACGTCACCACCATTAACATATATGAAACTCAATTAACGACTAACATTAGTACCTATCCTTCTAAAAATATGTAACCGTACATTCACCCGTGCCATGACTCAGTGACCCTTCGTTTCCTCTCATAACATATCTTCTAGATTTGTTTTTTGCTTGCTCTACCCTTTTTTTCCCTCACCAGATTCCCCACATCTCATCTCCTTAATTACTAAATAAATACGTCATTTTCAGATTTAGTCATCCGAAATATGCTATAAGAAAGACAAATAAAACAACCATGAAACTTGCTCCGTCAAAAAGAATGAGGACTCTAATGTCCAATTTCCACACACATCTATGAATATAACTATAAGTAGAACAACGAAACAATTATTGTTTTTACCTTACATATATTATATAATTATGATTTCAACTGGTCATGTACCTTATAATAATTTTTCACTATAATTAGAATTTACAAAAGAAAACTGTAGAACCTTGAAGAGATATGCAATGGTTGCTCTGACCAAAAGAGACAAAAGCGTTATTAAAAGAAATGTGCCAATCAACTTCAAATACAATTAGGATTTTCGTACGTGGATGTTTGTATCCTTTTATTAAACAAAACTGAGTTCACGCCGTTAAACAAACCTTTCCATATGAGAACATATGATGATATATGCATATGCGGTAACCACTGTGAAGATTGATTATGCATTACATGGTGTAATCTTACGTCTCCTCCATGGACAATACTCTAATCAGTCTTCAAAGTGGTTCCCTTATACATTTACTGTGTATTCTTTTAAGTGTCTTCTTATTGCTTTTTGTATTTAATGGAGCCAAACGTAGCCTTAAGAGGCTTTACTTTGCAAAAGAAAAAAAATGGAAGACTGTAAATTCATTAATCAAACATAGTTTTGCAAAGACACTTACCCGTGAAGCACAATCTTTGCCATTATCTTATTTGTATAGCCAATGTATCGCAGTTTAGATCCCCATACATATGTTATTGTTCCAGGAACTTCTGTAAAACAAATTTACATTGAAGCATGACATTTAAAACCTTTAACGTGTGAAAACTGTGAGTTATGTAATGTACATGGTAGAAATCGATTCTTATTTGACACCTAAGCAACTCCTCATAGTCATGAATTCGAAACTTTGTTTTTTCAATTGCTACATACACTACAAGAAAACAGCGAGAATCCTACGGAAATATCCGTCGGAAGTCTGTCGGAAAACGCATATTCCGACAGATTTCCGACGGATTTGTCTGTCGTTTCTATCTTGTCGGAATTGGTAATTCTGTCGGAAATCCGTCAAAAATTTCCGACAGATTTCCGACGGCTATATTTCCGACGGAATTCCGACAGCCTGCCGGAGTCTGGCGAAACGTCGGAATTCCGTCGGAAATACCACTGTCGGAAATCTGTCGGTTTTGTTTCCGACTGATTTCCGACGAGTTCCGATTACATGTAAACCGACGAATTTCCGACAGACTTCCGACGTATTTATTTCCGACAGAATTCCGACGGTTTTATTTCTGACAGCTTTCCGACGGATCAATTTCCGACAGATTTCCGACGTATACGTAGAAATTATTTAAAATTATAATAAATTAAATAATAATTAATTTAATATAAATTTAAAATTTAAAATTTGAATTATTTAAATTAAAATAAAATTAAAAGTAGAAATTAAAAAAAAAATTAAAAGTAGAAATAAAAAGTAATATTGTTTTACAAAAACGTTCAAAATAAAAATCTAAATGGTGGGCCCCCGCGGAAAATCCGGGTTGCGGCCCAAGTACTCCATCATCCGTTGCATCATCTCCCTCTCCTTGTCCCGCTCGGCTCTCTCCTTCTCCCGCTCGGATTCTAGGGCGGCTTGTGCATTTCGTATCTGTTGGACCGTCGTTTTCAAACCTTCAATTTCGACGTCCTTTTCCTTCATCTGGGCTCTCAGGTCGGATGTCTCGCTGTAGTAACAAGAAGACCCCGATGATCCCGCATCGTCGGGAAGACCATAAAGCCGCCCTTTGTTCTGCGGAGCAACCTGCGGAACAAATTAAATTGTAAATGAAAAAGACTTGAAACCTATTTTAAATTTTACATACCTTTAAGACGAATTGGTTGATGATGTCGTCCGGGGCTTGGGTGAGGGGAGGGGTTCCTTCGACGGATGGCTGAGACAGAATGTACTCCTCTTCCATTCTTTGGACGCTCTCCTGAATCTTCCAAAATTGTAAAATTTAAAATTCTGAGGTGGAATTTAAAATTTAAATTTCCAAAATTATAAAATTTAAAATTTAAAGTTTTATAAGGTTTTTAAATAGTGTTATAAGGTTTTTGTAAAGTTTTATAAGGTTTTTAAATAGTGTTATAAGGTTTTTAAATAGTGTTATAAGGTTTTTAAAATTAATCCTTAAAATTGTTTAAAAATTAGTATAAAATGCTAACATTTTTTTCCAAACTAACCAATTTTGTTTAAAAAATGCTAACAATGCTAAAATCCTAATTCACAAACATTTCTTAAATTTCCCTAAATTCACAAACTAATTCACAAACAAATTTCCCTAAATTCACAAACTAATTCAAAAATTCAACAAATTAATTCACAAACTAATTCACAAATATAATTTACCATTGTTTTTAAATTTCCCTAAATTCACAAACTAATTCACAAACTAATTTACCATTGTTTTTAAAAACATTTCATAAATTTCCAAATTCCTAATTCACAAATTCCAAATTCCTAATTCACAAATTCTACATTCCTAATTCACAAATTCACAAATTCACAAATTCCTAATTCACAAATTCACAAACTAATTAACTTACAAATGAGAAGGAAGATCCGCCATTTGTATTCCGGCGAAGAGGAGGACACGGCGGCGGAGGTGGTGAAATCCGGCGGTGGAGGTGGTGAAATCCGGTCGGTCGGAGATGGTGAAATCCGGTCGGCGGAGGTGGTGAAATCCGGTCAGTCGGAGGCGGAGAGGATTCGGTGGTGGATTGTGTCGGTGGAGGAATAATCCGGCGACGGCAGATTTCCGGGGAGAAGAAGAAGAGACGAAATCCGGTGGATTTCCGGTGAAGAAGAGAAGAAGAAACGGCGAAATCGGCAAAAACGGCGAGGGCGGCGGATTTTCCAGAGAAGAAGAAGAGAAGAAGAAACGGCGAAGAGAAGAAGAAGAAGAGAAGAAGGTCGGGTCTTAACCCAGATTTTCCGACGGATTTAAAGCTGTAGGAAATCCGTCGGAAATCGAAATAAAGTAAATGGGCCGCGTGTTTAGGACCGACTGATTTCGCGGGTAAAAATTGGCAAATCCGTCGGAAATCTGTCGGAAATATAAAAAAATAGAAAAATTGGCAAATCCGACAGATATGTGGTTACGGACAGAGACACACGACCTCCTTTCTACATTAAAAGTAAAATAAAAAATAATCTAAAGATGATATATATATTCTGATTAGCAATATATATTATTATAAAATATGTTAATATCTATTTTGATAATCCAAAAGTTTTGGACCAATCTTTTACATCCGTTCGGTCGAAGATAAGAGGTGGTTTTAATCCCCTCCAAAACAAATTGAATATGGTTTAGTATTTTCTTTATATGACATTAACCCAACCTTGTCCTGGAATAAAACAATTGATAATGCTTTAAATTGTATAATTAGGGGGAGCTTACTACAGCTTTAAGAGACTACGTTGGAAGAGAAACGCCTCTCTACTTCGCCGGACGATTAACCGAACACTACAAGAACCAACAACGCGGTGGGCCCGAGATTTACCTGAAACCACATATCTGTCGGAAATCTGTCGGATTTGCCAATTTTTCTATTTTTGTTTTTAAAAATGATTTTCCATAGGAAATCTGTCGGAAATATATATTTCCGACAGATTTCCTACGGAAAATCATTTTAAAAAAAATAAATAGAAAAATTGGCAAATCCGACAGATTTCCGACAGATATGTGGTTTTAGGGTATGAGAAATTTAAAAAATGTTTTTTTGTTTTTTTAGGGTTAAGGAATTAAGAAATTTAAGAAATGTTTATTAAATTTAAGAAATGTTTTTTTTGGAAATTAATGAATTAGCATTTTGGAAAAAATGGAAATTTTTAAACAATATTTAGCATTGTTAACATTTTTAAACAAAATGCTTATTTTGGAAAAATTGTTAGCATTTTGTACAGATTTTTACCTGAAATCTCCAATTCCGTCGGAAATCTGTCGGAAAAATGAATATTTTTCCGACAGATTTCCGACAGATTTGGGGTTTTAAGCTTCTTTATGATTCGTTTTCGATAATAGCATGGTTGGAGCAATATTTGGAAGATTAAATACTTGATAATGGTCATTGTTACTTTCAAATTCTAAACATTTAGTATTTTCCGTAAACATCTATTGTTTTGTATATGTAACTGTATGAAACGCTTTTGTTTGAAACATGACAAAATCGCAAAACATGTTCTGTATAACATCGAGAAGGTTATTTACTCACTTATCTTTCACTTTAGTTGTCAGAATTGTATGCCGAGACTTTGTCTTCTCGAAATTTAGGAATTTGACCTCAAAACCCTAAATCTGTCGGAATTCTATCGGAAAAATAGATATATTTCCGACAGATTTCCGACAGATATAAGGGTAACACGTGTCATCTTTTAAGGTTAGCATGATATGAATATTGTCGGAAATCTGTCGGATTTGCCAATACCCTAAAACCACATATCTGTCGGAAATCTGTCGGATTTACCCATTTTCCATTTTTTTTAAAAAATAATTTTCCGTCGGAAATCTGTCGGAAATATATATATATTTCCGACAGATTTATGACGGAAAATCATTTTTTTTTTTAAAAAAAAGAAAAATATAAGAATTATATTTTTTCTGACGGATTTCCGACCGCTAACCGGAATCACCGCCGGTGTCGGCACCGGCTAGTTACACGGTCCAATAATCCGACCGATTTCCGACAGTTTTCTTGTCTGTCGGAAATAATTCTGACAGATTTCCGACGGAATTAAAAAATTTTAGTTCCGTCGAAAATCGGTCGGATTACCGTCGAAAAATTTCCGACGGAATTCTTTCCGTCGGATTTGCGGCTGTTTTCTTGTAGTGATACTATAAGATACGTGAAGTCAATTTGTACTTGCCGTTCGTTGTTCTTAACAACATTGAAATTGCTGATATCACTACAAGAAAACAGCGAGAAACTGATGGCAAAATCCGTCGGAACTCTGTCGGAAAAGGCATATTCCGACATATATTTCCATCAGTTCTATCTTGTCGGAAATGATAAGTCTGTCGGAACTCCGTCACAAATGCCGACGGATTTCCGACAGACTTATTTCCGATGGAATTTCGACAGCCTGCCGGAGTCCGACAACCCGTCGGAAGAATAGCCGTCGGTTAACTGTCAGTTTTGTTTCCGACAAAATGCCGACGGGTTTCCGACAGACTTATTTCCGACAGCGTTCCGACAGATCAATTTCCGACGGATTCGTAGAAATTATTAAAAATGATAATAATTTAAATAATAATTAATTTAAAATTTGAATTATTTAAATTAAAATAAAATTATTTAAATTAAAATAAAAAGTAAGATTGTTTTACAAAAACGTTGAAAATAAAAATCTAATCGGTGGGCGGCGGAGGAAAATCCGGGTTGCGCCCCAAGTACGCCATCATCCGTCGCATCATCTCCCTGTCCTTCTCCCGGTCGGTTTCTAGGGCGGCTTGTGCATCTTGTATCTTCTGGACCGTCGTCTTCAATTCTGAAATTTCGGCGTCCTTTTCCTGCATCTAGGCTCTCAGCTCGGATGACTCGCTGTAGTAACGAGAAGACCCCGATGATCCTGCATCGTCGGGAAGACCATAAATCCGCCATTTGCTTTGCGGAGTAACCTGCGGAACAAATTAAATTGTAAATGAAAAAGACTGGAAAACTATTTTAAATTTTACATACCTTTAAGACGAATTGGTTGATGATGTCGTCCGGGGCTTGGGTGAGGGGAGGGCTTCCGTGGATGGCTGAGACAGAATGTACTCGTCTTCCATTCTTCGGACGCTCTCCTGAATCTCCCGAGCTAGCTGATCCTGGACGACACCATCCTTGTCGGTGTGTGTTGGTAGCAGAAGTTCCAAGTTGTTGGGTTCCCGACCCAACTCCTTAGCCTGCAGTTGTTAGATATTTATTTGATAATATAAATGTATAAAACTAAAATTTTTTTTAATAAAAATCAAGACGTACATAAAAAACTTACCATATCCCTAGCCTTTGTCTTCTTGCTGGTAGCTCCAAGGTTGTGGGTGGCTAAACCCTTACCGTTGCGCGTGCTGTTCCGGTTTGTAGAGTGATATGTAGAGCTCGCCTTGGTACTCGAAGGAGGTCTACTCGTACGACGACGACGTTGGCCGCTGGCAGATGCAGCGAAACCACTATAATCCCTACATTTATATTAATATATTATAAAGTTATGAAAAAATCATAAATATTTCATATAATTTTAAAATTATTAAGAAATTGTAAAATTCTTAAGTAATTGTTACATAATTTAAAATTTGAAAATATTAAAATTCTAAAATTCTAAATTAATCCTTAAAATTGTTTAAAAATTAGTAGAAAATGCTAACAATTTTTTCCAAAATATATAAAATACAATTTTCCTAAATTTAATTATTTAAAATTTTTAAAAATATAGATATAAATTCAAAAATTAAGTCATTATCTTCAAATTTCGAAATAATTGTAAAATTATTAAGAAATTGTAAAATTCTTAAGTAATTGTTACATAATTTAAAATTCTAAAATATTAAAATTCTAAATTAATCCTTAAAATTGTTTAAAAATTAGTAGAAAATGATAACAATTTTTTCCAAAATATATAAAATATAATTTTCCTAAATCTAATTATTTAATTTTTTTAAAATATATATAAATTCAAAAATTAATTCATTATCTTAAAATTTCGAAATTGGTTAAATATATAATTATAAAAATACAATTTAAAAAAAAAACATTTCTTAAATTTCCAAAAAAACCAATTTGATTAATTTAACTTTCCTAATCATAAATCTAACTGTAATCCTAAATTTAACTTTCATAACAAAAAAACATTTCTTAAATTTCCCTAAACCTAAAATCTAATTTCCCTAATCCTAAATCTAACATCTCAATTCCTAATTGACAAACTCAATTCTTAAATCTAACCAAAATCAATATATAATTTGAGGAAACTTACAAATGGGGAGGAATTTTCGCCATGAAATTGATGAGTGAAGAGTAGATGCAGAGGAGGCGATTTCCGGTGGCGAAATCCGGCGATTAAGAGAAGATGAAGAGGCGGAGGCGGCGGCGGCGCAATCCGGCGAAGAAGACAGGCGAAGAAGAGAAGATGAAGACCGGTGGCAAAATCTGGTGAAGAAGACCGGCGAAATCGTCAAATCAGAGGCGGAGAGGTTTTTCGATTCTAACCCGTCGTTTGTGTTCTTCGGGGAGAAGAAGATCTGTTAATAAATTAGAATTTCCGACGGATTTACATGTCGGAAATCCGTCGGAAAGTGAAAAAATCAAATGAACGCATGTGTTGGACCGACTGATTTCGCGGTATTTATTTTTCATTTCGCGGGT
Organism: Draba incana; assembly: GCA_963576765.1. Classification (NCBI taxonomy): domain Eukaryota; kingdom Viridiplantae; phylum Streptophyta; class Magnoliopsida; order Brassicales; family Brassicaceae; genus Draba; species Draba incana. The sequence goes on along the minus strand of OY755202.1, from coordinate 49,143,193 downwards.
AAAATTTGGCACATCCGTCGGAAATCTGTCGGAAAAATATACAATTTTCCGACAGATTTCCGACAGTTATGTGGTTTTAAGCTTGTTAACGATCCATTTTCGTAGTTACAAGTTAATAGCATGGTTGGATCATGATTTTGAAGATAAAATACTTGATAATGATCATTGCAACATTCAAATTCTAAACAGTTAGTATTTTTAGTATTTTCAGTAAACATCTATTGTTTTGTATATGTAACTGTATGAAACGCTTTTGGTTGAAACATGACAAAATCGCAAATCATGTTCTGTGTAACATCGATAAGGTTATTTACTCTCTTATCTTTTACTTTTGTTGTTAGAATTGTATGCCGAGACGTTGTCTTCTCGAAATTCTGGAATTTGACCTCAAATCCCTAAACCCGTCGGAAATCTGTCGGAAAAATAGATACGTTTCCGACAGATTTCCGACAGATTTAAGGGTAACACGTGTCGTCCATTAAGGTTAGCCTGATATGAAGCATCCGTCGGAAATCCGTCAGAAATATATATATTTCCGACAGATTTCCGACGCAAAATCAAGTTATTCAAAAAAAAATACAAAAATATAAATAATCTGAAATTCTTGTTTATGTTTACAGATACAAACATATAATGTAACTAATCTGAGTCTGATTCTGATCCTTCCGAAGGAATTGTGTCTTCGTCTTCATCAAATTCTCCAATTTCTTCTTCTGATTCTGAATGTACTATATTATCACCAAATTCTGTGAAATCAACAAAAAGGTCCACCGTAGAAGAATGATCAACTGGATCCATCGGAGTAATTCTAGTTGGTTGCATAGCATCTTGCTCAACAATTCCATATAGTCTCCCTCTTGGATTAATTGGAGTCACTGTAATCCAAGGATCTCCTCGATGTATTACCCTAGGGTAAGAAATGTAGCATACCTGAAACAAACATATTTAATTTAGGCAATTACAATATTATTATTTATCAATAACGCACGTATTATAAAATTTTAAAATCAAACCTGGTCTGCCTGTGATGGTAGGATGAATGGGTCATACTTTTGCAGTTTCTTAGAAGAATTTAATGAAGTGACGCCAAATTGGCTCACCTGAACACCTTCTGGATATGATGGATCATACCACTCATACAAGAAAACAATGCACCTCATGCCCAACATTCCTGGATAGCGCACTTGCAATATTTCTTTGAGAATCCCGTAGTAGACTACATCACCACTTGTAGCTGAAATACCGTAATCTGCAGTTGGCCTCGGCCTTTCTTCATGAATCCTAAATGCAAATCCCCTAGTGCAATACCAAACGTATGAAGTTGCTTCGAAGCTTGGGCCAGAAACTATCTCTTGTAACCATGTCGGAAACCTTTCTCCATTCTTCATTCCTTCAGAAACCTGAGATAATAATTTAGACAAATTAATAAACAAACATTTAATTAAGTATTAATTAATTCACTAATTTTAAGATATACAAGCGTTTTTGAAAAACTTACGTAATATTGCAGCCAATTTACAAACTCGGTTTCCTTAGATTCTCCAAGTTCGTCTTCTGTCATTTCCGGATAATAGCGACGTATTGATACAATGTAAATCCTGAAAGCAAAAAACAATATATAACATATGAAACCTATATATTACTTAGGTATTAAAAAAAAGAAGTATTTAAATAAGTTCTGTTTTTACCTTTCGTACTCCGCCATCTCCTCACAATTCGTTAGGATATACATATGTAAGTGACTCCACTCATCTTGTGATAGGAAGCGTTTCTTCCCTCTCCCAATCACTCGGCCAACTTGCGAAAACAACTCAGGGACCAGCGCGGGATACATGACTCTATCACCTCTATCATCATGACGAGCAGGACGTCTACTCTTCGTACGAACTTCCCGTGGAAAGTAATATTCTACAAACTGTGATGATTCTTCATTGATACTCTGTGCGACAATAGAACCTTCAACTCGAGCCAAATTTTTAACCTTCTTCTTTAGATGGAACATGTACCGCTCAAAAGGATACATCAAACGAAATTGAACGGGACCACCTAGTTCGGCTTCGCGGGGGAGGTGTAGGGGAAGATGTTCCATAATATAAAAAAAAGACGGCGGAAAGATCTTCTCAAGATTGCAAAGGATCACTGGTATATTGGCATCTAAATTGCGGATCCCCTCAACTGTAAGTGTCCTCGTGCATAAATCCGTAAAGAAAGCACCAACTGCTGCAATAGCTTTGTGGACAGTTTGAGGAAGAAGATGGGTAAAAGGAAATAGAAGAAGCCTCTGCATGACTACATGACAATCATGACTCTTCAGTCCCATAAACTTTAGGTATCGCGAGTCTACGCAGTTACCCAGATTAGCTGCATATCCATCAGAGAATTTAACTTCATCTTTAATCTACCGGAAAAATTCTCTTATCTTTTCTATTTGCAATCGGTACGGAGGAAAAGGATATGTACCATCGGGAAGACGTTCAAGATAATCACGGTTGCAAATCTTTGAAACATCGATCCTAGACTTCACATTGTCTTTTGTCTTTCCCGGGACGTTTAACACCGTATTCATGATGTTGTCAAAGAAGTTCTTTTCAACATGCATCAGATCGAGGTTGTGCCTTAATAAATGATCCTTCTAATACGGAAAATCCCAAAATATACTCTTCTTGTGCCAGTTATGAGCTTCCCCTACACCACAAACCGGTTCATGCCCATTACCCCCACAATTAGGAGTCTTCTCAGCACCAAAATCTCTCAACTGCTCCAATATAGTACGACCGTCTATCTCATCAATTGGAGCATCAAACACTTGTTTATTTTTCTTAAATAGTCTTTTAGACCGACGATAGGGATGGCCGTCCGGTAGAAACCTTCTATGGCAATCAAACCAACATGACTTTCTTCCATTCCTCAATTGGAAAGCGTCAGTGTTGTCTTGGCAAAATGGACATGATAATCTTCCATGAGTAGTCCATCCAGATAGCATACCGTATGCTGGCAAATCGCTAATAGTCCACATAAGGACCGCACGCATATGGAAATTCTGCTGTCATGAAACATCAAACGCTTCGACACCGTGACTCCATAGCATTTGTAACTCATAAATCAATGGCTGGAGGAATACATCAAGTGATCTCTTCGGATGCTCAGGGCCGGGAATAAGAACGTAGAGGAATAAAAACTCTCGACGCATGCACATACCAGAGGGCAAATTGTAGGGTGTTACGATTACGGGGCACAAAGAATACTGCTTTCCATGCTTCCCAAATGGGTTGAAACCATCTGTACTTAACCCGAGGTACACATTTCTTGACTCGTATGCAAAATCCGGATACAACATTTGAAAATGTTTCCACACTTTTGCATCTGAAGGATGTGTAATCTCTCCATCTTGACGATGCTCTGCATGCCATCTCATTTCTTCTGCCGTTCGCGCAGATTGATATAACCTCTTTAACCTCGCTGCCAATGGTAAGTACCACATACGTTTATATGGAATTGGAACTCTGCCACCAGTATCCTGATACTGTGGTTTACGACAAAATTTACATCTTCTCCGGTCTTCGTCTTCTCTCCAATATAGCATACAGTTGTCGATGCATACATCTATCACCTGATACGATATACCAAGACCAGCTACAAGTTTCTGTATCTCGTAGTATGATGCAGGTGCCTGATTATCTTCAGGCAAAATATCTTTCACAAAATCTGCTATCACATCAACAAACTCTTCCGCCAAATTGAAGTCCGTTTTAAGGGTCACCAGTCTACTAGCAGTTGATAAAGGGGAATGTCCGTCTCTACACCCATGATATAATGGCTGCTTCCCTGCGTCTAACATATCAAAAAATCTTCTAGCTTCTTCATTTGGTTCTTCTACTCTATCCTCCCCTATTACGATCGATGGCAAATTTTCTCTAAACGCATCATGAACCATCTCAACGGTACCTACACCAAAACTACTTCCGTTCTATGTTCGCCTAAGCTATCCGTTCTATGTTCACCTAAGCTATCCGTTCTATGTTCGCCTAAGCTATCCGCAACATATGGTGCACTGCTACTACTACCACCATCATAATTAGTTTCTCCATGAAAAAACCAAATTTTGTATCCCGACATAATACCATGGGTATACAAGTGATGCCAAACTTGTTCTACCTTAACATTACGCGAATTGCAACAATTTAAACATGGACATTTTATCTCCTGTCGATTCCCGACAACCTCCATGAACTCGCATATACCTCGTGCATAACTTTCATTTAATGCCTTCGACTCCGGATCATACATCTCTTCATCCATCCACGATCTATAATATCTAGAAGATGACATCTCCCTCTCTTAACGATTTTTTTCTAACAAATGTTTGGTTGGAAGTTGTTGTTGTTGTGAGTGAATGAAGATGTGTGGAATCATATATATAAATACGCTGACCGTCGGAAATCTGTCGGAAAGGCGTCGGAAAGCCAACGGATATAATAACGGCTATATAACGGCTATTTTTTCGGACAGATTTCCGACAGCTAGTTGGGTGTCTGTCGGAAAATATTAACGGTAATATCGACGTTCGTTGTTTCCGACGGATTTCCGACAAACAGCCAGAATCTCCTCCGGCGTCGGCACCGGCTAGTTACACGGTCCAATAATCCGACCGATTTCCGACGGTCTTCTTATTAGTCGGAAATAATTCTGACAGATTGCCGACGGAATTAAAAAATTTCAGTTCCGTCGGAAATCGGTCGGTTTACCGTCGGAAACTTTCCGACGGAATCACTTCCGTCGGTTTTGCGGCTGTTTTCTTGTAGTGTATGGTAGATAACGCCTTCTTTTAAGATAACTTTATTTGAAGTAGCGAATGAGTCATGACTTATGAAACCCTTTTATGAGAGATCCCTATAAAACAAATGAAAAAGAATGGTGTTGAGATGTTGAGCTATTTAAGGTTGCTCCGCATGTGTCGATCACGATCTCCCCCATTGTCGAGTCACACTAACAAAGATTTTAGGATCTGTCAGATCTTTTTCAAGATGTCAGAGCATTGAGTAGGACCGTTTGATTTCTTCCATAGACGACCTGTAGATTTGGAAACCGTAAGCGTAAGAGTTTGATTTACGTTTAACCGAAAAATATAATGCACAAATATAATGCATTGAGTAACAAAATGGTTAGTTTTTCTATTATGTTTTATTTTTTATTATTGACGAAATTGACCGTAGTATTTTTCTGTAAATAAAAGGTGCTTAACATTTAATATTACAACGATATATTGTATACATCTGAAAAAGGACATGAAAATTTTATATCTTCTCAAAATCGCTATAGTCGGTCGCATTCTTTGTAGAAGATTCTTTACATATAAATATAAGTTGGGAAGTACCATAATATATGCATATTTTGTCCTTTTTTTGGTAACCAATAAGATATGCATACAATTGACTATAATAAATTGGTTTTTTAAGTTATTGACTGTTTACTATATTTGCAAATCTTCTAAAATTGGTAAAACTTGATTCAACGATCATATCAACTTTACTGTTCTCGATTATCTTTTGACTAATGCGTTGTACGGTAATCACTCTATATATAAATACTCATTACCCCTAATCTAATTTTCTAAACTTAAAAAGAACCAAAACAAAAAAAAAAAACAGAGAAAACAAGAATGGCTGCGAATCTAAGAAACAATGCATTCTTGTCTTCTCTAATGTTTCTCCTCTTAATCGGTTCCTCGTACGCAATCAAAAGTTCAGAGATTAGCGCAATTTGTGACAAAACCTTAGACCCATCATTCTGTCTTAACTTCCTTAACTCGAAATATTGATCTCCTAATCTTCAAGCTTTGGCAAAAACCACACTTGATGCAACACAATCAAGAGCAAAACAAACATTTAAAAGACTACAAGCTATTATCGATGGAGGAGTCGATCCTCGATCCAAATTAGCTTACCGATCTTGCTTAGATGAGTACGAAAGCGCGATTGGAAACATCGAGGAAGCTTTCGGGCATTTAGCTTCGGGAGATGGTATGGGAATGAACATGAAAGTCTCTGCTGCATTGGATGGAGCTGATACATATATGTTTAGATGATGTGAAGAGATTGAGATCAGTAGATGCTTCGGTTGTTAATAACAGTAAAGGAATTAAGAATCTTTGTGGTATTGCTCTTGTTATTTCTAACATGTTACCACGTAGAGCTTAATTTTTTGAATTCATCAAATATACTTTATAAGTAAGATGACATGCGATAACCAAAACACGATTTACATGCTATTCCCCACCCCCCCATTCACATGCTATTTGATTTTTTTTTTTTTTTTAATTCCATAGTTCCACAAATTAATGTTGGTGGATTAATTCTATACTTCATATTTATATATTAGGTTACTTGATGAGTTCTAGACCGAAAATCCATATATCCCAAACAAAATCCGAACCCTATTTTTGGAGTTTTTTCTTTCTTTTGGCGTGCAGTCAACATACTTTATTCGGTAAATTAATTAATTTAATATGATTATGTAATTATTACATCATTCAAAAAGAAATTTGAATTTTAAGGTTGTCATTGAATGTATTACTAGATCATTTATGTACACCATTCATGTTTTGTTTTTGATCTTTTTTCCGATGGTTAAATATTTTTTTTGAAATAAATCTAACATTCAATGATTTCAAAAACTATACATTGTATATGATTCATTTAAAAAAAAACTACTATAATATTAAAATTGGCTAAGAAAGGAGGCAGTTTTCGTTATAAATAATATGTTAATAACTTAAAATAATATTGCATTAAATTATCATGAATTATACATGTGTTAATTTTGTAACAGTTTGGCATTATTTGGTTGGGCCATATAAGAAACATGATATTATAAAGACACTCTAAAAAACTGTGAATAACAAACAAAAACGTTCAAGTTCTTTGCCTCTATCTATCAGTGGACACTTGTTAAGTTTGTTTTTCTTTGTTTTTAACATAAATTTTTGTTTATTTTTATGGTTATGCATGCGTGCATGCATGCACTTAACAAGTGCATGCATCGTCTCGTGATATATATGCAGACCTAATGATACATTGTATTTACTTGGTGTCCTGGTCTATTAATGTATGGTAAACTTTTTCATTTTTTCATACTAGAATATAACTCGCGTTATGCGCGATTTTTTGTCTTACATTTCTATTATATTTAACGATAATTTTAGATTTAATTATTAATTTTGTTTAACTATTATATATATATATATATATATATATATATAATCAAAATCCTTTTACTTTTTAAATACATGCAAATAATATTATTCTTTTAGATTATTATTGGTTTTAAAGTATTTGATTCAAATATAGATTTATCACATATCATGGTGTAAAACTCCATTTTTACATGTGATATGTTAAATAGATTATATATGTTATTTTTTTTGTTGTACAATTCATAAATAATGTGACATTAACTTCTTCTCTTTTATATATAAGAGTAACGGTATTATAACACTTTCAAATTTTTCTTTCATACTTCTACAAACTTCAAATATCTTCTCTTTAGTGAAATGGTTCATTTTTGTACTGAAAAATTCTTTCTCTTTAGATCACCAAACTCTTTAGTGAAATGTTATATATAGTTATATTTAATACTCCCTCCGTTTCACGAAGATAGATTTTTTGAGTTTTTTAGTTTGTTTCATGAAGATAGATTTCCATAAAATATTGTAGTTTTAAAGAAAAAGTATCAAATACTATTGGTTGAGATGTCTTGAAAACTGTTTATTGTAGAAATTAATGCACTTTTAAAGATAATAATTGTTTTTCTTAATATGTGTGAAAAACTCAAAAAATCTATCTTCGTGAAACGGAGGGAGTATTGTTTTTCTTTGATTCTTTGATGTCGTTTATTTATATTTTATATATATTCATTTTACATATATCCAATTTTTGAAATATAATATGTAAAATTTTATCGTTATCACTTATAACAAAATATATTTATTGTTATAATTTTGTATCGACAATAATTAGATACTCAAATAATTTTAAATGTAATATTTTTAGTCATTTATTGACTTTTTTCCTTTTTTTATTTAATTAAAAATTTTAGTATTTATAAGTAGCAATAAATATACACAAACATGAATTAAATGAAATTAAAAATTAAAAATAATTGTAAAAAAACAAATTTTAATAAAGAAACACCATTATATCAAAATCCTTGATTATCTCCATCCAATTCCTATAATTTCTCACTTAGTGATCCCTGTAATTACGATCATGATTGTCCTCTACTTACTCTGATTGATTCTCTCCTTGTATAAAAATGTACTCTGCACCATGAAGTGAAATAACAAATCATTCATACAATCTTATATGGTATCAAGAGCCATAGATCCAAATACCTAATTTTTTTTTCTCTCAAGTTTTAGCTACCGCCAACGACAATGTCGACCGCCTCTGACAACACCACCACATCTACCATTGACACCACCACACCGACAACCACTCTTCTCAACGTCAATATGGTAAACGTCTCAAAACTCACATCTACGAATTACCTCATGTGGAGTAAACAAGTTCATGCCTTGCTCGACGGTCACGATCTTGCCAGTTATCTAGATGGCTCCACTGAGACTCCCTCTCCGTCAATCACCACCGCTGATACGGTCGCTCCCAATCCAGCATTCACACTTTGGAAGCGGCAAGACAAACTTCTTTACAGTGGACTTCTCGGCGCCATTACCACATCGCTTCAACCTCTTGTGTCTCGTGCTACCACTGCGGCTCAGATTTGGGAGATTCTCGCCTCTACATATGCAAAACCGAGTCGCGGCCACATTCGACAACTCAAAGTATGGACCAAAGGCAACAAGACAATTGATGAGTATCTTCAAGGTCTTACGATGCGTCTTGATAGACTTGCACTCTTGGGAAATCCCATAGCTCACGAAGAACAAATTGACTTCATTCTTGGCGATCTACCGGATGAATACAAGCCAGACGTTAACCAGATCGAAGGCAAAGACGTTCCTCCTCCAATCACAGAGATTCACGAACGCCTTCTCATGCAAGAGGCAAAGCTTCTGGCTGTTGTTCCTCCTGTCACTAACGCATTTCCAATCTCTGCCAATGCCGTTCAACATCGTCCTCCGTCTAACCACAACAACAACAATACGAATTGGCAGCCACAACACTCCAACAACCGGAATGATTCCCGTATGTTGCGACCATATCTTGGTAAATGTCAGCTATGCAATGTTCAAGGACACATCGTCAAACGGTGTCCTCAATTTTAGGCTATGCAACGATCCACAACTCCAACTCCCACCAATCCGTTTACGCCTTGGCAGCCTTCCGCCAATATGTTAATTGTTCATCGTATTCACCAGAAAATTGGATTCTCGATAGCGGTGCTACGCACCATATCACCTCGGACCTCAACAATCTTTCTCTCCATCAACCTTACAATGGCGGCGAAGACGTTCTCATTGCTGATGGTTCCACCGTACCGGTTACACATACGGGTTCTATTACTTTACCTTCAAAAACCCGTTCATTATCATTAGACAGAGTCTTATGTGTTCCAAATATACATAAAAATCTTTGTCTCCGTATATCGATTATGCAATGCTAATCGTGTCTCCGTTCTTTCCAACATGTTTTCAGGTGAAGGATCTCAATACGGGGGACCCATTACTCCACGGCAACAGTAGAGAGGGACTTTATCAGTGGCCAACCTTGAAACCTACAGCTCTATATGCTTCACCTACATCAAAAACTTCCCTCATCTCTTGGCATTCTCGCTTAGGCCACCCATCACCTGCCATTTTAAACAATGTTGTTTCAAAATTCTCCCTTCCTGTTTCTATTTCCTCTTCAAAACATTTGTCTTGCACCAAATGTTTTCTTAATAAAACACATAAACTCCCTTTCTCTCAATCTTCTATCGTCTCAACTCGACCTCTTGAATATGTCTTTAGTGATGTTTGGACATCACCCATCGATCGTTTGATGGATATAAATATTATTTAATCCTTGTCGATCATCATACGCGATATACCTGGATGTATCCTCTCAAGTACAAGTCTGATGTCAAAGCGATTTTTATTGCGTTTACAGCCTAGGTGGAGAATCGTTTTCAAACACGAATTGGTACACTATTTTCTGACAATGGAGGAGAATATGTCGCCATACGCCAATTTCTATCCACTCATGGTATCTCACACCTTACCGCCTCATACGTCGGAACACAATGGCATCTCGGAACGCAAACATTGACACATTGTCGAGACTGGATTAACTCTTCTATCAACCGCATCAATGCCGAAAGACTATTGGCCATACGCATTCTCTACGGCGGTTTATTTGATAAATCGACTTCCCACTTCGGTACTCTCTCTTCACTCACCATTTCAGAAACTGTTTGGCCCATCTCCAAACTATGAACGCCTTCGTGTAATCGGGTGTTTGTGTTTCCCTTGGCTTCGACCGTACACACGAAACAAGCTTGAAGATAGATCTCTTCCGTGTGTTTTTTTGGTTACTCAACGACCTAAAGTGCATATTATTGTCTTCATCAAGCTTCTGGACGAATCTATACAACAAGACATGTTCAATTTGTTGAGACGACTTTCCCTTTCTCAACACCAACCATAACCTGCGAATCCCAAACTGACCTCAAAAACCCTACCTCTCAGCCACACTTTACTGAAATTCGGGTCCCTCTCTCCTCGTCTCCTACTTCGTCTGGGTCTCCCCAAACATCATCATCACCAGAAAATCAACTCTCAACGACAGCTCAGGTATGTTCTTCACACCCTTCATCTTCTTCTCCTCTCCTTCACTCAGAGCCCCCTGCTCAAAATGAAAATGGGCCTCAACCGGCCCAGACAACCCAACTTCCTAATGAGCTTACTGCTCAACCTCAAAATGGGCCGACACCCACGACCCAGCAACAACCAATACCCAATTTCCAAACAAATCCATCTATCCTTTCACGCACCTCACGTCCTTCTTCCTCACGACTCACCAAACCTCGATCCACACCAAAACCTACTGCCCCCATTCAAAATCACCACAAAATGAAAACAAGAGCCAGAAACAACATTATTAAACCTAATCCGAAACACGACCTTATTGTGTCCCATCGTTCCTCTCTGTCAACCGAACCCACCACCATTATTCAAGCTATGAAAGATCCCAATTGAAGAAAGGCGTACTTGGTTGAATTTGATGCTCACATTGTCCATCACACATGGGATTTGGTTCCACCATACTCCACGAATAACATTGTTGGTTGTAAGTGGGTCTTTACAACAAAATTTCTTTCCGATGGAGCATTGGATCGATACAAAGCGCGACTAGTTGCGAAAGGATTTACTCAACAATATGGCATCGATTATGCAGAAATGTTTAGTCCGGTCATTAAATCGACAACAATTCGTCTGGTTCTCGACGTCACGGTCACTCGCTCCTGGCCAATCAAGCAACTCGATGTTAGCAACGCTTTTCTTCACGGAGAGCTCATCGAAGAAGTATATATGTCCCAACCGCTGGGTTTTGTAGACAAAGATAGACCGTCTCACGTGTGTCATCTCTGAAAACCCATCTACGGCCTTACACGAGCCCCGCGAGCCTGGTACTTAGCTCTCAAACAACATATTCTCAACATGGGTTTTGTTAATTCTTTTACCGATGCTTCTCTATTTATAAGTCGCCAAGGTACCCATTTCACTTATATCTTGGTATATGTTGATGATATCTTGGTCACGGGCAGTAATTCGAATCTCTTTGCTGATGTTTTACAATCTCTTGCTGATCGGTTTTCTATTAAGGATCCGGTTGATCTTCATTACTTTCTTGGAATTGAAGCTATACGGACCAAGAATGGACTACATTTAATGCAGCGCAAGTATGTCTCTGACTTGCTTTCAAAATACAACATGCTCGATGCAAAACCCGTTGTGACACCTTTACCTACCAGCCTAAGCTTACGCTGAACAGTGAACCCTCTCTTCATGATCCGTCACCTTACCGATCGATCGTTGGCAGCCTGCAATACCTCGCATTCACGCGACCTGACATTGCATATGCCGTTAACCGCCTCTCTCAGTTTATGCATCGGCCTACACAAGATCATTGGAATGCGGCGAAACCCGTTCTCCGCTATCTTGTTGGAACATTAACTCATGGGATTTTTATTACTCTGATTCTCCACTATCGCTACATGATTTCTCTGATGCAGATTGGGCGGGTGATACGGATGACTACGTATCGACAAATGCATATGTCATCTATCTTGGTCAAAATCCGGTTTCTTGGTCTTCAAAGAAACAACGTGGTGTTGCTCGTTCATCTACCGAAGCAGAATATAGAGCCGTTGCTAATACATCATCTTTGATTCGTTGGCTCTGCTCCCTTCTTACAGAACTTGGTATTACACTCCTGTCTTCACCTGTCATATATTATTACAATATCGGCGCTGCGTATCTCTATGCCAATCCTGCGTTTCATTCACGAATGAAACATATCACGCTCGACTACCACTTTATTCGTAATCAGATTCAAGCAAGCATTTTACGTGTATCACATGTATCTACCAAGGATCAGCTAGCGGAAGCTCTCACCAAGTCTCTTGCACGTCAACCGTTTCGAACAGCTTGTTCCAAGATTGGAGTGACAAGACTCCCTCCATCTTGAGGGGGAATATTAAGGAAACACCATTGATATCAAAATCCTTGATTATCTCCATCTAATTCCTATAATTTCTCACTTAGTGATCCCTGTAATTACGATCACGATTGTCCTCTACTTACTCTGATTAATTCTCTCCTTGTATAAAAATGTACTCTGCTCCATGAAGTGAAATAACAAATCATTCATACAATCTTATAAGTTTTGCCTATGTGGATACATTAGATGGAAAAAAGACTTTGCTATTTTATATATAAACTAGGTCTTTCCCCGCGTTACACGCGGGTTTTGTAGAATCATTTTCTTTGGACTCAATTTCTTTGATTTTTTGTTTCTAGAACCGGTGTATTTGTTGATTTGTTTTATGAGTATTTGTTTTTTTTATTGGTATCTCTTTAAGTAGTTAAGATCATAGAGGATATCACCACACCTCCACATATATATTTATTTACAGATTGACTATATGATCGTAATCAATAACATTTTACATTTAGTTCAATCACTCATTGTACGTTAATTCAAGAAATTTCAGTTAGATGGGAAAATTTTAATATGAAAGGAAGTCTAATACATTATTAGTTGTTTATAAATCTGTTTGCAAATTTTTGTATGAACAAATTGTATGATGGTTAAATTTGTGAGTTGGTATATCGAGAAAAAAATTATGTGTTTATAAATTAGATAAAAAGATTATAAGTTAGATCTTTATCAGCAAAGTGTTTGGGTTGTTTGAATATTCAATATTTGTTAATGTAAATCATATCAACATACAAAAATAAAACAAAACAAATACAAACTATTTGAGAACATCCTTTAATCAAGGGACAATTACAAAAATGCTATTTTTGACATGCCACTTTACGAATATGCCACTTTTGAATTATTTTATTACCAATATACCACTTATATTCTTAATCAACTACCTTACTAAACAGAACTCCAAGTGAATACAACACAAGACAAATCTAACATCAATATAGGAAATTAAGAAAATGTCATACCAATAAAGGAAAGCAAGAATGGCTAAACTGAGATTAAGGGAACATCAAAAATACCTTAATTAGGTCAAGTCCAAAAATTGAAAAGTAGAAGCTTTGGAAAGGTGCCACAAAAAACATCACGAAAATTATATATTCATAAACTTATTTGGATTCAATTTCTTTGATTTTCTTTTGTTTCTTACCACCTGTGTATTCATTTTTTTAAAAAATATTTAACTAATATATATATATATATATATATATATATATATATATATTGTTGAATTGTTTATTTTGAGCTTGTCTAGATTTCATGATAATTTATGCGTTTTGATTTTTTTGGAACATTTGACTGATATAACATTTTTATTGTTGAAACATTTGACTGATATAAGATAATTTTAGCTTGTCATAATGTTTCTTTGTCTAAAGTTCTTGGGATCTTTTCTGAACTACACCATTTTTCTTGGTCAAATGGAAAACTACACCCCTCTTTCTCTCTCTTCTATTTTTTGAGTCTTTGCCACTAAACTGTCCATTTAATTACAAAACTGCCATTACGTAGACTTCCTTTTGTGTTTCGTAGATTTCCAATCAAAGATGAAAAGTTTGAACAATCCCACATAAATCAACTGAATTACGGAAATGCCATCTTCATCAATTTTCCAACCACCATGAACAACCAATTTCGAGCTCTTAATGGCTCAACAACTGATTTTCGAGTACTTAATGGTATGATTTAATCCTTATAACATCTTTCCTTTCTTCTCCTCTACAATTTCATCTATAAATCTTGCTAAGTTTAGTTTTGAAAATAATTTATAAAAACGGGTTGATTTCTCGCAAATCTTGCTTTACGACACCAATCGGTTAGAATTCTAAGTTCCGGGGGTGGAGGAATCAAAATACGAGCTCAACGTGTAAAAAGGTAATCAAAACAAAAACATTTAGAAATTTCAAATCTGAAACTCGTAGACTTTATGTATAGACTTCCAGAAGTCAACGAAGAGGGCATATTTGCATTTGACTATTTATGTGAAAAATACGAAGTAGACTTCCAAGGAAGTCTGCATGATTCCTTTGGAAACAAAAAAAACAGTGCCACGTAGACAGAGCTAGTTTTGAATTTGACCACATGTTTGACCTTTTTCTGTAGACTTCCCTGGAAGTCTGCAAAAACATAAGCGTAGTTTTGCATCTGGAAATCAGAAAGTAGACTTCCAGGAAATCTTCACAGACAAAAAGAGGTAGTTTTGCATTTGACCAAAAAGTAAAACGTTGACCAATATTTGCGGACTTCCAGAAAGTGTAGATAACCAGTGTAGACTTCCCTGGAAGTCTACTACTAAAATCTACGGATTTGGTCAAATGCAAAACTACTCTTTTTTTTTTGCAGACTTTCTAGGAAGTTCACATTCCATTTGCGCACTTCCGGAAAAAATTCGCAATTGCAAAAGTACCCTGTACGGATGCCGACTTTCGTTGCAGACTTCCTAGAAAGTCTACTTTTCTGTGCATAATTCCTAGGAAGTCTACTTTTCTTTGCAGACTTCCCTGGAAAAAGTCAAAATTTGTTCTCACATGTGTGGTACCTATGTCTCTATCATCTGTGTAAGTTTGACATGTTTAAGACTAATATTTATGGGGTAAATCTAATTTTTTTCATTTGGTGACTAGTTAGCTCATTCAATGTAGACTTCCAGCGACTGATTGGAAGTCTACACGGGAAGTCTACAAACAAAAATGGAAGTGTACAGAGGACGTCTACAATACATAGTCTTTTTTAAAACCTAATTATATGTCATTCTAGAAAGAGATTTCATGGTTTTTTTGTTCTCACATGTGTGGTACCTATGTCTCTATCATCTGTGTAAGTTTGACATGTTTAAAACTAATATTTATGGGGAAAATTTAATTTTTTTCATTTGGTGACTAGTTAGCTAATTCAACGTAGACTTCCAGCGACTGATTGGAAGTCTACACGGGAAGTCTACAGACAAAAATGGAAGTGTACAGAGGAAGTCTACAATACACAGTCTTTTTTAAAACCTAATTATATGTCATTCTAGATAGAGATTTCATGGTTTTTTGTTCTCACATGTGTGGTACCTATGTCTCTATCATCTGTGTAAGTTTGACATGTTTAAGACTAATATTTATGGGGTAAATCTAATTTTTTCATTTGGTGACTAGTTAGCTCATTCAACGTAGACTTCCAGCGATTGATTGGAAGTCTACACGGGAAGTCTACGGACAAATTTCGATTGTTGCTAACTAAGCCTCATATGTTTTTTATTGACAGATGGTTGTTCAAATACCTGTTGTTTATGGAGATTGGATTATGAAAGATGGTACGTGGAATTTTGAGGTGGATACCCGTAAAGGAGGGAGAATGTTTATCTTGGGCGATGGTTTTACACATAGGGAACTTGTTGAAATGGCTCGAGATGATTATAAGTTACAAAAAATTGAGGTTGTGGAGCTCACTTATTCATTACCTAGTTCAATGGTTGAACAAATGCCTCATGACACACCTCCGATGCACGTCACAAACGATAGACAAGTCCATAGTTTGATGGAGCTACGTAGAACCTGTCTGATACGTCTTTGTGTATCAACTCGGTTTGAGATGGAAACCGATATCAACGGAGATGCAAATTCAGACGAGGATGAAAATAATGATGAAGATGAAAATCCACAAAACGATGAGGATGAGGATGAGTGTAATGATGGAGAAGTGAAAGAAGAGGAAGTGAAAGAAGAGGCTGTTAAAGAAGAGTATGGAGAAAATATTGATGATAATTACAGTGAGTATGGAAAAGTTAAAGACGAGGATGGAGAGGATATCTACTTCGACGTTCAAGCTGGTCGTTCGAGTATGTTTACATGGTCCGATAACATATCCGTGTCGCAAAGTTTTGGTAGCAAGGCGGAGCTAGTTCGAGAATTACAATTAACTTGTGTTATGCTGCGATTTGCATACAAGGTACTCAAGTCTGAACCAACTCTATTTGTGGCCATTTATTGTGTGGAAGGATGTCAGTGGAGGTTAAGAACGGCTGTAAAGAATGAAGCAAACCGGTTTTGGGTGACAAAGTATATCAATGTTCATACATGTTCACGTGATGATCGAGTGAAGCACAGCAAACGTGCTACCACCATATACATTGGAAGACTTTTCTACGAGCGTGTTGGAATAATTAATGGAATTACGCCGCAACACATCAAAGATGCTATGAAACAAATGTATGACATGATATTGGATTATACTACTTCATATAGGGCATTAGTTTATGCACGTGAAATAGTGCGGGGAACTTAGGAAAATGGATACGAGAGTCTCCCATCGTATCTCTATCAAATCAAGGAAGCAAATCCGGGAACAATCACCGCTCTTGAGGTCGATGAATAAAAGCGGTTTAAGTACCTTTTCTTAGCGTTTGGAGCCTCAATCGAGGGTTTTAAGTATCTCCGACGTGTCATCGTCGTTGACGGGATGCATTTAAGTGGGAAGTACGAGGGAGTTTTGCTAGTTGCATGTGCACAAGATGCTAATTTTCAAATTTTCTCTTTGGCTTTTGGGATTGTGGACAGTGAGAGTAATGCTTCGTGGGAGTGGTTTTTTACCAAATTGAGTGATTGTGTCTCAGAACAAGGCAATTTGGTGATCGTTTCGGATAGGGAGATCGCGATAAAGAACGCGATTGATAAGGTTTTCCCGAAGGCAACACGTGGCATTTGTTATTACCACCTTCAATGCAATATAGTGAAAATATTTAGGGGGAAAGATCTCATGTACTTGGTCAAAGGTGCAGCGTACGCATATACGGAAGACGATTATGACCGATATATGGATGTGATACGATCTGCAAAGCCGGATCTTGCAACATACTTGGAGGAGGCTAACCCAAAGTTGTGGTCACGTGTGCACTTTCCGGGAATGAGGTACAACATCAAGACGAGTAACATGGCCGAATCAATCAATGCGGCACTAACGGTAGCTCGAGGATTTCCAATAGCATTTCTTTTGGACTTTATCCGATCAAAACTAGGAAGATGGTTTTACAAAAGGCGAGAGGATGCGTTGAGGGTACCAACATGCTATAGTCGAGGTGTTGAATATTTATTGAATATACGTAAGTATTACACGGCTTCCATGATGACGGAACGCATCAATGATGTCCAATTCTACGCCAGGGGAGGAAACCGTAATTTCCTTGTTGATATGGGCCAAGGTGCTTGTACATGTGGTGTCTTTCAAATCGAGATGATCCCTTGCTCACACGTTTACGCAGTTTTAATCAAGTGCCGTCAAGATGTGTCTACGGTTATTTGTCCTTCCTACGAGAGACATTATTTATACACGAGCTACGGCGGCAGCATTTTACGAGCCAAGGACGCCGACAACTGTACCAAAGAGGAGGTATTATGCTTACCTCCTCAAGTTGGTCGTAAAAAGGTCAGAAGAAGAAGTTTAGATGGTAATCTTGGCTTGAACTCGCCAAGAGGAAAGGGACTAAACCGCGGAAGATGAACCCCACTTACAACTGTACGAACTGCGGACAACCAGGTCATACTAAACTTAGATGTGAAAAATGAGAGATGTGTAAGGTAGACTTCGGTTGTAAACATCGGTTATAGACTTCCGTTGTACTAAGGACTTTTATTCTGTTTCTACCGTGTCGAAACGTGTGTTCAAAAGTAAGCTACTATCATGTCCGGTCTAGAGTTATTATTATGTTGAACTTTGTGTTTAAATTTGTGAAAAAAAATTAAATTATTTTTGAAACTTGTGTCCGGACTTGTGCTCAATCTAGGTTATTCTCATGTTTAAAACTTGTGTTAAAAAAAAGAACTTTTTTTTCACTACAATTCGAACCAAATAGAAGGAGTTGTATCATATAAGTATGGGTGTAGGAAAGCCAAAACACTCCTCCCGCATAAGGAGTATCCTCTGGTCCATTTATAGGAACCTCTACATGGTAACCTATATCATCGATTAACATATTAGATTTTGCATACCCAAATACGACATGGAAGCCTTCAAATCATTTAATATTACCTTCTTCGATGATTCTCAAAGTAGGGTACTCTTTCGTTAGTCTCTTCATATCCGAACGAAATCGATTCTTCCTTGCCCTAATCGGATCCATTGTTTTGGTCAGAATGTTTGGAAGAAGAAATGGAAGTTTTAGAGATGAAAGGTGTAGAGATGTGTTTACGGAAATACATATGTATATAGATACAAATAGACAAAAAGACGTCTCTTTTGACAAAAAGTAAAACGATAAGACGTGACTTGATTAATGCCTTTGAAATGTTTTATAAAAACGAGGGCTTCGAGACACGTGTACTAGACTTCCAGGGAAGTCTACTCTGTTGTGCACAGGAAGTCTACACTGAAAGCAGTTGGCGGTATCATTATGACTCGTGTCAGTATACTTTTCAAGTACCCTCCTGTCGTAAACTTCCATTGTAAACTTCCATCGTAGACTTCCATTAGGACAAAATCTGAAAAAATTAATTTGTCACCTCATCGTTTCGAACCAGAGCAATTTATAAGTACCGCGTATCAATGGCTCCGTATCTAACCAAAATGCCATAGGATGATATTCAAAATGTACGACTTACACATTTATATATTCCTACGAATTTCTTTATTGTATAGCAACTGAAAAGTTACATTTTACAATTTCTATGTTGCATTGTGCAAGTAACTTACAAAAGGGGTACTGAAGAGCAGTATAATTTTAGGCCAATAAACAAAACATATTAAGGACAATGCCATCTAAACTATATACAGTAGAAGTCTACAATAGAAGTCTATATTAGTAGAACAGACTTCAAGAGTACAAGTCTACAAGAGAAGTCTATTTTCAAAGTTCACAAAATAACAAAAAGTCTAACTGATCCCGCAAAAATTAGGATATGACTTTGTCAAAGAGATGTACAAAATATATGCAACAATCCAAAAAGTTTAATTCGGGATACCAAAAGATATTACGTAGCGGAGGATTACGCTTCATACACATCCAAATGAGACCAATCTCGGGGCTGTGGGCCATCTTGCTTTATCTCGTCCCATATATCGACCGCAAGCTTATCCCTACATGCCTGGATGTCCATGTTGGCCATGACGCTAAAAGGAAACCCTAGAGCATGGCATTCGATAAATTTGAAAGCAAATAGTCCACAACTCGCTCCATCAGCCTGTTGTGGAGCTTCGTGCACCTCGATTGTATACGCATCTCTAGTATACTTCGGCCTATCCTGCTCAGGACACAACTCCCGAATAGTATTTGGAACCATCACCGCAAAAGGCTCCACCAGCTTCTTCGTCTCATCAACTGACGCGTCCCAAAACAAACTCTCCAACACAACAACCTTACGATTTGGAATAGATATCCACAGAGCAATCCAGTGATTGTTGTTGATGTTCATGATAATGTAGATGTCATCTACCTCACTCCCCCAAACCTTGTCTGATCTACAAAACGCAGGTAATTCACCTGTGTAGTAATCAATGGCTCCAGTAGGTAATGCCTTAACAGACCCATCAGGATTTCCATGGCTGTCCACATAAATTTGGTGTTTTGTTACCCACAAGTGGGTAAACATCGTATCAATGAAGCATATTCGGTTGCTCCTAAACCACTGTGGATGGTTATGGAAACGGTGTCTAAGCAGGTTCATGCCAGCTTCCAAGTGCTACAACAATAAAAACCAAAAATAAGTAAAGTAGCCTACATAAGAAGACTACAGCAGAAGTCTACACAGGAAGTCTACACAGGAAGTCTACACAACAGGTTTACAGAAGAATTCTACACAATAAGTCTGCTTACGGAGTCCTTCAACCATTCACTTCTGGCACGTAGTGTATGAAACCAATTGGCGCGGCTGTTAATAACCTTTAGATCTGCTTTCCTGTACACAGTAAACATAGTATGTCAAATTACCAATGCAAGAAGTCATTCAAAAATAAATCCTAAATTTAAATAACATACGGTTCGGCTTTCAAAGAATCTACTAACAACTTCATCTTCTTCGCATCAACAATACCAAAAAGGTCATATTCTTTCCCTTTTTGGATGGACCGTAAGTCAAACCCTTGGAAAGGTGTTTTCAGTGTGGACGGCTTTGCCAACACTCTTTTCTCTTACCTCTAGCAGCATTCACCTTTTGATTTAGCTTTAACTTAATAATATTAGTCTGACATGCTTTAACATGCTCAATTTCTTTTTCGCCTTTAACTTCCACTACACTTGGCTCCTCTACAACCTCTTTTGTTTTTTGTTCGACTTTAATTGTTGAGAACAGTTTGACTGGTTTTGGTTGTTTATCATGTTTTACTGGTTTAGGTTTTTATCTTGTACGATATTTGGGGGAGTACAATTGACACTCCTACAACTCTGCACGGTTATTAAAAAGAAAGTTAAACCTTCGGTAAAGGACAAATGAGCGAAGGAAAAACCTTATAAAATGTTTAATAACTGTGTACAATGTTTGTTTAAACTTTCAGAGAAACCGTAAATGGATGAACATCTTATTGCTTATGGGTTTGATGTCTTCTTTTTCAGCCTTTTGCTTTTACGAATGAGGTTATGATTGGGAGAGGAGGGTTTGGTACTAACCCCATGATCAGCAGGTGGAGAAGATGTCTTTTGGACCTTGGCCTCTTGGTTGTTACAGCTGCATTGCTCAGGACCATCTCCATGCAAACAGCTTTACCACCCGCTAAATAGTGGTCAACCTTATAAGATAGCTTGTCAACCTGATCAGATAGATGGTCGACCTGCTTTGTCAACTTGGTAAGGGAAGTCTCAATGGCGGCTTGGAATTTCTGAACCACGAGGACCAATGGATCTCCACCAGAACCAGCAGCTGTGTTACTAGATCTCTTTCTCTTTTTGCTCTGTCCACCGCTCTTTCCACCTGGTTGCTTAGTAGGGATCTCAGCAGCAGTGTACAATGTTTGTTTAAACTTTCAGAGAAACCGTAAAGGGATGAACATCTTATTGCTTATGGGTTTGATGTCTTCTTTTTCAGCCTTTTGCTTTTACGAATGAAGTTATGATTGGGAGAGGAGGGTTTGGTACTAACCCCATGATCAGCAGGTGGAGAAGATTTCTTCTGGACCTTGCCCTCTTGGTTGTTGTCAGCTGCATTGCTCAGGACCACTCCATGCAAACAGCTTTACCACCCGCTAAATAGTGGTCAACCTTATAAGATAGCTTGTCAACCTGATCAGATAGATGGTCAACCTGCTTTGTCAACTTGGTAAGGGAAGCCTCAAAGGCGTCTTGGAATTTCTGAACCACGAGGACCAATGGATCTCTACCAAAACCAGCAACAGTGTTACTGGATCTCTTTCTCTTCCTGCTCTGTCCACCGCTCTTTCCACCTGCTTGCTTAGTAGGGATCTCAGCAGAAGTGTATGTAGGGGTCGGATTCTACCCCTGCAAGATCGATGCAATGACAAGAAGAATTTTGTCAAGTCTAGAAGAAATCATAAACATGCTTACAAGGGCCCAATATGTAATTAGACCCATAATAGAATTAAATCCATATTTAAAATGGGTTTAATGATATTATGGGCCTAAAGCTATTTTATTTGCTTAATGGGTCAGACCCAATTCTAGTACTTAAACCTAGATTAGAAAAGCTATATATAGCTCATTGTATTCACCCAAAAAAGGGATGGGAACTTTTCAGACAACAACATCAACAAAGCTTTCTTAATAGCTACTGCAACAGTTTCTATATTTTCTGCATTGTGATTCACTCAGAAGTCTCGCACCTCTTCTACAACCCTTACAAATTCAATTGTGCGAGTTACGACTCCTACAATTTGGCGCCGACTAAGGGGACACGTGAGACATTCTTACTCATAAGAATCACAGCGCAAGTTACATCAGCGAAGGTGACAAGCAGCGCAACATAGATCGCACCAGCGGCGACCAGCAGCGTAACGTCGACATATCCAGCAATGCAGCACAACATGGATCGCACCAGCGGCGATGAGGAGCGCAACGTCGACGGCAGTAGCAGTAACCTGCAGCGCAACATGGATCGCACTAGCGGCGATCAGGAGCGCAAACGTCGACAGCAGCAACGGTGGCCATCAATGCAGCATCGACAACAGCAGCGATAAACATTAGAGCAACATGGATCGCACCAGCAGCGACCAGGAGCGCAACATTGACAGCAACAGTGGCGACCATGAGCGCAACTCCACATAATCAGCAGCGATTAGCATTATAACATCAACAACACTATCAAAGACCAGTTAAGCTTCAAAGACCAGCTAGGCAGCATGGATCGCCAGCAGAAACTAGCATACAAACATCACAGCGACTACCGCGACTAATGCGCAGAAACCTATGGTCGAGCGTACAACAAAAGAACGCACATGCTGGGAACATAGCGAGTTGAGTTGAATGTAGCAGCGCTAACACCAAGCAGGAAAACTATTCTCTCGCACACATCGTCGCTTTTCTCATAAGCGGACTGTCACTTCCTCTCTCAAAAGGATGATCGCTCCTTTCACAAGCGGATCGTTGCTCTTCTTCGAATCAAAACTTCGCTCTTCTCTCACACGCATCGTTACTTCTTTCACAAATGAATTGCTGCTCTTCTCCCAAATAAAAATAACGCTTCTTTCTCAAGAAGATCTTCGCACATCGTCACTTTTCTCATAAATAGATCGTCACTCCTCTCTCAAGAAGATCTTCGCTCCTCTTCGCTCTTCTCTCGTGCGCATCATCGTCTCTCCCAAATAAAAATGATGCTCTCGCAAAGAGATTACCGCTCTTCTCGCAAACAGATCTTCACTCCTCTCGCAAACGGATTGTTGCTACTCTCGCAAACTGACTTACCAACTCTCCTAATTCGCCACTTGACACATACGCTTAACGTCCGACCTGAACAGAGATATCACTTACATTCTCTATGGATCATCCTAAGTCCTACCTTACCGGACATATCACTTACATCCTCTATGGATAATTCAAAGTCCTACCTAAATGGACATATCACTTACATCCTTAACGGATTATTCAAAGTCCTACCTAAACGGACATATCACTTACATCCTTACTGGATTATTCAAAGTCCTACCTAAACGGACATACCTCTTACTTGACTTTCACCCGAAAATCAAACAAAGCAAACTTATCTAAAACAGTTTCGCTTGTAAAATCTAAGTCTTAACAAAAGCAGACTTCAAATCAATATGCAGTAACATCCCTCGTGGATAACAAAAGTCTTACCAGAAACAGACATAACACCTCGCTGCTGGCCACAACGATAGTCTACTTCACAAGCTTCAGATCTGACTATTACATCCTTAGCAGGATTAAACAGCGCGCTATACAAATGTATTATGTTCATTACAGGAGCGTGTGCGTTAGAGGAAAACGTATGCGTAAACCCAAATGTTTATTTCAAAACCCAACAGACAAAAACGTTGGTTCCATCGCTAAAAGTGATCATTATAGGAGCGGACGTGTTCTCGGGAACACATCCGTAAACCCAAATGTTTACTCTAAACCCAACTTACTGAATTGTTGGTCGTAACGCGATAACATGTTCATTACAGGAGCAGATGTGTTAAAGGAAAACACATCTGTAAACCCAAATGTTCTTGTCTAAACCGAACTAACATAAGCGTTGGTACCTTCTATGAACACTATTCACTTCTGGAGTAGATATGTTGAAAGTAATATAGCTGTAAACCAGAGTGTTTATTAAATAACCCAACTAGCTGAAGCGTTGGTCTTAACACAAAGAATCACATTCAATATTTTGGAGCGAAATCGTTAAGTGATGACATTTTTCGTAAACCAAAGTTGTCTAACATCACCAGTTGAAACTTTAGTTGCGCCAGCTCGCGAACCTCCGAGGATCTCTTCAAGCTCGCTGACATGCTTCTGAAACATTTCATGTACATGCGACAGACCCGCCTCCTGATTCTTCAAACCAGCAAGACGTCACTCTCTTCATCTCACTTCATCCCTATTCCTCCCCTTTTTAAGAGAGGGGCAACTGAACTCATCCAAAAATGAGCTGCCTACGTACCCTTTGCAGGGATCAAGCCGCCTCGTATTTCAAGTAAGTAACACGCATCATACTCCTCTAAGGCACGCAGTCACTCCTTTCACGCAGGCAGTCACTCCTATCTCCTGCAGGCAGTTGCTCCTATCTCCAGCAGGCAGTCGCTTCTCTTAGGCAGACAGTAGCTCCTATCTCAGCAGGAAGTCGCTCCTCTAAGGCACGCAGTCACTCCTTTCACGCAGGCAGTCGCTCCTATCTTCTGCAGGCAGTTGCTCCTATCTCCACCAGGCAGTCGCTTCTCTTAGGCAGACAGTCGCTCCTATCTCAGCAGGAAGTCGCTCCTCTTAGGCAGGCAGTTGCTCCTCTCAGGCTTGCAGTCGCTCATATCTCGCAGTCGCTCCTCTCACGCAAGCAGTCGCTTCTATCTTCATCAGGCAGTTGCTCCTATCTTCAGCAGGAAGTCGCTCCTCTCACGCAGGCAGTCGCTTCTATCTTCACCAGGTAGTCACTCCTATCTCCACCAGGCAGTCGCTCCTCTCAGGCAGGTAGTCGCTCCTCTCACGGATCGTCGCTCTTATCTCCAGCATGCACTCGCATTTCTCAAGCAAACTTGCGCTCTGCTCAAGAGCTCGCTCCTTCCAACCAAGCAGTCGCTCTTTTCACGGATCATCGTTCTTATCTCGAGCATGAGGTCTCTTACTTGAACATCTTCACTGTCAAAATGTCGACAAAGATTGAAATCGGATCTTTGGATCTGCGCCGTCCTCAACATCTTCAATCCAACGTCACCACCAATGAAGATTAAAATTGGATCTCCATACTTTTCAAAACGCTATGCGGTGCTAATTCAAATTTCCAGCGACTGGCGAAGATTTCTGAAGACGACGATGATGGTCTTAGCTCCTCCTCGGTCCGACAGCGGTGAAGACGAAGGCGGATGCGTGGAAGTGAAGCTCCAACAATGGCGATTTGTAGCTTCTCTCCCGGCGAGCAACGGACGACGGTGATAATGAAAACCTCTGGCGACAGAAGCGTACAGTGGCGGCGGCGAGGTTTAGATCTAATGACAGTGAGCGGGTCACGACAACTTGCGGTGAGCGGGTCACGACGACTTGCGGTGAGTGGGTCACGACGACTTGCGGTGAGCGGGTCACGACGACGCACGTTTCTCTGATGACACAAATCCTGTGGTGCTCCTCCCTCATCTATGAAGACGAAGATACGTGAAGATCGACGGTTGGATTTTGATCTTCACGCGGTGGCGATGTGATACTTCTCCTCCGTCAATAAAGACGAAGACGCATGAATATCGACGGCTGGATTTCAATTTTCAGATGGGGGAGAAAGACGCATGAAGATCGACGACTAGATTTCGATTTACAGACGGTGGCAGAAAGACTCATGAAGATCGACGGCTGGATTTCGATCTTCAGACTCTGCACGATTCAAAAAAAAAAATGTTGACCGAACCAGGATTTTAACCAAACCCGATTGTTGACCAATTCGATGTTGACCAAACCAATGTTGACCTTTGACCGAAGACTTTTGTTGACTTTCTTTGACCGAAGCAATTACCGGAGTTGCGTCGCCGGAATCAGTGCCTGAGCTTCACCGTCGTCACCACGCCGTAGTCACAAGCAAATCTCATGCCAAGTCACCGCACAAACCATCACGAGCAAACCCAAAGCTTTTACATCGGAGGTTGGAGATGGTGACATATCTCAATTCGGCGGCAAGCTTCGAGTCGGAGATGGTGACGGATCCAGCTTCACGTGACGAGTCTCGACGACGTCTGCGTACAGCGACGGAAGCACGACGAGCGGCGGCGGCATCACGGACATGAGCGATAGTGGCGGCGTACATGGAGGCGGATCTCTCGACAATAATCACCACGGCGGCAATCGATCACATCTTCAGAGCCTCCTCCGTCGTGGTGAGCAGATCCGGTGGTTTTGCGACAGTTCCGACGAGTCTCCGGCGGCAGCAAACCGGAGAAGAAGAAGACAAAAACGACAAAAAAAAAAAAAAAAAAAAACCTAATTTTCCTTTAAAAAAAAGGGAAAATTAAGGATCCGAAATTTTACCCTTTTTACTCAAAAAAGAAGTCACTTGGTAAAAAATACCAAGGAGAAAGAGGCCTATTTATACCTGAGAGATTTCCTAAAGTCCCTAGGGTTTTCAGGAAAAATTCTGGAAACTCTCCTAATGGGTCTCAAAGTTTAATAAAGAAAAAACCCGATAGACTTTTCAGCATTCTAAGCTTATTTATAAGAAAAGAAGCGAGTCCAGGAAAACACGACGGCATCAGCTCAGCGTGGAATAACTACAACTTCCAGAGTTCGGTGACAAGACGTTAACGCCTGGCTTCCTTATGATTTCAATTCAAGATGCAGTCTACTAAACTTATTCTTAACAAAAGAAATAAGTCAAGACAACACGGTAGCATCAGCTCGACATGGAATATCTGAAACTTCCCGAGTTCGATGACAAGACGTCAACGCCTGTCTGCTTCATAGTACATCACATCAATCTCAAACTTCAACAGCTTATACCTTGGCATCATCTAACTCGATACTACCAAGCTGGGGGATAACTAACGGTAGGGGTCGGATTCCACCCCCTATAAGATTGATGTAACGACAAAAACAAATTAAGTACTCTACCTCGGCAACGAAGCAAGTCAAATCTCATCTGAATTTCAAGTTCGCTGACTTATCTATCTCGACAATGTATCAAAACACATCAACACAACCTCGCTAAAAAGCACATCTTCGTCATCTTAGGAGACGGTATCATTCCAGACCGAGATGAAGGTATCAGAAACCCGTCCGCCGAGCAGAACATTAACTAAAACATGGGAACTCGGCAACGTCAACAATAATCTCCATCGCCGAGCTGAACATTAACTGAAACATGGGAGCTCGGCGACATCTACAATAATATCCATTGGTGAACTGAACATTAACTCAAACATGGCAGCTCACTGACAATGATAAAATCTTTATTGACCGAGCTGAACATTAACTGAAACATGGGAGCTTGGCAAAACAAAAACCTTTCAAAGAAAGTAAACTACAACTAGTCGAATCTTATCCGCCTAGTTGAACATTTACAGAAAACATGGGAACACGGCGGCGATAACTATAACTCCAATGAGAAGTGTGTGACTTGTGCTCTTTTTCCCTTGATTTGGTTTTTTCTACTAGGTTTTCTAGACAAGGTTTTTACCGAGGCTTGCTCACACACTTACATGCTTTTCTCATTGACGATAAGCTGTTCCAAAACACGAGTCTACAAGGACTCTCTACTGAGCAAAGCGTTTACAGAAAACACGTCGAACTCGGCAACATTTACAATTCAGCGGAGCAAAGCTTTATGATTTCATCTCATCAAAACATATTGTGGAAAACAATGGCAACGTCTGCAACGTATCTTCTTGAAGCATCGACCTCACTTGCAACTTTTTCTACCTTGACACTATCATGCCAGATACTGCCAAGCTGGGGGGCTAACTGTAGGGGTCGGATTCCACCCCTGCCAGATCGATGCAACGACAAGAGGAATTTTGTCAAGTCCAGAAGAAATCATAAACAGGCTTACAAGAGCCCAATATGTAATTAGGCCCATAATAGAATTAGATCCATATTTAAAATGGGTTTAATGATATTATGAGCCTAAAGCTATTTTATTTGCTTAATGGGTCAAACCCAATTCTAGTACTTAAAGCTAGATTAGAAAAGCTATATATAACTCATTGTATTCACCCAAAAAAGGGATGAGAACTTTTCAGACAACAACATCAATAAAGCTTTCTTAACAGCTACTGCAACAGTTTCTACATTTTCTGCATTGTGATTCACTCAGAAGTCTCGCACCTCTCCTACAACCCTTACAAATTCAATTGTGCGAGTTACGACTCTTACAGTGTACACTGTTTGTTTAAACTTTCAGAGAAACCGTAAATGGATGAACATCTTATTGCTTATGGGTTTGATGTCTTCTTTTTCAGCCTTTTGCTTTTACGAATGAAGTTATGATTGGGAGAGGAGGGTTTGGTACTAACCCCATGATCAGCAGGTGGAGAAGATATCTTCGGGACCTTGCCCTCTTGGTTGTTGTCAGCTGCATTTCTCAGGACCATCTCCAATGAAACAGCTTTAGCACCCGCTAAATGGTAGTCAACCTTATAAGATAGCTTGTCAACCTGATCAGATAGATGGTCGACCTGCTTTGTCAACTTGGTAAGGGAAGCCTCAAAGGCGGCTTGGAATTTCTGAACCACGAGGACCAATGGATCTCTACCAGAACCAGCAGCATTGTTACTGGATCTCTTTCTCTTCCTGCTCTGTCCACCGCTCTTTCCACCTGCTTGCCTAGTAGGTACAACCTTGATAGGGTCTGTTTAACACATAATCACAAAACAAAGTTAATAAGAGAAGTGTACAAGTCTTATAATGTTTATTCAGTAAAAGTATACTACAAAAGTCTACTCTAGAAGTACACAACGACAGTCAATAATCAGAATACGTACATTTCTCATCTGCCACATCAGTGTCATCATCCACAACACTTGTAATCTTGCCATCTGCAGGCCAGTGAAGTTTCTCAAACTCCCAATTACCTCCATAGGATGAAAGGATAATGTTTTTGATCAAAGGATCGTCAACATCATCTTCCCAGACGGGGAACATGTCGTCAACAGAAGGCATGCAGATGTACTTTATAACATTTGACTACAAAGAAAATACAAAATATTGAATTAACCTAATAGACATGTCTACTTCAGCAGTCTAATTGAGAAGTCTTAGTTTGAAGTGTACTACTGAAGTCTATAACAAAAGTTCACTACGGAAGTTTACGACGGAAGTTTAGTACGAAAGTTTACACAATAAGTTTACAAGACATGTACATACCTGGTTTTGGACTTTATCCTTTACATGCTTGCGATATCTGGATCCTTTAAACCGAAGGATCAGTGGAGTTCCAGGAAGGGTTGGTAAAGGGCTTCCTATTTCTGTACCAAGGTCTGGTATTGACATGTATATCCACACTTGGAGCACTTGCACAAAACCCGCTATGTAATATTGATTCTTCCACAAGTCTGTATCCTTCACAGACTTGATCAGATTCTTGCAAGCAACTCTTCCCCATGGATACGCCAGAAATGCTTTTTCATCCATAACCAGCCTCGCCAGGTTAACATTTGTGGCCTGATACTCTCTTTGGGCGTCAATGTATCCAACATATAAGGCAAGATATCCCAACCTTATACGATCTACCCGAGCCCATGACTGACATCTCTTGGCAGCAGCAATTAGGTCTTTAATAGATGGACCCATTTCTTGGTTCAATCCAAGAAGTCTCCAGAAATCTTTCGTCACTTCGGTAACTTGAGCATTAGGTGTCATCAAATTGTCAACAGGATGACACGCAAGACCTGTAATATCCGCAAACTCTAGCAACGACAACCTTACATGATTTACCCCAATGAGACTCCATATCTCATTCGGCTTATCGCACACTAACTGAAAGCTCAGCATATGGTGGACCACGCATGCGGACCACAAAAATTTCAATTCATGGAACTTGAGAATCACTCCCATACTCGACGCCCTAATTTCTACAAGTTCGTCTGGGTGTAGAGCAGCAAGGGTCTTCTCAGTACCGAGAAGTAGATCAAACAGCTCTGTGTTACCACAATAATAGCAGCAGTTTTTTCTTGGCTCTGGCTCATACCCTTCAGTATGGAGTCGTTGTGGAAATCGTCTGTCACTCATTATCAACCTGAAAAAAAACACAAACAAAGAAATTTAAAATTGAAGTCTGCTACGGAAGTCTGTGACTTCTTTACAAAAGTTGAACCATAACATCTACCAAAAAATCTTCTTCCACGAGTGGATCTGGATCTGGATCTGGATCTGGAAAAGTCGGCGGACAAATCTAATAACTGATAAGAGTAGAGAAGGGAGAGTAAGAGTTAAATTTAAAGAGGAAGAGAGTAAGAGAAGGAAGGAAAAGGAAGAGAGACCACCGGATATGGCAGGAGTGTCGGTGGAAGGCGTTGTCGGTCTTCTTCGAGGGCGCTGGAGGAAAATTTACAGTTTGTACTTTTTTCACAAAAATTCTTAATCGATTTTTAATATGTTGGTTAAATTTGACGGTTCAGTGCCCACAGTTATTACAGTGGTTAAAACAACGGTTATTATGTATACTCCGGAGTATACAGCGGTTATTGTGTTTACTGCAGACTTTTCGAGTAGACTTCGAGAGTAGACTTCCATTAAACCTAATTTAAAGTTTTACCTCTTTTCAATTGCCGCCAAATTTAATTATTTTAAATTGCCGCCACTTTTCAGTTGCTGTTTTCAACTCTAATTTAGTTACTATTCCACACTTCCAGTTTAGCCTCAGTTTTTTACAAATTTTTAAGAACTTATTACAACTTTAATAACAACTTGAACACAAACTGTTGAATTAAATCTTTGAAATTTTTAAGAGACAACCGGATACACATTAGATCTTTGAAATTTAATTGGAACTAACAACTTGAACCCGAACTGTTGAATTAAAATATATAATATTATAACACGGTAGATGATGGTTCCAATAAAAAGTCATAAAGGGCACGGGAATAAATGTAATAGCTTTCCCCATGCCCCTATTGTGACATTGACAACTTGAAACAACAAGACTATAACCACTGGCACGATTGGATGGCACGATTGGACAAAACAATAAATGAATAAATGATGACATCAACCCAACTCATCACACATACAGTGATTAGGTACACCAGAACATCAACCTTGGCCATTTCACCTCTGCAACGCGTCTTATGAATCTGCATCCGCTGTGTGTAGCTATATTAACCCAAACCTGATAACAACAAGAAGTAACTAATTGGGAAATAACTATAGACCATAACCATAGCAAATAACTAAGTTTTGGGAAGTCTACATTGTATACTTACCTGGAAATCTTCAACGGAAGTCTTCAACGTAGACTTCCAGCCGAGTCTACATTTCCCAAAAAGTCTACGATGCAGACTTCCAACAATAGTCTACAATGCACACTTCAGTTGCCGACAACAACAGTAAACGTTTCCAATCAATAGAGAAACAATAGAGAGAGGAAAACGTACTTTTCAAACTCAGATTTGATACCTTACCAGTCCACAAAATGGAGGGCAGATGTTAATGACCCTATTGCAGATCTACAAGAAACCATATACAAATTAAAATAGAGGAATAACATATTACGTACCGGGACATGACGAAACTGAGAGAGTTTGGCCTTCACATTAGCTTCAAGTGGCTACAAAATCAAGTTTCCATATAAGAACTTAAACAAACATTACCAAAACCAAAACAAGAAATTAACAAAGAAATTAACAAGAAATTAGCTACGGCAAGCCAAGATATTGGGGCTCAAACCAAGACCCCTCAATTTTCCAACGCTATGTTGTGTTGGTTTAGTCTTCTGTAAGAAATTAGGCTTTGTAAACTTAACTACTCCAAAGGAAAACCAAACAGATTGCACAAAAATATTGAATAATCAAGAAACTTGCCTCCTCACCAACAACATTCAACACATGCACAAGACTGACATGGATGAAATAAAAGTTTTCAGAACCTGCAAAAAAAGGTTAAATCTTGACGTCTGAAGAAAACTCTCACTGTTATACACACAAGACCATATCTTACCAACGCGATACGAGAACTGCTCAAGAGCTTCAATGAAATGCATAGACTCTATATCTCCTGCAAAATTCAAAGAGTATCTCCATATTCTTAAACCTGACAGTAAGTGAAAATCTTTATGAAGAGATAATCTATTAAAGTACCTATTGTTCCTCTAAGTTTTATGACACAAACATCACCTGGACCTGACTATCAATCAACTGGACTCCTGGACTCTTCGCCGCACGTTCGATCCATTCTTGAATTGCATCAGTGATGTGAGGAACAACCCAAAAAAAAATAATACAAAATCGCTCTTTCAGAAGAATTTCATCGAACAGTTGGTCTACATATAACAACTTCTTGTATTTTTTTTTATTACCTGAACAGTCTTTCCAAGATAATCTCCTCTTCTATCTTTCTCAAGCACATGCTGTTTTTCACACAAGTTCAAAACTTTTAACTTCAAAAAATCAAAACCAAACTTTTTATAAAACAGCTAAAAAAACACAAACCTTATAAACTTTGCCAGTAGTTATGTTGTCTCACGAGTCAGAAAAAGACACTCTATTTTAATATTTGTTGTTCTTCAGTGAGATGCCTCGACTCTGGCAAGGAAAAAAACTCAATTAGAAGCAAACCGCAGATAGAATTTTTGAGAAAAGAATAAGCCAAACCTAAAGATGAACTTTGTTTGTTGTGAACCTTCGATCTGAAGCCCAATCATAAAACCACCTAGATCTGGTAAGAATCAGAGGAACCGACATAAAGAAAGAGAGATTTAAAGACATAAAGAGGCAGAATACGAAAAGGACACAATGAGATGCTAGTAGCTAACCTTGGTAAAGGCAGTGGCGAGAGATCGATGGAGGTGGAAACTATTTCAGAACTGTGGTCATGTGCAGATATGTAGAAGAGCGAAGGAGATTGATGAAAAGCTCGAATCCCTTCATCGTTGCCATAACTCAGACGTTTCTGTGTCGAATCGAAGCCCCACCAAGAGTTGCAACGGGGAGCAGGCGGCATGGAGGAATGAATCCGAGATCTGAAAGAAGCAAGTCGGAAATTGAAGAAGACGATGAAAAGGGTAAGAAGGTTGAGCGCCGCTGGAGAGAAAGAGAGAGAGATTCTAAAAGATTTGTTTAGGGTTACAAATTTGATTTATTTAAATGGAGATCTGAAAGAAGCAGATCGAAAATTGAAGAAGACGATAAAAAGGGGATGAAGGTTGAGCGCCGATGCAGAGAGAGATTCTAAAAGATTTGTTTAGGGTTACAAATATGATTTATTTATATGGAGACAAAATATTTTCGGTTAGGTTAATAATTATTGGTTTAATATTCGGTTAGGTTAATAATATTCCGGTTAAGTAGACTTCCATGTGGATGTTTACGAAACCCTATACTCTAAAATGAAACCCTAAACGCAATAAAAGTCTGCAATTCAAACACTAACTCAAATGGAAGTCTACATTGGAAATCTGCATATGTGAAATATGCTACAATGGAAGTCTACAGTTCAAAACCAAACTTGACTTTTTTCTTTAGATTATTCATAACTGTTAATTAAAGATATTATTAATCATCCAAACATTTAATATATTCATAATTTTAGTTTTTTTTCCAAATTTGACATTTAAAATCTTGAAATTATGAACTTTAAATGTAACCCTAAACGTAAAAATATGTTTTCAAATTGTAATGTCGATCCATTTCCTAAATTTTTAACACACAAACCCACAACTAATGTCAATGACATAAATGACTCATAATATTACAGATTTTACATCCCCTCATAATCAAACTCTGCATTGAAACTTCTTATAAGTTGTTCATTATAAACCATGAATCATGTAACACAAATCTCTAAAACGTTAATCTACTACAATCATACAATCATAAAGACTATACATACATAATACAAAACAATTACTAATACCATGTCCCAACATTGTCACAAAACTTCTCAATGTAATGTGATGAAATATAGTATTTCCAAAAGGATAGTATGTAGTTCATTCATTCATTTTCATTCCAATTTGTCTTTTTTTTTTTTACTTTATGCTAATTTGGTGAAATTTTATTTTTCAAACATCACAGTTGCATTTAGTTTAATTATCCAAAAGATTTTATGGTCAAATTATTTTTTATGTATTTATAGATTTAAATTACTAAATAATTACGATGTAGACTTCCATATTTCGTTGCAGACTTCCAAAATGTAGACTTTTTCATTCCAATTTGTCTTTTTATTTTACTTTATGCTAATTTTGTGAACTTTTATTTTAAAAACATCACAATTGTATTTAGTTTAATTATCCAAAATATTTTATGGTCAAATTATTTTTTATGTATTTATAGATTTAAATTTACTAAATAATTACGATGTAGACTTCCATATTTCGTTGCAGACTTCCAAAATGTAGACTTTTTCATTCCAATTTGTCTTTTTATTTTACTTTATGCTAATTTGGTGAACTTTTATTTTAAAAAATCACAATTGTATTTCGTTTAATTATCCAAAATATTTTATGGTCAAATTATTCTTTATGTATTTATAGATTTAAATTTACTAAATAATTTCGATGTAGACTTCCATATTTCGTTGCAGACTTTCAAAATGTAGACTTTTTCATTCCAATTTGTCTTTTTATTTTACTTTATGCTAATTTGGTGAACTTTTATTTTTAAAACATCACAATTGCATTAGTTTAATTATCCAAAAGATTTTATGGTCCAATTATTTTTTATGTATTAAATTTACTAAATAATTACGATGTAGACTTCCAAATTTCGTTGCAGACTTCTGGTGTAAATTTCCAACGAAGACTTCCAAAAGGATAGAACGGTCATTGCGGCAGCAGTTTTATTGTTTGTTTACTAAGGCTCTAACTATAATTTCACTACCCCTTTAGAGTAGTTTTGCAAGTTTTCACAATAGGGGTGTAGTTTTGCTTTAAAAATGAAAAAATGTATTTCATGCAATAATCCCAAAGTTCTTTTGCTGTTTTGGTTTCAATAAAATGAGTATCTCTATGGAGACAAAAGCTAGCGTATATTCATAAGTGGCAGAAAAATATATTTATTGTTCGTAACTCGTAAGGTGTGAATTCTATCAAACCATTGGAGGATCATCTGTCGTTTTTTTGTTAATAATAAAGTTACAAAACTCAAATAAAATCTTGTAGAACAAACGGTTTCTGCGCTTTAGAAATACGAAAAAGTAAAATATGTAAAAAAGATGTCTAGATCACTTTGTGGTAGAAAGAAAAGCCCTGAAACCTGATTTCTAAATGTA
Source organism: Draba incana (assembly GCA_963576765.1). Taxonomy (NCBI): domain Eukaryota; kingdom Viridiplantae; phylum Streptophyta; class Magnoliopsida; order Brassicales; family Brassicaceae; genus Draba; species Draba incana. The sequence goes on along the minus strand of OY755202.1, from coordinate 49,107,505 downwards.
TTGGAATGACATTACTTGGAAGACTTGCTAACTTTGTTTTGTTAGTTAAACAAAGCAACTAACAAAACCAACTTGAACAAAACCTGACCGTGTATACTCGATTTTAACCATTTCATGGAGACAAAATCTTGCTATTTAATAATGTTGACTCTAACTCATACAATGCAACATTATATATTTTTAGTAAATTATGAATAAGACCTCAAATTTGGTAGATATGTATAATAATACCTTAAAATAAAATTTAGAAGGTGTTATTCAATAATGGACTTAATGTTCATTTTCTAGGATTTTTGATCTTTAAGATTTGAATTTGATATATTCTTTAAAAATTATGTGCCCGTATACTATTTTGTTGTTGTATGTTTGGTTCAATAATTTTCGTTAAGAGACTTTATTAGAATTCATTTCAATTTGATTCAGTATATAGAAAGATTGTGGAAGTTATAGAGTTGTGAACAACAATGGATGTTGATAAAGTATGTGTCATCTTAACTGAATATACAAAACTCTAAAATATCTTATATATGTTTGACAAATATAAAACTAATAACACCAAATTTTAAATATAGATTCGAATCACTAATAACTCCACAAACACTTTTCTATATGCTCCAGGGTATACCAAAGTTGTATGTTGCACCTGTGACAAAGAAGCATCCCAGTAATAGCCTTGATAGTCCCACAAGATAAAAAGCAACCGAAATGGGAGAAGATCACGACAAAATCCACATAAACCGAAAGGTAAAGTTGCATTTACATTGAATAAAATCGATGATTGTAATCGCTATCCTCCTCCAACATATCGTAAACTTTTGTAAATAACCAAACTCTCGTCCATAGTTTGCCTTGCAAACACCATTTGTAACTTATCATCTCCAAATAACCAGCTGCCAAAATCGACATTTGCAAAAACCGATTATAAAAAAAGATTATGAATATTGAGAATCTGCAATAGAGTTATGTACCTTTTTGTTTTTGTTTTAACTCTGTCTCAAGAAATAGCGGCTAAACCACCACTTAGCCTGAAAGATCCACGATGTATCAGTGAACTTTTTTGGTATCGAGCAGAATATGTTTGATGTTGATTCGGTTCTTCTTTAAATCGACTGAGGCATACTGATAGTCAATCCTCACCAAGATTCTCAACGAAATGACGGAAGCAAGAGGCAAATTATGTCCTGATTTCAAGCTCGGGAAAGAAGCTTCTACATCCATTGCTTTCATTTCGATTAGGGACTCTGTACTATATACATCTGCAATTAATAAAAAAATAAGTAGTATTAGAGACTACTTAGGCATGATTCAAAGTCTTGAGACTAAAACCTTTTTTGATGGTTTGTTCCTAAAGTCCTTTTGGCGTTACAATTAGCTTCTTCAGGGTAGTTACACAACTTAAATCAATGTTCAAGACATGTACGTAGCATTTTGCGAGGATGTTGCTGCTACAAAGAAACTACCCCATCCCAAAGACTTTAATCTTACAATGGAGTAAAAGAAGCAAAAATATACTTCAAAGATTCTTGTATCCATATTCCAACTCCCTATATACAAACAAAGACCGAGATAGATCATTGTGTACCTGAAAGTGTTATCTAAAAGAACAATGGGTAACAAATTTGTACCCAATGTAGGAATTCATCGTAATACTGAAGCAGTTAGAGCAATGGGAGATTAATTACCTGTTATCGATTTCCACTTGTGAGGTAACTTGTTCGGCTGCATAAACAATTGATGATTCGATGCACTTTCACCTCTTATTCCATCTATTGAAAAGCCTTTAGAAGCACATCTCAGTAGTAAATACAAATCAAAAATATTATTGTCATCAATGCAAGTAGGAGAGACATACTTATTGATTTTCCTCTGTAGTGCCAAAGTTTTTTTGGCTGATTACATTCAGATACTTTTGCCTGATAGGCACTTCACCAAACAGAGACATCTCTAAGAGCAAAGAACCACAAATCTTTCATCAAATTGATGTAAAAACTTAGCTCCTCAACTAAATTTCCAAAAACCTAACCCATCATAGCAAATAGAACCGAATTCCACCAATTTACAACTAACGAAACATAGACCCTCAACCAAAATTCAAAAAAAGAAAAGATGAAAGCCTTACCGATAGGAGCAGAGTCTGGCTTCTCTTCTCCACCTCCATAGGCTCTGGTGGAGAACAAAGTGACGTTGAACAACGGTTATTTCGGTTATAGCTGATTGAGTAGAAGATGTTGGGTAATAAGATTTGAATGGTGTGTACGGGAGGAACGTGGTTCTATATATAAAGGATCGGCTGGCGGTGAAAATAATGCAGCCATTAACGCCGATCGTGGCTTTAGGCGTTTTGAGGGATGTAAGTGGAACATAATTGAAGGATCGGAAGATGAATCGTGTAACCGCGAAATGAGAAGTCGAGAGGGATTTTGTATAGGTTAGGGTCTCTGTCGTAAAGGAAGAAGAACAGGGAAGACGAACAGGGAAGTTTTTTCTCTTTCGATTGTTAATATTGGGCTGAATTTAACCAAAAACCAAAGAGTTAATATTGGGCTGAATTTAACCAAAAACCAAAAAACGTTGCAAATTGATTGGTTAATTTTATTCAGCATTATTTTGCCTCAGCTAGATTTTACACCCACGCTACGCGTGAGTCTTTTTATATACTATGTGTTTAATATATATTTCAATTTGCTGATTTTTAAATTAGGTAGAAGTTAACATACATGAATGAAAATATATCATAGTAAGAAATAGAAGCATTTGTAAGGTATTAAAATTTATAAGGAATAAAATATTAATTTATCATAAATAGTTATTTGTATCTATAATTTTCTACGTATGTATAAGACATACAATATTTTTTGAAATTATACCATTGTAGTTTTCGGTTTAAGAATAAAATACCACAATATTCTTCGAAACTCATATACCCATAAAATCTTAACATTTGCTCTTATATCAATTAACTGAATGGAAAACACAAAATATCCTATATATTGCAAAACAACTTCCAGCATAGATGACATATATTGCACAAACACCAAACTTTTAACAAAAAACTATAGATAGTACCATTTTCTACACAAATAATGCATTTTCTATGTTTTCTTTTTAAAAATATTTGTAATATTGGTTTGTAGTTTTATACTATCTGCAGTAAAATATTAAGTACCATAATACATATCTGCAAATATATAGGTGTTTGTGCATGTAGAACTAACATAGGAAATATTATTTTTTTGTTTTTTGTTTTTTTTTCTTGTGATTCAGTCACTTGACTCCCAAGTAAAACTTCCTGTATTTTTTCTTTTTCTTTTTAGATTAGACACAAACATAAAAAAGCTAAGATGTCTGCAATCTACAACACCGTAGATGATGGACCAATCTACAACACCGTAGATAACATCTCTCCATTTCATGACAATAGAGTAACATTGGGCGACATAAACACACTTTTAGCTATCAGAATTACTAACATGGTATTAGTATGTTTCAAGCATGAAAGCCCAAGAAATTTTGTTATTGAATGTCTTTGTTTGCCATGATATCGCCGACCAATCTCGTGGCTTATAAATCGCTTACAAAATATGAGAATAGTATAGCACCAAATAACGGTATCGTGATCTGATATGTCTAGAAGCATTACCTGTAGAAAACCCACCTTGTTACATGTATAGAAGCAACACGTATGGAAGTACCACTGATCATACGATCTGTTGGTATATGTAATTGAAAGCACAAAAGTCGATGCATAATGAATCCAAGTACTTTTGGCCGAAGAACAAAGACACTTACTAAATTCATTAGTCGTTATGATTATACCAACATAAAGTAGTTCTTGGTCAGAGAAACTAAAAGCTAAATCACAAATCGAATTAAAGGTCTTTTGGTCCTTAATTAAGAACAAAAAACAAAATCGCATCATGCATAGTAAATGAAGACCTAAATCAAAGTCCCTAAAAAAACACGCACAAAATCATAATAAAGTGGGACTTTACCATATGTAATACATGGACGTCTAACTCAAACGGTTAAACCTCTCTCCACAATAAAGTCATGTTAGAGAAATAAGCGCTATGTTTATGGGATTTTTTAGCTGAAATAATTATAGACACACACTTACTCAAGTGATGGACGAAGGAATGACTTACAATTTCAAATTCATCCAAACAAATAAATCTATGGGAATCACAACTACCACTAAACCGTTTGCACATACTATTGTATTATCCAAATTTAGCTTTGATTGCGGGTCTGCAGCTACAAAAATACATCATGGTCTGCCTCATCACCACATCCACCTTTTCTGCATTTTAAGAATTCTCAAACCTATAAAACACAGATAAATTAGATGGTGGTGATCATCACACATAAAACAAGCTTCATATTTCACATAGAATGAAGCTATAAACTCAGTTTATTTAAGGCCCATAGGCATCATGTATTATGAAGGAAAAGTTAAAAGGATTGAGTTAGTTCATTATCAAACCGATGGCATAAACAAATAAAAACAAAATCTAAGCAAAGGAAACCATTGAAGTCATATTCAAGCAAACCATCTTGTCCTACCTCATATTTGTATGATGTGCCTACTATAGTATCTTATTATATAAACACAACTCAGGTTTGAGTAAATTATAAAGAACTTCCAGTAGTAAATTATAAAAAACGAATACATTCAAAACATCAATGTTTTGTTACTTTTGTATATATATTAAGATGTACGAAGATTAAGATGGTTGGAAAACATGTTGATTTATGTATATAGGATCATTCGAAAAAACCTATACTTTAAAAATCACAACGTAAATTTCATTGTAGATACGAGATGTGTAAGAGTAAGTGGATTTGCAGGAGAGAACAAATAGAAATAACCTTAGAGTGATGTAAAAAAATACCTTTGAACATAATCGTTGTCTTGTGACAAAAAAAAAAAAAGAAGAACATAATCGTTGTGCACCTCCATAGACTTGTGAATCAAACGCTAACAGCTAGGGTTACTAAGCAACACAAATAACAGGAAAAATTAAAATTACTATAGGCCATGCCGTCGGCGATCAAAACACCTTGAGTGAATTCCAAAAAGGTGTAAGATGCAAAAAATTGAGAAACACACATACCATGATAAACAATGAAATAGTTAGCAAAATCATCACACTACAAGAAAACACCATCAATTCCGACGGAATTTCCAGCCGGTACTCCGACAGAAAATTCATTTCGTCGGTATTCCGTCAGTCTGGGTTGGCCGATGGGATTGATGTGTTGTTATGTCGGAGGTTTTGACGGTTGTCTGACGGATTTCTGACGGATTTTCATTCTACTTAAGTTTTCCAATTTCTTCGGTTGTTCATATCAACATTTGAAAACCAAAATTTTTTTTTTTAGATATGAGTTCTTCGTATTTTCGTTCATGGATGGACGGGCCAATGATGGAAGAGGGGTCTAACTTATTAACGACCGAATACGCTAATGGTATTTGCGAGTTCATGAAGTTACCCAGAAATCAAGAGGCGGCCAACAAAGGTCAGGATATCAAATGTCCTTGTTCTAATTCCTGTAATAGAATTAGTGTTGATGTTCCTAATGTTTGGAACCACTTATATAGATATGGATTTAGGGCGGGATATAAGGTTTGGTATTTACATGGAGAAAGGAATTATGAATATGGTAGTAGTAGTAGTAATGCACCTTATTTTTTGGATAGCATAGGGGAACCTACAGCGGAAGTAGATGTTGGGGTAAGTACGGTTGCGATGGTTAGAGATAATTTCCAATCGGGTGGTTATGAGGGTGGTAGGGTTGAAGAACCTAATTTAGAATCTCGAAGTTTTTTCGATATGTTAGACGCAGCAAAACAACCACTATACAGCGGTTGTAGGGATGGTCATTCACCGCTATCTTCTGCTACTAGGATGATGAACATAAAGACTAATTACAATTAGTCCGAAGATTGTGTTGATGCATTCGCCGAGTTCGTGAAAGATATTTTGCCAGAAGATAATCTTGCCCCCGGATCATACTACGAGATCCAAAAACTTGTTGCCGGTCTTGGTTTGCCCTACCAGGTTATTGATGTGTGCATCGACAACTGTATGATATACTGGAGAGAAGACGAGAACCGAAATGAATGTAAATTTTGCAACAAACCACGGTTCCAGGACACAAGTGGGAGGTTGAAGATTCCATTCAAACGGATGTGGTATTTACCCTTAACAGAGAGGTTGAAGAGGCTGTACGAATTTGAACGCACAGCTAATTCTATGAGATGGCATGCAGAGCATAGTCAAGATGGAGATATCACGCATCCTTCTGACGCGAAAGCGTGGAAACACTTTCAATCAGTGTATCCAGATTTTGCCTATGAACGACGGAATGTATACTTAGGCTTATCCACGGATGGTTTCAACCCGTTTGGCAAGAATATAAGGAAATATTCATTGTGGCCGGTCATCGTGACACCTTACAATCTGCCTCCATCTATGTGCATGCACCGAGAGTTCCTGTTTCTCTCAATTCTAGTTGCCGGGCCAGATCATCCAAGACGGTCGCTCGATATATTCCTCCAACCATTGATCTGTGAGTTGCAGATGTTGTGGGAGCATGGTGTTACGGCATACAATGTTTCAGTGAAGCAGAATTTCAACATGCGTGCGGTTCTTATGTGGACCATAAGCAATTTTCCGGCGTACGGTATGTTATCTGGATGGTCAACGCATGGAAGATTGGCGTGTCCTTATTGCCAAGACAAAACTTCAGCTTTCCAATTACAGCACGACAGAAAGACTTCATGGTTTGATTGCCATAGGTGTTTTTTTGCCGGGTAATCATCCATATCGTCGGTCTAGAAGACATTTCAAGACGAATGTACAAGTGTTTCATGGTCCACCTCCTGAGATAGATGGTCGCAGCATGTTGGAACAGTTACGAGATTTTGGTGCAGAGCGAACTCTGAAATGTGGGGGTAATGGCCATTACCCCGTCGACGGTTGTGGGGAATATCACAATTGGCACAAGAAGAGTATTTTCTGGGATTTGCCTTACTGGAAAGACCATCTACTTCGGCATAATGTAGATTTCATGCATGTGGAAAAGAATTTCTTTGATAACATCATGAACACCGTATTAAACGTACCTGGAAAGACCAAAGACAACTGGAAGTCTAGATTCGACTTGCCATCGATTTGTTCGAGGCCATCTCTTCATGTTTCGAACGGTAGATTGCCGATGCCTGCTTTCCGGTTAGACACAGGGCAGAAAGAAGTATTTTTTGAATGGTTCAAAAAATTTGTAAAATTTCCAGACGGCTACACATCTAATCTACGTAATTGCGTGGATTCCACAGAAGCCAAGTTTATAGGGATGAAGAGTCATGATTGTCATGTCGTGATGCAGCGTCTTCTTCCATTTGTATTGGCATATCTTCTTCCAGAACCTATCCACCAAGCTATTGGAGGTATATATCTTACTCCCTTTAGTTTCTGACAACCATAATATTACTTTATATGTACTAACTTGTTTAATTTTCGTTTGTAGGAGTTGGTGTATTCTTCCGAGATTTATGTTCAAGAACGCTTACCTCCCACGGGATAGGTAACTTGGAGGCCAATATCCCGGTTCTCCTTTGTAATCTTGAGAAGATATTTCCACCGTCTTTTTTTGACGTTATGGAACATCTTGCTATTCACCTCCCACGCGAAGCAGCCTTAGGAGGCCCTGTTCAATACCGATGGATGTATCCGTTCGAGCGTTACATGTTCCACCTGAAGAAAAAGGTTAAAAATTTGAGCAAGGTTGAGGGATCTATTGTCGCACAAAGCATAAACGAGGAAGTCTCACAATTTTCCGAATATTACTTTCCACCGGCAGTTAGTACTAAGGGGAGACGGCCTCCCCGACATGATGATAGAGGTGAGAAAGCAGTCTATGACGTGGTAGTTCCCGAGTTGTTTTCCCAAGTTGGTCGAGCAAGTGGAAAAGGAAAGAAACGCAGACTATCACCACAAGAGGTCACACATTTGCATACGTATATCCTAAGAAACTGTGATGAAATTTTAGAGTACGAAAGGTATATATATATCAGTTATCATACTAAATTTATTGAATTATTTTACTTCATCTACTAACGACTGTTATGTTACAGGATATACATGTCTCTCGCACGTGCTTACCATCGTCATAAGACAGATGCCGAACTTGCTGTCTTGAAAGACGAAGAATTTGAGAGGTGGTTGAAATGTTATGTAAGTTTAATATAATTACTTACTCTTACTTTTCGATGTTGTCACGTTCATATGTTACTTATATCGTACTATTATCATTTTTAGGTTTGTGATTGTTGTGAACGTGGTCTACCCCTCCCGACATGGTTACTGGAGTTTGTTCATGGTTTACGCAGCACCGCGACTTCATATCCCCAGTTTTGCACTAGGGGATATTCGTTCAGGATCCGCAAGGATGGACGTCAAACGTCAACTACGGACTATGGTATTTCGGCGAATTCCGGCGATACCATGTACTATGGGATTTTAAAAGAAATCTTGGAAATCCGCTATCCAAGAATGTTGAACTTGAGGTGCATTGTGTTTCTGTGTGATTGGTATGATCCATCCAATGGTCGAGGGGTTCGAGTTGACCCTCTTGGTGTTATTTCGATAAATTCAAGCCGGAAACTACAGTATTACGATCCATTTATCCTTGCGTCTCAAGCAGACCAGGTATCAATACACTAATACACTAAGGTTTCTTGTTCATGTAAATTAACAATATCAACTAATTATTAATAGGTTTGCTACATTCCATATCCTCGAGTAGCCTACCGTACAGATCCGTGGATCACAGTAACTCCAATAAACCCCAGAGGAAAAATCTATGGAGTTCCAGAACATGATGCTCTACAACCATCGAGAAGTGTACCAATGTCACCTGTTGAGGAGATGGATAACATTGACCTTGTCGTTGATGTCACACATGTCGGGGATGATCTAGTGCATTCGGATGAAGAGGAAACACTAGGGGAATTTGACGACGATTCAGACTCCATCCCTAGTGAAGGTCCCTCCGAAGATTCAGAATAGTAATTTGGGAATAAATGTTTGGTTTTTTATGTTCTTCTCTCACATTTGTGTGTTCCGTATAATATTTTTCATTTCATTAAATAAAGGAATAAATCTTAATTATTTCTGCTGTGGACTAATATTGTGTATCATATTATTTAATAGTATATATATATTCATGTTCACTGACTAATTAACAATAATTATTGGTATTGCAACTCCAATAAAACATTACATATAATGAAACATAAAATTTAGAACACATTCTTAAACAGGTACACGAAATCCTTGCAAATATTAAATACACAACGGTTATGGTACAACTACATAATAAACTCTGCATTTTAAAATCATATGTCGGTTTCCACTTTAGTGATGTTCTTTCCCTTTTTCTTCTTTTGTGGAGAATCTACAAATCTGTCGCACAATTCGCTTTTGATTGCATCAACATCTAGATTTATGTTTGGCTTCTCTGGACTTTGGGTGAACTCGAAATCATAGTAATGATCCTTTGGTGGAGAATCTATAAATCCGTCGCACAATTCACGTTTGATTGCATCAACATCTAAATTTAAGTTTGGCTTTTCTGAGCTTTGGGCGAATTCATAATCATAGTACTGATCCTTACATACGTTTGAAGTACTTCCACTGTAAGTATCTGACTTTTCCATCAATGGACATGGTTGCTCGGCTTCGATTGGATTGGCGTGGTGGATGTTTTGCGACCACTGGCTGTCAGCCACTATTGTTAATGTGGAATCTTCTTTATGGATTGGTGAGCAGGTATCAAATTCCCACGAGGAAGTGGGAATCTCTTGAGTGAATTCGTCGCAATGAGATTCGGTTTCCCAGGAGTATTTTGGAACATAAAAAAAATTAGTCTCGGATGTTGTTTTTGCGTCTTCATTTGGAGAGCTAGAAGACATATATTTTTTTTTGTTACTGAGAGGTGTAGAACATATAAACTCCATCAGGTGTATTTATAGTAGAAGTTATATGTATAAACCGTCGGTATTCCGTCGGTATTCCGTCTGTATTACCGTATTACCGACGGAATTTAGACCACACGATGTCGGCAACGTTTGATTGGTCAGCTGTACCGACGGATTTCCGACGCAGCTATGTCGTCAGGATTTGTATAGGATCTTTAATTTAAATTTGTTTTGCTCACATACAGAGAAACTCATTATTTGTGTAGGAAGTACGATATTTTAAAAATTGTCCTATTTTTTCCAATGAATTGAATTTCAATTCTTATAAGTGTTTGTAATTTATAAGGATTTATCCAAATTTATAATATGATTAATCTACAAATTCTTCAATTTTAAAAAAAAACCACATGAATCTCTTAGTTTTAAAAAGTAAAAACCTTAGAAATATTTTCAAAAACTTTATAAATAGTTTTAACCGGAAAAAAAATAAAAAAATAAAGGATCCGTCAGAATTCCGTCATTATTGTCTGACGGAGTTTTGACGGATCCTTATTTTTTTAATTTTTTCCGGTTAAAATAAAAGAAATAAATAAAAAATAAAGAATCCGTCACAAATCTGTCAGACAATAATGACGGATTTCTGACGGTTTCTTATTTTTTTATTAATTTTTCACATATAGGAAAAAATAAACTTCAACAATGTGTTACGGATTTGTATAGGATCTTTAATTTAAATTTGTTTTGCTCACATACAGAGAAACTCAATATTTGTGTAGGAAGTACGATATTTTAAAAATTTTCCTATTTTTTCCAATGAATTGAATTTCAATTCTTATAAGTGTTTGTAATTTATAAGGATTTATCCAAATTTATAATATTATTAATCTACAAAATTCTTCAATTTTAAAAAAAAACCACATGAATCTCTTAGTTTTAAAAAGTAAAAACCTTATAAATGTTTTCAAAAACTTTATAAATAGTTTTAACCGGAAAAAAATAAAAAAATAAAGGATCCGTCAGAATTCCGTCATTATTGTCTGACGGTGTTCAGACGGATCCTTATTTATTTTTATTTTTTCCGGTTAAAATAAAAGAAACAAATATAAAATAAAGATTCTGTCACAAATCCGTTAGACAATAATGACGGATTTATGACGGTTTCTTATTTTTTTATTAATTTTTTCCATATAGGAAAAAATAAACTTCAATAATGTGTTACTGATTTGTATATGATCCTTAATTTACAGATAAACTCAATATTTGTGTACGAAGTACGATATTTTAAAAATTTTCCTATTTTTTCCAATGAATTGAATTTCAATACTTATAAGTGTTTGTAATTTATAAGGATTTATACAAAATTATAATATGATTAATCTTAAAAATTCTTTAATTTTAAATTTGTTACAAACTAAAAAAAAAAACACATGGATCTCTTACATTTAAAAAGTAGAAACCATATTAAACTTTTTAAAAAACATAAGAATCCGTCAGAATTCCGTCATTATTGTCTGACGGATTTCTGACGGAAAACCCTAATTTACTCCCGCCTAAACACTTCGATCTCATCGAAAAAGCGGGAATATCTGACGGAATTCCGACGGATTTTAATACACCGTCATAATGCCGTCGGAATTCCGTTGCAGTGTTCTTTAAAATCCCACACTTCGTCTTCCCCGCAGACACAGAACCAGAGCAACCAAAAAATTTCCCCAATCTCCTCCGTCACTCCGTCCGATTTGCCGCCGAATCACCGCCGATTATCACCGCCTATTGTAACCCGACTCACCAAATCAATGTAAGTTCTTGTTGGTTTAAAGATTATGAACAAATACGTGGAAGATTTTTAAATCCGTTCAAATCCGTTCTTGAAATTGTGTGTTATTCAATTGGGAATGGGTAAATATCGAATTTGAAGCATTGTTTAACATGATTTCGTAATTGATTTAGGAATTTAAGAATTAGGGATTTTGAAAATTTTATGAAGTTAGGGATTTACAAATATTTTTGAATTTAGGGATTTAGAAATTTTTTTGATGTTTTAAATTTTGATAAATTAGGGATTTATGGATATATAGATTAAGGTGTTATGATAATTTGAGGAACTTACCATTTGCAATTAATTTAATTTCAATTCTAATAAGTGTTTGTAATTTATTGAGATTTTTGAAATGTAATTTCTAAAAATTTGGAAAAAAAATTAAACTCTTAAATTTAAAATTTTTTTATAAACTTTTAACATTGTCAATAATGGTTGCTTAAATTGAGCGACTTCCTTAAATTTTTAAATTTGTATTGTTTTAAATGTTTCTTTCATGTTTTCTTAAAATATTTTTACAAATACAAAATCACAAAGTAAAATCTATATATATATAAGATGAAAAAATCAAAAAATAATTATATCTAAAAAACCCTTTAAACCATTTAAAAATTTTAGGTGTTTGCTCTTGCTCATGTCGGGGAATTTATTCTTTGCTTTTTTCAAGAATTTCCAATATCGCAAATTACCAAATTACCATAAATCCTAAAAGCCATAAATTGTAAAATCTCAAAAACTCAAAATCATAATTCCCAAAAGCCCTAACTCCGTAATAAAGATTGTAAATTTTAAAGCAATAATTGACATACTAATTTGAAATATGTAAGAAAAATAAAAGGTTATTTAAAAAATTTTGAAATCGTAGGGATTATGACCTATTTCATGGCGGTACCGGAGGCGGTGAATCCAGTAGGGGAGGTGGGACTGCGAGTAATTCGCAGATCCCAACCACTCCTCTTATGGGTACAGCTGGCTCTGCTGCTCGTATGGCAATGACCATCGAGGAGTTTGTGTCGCAACCTGGTCGGGATAGGTTGACACGCCTTGACCCGGAGTTACCTCCACACACGACCTGGTAATGACTACTATTGAAAATTAAAATGATTATATTAGCTTAATAAAAATTGTTTACAAAATTTGAAACAAAATACCGTGTAGGTTCCAATTTTCGGGAAACGGTATTGCGGGTTGTATCAACGAAATGGTCAACAGCATGATAACTAAGCCGTATCCCACATATGAGTCGATGCCGGATGCAGACCAGGACACATGGTTTCGACAATTTGCGGTATGTGTTTATATTGTTAATTAAATATATTCTTAATTAAATATACAATAATTCGAGTAAATTCTTTCTTTGCAGCAAGAATTTACGTGGGACCCCCAGCTAACTCCTCAGGTCCGACGTAATTTCGACAAAAAGGCGAAGAGGAAGTACTCGCAGACGATAAACGAGTGGAAGTCCGGGTGGACAAAAAAGGGGAAGGTGCCTAAGGTTATTAAAGACAACCTAACATTATGGGATGGACTTGTTACACATTGGGAACTGGAGGCCACTCAAGCGACCTCTGGCCAGAACTCGACTAACCGAAAGAGCCAGCGGAATGGGAAGGGAGAGGCGACCCACAACCTCGGTGCAATGAGCAAGGCGTCACGTGTTCAGCAACTGGTAATTTTCCTAATTTTCCAAATATTTTTAATTATCGCTAACATTTTCTGTACTTGAATATGCTAACAGTTTGAGAAGACCGGTGTGCGTCCTTCGCATGTTGATATCATCAGAGATGCCCACACCAACAGAAAGACGGGAGAAATCCAAGATGCGATTGCTCGGGAAATCATGGAGAGCGTGGAGAAGGCCGGGCAGCAATACCTCCTATCGCAACCGATCGTCGAAGGAACTCCGCCGCTAACCGAAGTTCCATTCGACAAGGTCAACGAGTTCACTTACGAGGTTAGTAAACATGTCAATTTTAAACACATTTAAAATACCTTTTAATACTAATACGTTTTGAAATTGATTTTTTTTTCTTAGGTAACCCCTAAGAGCAGAGGTCGTGTCTACGGCCTCCCCGAAGACAGTTGCTCATCCGTTTCGTCGGTTCGCTATCACGGTGGTAGCAGTTTGGTAGCACAAAACGCCGAACTGACCCAACGGGTTAGCTCTTTGGAGGAACGGTACGACAGAGAGAAGGCGGAGGCGGAGGCACGTCTGCAGAAACAGATTGAGGAGGTGGAGGCACGGCGTCTGAGAGAGAAGGCGGAGGCGGACGACCGGTACCGTGCAATGGAGGAGAAGATGAACGAGTTCTTACGTCGTCAAGGACTTTAAATTTATATTGTAATTTAAATTTAATTTAAAACTTTAAATTTGTTTTTAAAACAATTTCTATTTAATTATAATTTTATTATTATACATTTAAATAAGAAAAAAAAATTTATACATTTTAAATAATTTTTTTTTAAATAATTCCAAATCCGTCAGAATTCCGTCGGTGTGGGCCGACGGATTCATGACGGGCCACGGATCACCGGAATCCATCGACACTACGTCGGAATTCCGTCTGATCAAAGAAATTCGACGGTTTTCAGATGGCTTGATACACTGACGGAATTCCGACGGTCCTCTTAGCCATCGGCTTTAAAGACTGTCGGAATTCCGTCAGTTTATCTAGCCGTCTGAAAACCGTCGGAATTCTTTGATCGGACGGTATTCTGACGTCGTGTCGACGGATTCCGGTGATCCATTATCCGTCAGGAGTCCGTTGGTCCACACTGACGGAATTCTGACGGATTTGGAATTTCGACGAGATTGAACCGACGGACCGAATCCGTCAGACAACCATCGGAAATCCCCTTATTCCGACGGATTTCTGACGGTTTTGGCCGTCGGAAACGACCCTGTTTTCTTGTAGTGTCAATATCATATAGAAGAATATATAAACGGACCATATAGAAGAAACAAAACCAAAAGACTAATCAAACGATCATATATGCCAAATTTTTAATTGGAAAGAGCTATCACTACAAGAAAACATGTATTTTTCCGACGGCCTGTTATTTTCCGTCGGAAAACCGTCTCTAAATTCTGACGGTTTTCCAACGACTTACCGAGTTAAACCGTTCTGTCGGAATGCCGTCTGCATCATCAGACGACATCACCTTTCCGTTGGAACCGCGTCAGAAAATTCTGATGGAATTCCGACAGCAATGAGCTGTCGTGACTTCCCGACGGCATTGCGACGGAATATCAACGGAATTCAGGATTTCTGATGCCGGCAACGTTTGATTGATCGGACATTTTTCTGACGGTTAAAACCTGTCGGAAGGAGGGACGGATTTGCGACAGCATTTCCACGGTTTCCGATGTCGGCAAGTTTGAGTGGTTGGCATATCGTCTGCGGTGGCCGATGGGATGTGTGGGGTGTTATGTCGGAGGTATTGACGGAATTCCGACGGAAATCCAATCTACATAAGTTTGCAGAATGCTGCATTCCATCATCACAAAATTTCAAGAAACAAAAAAAACTATAAAGATGAGTTCATATTTTCGGGCATGGATGGACGAGCCAATGACGGATGAAGGCTCGAACTTACTAAGGGATGAGTACGCTCAAGGATTATGGGAGTTCATGAATTTACCCAGTAATGTAGAAGCATCCAAAAAAGGTCAGGATATCAAATGTCCTTGTTCTAATTGCTGTAATAGAATTAGTGTTGCCGTTCATAATATTTGGACTCACTTATATAGATATGGTTTTAGGCCGGGATATAAGGTTTGGTATTTACATGGAGAAAGGAATTATGAATATGGTAGTACTAGTAGCAATGAACCTTATTTTCCGGATAGCGTAGAGGAACCTACAGCGGAAGTAGATGTTGGGGTAAGTACGGTTGCGATGGTTAACGATGCGTTTAGAGAGAATTTGCAGTCGGGTGGGTATGAGGGTGATAGGGCTGAAGAACGTAATTTAGAATCTCAAAGGTTTCGCGATATGTTAGATGCATCAAACCAACCACTATACATCGGTTGTAGACACATAAAGACTGATCACAATTTGTCCGAAAAATGTATTGATGCATTCGCCGAGTTGGTGAAAGATATTTTGCCAGAAGATAATCTTGCCCCATCATCATACTACGAGGTCCAAAAACTAGTCGCCGGTCTTGGTTTGCCCTACCAGGTTATAGACGTGTGCATCGACAACTGTATGATATACTGGAGAGAGGACGAGAACCGAAAGAAATGTAAATTTTGCAGCAAACCCCGGTTCGAGGCGACAAGTGGCAGGGTGAAGATTCCATTCAAACGGATGTGGTATTTACCCTTAACGGAGAGGTTCAAGAGGCTGCACGAATCAGAGCGCACAGCTAAGGCTATGAGATGGCATGCAGAGCATAGTCAAGATGGAGACATCACACATCCTTCTGACGCGGAAGCGTGGAAACACTTCCAATCCGTATATCCAGATTTTGCACATGAACGACGGAATGTATACATAGGCTTATCCACTGATGGTTTTAACGCGTTTGGAAAGCATGGAAGAAAATATTCTTTGTGGCCGGTTATCGTAACACCTTACAATTTTCCTCCATCTATGTGCATGCGGCGAGAGTTCCTGTTTCTCTCAATTCTAGTTCCCGGGCCAGATCTTCCAAAACGGTCACTCGATATATTCCTCCAACCATTGATCTGTGAGTTGCAGATGTTGTGGGAGCATGGTGTTACAGCATATGATGTTTCAGTGCAGCAGAATTTCAACATGCGTGCGGTTCTTATGTGGACCATAAGCGATTTTCCGGCGTACGGTATGTTATCTGGATGGACAACGCATGGACGATTGGCGTGTCCTTATTGCCAAGACAATACTTCAGCTTTCCAATTGCAGTACGGCAGGAAGACTTCATGGTTTGATTGCCATAGGTGTTTTTTGCCGGATAATCATCCATATCGTCGGTCTAGAAGACATTTCAAGACGAATGTGCAAGTGTTTCATGGTCCACCTCCTGAGATAGATGGTCGCAGCATCTTGGAACAGTTACGTGATTTTGGTGCAGAGCGAACTCCGGAATGTGGGGGGTAATGGCCATCACCCCGTCGACGGTTGTGGGGAATATCACAATTGACACAAGAAAAGTATTTTCTGGGATTTGCCTTACTGAAAAGACCATCTACTTTGGCATAATCTAGACGTCATGCATGTTGAAAAGAATTTCTTCGACAACATCATGAACACCATATTAAACGTCCCCGGAAAGACCAAAGACAACTGGAAGTCTAGATTCGACTTGCCATTTATTTGTACGAGGCCATCTCTTCATGTTTCGGCCGGTAGATTGCCGATGCCTGCGTACTGGTTAGATGCTCGTCAGAAAAAAGTTTTTTTTGAATGGTTCAAAAAATTTGTTAAATTTCCAGACGGCTACGCATCTAACCTAAGTAATTGCGTGGATTCGACGGAAGAGAAGTTTATAAGAATGAAGAGTCATGATTGTCATGTCGTGATGCAGCGTCTTCTTCCATTTGTATTTGCATATCTTCTTCCAGAACCTATCCACCAAGCTCTAGGAGGTATATTTCTTACTCCCATTCATTTCCGTAGGACCATAATATTACTATATATGTACTAACTTGTTTAATTTTCGTTTATAGGAGTTGGTGCATTCTTCCGAGATTTATGTTCAAGAATGCTTACCGTCCACGGGATACGTAACTTGGAGGCCAATATCCCGGTTCTCCTTTGTAATCTTGAGAAGATATTTCCACCATCTTTTTTTTGACGTTATGGAACATCTACCTATTCACCTCCCACGAGAAGCAGCCTTAGGAGGTCCTGTGCAGTACCGATGGATGTATCCGTTCGAGCGTTACATGTTCCATCTAAAGAAAAAGGTTAAAAACTTGAGCAAGGTTGAGGGATCTATTGTCGCACAAAGCCTAAAGAGGAAGTCTCACAGTTTGCCGGATCTTATTTCCCATCGGAAGTTCGTACTAAGGCGAGACGTCCTGCACGACATGATGATAGAGGTGAGAAAGCATTCTATGACGTGGTTCTTCCTGAGTTGTTTGCCCAAGTTGGTCGAGCAAGTGGTAAACGAAAGAAACGCATTCTATCAGAACAAGAGGTCACACATTTGCATACGTATATCCTCAGAAACTGTGACGAAATGTTGGAGTACGAAAGGTATATCAGTTATTATACTACATTTAAGGAATTATTTGCCTTCATCAACTAACGACTGTTATGTTACAGGATGTACATGTCTCTGGCACGTGATTACTATTATGGTAAGACAGATGCCGAACTTGCTGTATTGAAAGATGAAGAATTTCCGGCCTGGTTGCAATGTTATGTAAGTTTAATATAATTACTTACTCTTACTTTTCCATATATGTTTTCACGTTCATTTGTTACTTATATCTTACGTATATGATTTATAGGTTTCCAAAAGTATATCAAGTGGTCAATCACTCCCGACATGGTTAGTGGAGGTTGCTCATGGTTTACGCAGCACCGCGACTTCATATCCCAAGTTTTGCACTAGGGGATATGCGTTTAGGATCCGTGAGGAAGGACGTAAAAAGTCAACTTCGGACTATGGTATTTCGGCGCAATCCGGTGATACAATGTACTATGGGATTTTAAAAGAAATCTTGGAAATCCGGTATCCAGGAATGTTGAACTTGAGGTGCATTGTGTTTATGTGCGATTGGTATGACCCATCTGATGGTCGAGGGGTTCGAGTTGACCCTCTTGGTGTTATTTCGTTAAATTCAACCCGGAAACTACAGTATTACGATCCATTTATCCTTGCGTCTCAAGCTGACCAGGTATCAATACACTAATATGTTTACCTATGTACTCATACATAAGGTTTCTTGTTCATGTATATTAACAATACCCACTAATTAATAATATGTTTGCTACATTCCATATCCTCGAGTTGCCTACCGTACAGATCCGTGGATCACAGTAACTCCAATAAACCCGAGAGGCAAAATCTATGGAGTTCCAGAACATGATGCTCTACAACCATCGAGAAGTGTACAAATGTCACCTGTTGAGGAGATGGATAACATTGACCTTGTCGTTGATGTGACACATGTCGGGGATGATCTAGTGCATTTGGACGAAGATGAAACACGTGGAGAATTTGACGACGATTCAGACTCCATCCCTAGTGACGGTTCATCCGGAGATTCCGAATAATAATTAGTTGTCAATAAATGCTTGCTTATTCATGTTGTTATCTCACATTTGTGTGTTCACTATAATATTTTGCCTTTCATTATCCCAAATCTTGTATATCAAATTATTTAATAGTATATATATAATCATGTTCGCTGATAAATTAACGATAAATATATGTATTACAACTCCAATAAAACCTTAATACATTTACTAAAACATAAAATTAAAAACACATTTTTAAACAGGTACTTTACAGACTTGCAAATATTTAACACACGACGGTTATGTTAAGGTACAAGTACATAATAAACTTCTCAATTTACAATCAAATTTCAGTTTCCACTCCGTACTGACCATTTCTTAGAACCATTTGGTGATGTTCTTTCCCTTTTTTTTCTTTTCTGGAGAATCTACAAATCCGTCGCACAATTTTCTTTGGATTCCATCAACATCTAGATTTATGTTTGCCTTGTCTGGGCTTTGGGCGAATTCGAAATCATAGTAATGATCCTCTGCTGGAGAATCTATAAATCCGTCGCACAATTCACTTTTGATTACATCAACATCTAAATTTAAGTTTGGCTTTTCTGGGCTTTGGGCGAATTCATATCCATAGTACTCATCCTTACATACGTTTGAAGTACTTGCAGCGTAAGTTTCTGACTTTTCCATCAACTGCCATGGTTGTTCGGCTTCGATAACCCGATCCTGATCAAGATATTCTAGCTGCCTATCGTAAATGTGGTGGATGTTTCCCAAGCACTGGCTGTCAGGCACTATTGTCGATGTAGACTCTGCATTATAGATTGGTGAGGACGTATCAAATTCCCACGAGTAAGTGGGAATTTCTTGGGTGAATTCGTCGCAATGAGATTCGGTTTCCCACGAGTATTTTGGAACATGGAAAAATTATCCACGACTTTTGTGTTTGAGTCTTCATTAGGAGAGGTAGAAGGCATTTGTTTTGTAATTTGAAGGTGTATAACATTAAACACTCCATAGGGGGTATTTATAGAAGACGTTATATGTCTAAACCATTGGTATTCCGTCGGTATACAGCAGCCGTTTTCTGCCGTAATACCGACGGAATTCAGACGGAATCCGATGACGGCAAAGTTTAAGTGGTTAATAAAGCGTATGCAGTGGCCGATGGGATTGGTGTTGTGATATGTCGGATCTTTTGACATCCGACGGAATACCGACAGAATTCAGACAGCAAAATGTCGGCCAAGTATGATTGGTCAGTGGGTATGGACGGATTTCCGACGCACTAAATCCGTCAGAAGTTGTGATGGATTTCCGACTTCATTCAGACGGAGTCCGACCTCGGCAAAGTTTAAGTGGTTAATAAAGCGTCTGCAGTGGCCGATGGGATTGGTGGGGTGATATGTCGGATATTTTCACGAAATTCAGACGGATTTCCGACGGAAATTAGTTTATATAAGCCTCACATCTCTGCATTCCTTCATAAAATAAATTGAACACAGAATCATAAACGAAAATTATTCATTTCCGTAATGGCTAACAGAGATCTAAGGAATTACTATATGCAAAACCGAGAGTTCCTGTTTCTCTCAATTCTAGTTGCCGGGCCAGATCATCCAAGACGGTCGCTCGATATATTCCTCCAACCATTGATCTGTGAGTTGCAGATGTTGTGGGAGCATGGTGTTACGGCATACAATGTTTCAGTGAAGCAGAATTTCAACATGCGTGCGGTTCTTATGTGGACCATAAGCAATTTTCCGGCGTACGGTATGTTATCTGGATGGTCAACGCATGGAAGATTGGCGTGTCCTTATTGCCAAGACAAAACTTCAGCTTTCCAATTACAGCACGACAGAAAGACTTCATGGTTTGATTGCCATAGGTGTTTTTTTGCCGGGTAATCATCCATATCGTCGGTCTAGAAGACATTTCAAGACGAATGTACAAGTGTTTCATGTTCCACCTCCTGAGATAGATGGTCGCAGCATCTTGGAACAGTTACGTGATTTTGGTGCAGAGCGAACTCCGGAATGTGGGGGGTAATGGCCATCACCCCGTCGACGGTTGTGGGGAATATCACAATTGACACAAGAAAAGTATTTTCTGGGATTTGCCTTACTGAAAAGACCATCTACTTTGGCATAATCTAGACGTCATGCATGTTGAAAAGAATTTCTTCGACAACATCATGAACACCATATTAAACGTCCCCGGAAAGACCAAAGACAACTGGAAGTCTAGATTCGACTTGCCATTTATTTGTACGAGGCCATCTCTTCATGTTTCGGCCGGTAGATTGCCGATGCCTGCGTACCGGTTAGATGCTCGTCAGAAAAAAGTTTTTTTTGAATGGTTCAAAAAATTTGTTAAATTTCCAGACGGCTACGCATCTAACCTAAGTAATTGCGTGGATTCGACGGAAGAGAAGTTTATAAGAATGAAGAGTCATGATTGTCATGTCGTGATGCAGCGTCTTCTTCCATTTGTATTTGCATATCTTCTTCCAGAACCTATCCACCAAGCTCTAGGAGGTATATTTCTTACTCCCATTCATTTCCGTAGGACCATAATATTACTATATATGTACTAACTTGTTTAATTTTCGTTTATAGGAGTTGGTGCATTCTTCCGAGATTTATGTTCAAGAATGCTTACCGTCCACGGGATACGTAACTTGGAAGCCAATATCCCGGTTCTCCTTTGTAATCTTGAGAAGATATTTCCACCATCTTTTTTTTGACGTTATGGAACATCTACCTATTCACCTCCCACGAGAAGCAGCCTTAGGAGGTCCTGTGCAGTACCGATGGATGTATCCGTTCGAGCGTTACATGTTCCATCTAAAGAAAAAGGTTAAAAACTTGAGCAAGGTTGAGGGATCTATTGTCGCACAAAGCCTAAAGAGGAAGTCTCACAGTTTGCCGGATCTTATTTCCCAAACCTTAATACATTTACTAAAACATAAAATTAAAAACACATTTTTAAACAGGTACTTTACAGACTTGCAAATATTTAACACACGACGGTTATGTTAAGGTACAAGTACATAATAAACTTCTCAATTTACAATCAAATTTCAGTTTCCACTCCGTACTGACCATTTCTTAGAACCATTTGGTGATGTTCTTTCCTTTTTTTTTCTTTTCTGGAGAATCTACAAATCCGTCGCACAATTTTCTTTGGATTCCATCAACATCTAGATTTATGTTTGCCTTGTCTGGGCGTTGGGCGAATTCGAAATCATAGTAATGATCCTCTGCTGGAGAATCTATAAATCCGTCGCACAATTCACTTTTGATTACATCAACATCTAAATTTAAGTTTGGCTTTTCTGGGCTTTGGGCGAATTCATATCCATAGTACTCATCCTTACATACGTTTGAAGTACTTGCAGCGTAAGTTTCTGACTTTTCCATCAACTGCCATGGTTGTTCGGCTTCGATAACCCGATCCTGATCAAGATATTCTAGCTGCCTATCGTAAATGTGGTGGATGTTTCCCAAGCACTGGCTGTCAGGCACTATTGTCGATGTAGACTCTGCATTATAGATTGGTGAGGACGTATCAAATTCCCACGAGTAAGTGGGAATTTCTTGGGTGAATTCGTCGCAATGAGATTCGGTTTCCCACGAGTATTTTGGAACATGGAAAAATTATCCACGACTTTTGTGTTTGAGTCTTCATTAGGAGAGGTAGAAGGCATTTGTTTTGTAATTTGAAGGTGTATAACATTAAACACTCCATAGGGGGTATTTATAGAAGACGTTATATGTCTAAACCATTGGTATTCCGTCGGTATACAGCAGCCGTTTTCTGCCGTAATACCGACGGAATTCAGACGGAATCCGATGACGGCAAAGTTTAAGTGGTTAATAAAGCGTATGCAGTGGCCGATGGGATTGGTGTTGTGATATGTCGGATCTTTTGACATCCGACGGAATACCGACAGAATTCAGACAGCAAAATGTCGGCCAAGTATGATTGGTCAGTGGGTATGGACGGATTTCCGACGCACTAAATCCGTCAGAAGTTGTGATGGATTTCCGACTTCATTCAGACGGAGTCCGACCTCGGCAAAGTTTAAGTGGTTAATAAAGCGTCTGCAGTGGTCGATGGGATTGGTGGGGTGATATGTCGGATATTTTCACGAAATTCAGACGGATTTCCGACGGAAATTAGTTTATATAAGCCTCACATCTCTGCATTCCTTCATAAAATAATTTGAACACAGAATCATAAACGAAAATTATTCATTTCCGTAATGGCTAACAGAGATCTAAGGAATTACTATATGCAAAACCGAGCCCCTGCTCTAAACCCTCGAAACACAACTCTTGTTCCTTCAAGTCCTCCTTACGATAACTTAAATGTTACTGATGCTAAACCTACAATTTCACTCCATCCAACTCAACAATCCCAGAACCAAACGCTCGTAATATCGGGACCTGGCCAAGTGATACGGCGAGGACTGTTTCGCAAGAGGTCTCATGATGCAAAGGTGCGGTGTGGTGAAAGTTCTCATACACGCCCAACACAAGATTTTATTTCTGAGGTCATTAACGAGGCACCACAAGCCGACCATGATTTTGTAAGTCCGCGGTGGACTTCTACTATTGATTACATAATCCGGAAAGGTATATATATATAATTACCGTTTTTACTTTTACAATAATGACTGTAGCTGACAAATACAAAATCTATCATTCATAAATGTAGGTTCTTATCTTAATAGGACCACACCATTCTGGACCCAGGTTGGAGAAATTCAATCCCCGCGTTCACAATTTGTGAAAATAAAAAAGGTTTACGTTTCCGTCCAATTTTATTAACGTTTACAGACACAATTTATCAGACAAGCTAGTATATTCTATTTAATTATCAGATTGTGGCTATGCTCTCTTCTTTCACCCCCAATGACCAGGGAGATCTGCTTGTAACCTTAAAAGATCCGTCGGGAAAAATTGATGGAACCATGCACCATAACATCTTCAAGAATGACGAGTACAGACTCATGACTGGTGTAGGTGCGGTATTCATCCTGAAGAATGTTACCGTTTGCCGTTTTGATAGGAACCCAACGTACCTAAACATCAGAGAGCGGAACATTATTAAGGTAGTTACACCATACGTTCATAAATATTTTTGGGAATGGTTAACTATATTTTGTTTTGAAACAGATAATCGGTGCTAATTCGATGATTGCTGAATACCAGCCAACGAAAGTATGCACCGGAGAGGAGGAAGATGAAGGAACTACAGGGTATGAATATGAAACAGTTCCAGACTCCGATGAAGAATAAATATCTAACTCGTCTTTATGTTGGTTTTATGTTAAATAATTTCCTATTTAATAAAATATCTCCGGATAATGTTGTTATGTGTGGTTTTGGTATTTAAATTCATATTGAATGTGTAATGTACGCTTTAATAAGACTTTAGTTTGTTCGATATTATTTTATTTAATAAGACAATGGTTTTTAATAAATTTTTTCTTTAATAAAGTTTGTAATAAAATGACACTTCCGTCGGAATTCCGACGGTAGTTTATATTTATTACGAAAGTAATTTTATTAAAAAATTAAACAGCGTTAAAAAAAATTGAAAATGAGATTTTAACAACTGTCGGAATTCCGTCTGAACTTAAGACGGAATTCCGACGGTTATTATATTTTATTACATATATATTTTATTAAAACCGTCGGAATTCCGTCTTAAGTTCAGACGGAATACCGACGGTTATTCAATTTTTTTTCCAATTTTATTTTTGTAAACAATTGATTCGGCGTAAAAACCAAAGTCTTATTAAATAAAATACAATTGAACAAACTAAAGTCTTATTTACAAAAATATATTCTGAAGTAGACCAACCCATGCAACTTAATAAACCAACTTCTTACTAATTTAAAATTATAAGAAAACCAACACCGTGCAATAAATAAATCTCACCAGGTAACAAAATTAGGGATCAATCCTTTTTTGCAAATGATTTGTAGCATACAACAAAAATTAGTCACATAGTTACATATATAAAAAACTAAGAAACTAATATCTACTAAGATATATTTTATACAAGTCAATCTTTACTTCGGGACAAATAATTCTGGAAATTACGTGTCCGTGTTGTCCTGTCCCATTCTCTAACGGGAATCACTCACTTGTACAAATAAATATGGAACGGGAATATAGGATCGGGAATGAAACGGAACGGGACGGGTCAGAACGGAACGGAACATGAAATAAAAAAAAAACGGTCGGAATCCCGTCTGAAATTAAGACGGAATTCCGACGGAAACCCTAATTTGACTTGCCGCCAAACAACCTCGTGACCATCGTCAAAGCAGGAAAACCATCGGAATTACCGTCAGAGTTTTAAATCCCGTCGGAATGCCGTCATGTAGTCTAATAAATCCACAACCTTCGTATTCCTCGACACAGATCTGAATTTTTTTTTTCTTCAAATCGTTCACCGCCGTTACACCGTCGTTCCGCCGCCGATTTCCCGCCGTTCCACCGCCGTTTGTTCAATCCTTCACCACATCAAAACCAATTGTAAGTTTTACTCAATTGAAAAGAGATTTTGCAAAATTGTTCTTGAAGTTGTAGGTACGTAGATTGTGAATCATGGTTTCGTTGTTGGTTATGAGAATTTTAGTAAATTAGGAATGAACAAATTGAGGAATTAAGGAATTAAGGAATTTAGGAATTAGGAATGAAAAAATTAGGGTTCATGAGGAATTTTGTCGAAATTTAGAGATTTTGATAGAACGAAAATTATATAAATATATCTAATTTGTAGAATTTGATTTGCATATGGTTTTGTTATTTTTAGTGATTTTTGAAAATTTAATCTATGATTAATATGTAAAATTTTTAATTTTAGGAAAATCCATTAAAATCCTTACAATTTTAAAAATTTTATAAGATTAAAAAAAACTTTTAAACCTTTAAAATTTGAAAACTTGTTTTTGAAATTTTTTTATAAAAATTTTCAAATTATAAATATCAATTTCCCAACAAAACCTAAATCCATAAACTTTGGATTGTGAATTTTAGAAAATTAGAAATATTTGTGAGTTTAAAGTTTTAGAGATTTATAGGTTTAGGTATTTTGATAATTTTAGTAATTTACCAATTTAGGGATTGTTATAGAATGAAAATTAATTAACTATTTCCAATTGTAAGAATTTGAGTTTCATATGTTTTTTTGATTTTTAGGGTTTTTTTATAATTTATTGTATCATTAATATGAAATTTTTTTCATTTCTATATATTCTATACATAATTTTAATAAAATCAATTAAAATCTGTAACATTATAAAACTTTAATAACATTAATAAAACACTTTAAACCTTTAAAATTTTAAAACTAGTCTTCCAAATTTTTGTATAATATTTTCCAAATTATAAATATCAATTCCCCCACAAAACCTAAAACCATAAACTTCGGTTTCTGAATAAACAATATACATAAAAGCCCTAATTACTTAAATTACATAAAACCATTAAATTCCATAAAACTCAAATTCCCAATATCCTTAAATCCCAGAATCCTAAATTTCCAATAAACTAAATAAAAAAATCTCAAAATCTCAAATTCCTTTAAATTTAAAATTCCATAAATCCCAAAATCTCTAAATCTTAGAATTATGGAAATCGTAGGGATTATGGGCGATTTCATCGTGCGAGTTCCAGTAGGGGAGGTCGGACTGCTACTGAGACGGATATGCCCGAGAGTAGTCCCGACATGGAGACCCAATACACGTCTCATCTCCCGCCTACCGCATACTCAACTCCTACGTCCATGACCATCGAGCAGTTTATGGCGCAACCCGGACGTGATAGGTTGACTCGTCTAGATCCAGACGCGCCACCTAACACGACCTGGTAAGTCTTATTTAAATATGTAGTGGATTAAATTATTTTAAATAAATATTTAATTAAATATTTTAATAGGTTCCAATTCTCTGGAAACGGGATTACGGGTTCAATCAACACAATGATGAATGAAATGGTATCTAAACTGTATCCCACATACTCCGACATGCCACCGGAGGACCGAGACACTTGGTTCCGACAATTTGCGGTATGATTTTATTTTATTTGTTTAAAATGTATTTATGACTCACAATTTAATTACTAATGCTGGAATGTTGTTTTTTTGCATCAAGATTTTACGTGGCACCCACCGCTCACTTCGATGGTCCGCAAGGCATTCGACGCAAAGGCTGCGAGGAAGTACTCATGGAAGATGAATGAGTGGAAAGATGCGTGGTATAAAACCGGGAAGGTGCCTAAGGTTTTTAAATATAAAGATGAGTGTTGGGCTGGACTAGTTCGACATTGGGAACTAGAGGCAACTCGGGAGGATTCAGAGAAACATTCAACTAACCGCAACAGCCAGCGGAAGGGGAAGGGACGCGCGACCCACAACCTCGGAGCAACGAGCAAGGCTTCAGCTGCTCAGCAAATGGTAAGTAGTTAAATAATTCAATAAATTTTTAAATTCGCTAACGAAATTTTATATGTTAACAGTTTCAACAGACCGGTGTGTTTCCTTCCAATCTTGATTTGGTCAAACGTTCGCACACCAACAAGAAGACCGGTGAAATTCAAGATCCGATTGCTCGTGAAATCGTGGAAGCCGTGGAGAGGCGGCAGGAGGAGTACCTCCAATCACAACCGATCGAGGAAGGAACTCCGGCGCCGACCGAAGTTCCAGTCGACATGATCAACCAATACACCTACGAGGTTAGTAACCGTGTCACGTTTAAATAAATTTCAAAATCACTTTTAATACAAGTAAGTTATAAAATTAAATTTTTTTTTTTCGTAGGTTACTCCCAAGACCAGAGGCCGTGTGTACGGCCTCCCTGAAGATAGTTGCTCGTCTGTTTCGACGGTTCGATATGGCGGTGCTAGCAGGTTGGAGGCGGAAAACCGAGACTTGCACGAACGGCTTAGGGCAATGGAGGAAGAGAGAAAGAAGGATAAGGAGGAGGCCGAGGCAGCGAGAGCGAGAGATAAGGCGGAGGCCGATGCACGATTTCGAGCGATGGAAGAGAAGATGACCAACTTCTTCGGTACCGGTAGGCGGGGATAGGCCCTTTAGAGTTGTAAAATTGATTGTAAAACTTTAAAATACTTTTAAAACAATTTTAATTTTATTAGTTTTTAATTTTAATTTTTAATATATTTTAAAATGTTTTATTATATTTTATTTTTAAATTAAATAATTATAATTTTTATTTTAAAATTACGATAGCCGTCGGCATTCCGTCGGTTATACCGAAACCGTCGGAATTCCGTCGGCTATCGCTGGAAAACTGATACTGTTGGAATTCCGTCGGCTATCGCTGGAAAACTGATACTTTGGTTATGTATTATTTTCCTTATTGTTTTAAGGATACCTTCAAATTTTTATTGGAATAAGTTGTAAGATATAACGACTTATGTTTTTGTTGTATGAATTTAGCTGTAGGTGAAGTTATTTGTAAATTGTTATGAACTTTTTGATAATTTAGTTTTTCTGTAATATTTGCAAATATAATTCAACCTAATTGAAGATATATGAAATGTAGTATAACCAAATATATTGAATATGTCATTAATCTAGTTACAATTTAACCTAGTTGAACATTATGACTTTTCAAATTCTTTTTCTAATCTTAAAACCACATTTGTAATTGTTAATTAATATGTATATTAAATTCTAAATTTTAAATAATAAAAATGAAATAAAAAATGTGATGTGGATGATGAGGTGGCTTCATGAGAAGAGAGAAAAGCTAACTTTATATATATATAGATTATTATTCTTTAGTTTGTGATTAAATTCCGTAATATTTTTACGTTTTAAACATCAAATAGTCCTCATAAACATATCACCGATTTTCAAGTTTGTGAGTTTGTATCGTCTTCCATTAACTTCTCATACCACTTTCGCGAAAAATAGAGAGCTCACTAAGCTTAGGGTCTAAATGGTAATCATTAAAGCTTTAACTGGTGATCATTATAACAACAAAATGAATGATAAGGAAAAAGAATGAAAGTAATGAAAAGGAATAAAATTTTAGGAATGAGAAGAATTGTTAAAAACAAATTTGTTCCTCTTGTTCTTTCTCAAATTTGATAAGGAATTTTTTTGTTCTATAGTTATCTGCAGGAGAAAGAATGGAAGGAGAATGAAGAAGAATCTTACGTAACAAAATTTCCTTACTAATGGTAAATCTTTAAGGAATAGAGAGGAATTCGACGTTCCTCTTCATTCTTTTCTTTTTTAGGCCAAAAAGGAACATTGAATTCCTCTCCATTCCTTAAAAAAGTTACCATTTATATGAAAATTTTGTTACCTATGATTCTTCTTCATTACCCTTCCATTCTATCTCCTACAAACAAACTTATTCTTTATCAAATTTGAGAAGGAACAAGAGGAACAATTTTTTTTTTACAATTCTCATTCCTAAAATCTCATTCTTTTTCGTTATTTTCATTCTTTTTCCTTATCATTCATTTTGTTTCTATAATGTTCACCACTTATGGCCCAATTTATACGTAAAAATTGTGACATATATGTTTTCATCGTTATCTACTTTTTCTCTATTTACTTTTTGTTATTCTTTAGTCTTTTTTCCTCTCATTTTTTTAAACAAGAAGATTTCAAACTACCCCAAAAGTAAAAAAGGAATTATAGAAAGAAGAATGATTTTTTTTAATACAAGACTGGATTTTTATAGATAAAAGTTAAAATGGAGTAATGATAATATTGTATGAAAATTAGTCAATATTCGAAAAAAAAAAAAAACTTTTTGGAACTTTAACATTTTCCAGATGTGGTTTCGGTCTTTTGAGCTTGGGGTTTGATCTTTGGTTTCTTCCTCAAACATTACCTTTTCTCATATGTTTTAATGTTTAGTATCCGTTGTGTAACGCCCACGATCCAAAAAATCCAGTTTGGGGATTTTAGTCGCGTCGATCGACAGGGGTCTGTCCGACTGCCACGACCAAATGTGTGCAGTCCAGCTTGGGGGTGCACACATTTGGTCGATTTTCCGTTTCTAGTGGCTTGAGGGTGCGTTTAAGAGTTTTAGAATCGTGGTGTTGGTGATTTCCAGTAAAAAAAGTCATTGTTTGTGGCTGATTCGTGTTCTCTCACTCTCAAATCCGAAATCAATCGTTCTAGACTAAGGTGGGTGCGCTACCATGGCTTCTAGGCGAAGATGAATGTTTTTATGCGTTTTTGTGATTGATTTATGTATTGTTGGTGTTTTGGTGATTGTTGTGGATATTGTGGCTTGTATGTTGTGTTCTTCGTGTAGGTTTGCGACTCGAGTGGCTCGGAATCGAGTCGAGAGAGGAGAGACTCGATTTTGCGCTCACTGTGAGGCGTGTCAATCGAAACCAGGAGGGTGTCGAGCGACACGAGTGCAGTTGTCGTGT
Organism: Draba incana; assembly: GCA_963576765.1. Taxonomy (NCBI): domain Eukaryota; kingdom Viridiplantae; phylum Streptophyta; class Magnoliopsida; order Brassicales; family Brassicaceae; genus Draba; species Draba incana. The sequence goes on along the minus strand of OY755202.1, from coordinate 49,077,087 downwards.
CGAGCGACACCATTGGTCGTGCCGATCGACACCTTGCTAGTGTGTTATTGCTTTGTGGTGTTATGTGTTGTGTTGTATGTTAGTTATACTGGCATTTAATTATTTATCTGAGCCTGCGTGATACGACGTAGGTGGTATGACCGACTCACTAAGTATTTAGGATAATACTTACGCAACTCTTTGTTCCATGTGTTGCATGTAGAAAGGAATGTGTGATCGCGGAATCATGGAATAGGAAGACGATAATTAGGATGTTTATTATATGTTTATTTATAGTAGAACCTGGTGTTTAGGTTGCTAGAATTTTTTTGTTGGTTTATTGAGTTGTTGGATTTGATTTGTTGGATTATGGAATTGGTTTATTATTTTAATAGAATTATTTTATGAGAACTTTTGTATTGATAATTGTTGAGTTAGCCATTGAGAATTAGTATTTATGGGAATGCTAATTCAGGTTAAAAAAATAAAAAATAAAAAATTTGGTTGTTTCATTTTGGTATCAGAGCTCTTACGGTTTTAGGGCAGTAGGTTGAATGACTGAGACTATGTGTTTAGAATTGATTATGTGTAGATGGTGGTGCAGTGGGCCCATGTATGGGTGTTGGTGCAGCTCAGGGCCGAGAGGATTGTCACGTGGGTTTGTTGATGCAGTTGCTGGAGCGGCTTTCAGCGGTGGCTCAGGTGCAGGCTCCGGTAGAGCCTACAGTGGTAGAGGTACAGCCGAGAGCTGTGGTGGCAAAGGAACATCCGACTTATCTGTCGATGATGAGGCAGATGCAGTTTTCGAGTACTGTGTTCTTCTCGGGCGGAGTCAGATCTGAAGGAGCTAATGAGTGGAGGATGAGAGAGGAGCGTGATTTTCGCTTGAGCAAAGGTTCAGCCAAGGAGTCATCATCAGCATGGTGGTTCTGGTTCTGGCAAGGGCGGTAAGCATGCGTAAGGGCAAAAAAAGAAGAGAGAAGACACTTCCAAGTTGAGTTCGGGTAGTCGTGTTTGCTTCGGGTGTGGAAGCAGGGAGCACCATGGGTTGAGCTGTCCTAGGATAGAGGAGTCTCGGGAGGTTCGATTTTGTTTCCACTGCGGAGAAAAAGGGCATATTAGGCCGATGTGTCCCAAGTTCCAGCAGATGGCAGTGGCGTAGGTTCAACCGGCTGTAGCAGATGGCAGTGGCGAAGGTTCAGCCGGTGGTAGCAGAGCCGGGGGCAGTGCAGCTGGGGCCGCAGACTGCAGCAGAGCACCGAGCGCGGAGGACCTGAGAGAGCAGGTCGAGGATTGAGCTGGTTTTCTGTTATGTTTCTAGTTTCAGAGTTTAGCTTTTGCTATTGTGTTTCTGGAAATTGTATTTTCGTTGGTGTTGAAACAATTATTACAATTTAGAATTTATATGATGAGTATTTCTTATATTCTTGGCTTGTAGTGTCTGTTTGTTGGGTGTTTGGGAGAGTCTTAAATCGAGGTGTTATGAGGAGTTAGAACTGTCTATTTTTTTTTGGAAGACCTTAGTAGAACTGTTGGGAATGTCCTGAAATCACACTTGTATTCACTCCAGTGATAGTTGTATTGTCGAGATTAGACATTCATATGATACTAGGTGGTCATGACGTTTTGCTAGAAACCAATGATGATCTATGAGTTATGAACTCATTGCTAGTATTATATGATCCTACAGGGTCACACACCTAAGCAAATTGGATTCACTTTCTGTGGGAATAATCATTAATGTAATGATCTAAATGATGTGTATTTGATGCACATTATTTTTGTGTTTTAAAGAGTGTGTCGATCGACACGAGCCATTAACCGAAATAGTGATTTCGGTTTAGCAACTTAATTGATTCTGATTCGGTTTAGGGATCAATTAGGTTTTCTTTAGGGCCTATATAAAGAAGTTATGAGGCACGACCTGAGAATAAGGTTTTTTGGAGAAAAACTTTTGGCAGCCACCCTGAGACACAGAAATTCCCTGTCCGACCTACCGGCACTAGCATCCCGGCGGATTCCAGTTTGTGTGAGTGTGGACCATCAGTAGAGGCACAGCGATTGAAGTGCTAAAGATCTCGAATCCCTGCTCTAATTCCGCTGCAAAACTCCAGGTACATCCGAGATCCGTTCTATCAGATTCTTTGTTTACAAACCCTAGATCCTAGGCTAAAGAATTGTCACTAGGCTGTTTTAATAGAGATTAAAACTGGTTAAAACCTGATGAAAATCCTACAGTGGTATCAGAGCCTTAGGGTTTAACATTGAATCTGCCTGATAGTAATCGAACTTGATCAATTTTCTTTGAAAACGTTTTTGTCAAAAATTGTTCATATCGCTTGAAAAACCTAATCGTGTCGATCGACACAATGGTTGTGTCGATCGACACGATCGTCTCTGCCTTGCGAATTGGTGAACCGGTTCAATTGGATTGAATCGGTTATCGCGCTTGGTAACAAATCAATTAAACCGGCTAATTGCGGTTTGGTGCGATTTGGTTGGCGTCGATCGACACAAATGTTATGTCGATCGACACCGACCGGTTATCGACCCGGTTCAATTGGATTGACCGGTTATCGATTCTTTTCAATTAGATTGACCGGTTATCGCAAAATTGATTTGGTTTGGTTAGCGTCGATCGACACAAATGTTATGTCGATCGACAAAGGCCAATTATCGACCCGGTTCTATTGGATTGACCGGTTATCGATCCGATTCAATTGGATTGACCGGTTATCAAAAATTAAATTTGGTTTGGTCAATGTCGATCGATACAAATGTTGTGTCGATCGACACTGACCGGTAATCAAAATTGGTTATGTCGGTTATCAAAACCGGTTCAATTGGATTGATCGGTTGTTGAAGAACTGTTCCAGAAAGGTAAGTGTCGATCGACACTAATGTAGTGTCGATCGAAACCAGGAGGGTGTCGAGCGACACGAGTGCAGTTGTCGTGTCGAGCGACACCATTGGTCGTGCCGATCGACACCTTGCTAGTGTGTTATTGCTTTGTGGCGTTATGTGTTGTGTTGTATGTTAGTTATACTGGCATTTAATTATTTATCTGAGCCTGCGTGATACGACGTAGGTGGTATGACCGACTCACTAAGTATTTAGGATAATACTTACGCAACTCTTTGTTCCATGTGTTGCATGTAGAAAGGAATGTGTGATCGCGGAATCATGGAATAGGAAGACGATAATTAGGATGTTTATTATATGTTTATTTATAGTAGAACCTGGTGTTTAGGTTGCTAGAATTTTTGTTGTTGGTTTATTGAGTTGTTGGATTTGATTTGTTGGATTATGGAATTGGTTTATTATTTTAATAGAATTATTTTATGAGAACTTTTGCATTGATAATTGTTGAGTTAGCCATTGAGAATTAGTATTTATGGGAATGCTAATTCAGGTTAAAAAAATAAAAAATAAAAAAGTTGGTTGTTTCATTTTGGTATCAGAGCTCTTACGGTTTTAGGGCAGTAGGTTGAATGACTGAGACTATGTGTTTAGAATTGATTATGTGTAGATGGTGGTGCAGTGGGCCCATGTATGGGTGTTGGTGCAGCTCAGGGCCGAGAGGATTGTCACGTGGGTTTGTTGATGCAGTTGCTGGAGCGGCTTTCGGCGGTGGCTCAGGTGCAGGCTCCGGTAGAGCCTACAGTGGTAGAGGTACAGCCGAGAGCTGTGGTGGCAAAGGAACATCCGACTTATCTGTCGATGATGAGGCAGATGCAGTTTTCGAGTACTGTGTTCTTCTCGGGCGGAGTCAGATCTGAAGGAGCCAATGAGTGGAGGATGAGAGAGGAGCGTGATTTTCGCTTGAGCAAAGGTTCAGCCAAGGAGTCATCATCAGCATGGTGGTTCTGGTTCTGGCAAGGGCGGTAAGCATGCGTAAGGGAAAAAAAAGAAGAGAGAAGACACTTCCAAGTTGAGTTCGGGTAGTCGTGTTTGCTTCGGGTGTGGAAGCAGGGAGCACCATGGGTTGAGCTGTCCTAGGATAGAGGAGTCTCGGGAGGTTCGATTTTGTTTCCACTGCGGAGAAAAAGGGCATATTAGGCCGATGTGTCCCAAGTTCCAGCAGATGGCAGTGGCGTAGGTTCAACCGGCTGTAGCAGATGGCAGTGGCGAAGGTTCAGCCGGTGGTAGCAGAGCCGGGGGCAGTGCAGCTGGGGCCGCAGACTGCAGCAGAGCACCGAGCGCGGAGGACCTGAGAGAGCAGGTCGAGGATTGAGCTGGTTTTCTGTTATGTTTCTAGTTTCAGAGTTTAGCTTTTGCTATTGTGTTTCTGGAAATTGTATTTTCGTTGGTGTTGAAACAATTATTACAATTTAGAATTTATATGATGAGTATTTCTTATATTCTTGGCTTGTAGTGTCTGTTTGTTGGGTGTTTGGGAGAGTCTTAAATCGAGGTGTTATGAGGAGTTAGAACTGTCTATTTTTTTTTGGAAGACCTTAGTAGAATTGTTGGGAATGTCCTGAAATCACACTTGTATTCACTCCAGTGATAGTTGTATTGTCGAGATTAGACATTCATATGATACTAGGTGGTCATGACGTTTTGCTAGAAACCAATGATGATCTATGAGTTATGAACTCATTGCTAGTATTATATGATCCTACAGGGTCACACACCTAAGCAAATTGGATTCACTTTCTGTGGGAATAATCATTAATGTAATGATCTAAATGATGTGTATTTGATGCACATTATTTTTGTGTTTTAAAGAGTGTGTCGATCGACACGAGCCATTAACCGAAATAGTGATTTCGGTTTAGCAACTTAATTGATTCTGATTCGGTTTAGGGATCAATTAGGTTTTCTTTAGGGCCTATATAAAGAAGTTATGAGGCACGACCTGAGAATAAGGTTTTTTGGAGAAAAACTTTTGGCAGCCACCCTGAGACACAGAAATTCCCTGTCCGACCTACCGGCACTAGCATCCCGGCGGATTCCAGTTTGTGTGCGTGTGGACCATCAGTAGAGGCACAGCGATTGAAGTGCTAAAGATCTCGAATCCCTGCTCTAATTCCGCTGCAAAACTCCAGGTACATCCGAGATCCGTTCTATCAGATTCTTTGTTTACAAACCCTAGATCCTAGGCTAAAGAATTGTCACTAGGCTGTTTTAATAGAGATTAAAACTGGTTAAAACCTGATGAAAATCCTACAGTGGTATCAGAGCCTTAGGGTTTAACATTGAATCTGCCTGATAGTAATCGAACTTGATCAATTTTCTTTGAAAACGTTTTTGTCAAAAATTGTTCATATCGCTTGAAAAACCTAATCGTGTCGATCGACACAATGGTTGTGTCGATCGACACGATCGTCTCTGCCTTGCGAATTGGTGAACCGGTTCAATTGGATTGAATCGGTTATCGCGCTTGGTAACAAATCAATTAAACCGGCTAATTGCGGTTTGGTGCGATTTGGTTGGCGTCGATCGACACAAATGTTATGTCGATCGACACCGACCGGTTATCCACCCGGATCAATTGGATTGACCGGTTATCGATTCTTTTCAATTAGATTGACCGGTTATCGCAAAATTGATTTGGTTTGGTTAGCGTCGATCGACACAAATGTTATGTCGATCGACAAAGGCCAATTATCGACCCGGTTCTATTGGATTGACCGGTTATCGATCCGGTTCAATTGGATTGACCGGTTATCAAAAATTAAATTTGGTTTGGTCAATGTCGATCGATACAAATGTTGTGTCGATCGACACTGACCGGTAATCAAAATTGGTTATGTCGGTTATCAAAACCGGTTCAATTGGATTGATCGGTTGTTGAAGAACTGTTCCAGAAAGGTAAGTGTCGATCGACACTAATGTAGTGTCGATCGACAGCCTACAACAATTGTGGGTTAGTGAACCTAAAATCAAATAATCGAACCAGACTTATTGAAATTGGGTTCCTGAATGCATATATATGATATGTGTTAAGGATTAAAAGTTTAATTCCTCAACTAAATATCAAGTGTTCTGGATGTCTTCCCGATCTTGTCAGCTGTCAAGACTCGTTTCATTGCGTGATAGGCTTGCAGTGCAAGGTGTCTGCAGTTACATGAGTAAAGCAGTAGGTAATTGAGTTGATGGGCTTGCAGTGCATGGCATCAACTATTACATGACTGAAGAGATTGGTTTACTTGAATGGGCTATCAGAAGTTCTGGGCTCAGAGACATCAGGTGGTTAGAACATAAGATGTTTTATCCACAACCAAGAATCATATTGGATATGATTAGAAAAGGGTTGCTTACCTATATAGCTAAGATTTGAGTGACAGCCAGTGGCTCGCTCGGGTTTTGGTGAAATATGGATCTTGGATCATTATATTCATTTGAGGAAACATAGTTTTGAATATAATGCGAGTCTTCTTAATTGTTAAGTTTTCTCTTTTATTTGAACATCATAACTTACCCTCTTCCTCTTTTGTTTCAGCAATGTCTAACTCAAACAACACTTTCTCCCTGAGATCCGTCCTTGAGAAGGACAAGTTAAATGGATCTAATTTTCTTGAATGGTATCGGAACCTGAGAATTGTTCTCAGGCAGGAGAAGAGGGACTATGTCCTTGAGAAAGTTCTCCCCGAGAAGTATCGTGCCAATGCCCCGCAGACAGAGAAGAATGCTTGGGATAAGCATTCTAATGATGTGGTCGATGTGACTTGTCTGATGCTGGCGACCATGAACTCAGACTTGCAGAAGCAATATGAGAACGTGGTGTCACCCATCGAGATGATCACTAGCCTGAAAGCAATGTTTCAGGAGCAGGCTCGAACTGAGAGATACCAGACGGTTAAATCTCTAGTCGAGTGCAAGCTACCAAAGGATGCTCTAGTAAGTCCTCACGTCATTAAGATGATGGGTTATATTGATAACTTGGGGAAACTGGACTGTCCCATTAGCCAAGAGTTGGCTACTGACATCATACTGCAGTCACTGCCGTCAAGCTATGATACGTTCATAATGAATTATAACATGAACAACCTGACGAAGACGTTGACTGAGTTACATGGCATGCTCAAGACAGCTGAGCCAAACATCAAGAAGGGCGCCCCAAATGTACTTATGGTACAAAGGGCCAAGAAGTTTAAGAAACCCGGCAAGGGCAAGGGAAAGGGCAAGGCCGTCCAGGTTGTGAACCAGGACAAACCTGCGCCTCCTTCTAAGCCCAAGGCTGCCCCTTCTGATGCTGATAAGTGCCACTTCTGTAATGAGTCTGGGCATTAGAAAAGAAATTGCAAGAAATTTCTGGATGGTCTAAAGAACAAGAAGAAGACGTACGAGACGACTTCTCCAGGTATTTATGTTATTGAAGTAAATGTTACTTCTTCAGGTTTTAACTCATGGGTATTGGATACCGGCTGTGGTGCTCATATTTGTACTAATGTGCAGGCACTAAGCAACAGTAGGACACTGGAAAAAGGATAAGTGGAGTTGCGAGTCGGGAATGGAGCAAGGGTTGCTGCGTTGGCCGTGGGCACTTATCATTTGTCTTTGCCTTCGGGCTTAGTTTTAGATTTACATAATTGCTACTATGTACCTGCGATAAGCAGAAACATCATTTCAGTTTCCTGTTTGGATTTAGAAGGATTTGATTTTTCTATTAAGAATAAATGTTGTTCTTTTAATCTCAATGGTATGTTTTATGGTAGCGGCCCATTAGAGAATGGGCTTTACGTTTTAAACCAATCAATGCCCGTTTATAACATAAATGCTAAGCGGTTTAAGTCAAATGACGAGAACCTAAGTTTTCTCTGGCACTGTCGTTTGGGTCACATAAACGAGAAACGCATACAGAAGCTCCATAGTGATGGGCTTTTGGGCTCATTTGATTATGAATCATGTGAGAAATGTGAATCTTGTTTGATGGGCAAAATGGCTAGGGCTCCTTTCAATAAACCAAATGAACGGGCCAGTGACTTATTGGGCCTTATACATACAGATGTCTGCGGCCCAATGAGCACAAGTGCTAGAGGAAACTATCAATACTTCATCACCTTTACTGATGATTTCAGTAGATATGGCTATGTCTATCTAATGAGACACAAGTCGGAATCCTTTGAAAAATTTAAGGAGTTCCAGAATGAAATACAGAACCAACTTGGCAAAAGAATACTTAAGTCAAGAGTTCAGTGATCATCTGAGAGAGTGTGGAATTGTTTCACAGCTCACTACTCCTAGAACACCCCAATGGAATGGAGTTTCCGAGAGGAGGAATCGGAACTTATTGGATATGGTTCGATCAATGATGAGTCACACAGACCTTCCATTATCCTTTTGGGGATACGCTCTAGAAACGTCTGCGTTTACACTAAACAGAGTCCCATCAAAATCAGTTGTAAAGACACCATATGAGATGTGGACTGGAAATGTTCCAAGTTTGTCTTTTCTGAAAATTTGGGGTTGTGAGGCTTATGTAAAATGTTTAATATCTGATAAGCTCGCACCCAAATCTGATAAGTGCTTCTTTGTTGGTTATCCTAAGGAAACCAAGGCGTACTACTTCTACAACCGTTCTGAGAACAAAGTGTTTGTTGCTCGGGATTGTACTTTCCTTGAGAGAGAGTTTCTTCATAAGAAGAATAGTGGGAGTAAAGTACTACTCGAAGAAGTTCGAAAATCACAGGAGCCTGCTCAACCTTTTGAGGAAGAGCAGCAGGTAGAACTACAAGGAGTTGTGGAACCTGCACCTGTGATGCCTGAAGTTCGCAGATCCGGAAGGATTCGTCACGAACCCGAGAGATACTATGGATTTCTCGTGAACGATTGTCATGACCTGCTGATCATTGACAGTGATGAGCCTGCGAATTTCGAAGAAGAAATGTTGGGCCCAGACTCCGAAAAGTAGCTTGGAGCCGCTGGATCCGAAATGGGATCCATGTCAGAAAACCAAGTATGGTCCTTGGTAGATTTACCCGATGGTGTAAAACCCATTGAGTGTAAATGGATCTTCAAAAAGAAGATTGACGTGGATGGGAATATCCAGATATTCAAAGCTAGATTAGTGGCTAAAGGTTTTAAACAAATTCATGGTATTGACTATGATGAGACCTATTCCCCAGTCGCTATGCTTAAATCCATTCGGATACTCCTAGCAACTGCCGCTTATTATGATTATGAGATATGGCAGATGGATGTGAAGACAGCTTTCCTTAACGGAATTCTGGAAGAGGATGTGTACATGACACAACCTGAAGGTTTCACAGATCCTAAGAATGCTGGGAAAGTATGCAAGCTTCATCGATCCATTTATGGATTGAAGCAAGCATCACGGAGTTGGAATCTTTGTTTTGATGAAGCGGTCAAAAAGTTTGATTTCATCAAGAACGAAGAGGAACCATGTGTATACAAGAAGACTAGTGGGAGCGGAGTTGCATTTCTCGTACTGTATGTAGACGACATACTTCTTCTCGGAAATGACGTTCCATTGCTTCAGTCTGTCAAGACTTGGCTTGGAAGTTGTTTTTCCATGAAAGACATGGGTGAAGCCGCGTACATTCTTGGAATAAGAATCTATAGAGATAGATTGAATAGGCTTATTGGATTGTGTCAAGATACTTATATAGATAAGGTCTTGCACAGATTCAGTATGCAGGATTCCAAGAAAGGTTTCACGCCTATGTTACATAGCGTTACTCTTAGCAAGAAGCAGTGTCCCTCGACACAAGCTGAGCGGGAACAAATGAATAGAATACCTTATGCTTCGGCAGTAGGATCTATTATGTATGCCATGCTCTGTACTCGTCCAGATGTTGCTTGTGCCTTAAGCATGTCGAGTAGATACCAATCTGATCCAGGTGAGTGTCACTGGACAGCAGTCAAGAATATCCTCAAGTATTTGAGAAATACTAAGGATAAGTTCTTGGTGTATGGAGGAAATGATGAGCTGGTCATAAGTGGATTCACTGATGCAAGTTTTCAGACGGACAAAGACGATTTCCGGTCTCAGTCTGGTTATGTCTTTTTCTAAATGGCGGTGCAGTCAGTTAGAAAAGTCCCAAGCAGAGCACTGTAGCTGATTCCACTACTGAGACTAAATACATCGTTGCTTCGGAAGCAGCAAAGGAAGCTGTTTGGATTAAGAAGTTCATGTCTGAACTTGGTGTCGTTCCTAGTATCTTAGAGCATGTAGCATTGTATTGTGATAACAATGGAGCAATTGCTCAGGCGAAGGAACCAAGATCACACCAGAAATCCAAACACATAGAGAGGAAATATCACTTGATTCGTGATATAATTGATAGAGGAGACGTGAAGATCAGCAGAGTTCCATTGGATGAGAATGTCGCTGATCCTCTAACCAAGCCTCTCCCACGACCTAAGCATGAGAGTCATACTGCTGCTATAGGACTTAAGGAAATTGAGATGTGATCTTGGTTTTAGTGGGAGTTGTCTTATTTTAAGTTATGTTTTGATGTTCATGTAATCATACTTTGGTTATTTTAATGAAATTTGATTTCAGTATTATTTAAATGTGTTTAAATGATAGTCCCAAAATAATTTATGACATTCTATAGGTCATCAAGTTGAGGACTTGATCATGAAACCCTATGAGAAATAAATGACATAGATTATGTTTGTCCCTAGTCAAGGTTGTTAAAGTAGGACACTAATGACCACGTGAGACTAGCATGTGAGGTGACTGATGACTAAGTTTCATGGAGTCATTAATAAGAGTATTAAAGTCAATCACATAGATATATGTTGGAGAACATATGATCAGACATGACCCGCTAATGAGAGCTCTACAGGAATTAAGTGTCATAAGAGGTTCTCATTACGACTATAGAGTACAATCCTTAGACCTGAGTTCATCATGATTTCTTACATATGAATTGGTCCGCTTTGACTTTGTCAAACGTTATCCGTAACAGGTGACTATAAAGGCATTGATTGGGCGTATCATGAAGTGTGTGAAGGAATAAGGATGGAACAAGGTGGGATTTGTCCCTCCTGTACAACAGGAGATAAATATCTCAGGGCCCATTGAAGATTTGATACTGAGAAATGTGTGGCCGCACTCGAACGAGCTGAATGTCAGTCGTTTGTCTTGTCAGTGTAAATCGGAGTTCGATGAACATGATATTGGTTGAATAAGGATGACACGGATCTTGCCTTATGCCATATCGAGATATAGAGACGAAGGGATTATTGGAATAGATGATTCAAGTACAAGTGGGAGATTATTGGGAATGTCCTGAAATCACACTTGTATTCACTCCAGTGATAGTTGTATTGTCTAGATTAGACATTCATATGATACTAGGTGGTCATGACGTTTTGCTAGAAACCAATGATGATCTATGAGTTATGAACTCATTGCTAGTATTATATGATCCTACAGGGTCACACACCTAAGCAAATTGGATTCACTTTCTGTGGGAATAATCATTAATGTAATGATCTAAATGATGTGTATTTGATACACATTATTTTCTTGTTTTAAAGAGTGTGTCGATCGACACAAATGTGTAGTATCGATCGACACGGGCCATTAACCAAAATAGTGATTTCGGTTTAGCAACTTAATTGATTCTGATTCGGTTCAGGGATCAATTAGGTTTTCTCCAGGGCCTATATAAAGAAGTTATGAGGCACGACCTGAGAATAAGGTTTTTTGGAGAAAAACTTTTGGCAGCCACCCTGAGACACAGAAATTCCCTGAGAGATCCGACCTACCAGCACTAGCATCCCAGCGGATTCCAGTTTGTGTGCGTCTGGACCATCAGTAGAGACACAGCGATTGAAGTGCTAAAGATCTTGAATCCCTGCTCTAATTCCGCTGCAAAACTCCAGGTATATCCGAGATCCGTTCTATCAGATTCTTCGTTTACAAACCCTAGATCCTAGGCTAAAGAATTGTCACTAGGTTGTTTTAATAGAGAGTAAAACTGGTTAAAACCTGATGAAATTCCTACAAGAATACCCTGTGTAGTTGGGTTGTTCGAGTTGACCTGAGGATTTGTCAGAAGGTGATGATATTTCAGGTTTGGGAATATCATGTTAGGAACCGCACGAGATAGTTCTAGTTGATAGATGTGTAAAGATGTTTCAGAATGTATTACTTAGTAGGAGATGAGAATTTCTCCAGAGGGATGAAGATTTTTCTCTATACTTATTTGGGATGAGGATTTCTCAGTATAAGTAGTAGGAGATGAGGATACAGAGGGATGAGGATTTTGCATAATAAGATTTAAGAGATGAGGATTTCTCTCGAGGGGATGAGTTTTTCCCCGGGTGCTGTTAACTCAAAGGATGTATTCCAGTGAGTGTGTTGGTTGAGGAGATGAGTTAAGGATAATATATGCTTGTAATGTGCGTATGAGCATAGAATTAGTGATGAGCTTCGAAGTTCATAAGTGGATTTTGAGATGGGTTAGTAGTGTTGGCCAGGTGTTGAGTAAGAGCGGAGATGACATGCCAGAGTATGAAATGGCAGGTTAGTATCACGGGAAGTAGTTCCAGTCATCAAGTGCTTGTACACGTATGAATTGAAAACTTTAAAGGAAGCATTTTTCCTATATGCCAGAGCTTGAGGGAGACATCCTAGGAGTGGAATGGCACCGACATCATTAGCTTGAGGGAGACGTCATGAGAGTGTATGATGTCGGTATAAGTATGAGTAATCAATGTATGATCTTGATATAAGCATGTGACAAGATTTAGACCTCAAGGTTTGGGTGTGTTTTTGTGTAATACGAGCTAGAGGGTCGTAGCGTGCGGTACGTTTGAACTAGTAAAGGCTAAGCATCAGTTTTTGAGTGGGTTGTTGCAGATTGCCCATTCCAGAGTAGAAGTGGAATATGGTTACTATGGATTTCGAAGTGGGATTACCTAACTCGCGGACGTTTGGTGCTATCTATGTGATGGTAGATTGTCTGATTTAGTCGGCACATTTTCTAGTCAGTAAGAAGACCGATGGAGCAGCAGTTTTGGCTAAGAAGTATGTAAAAGAGATTAAAAGCTGCATGGAGTGACATCCAGTATTGTGTCAGAGAGGGATCCTAAGTTTTTTTCTGAGTTGGAGAACGTTTCGGGCTAAGTTTGCATATAGTAACATTTTTCAGGCGAGTATCGGGATGGCTCTTTATGTGGTTTTGGATAGGGAGTACATGTAGGGCACTTTTATGTTGGACCTGGGTGGGGGACCGGAGTAATTGGTGCGAGTTATGTTCAGGAACGACGGAGAAGATCCGTGTTTTGAAGCTCAACATGAAGGAGGCTCATGATCGGCAGAGGAATTATGATGATAAGTGGAGAAAAGAGTTGGAGTTTGAGGTCGGAGATCGTGTGTATCTCAAGATGGCTATGTTGAGGGATCCGTTTCTGGTGGTGGAGCGAGTTGTACCGGTACCGTATCGGTTAGAGTTACCTCCATTATGTAGGCTTGTTAAGATGTTTCATGTGTCGATGTTGAAGAAGTGCATGCATACTTCGGAGGAGTTAGTGGCTAAGATTCTGGAGGATCTTCAACCAAATTTGTCTGTGGCGGCGAGACCCTTGAGGATTCTTGAGAGGAGAGTTAAGGTGCTGCGTTAGAAGAGTTTTGGTTGTTGAGAGTTTTGTAGGAGGCAAAGATAAAGTTAAAGTTTGGGAAGTGGTTCCAGTTTCGGATGCTTAACATATTGTTATGTTTTTTTTGGTTTAGGTATTTTGTTTCGAGTGTAACGATTATACTTTTTGGAGATTATAAGATGGAGTTTTCTTATGTTTCAATGTTTTATAAGATGGGGATTTTTTTTTTTGGGTCAACAAGCTCCATATATTAAATCACATTTGGTCGGTAGAAACATTCCGAAATTGGATACTTACTATCGACTTATCGAGATCTACATGGGAAAAGATATGGTTATGTGCTTGTGCTGCTTTTGCAAGAGCATCGGCACAGTCATTACAAAAACGAAGAATATAAGCTAACTGAAAAGAAATAAAAAGTTCTCTAAGTTCTACGAAGTGATCTAGATCAGACTGGAAAGCTAGCCAATCTATCGGATTGTCGGTCATCGTCAATAGGTTTGAGCAATCCTTCTCAAATCATGCCTTAAGTATAGGTTTCTGAATAAGACAATCCATCGCCCAGAGGAGTCCCTCGAATTCTGCATGTAAAGCTGAGAGACTTCTTCGCCATCCGTGCTTGCCAGTGTGTGTTTGACCTGATGTGTCAGTGAGACACCATCCGAGATCGCTAGTGGGCCCTTGATTTGCCCAAGATGCATCCACTTTACAAATCAGGATATGTAGATGTTCAGATCGGATGCTATCTTCATTCTCGGTATAATGGCTTGAGGGTGTGTTTAAGAGTTTTAGAATCGTGGTGTTGGTGATTTCCAGTAAAGGAAGTCATTGTTCATGGCTGATTCGTGTTCTCTCACTCTCAAATCCGAAATCAATCGTTCTAGGCTAAGGTGAGTGCGCGACCATGGCTTCTAGGCGAAGATGAATGTTTTGATGCGTTTTTGTGATTGATTTATGTGTTGTTGGTGTTTTGGTGATTGTTGTGGATACTGTGGCTTGTATGTTGTGTTCTTCGTGCAGGGTTGCGACTCGAGTGGCCCGGAATCGAGTCAAGAGAGGAGAGATTCGATTATGCGCTCACTGTGAGGCGTGTCGATCAAAACCAGGAGGGTGTCGAACGACACGAGTGTAGTTGTCGTGTCGATCGACAATATTCTGGTGTCGCTTGACACGAGCACTTTGGTCGTGCCGATCGACACCTTGCTAGAGTGTTATTGATCAAAAAGTGGTTTGAATTGCTTTGTGGTGTTATGTGTTGTGTTGTATGTTGGTTATAATGGCATTTAATTGTTTATTTGAGCCTGAGTGATACGACGGAGGTGGTATGACCGGCTCACTAAGTATTTATGATAATACTTATGCAATCTAAACTCTTTGTTCCATGTGTTGCAGGTAGAAAGGAATGTGTGATCGCGGAAACTTGGCATAGGAAGAGGATGATTAGGATGTTTATTATATGGTTATTTCTAGGGTTTAGGTTGCTAGAGTTTCTTGGTTGGTTTATTGAGTTGTTGGATTTGATTTATTGGATTACGGAATTGGTTTATTATTTTAACAGAATTATTTTATGAGTACTTCTGTATTGGTAATTGTTGAGTTTGCCGTTGAGAATTAGTATTTATGAGAATGCTAATTCGGGTTAAAAAAAAAGTTGGTTGTTTTACGTTGGGTCAAGATTTTGTTCTTTTGAAATCTTGTTCTTCTTCGTCTTTCGATTATGTAATCCTTCTAATGTTCGATTGTAACACTCGTATGGATCTCTTCCCGATCATTTTAATATACCATTAGATGTCAAAAAAAAAAAAAATTAGCATTTTGCTTTCGTTAGAGTTATGTGATAAATTTTAGTGGTATATAACATCTAAGTCACTCAGCAAAAGGTCAAACTTTCAAATGTTTTTGAATTTCGACTAAGTCTCATGCAATATAAATACAAAATCATATTTACCATTTTATCATTTCAACTACAAAACCAAATTTGGCATTCGGAAAAACTTCATTCTATTATGACAAGCTTAGATAATGACATTATAAACACATGTCATTAGTACAAAGGTGAAAGCTTAATAAGCTTGCTAGATGTCATTACGTGATGGAATGTGTATGACTCTTAGATAATTATACTTTCCTATAAATAGACACCTATGTACAAGATATGAGAGGACCAATAATAATAATAAGATGAAGCATTCTTCTTCTCTTCTCTGTTTCATTCCTTCTTTACTTCTTTCTTTGTCTCGTCTCTTTATATATATACAAAACACATATGTAGTATATTTAGATATATAAGTTACGATCTCACCTTTTATAGTAAAGTTTACAACACGTTATCAGCACGATCGTCTTTTGATCCGGTCAATCTTATACCGTTGTTCTATCTAATCAATCCTATACCGTTTTTCTACCCGATTAATCCTATACCAAAAAGGTTAGATTTAAATTTATAATTATGCAATCTAAATTTATGAATTTAGAATTATAATTTATTTACGGAATGGAAGATTCGCTTCCTCCATAATTTTATGGTAGACTATGCTACCTATTTGTTAATGGAAAGACATATAATAGGCTATGTCTTTCGAGTTGGTCTTATATGGTAGGTGTTGCCTTCTTGATCAACCAAAAAAATTATGTCTTTATAATCTCATATGGTAGGCTCGCCTCCTTGATTATATGGAAGACAATGCCTATAAATTTATTATTTCATTTTTTATTGCTTTCAGTAATTTATCATAGTAATTTATTATTGCTTTCATTTTATCACGGCATATTATATGGAAGGCTTGCCTCCTGAATATATGTTTTAAATTACGTAGTTATTATGTTCAATTATTTCTATTATGTTAATTTGAATTTTAGAATTCAAAAGAAATAAATTCTCTTATAAGAGAATTTATGATGCCCGTGTCAATATAATATTAGACAGTGCAAACGTTCCAGAAGAGCGAATATTCTGGAAGAGCATATAGCTGAGACATGCTTATATGTGGTCGTACATACAACAAAATATGCAAAATAAGGATGGCAAAAATGTATAGTAAACCTCAAAGTTTACTGAATTGGTATGGTAGTAAACTTCTTGTTTACTACATGATTTAAGAGAAAAATAATTTATGAGCAGTTCTGCTGTCCTAATTTAACAATGATATAAAGATCATTGAAAATTCATGTGAAAATCATAAGTTTTTTCACGTAGCATGTCTTAAGAAAGAATAAAGCCATTATGAGAGATTCATGGATGAATCACCATTTTTTTTGTTAAAAAGGCTCATTGCATGTGGTGGTTGAGTTCTTTAATATCCAGAATTACACCCTGTGTATAACGAATCTAAAAGTGAGATTTAGTTTGGATGAATGGGACATAAATTCCATTATGTTGAAAGGGAGTATTAAGAATTCCATATTAAAAGTTAAAGGATCTAAGATAAAATATATTATTCAACAAAGGATATATTTTTGATTCTAGAATGGGATTCAGTACGAGATAATAAACTAGAAGAGTTATTATCTCGAGGGGGAGAATTAAAGAATTTCACATCGACAAGTAAGTTGATAATTTTGGTGAGCATATATCCCAAAATTTGATCACTTTTGCTAATTTTGCATCCTAAAATTTATCATTTACTGTATGTCAAAATATAGAACATAAGTGAGATTATGTTAGAATGAATGATAGAATAAATCCAATGGATTGCAAAAGTAATGGTGAAATTTAATCTCTATGATTTGGCATAGAACATGCACTCATGCATGTAGTATATTAAGTCATCAAGTAAGAATGAGCTTATTACAAGATTTGCAATCATCATTTTGATGAGAATTTTCCATGGGAAAATCATTGAATAGTTAATATCCTTGACATATTAATGTGAACTTGAAGTTCAAAAAGTCGAAAAGATTCACTATTCAAAATATATTGCAAATTAAAGAGCTGATGGATGAGATTTCAGGAATTATCATAGATCATCATGAATATGAACTTGAAAGTTCAAAGGATAATTCATTTAAAAGAAAAGTAAAATCTCATAATACAGCTGAATGCTCCAATACGATTAGATCTCTGAAAGAGAATCTATTAAGTCTATAGCACGTAGAAGACGTGATAGACAACTTTGGTTCCAAATATAAAGATATCCTCGAAAAGAAAATGGAGCAAATAGTTATTGAAAAGGAGTAGTCAAACTGTTGAAGAGGGGTAATGATTATTAATATGTTTAATATTGAAATCAGGTACCTGAGTAAAATCAACCAAAGATAAAATATGTGTCGACACAATAAAAAATAAAATGCGTGGTATTATAAATGAGGATCTTAAATCTCCGCTGTGTGAACGTAGAGATAAAAAGAACATATTGGCCAATATATGAAAAGAGGCAACCAAATTTGTATTAAACTCGTTTGAAGAACGAGAAGTTTTTGAACAATAGTCCAAACATCAAACAGATATGTCAAGGAAAAAGGAATGGATAAAATGATTTGGATTGTGCCTCAATATTTATATAGATAATCCTAGAAGGATTAATGATATCATGATTATGTTTCGAGGAACTCTATGCGGTTGAAACTCCTGAAGAGTAATCGCAAATAGTATAATGAAAACAATTTGGAATTAAAACCTTGGAAGACGTTGAAAACAATGTTCTCAGGTATTCTAAAATTGAACATCTAGTGAAAAGATGTTATCTGGAAATCTTGAAAGGATTTACATAAAGCTCACATTTAAGCACTTCTAAAGGAAATGCTATTTGGTCGAGAAGTACCAAACTCTATATGTTGTGTGAGAAATTTATTAAGTATACTTCATATATAAAGGTTACAAGTATATAGTATGCTTTCAAAGAGAAAGCCAAATTAACCAGAAGAGTACGAATAATTCGTAAGTACAATCGAATGTTCAGTAGATTGTACGTAAAGAAAGGTTTAGATCAAAAGTCCAAAAGGAACTAGAATTGATCTTCTATGTGAACGGGATGGAGTGGAAGTTCAAAACCTGATAGATGATATAAAAATCATACTAGTTTATTCACTAAATGTATGTTTAGTGAATCTTACCATTGAAGATGTCATAATTTGAGATCAAAGACGGAAGTATATGTTTAGAAAACATTGAGACAATGCACAAAATACTTAAAGATAAAAAGTAATTCTCTGATCTCGAAAATTAAAAGATCTTGCTTACTAAATCTGGTGATGTAAAGATCATCATGGACTCTAGTAAAGTCATATTTTTTTCAGCACTCTGGAAAAAAATTGAGATGAATGATTCAATGCCAAGGGGGAGAAAGTGTCAAATATATGATACATTATATATGACTAATTCATACAGAAACTTGGTAAGTTTTAGGGATATCTGTTAAAATTGATATCATATTGGAAGTATGAATAAGAATGGCATTGAATATCTTTATATTGCATCAAGAGTAGAAAAATACATTGGAAAGATTACCAATGATGTCCTCCAGATTATATTGCAAAAATATATATACGACTGAGACCTGTGATCTAGTAAATCAAAATTTTACTAGTATATTGAAAAGTCTGGCATGAGAGGCTAGGACTTTCAGGATCATTATGATGAAAAGATTTTTGAAAATTTTGAATGGTCACCCATTGAAAAACTAAATGATTTTTCAATCGGAAGAGTTTTCATGTAAATCTTGCTCTGAAGGAAAACTCATAGTGAAATAGTCTCCAACCAAAATTGGGAATGGATCTCTTGTGTTCTAAGAAAGAATACATGGTCATATATGTGGATCTATTCAGTCATTGTGCCAACTGTTTTGATATTTTGTAGTATCGAATGACGCATCCTGTAGATGGTCACATGTGTGTTTATTAACCACAAGAAAAACGGCATTCACAAGATTTTGCTTTTAAAATGGTATAATTTCTATATTATGCCATAACGATAATATATTTGATGCTGCATGTGAATTCAATTCACAAGACTTCCATGTTCATACACGAAATAGAATGCTCAGAGTTTAATTAAACGGTTGCAATTAATTGCAAGACCGTTAACATTGAGACGAAGCTCTCAAGTTTTGTATGAGAACATACTATATTTCATGCATCAACATTGGTCAGGATACGACTAAATGTATTTCATAAAAGTCTGGTCAAAAGCAAAGTTTATTTAATCTCCGTATTTTTGGGTGTGCATCTATGTTCTGAGAGCACCACCACAAAAATGAGACCAAAAAGAGATTTTAAATATATATCAAGTATATTCACAAAGTATAGTTTGATATCTTGGGCTAATGACCAGATTTGTTTTTACGGCATGTTTTGCCAATTGCTATATTCATGAAAGTGAATTTCAAGTGTTAAGAGGGAGACATTAAAGAAATGTTGAAAGATGTTTCTTAGTATATACCATGTTTGGAATATTTAGATCTCCCCACAAGACAAATCGAAGTCGAGGTGGAAATTTAGAAAGTTATACACTTACAAAATATGGCAAAACAATTACTTGATGTGTTCTCAAAGCAATAAAGCCTTATATCCCGCTGTTAATACTCCATCAAAGATTAACGTATTCCTGAAAAACATATTGATGGGAGTTTAATAAATGAACCAAGGGTTCAATTGAAATGCGGGGGGGCCAATAGGGTCTAAACCTACCACATCTCTTTAAGAAAAAGAGATTGGAAGAAATATAATATTTTGTGTAGTTGTACTCTTTTTCTTTTATCATGGTTTTTGTCCCATATGGTTTTTCCATGAAAAGATTTTTAACGAGGCAATAGTGAATACACAAAACTCCCAAAAGAGAGGAATACATATACATAATGCATCTCATGAAGATATTGATTCCAGGGGGAGTTATATGATAATGTGCGTGGTTGTACTTTTTTCCCTAATCTAGTTTTTGTCCCACTGGGTTTTCTATGATGAGTTTTTTTAACGAGACAACAAAGAAGACGCTAAAGATATACATTTAATGGAAATGTTATAATCTCAATAAGAAATGTCTATCAATCTTCCAAACGCTTTGTCATACCTTGAT
The DNA here is from genome assembly GCA_963576765.1 of Draba incana. Classification (NCBI taxonomy): domain Eukaryota; kingdom Viridiplantae; phylum Streptophyta; class Magnoliopsida; order Brassicales; family Brassicaceae; genus Draba; species Draba incana. Next base: position 49,056,572 of record OY755202.1, on the reverse strand, counting down.
GAAACCAAGACGAGCGAAGAGAATGGTCGTGAATCGCTCTATAGAGTTTATGAAGAAACAAGACTAATTTTAGGGGGAGATTGAATCTACGATAATTATGAAGAGAAGATTATCTCAATCATTTTTCAGGGGAGAGACTGCACTCTTTTCTTTGCCATGATTTTTCCCACTAGGTTTTTCATAGAAAGTTTTTAACGAGGCAGTCAACAATAAATGATTATTAATAGATAATCAAGGGGGAGTATTATGACAAGCTTAGATAATGACATTACAAACACATGTCATTATTACAAAGTATGATTATCCATGCAGTGTCACTAGAAACACATGTCATTAGTACAAAGGTGAAAGCTTAATAAGCTTGCTAGATGTCATTACGTGATGGAATGTGTATGACTCTTAGATAATTATACTTTCCTATAAATAGACACCTATGTACAAGGTATGAGAGGACCAATAATAATAATAAGATGAAGCATTCTTCTTCTCTGTTTCATTCCTTCTTTACTTCTTTCTTTGTCTCGTCTCTTTATATATATACAAAACACATATGTAGTATATTTAGATATATAAGTTACGATCTCACCTTTTATAGTAACGTTTACAACACGTTATCAGCACGATCGTTTCTTGATCCGGTCAATCCTATATCGTTGTTCTATCCGATCAATCCTATACCATTTTTCTACCCGATTAATCCTATACCAAAAAGGTTAGATTTGAATTTATAATTATGCAATCTAAATTTATGAATTTAGAATTATAATTTATTTACGGAATGGAAGGTTCGCTTCCTCCATAATTTGATGGTAGACTATGCTACCTATTTGTTAATGGAAAGACATATAATAGGCTATGTCTTTCGAGTTGGTCTTATATAGTAGGCGCTGCCTTCTTGATCAACCTAAAAAATTATCTTCTTTCTAAAATTCAATTATTCTTTTGGAGTTATTTGAAATCCTCTTAGTTTGCAAAATTTAAGAGTTAAAAAAGCTATAGAAAACGACGAGAAATAAATGGTGGCAACTGACAAGTGATTGGATCTTATTAAATTATACAATAATAAAATGGAAATTTAGTTAGGAAAATTGGCAAGAATAACACACAAAAAAAAACTATAACAAATTTTTTAACCATTTAACCTAAATCCAATGGTTTATATTTGGCCACCTATGCTAGTTTTTGTTATTTCCTTAGTTATTAATTTTTTGTTAGTTAGTTTGCAAATTGACCCATTTAGTTATACAATTTTTGATTAAAAAAAACATTTTGTGGGCCAAAACATTATAGAATTAGACCACTAAAAATAGCTATACAAATAAAATATGGTTGAATTGGTTAATAAAAAATAAGATTAATAATAGAGTAAAGTGGGTAAAAACAATATATTATACCGAAATTAGGAAAATAACAATATGTTTCGTAAACTTGGAGTCACTGTGGCTAATTGGCCGCATATCTGACCAATTTACCCACGCAAGTTGCTTGTGTTAGAAATCTCTAGGCGGCAGAAGATTTTATAGGTTCACTGTGCTTCTTGTAGAATAGCATAAGGCAAGTTCTCGGCCACACATTCTCTGCGCAGTCGGCTCATTAATTGCGAAGATACGGTGGGATTTAGTAAACAATAGATACACCTATAAGCAACTTGTATCTATGTCCTTATCTCTTTGCATTTCCTCTATAAAATCCATTATCCGGCGACGTAGGTTTTGCACCGGAATACAAAGTTTCTAACCAAGTTCTTTGTTCAATCTTAAAGTCACAACTTCATCTGCTATGTAGTTGATCAATAAAGTGTTTCCCACATACCTCGGAAAGGTTGGTCCCCTCATATATTCTCTGAACTTTGTATTTAATCATCACAAACCTATGGTTATCCCGTACATTTATTTTCCTCTGTGTACCTTGTTTAGATTCGTCTGACTCCATCAATGACTAATCATTTTGTGTTTCTCTTTCCACAATCATATGGTTACACTTGTTCGTGTTCTAAGAGGAAGTTGGATAATAGCCAACTACGGAAAATGGGAATTTGGGTCCGATCCATCGGATCTCGGCTACGGTATAACCGTTGAACACAACGACGGTGTCGATTCAGTCACCCAGTCGTTAAGGAGCAGGTACTACCTGGACCCTACTACGCCGATAAGGTTAACTTACCGTTTACCCACTATTTCCGGAGCTCCGTTCAGCGATCGTGGTACTCCTTCAAATATCACAACAGACCGTGATGTAACTATCTTCATGGCCCTTCACTTCTGTTACCCTGAGCTCACGTTGTGTGTTACTATTGGTGCAAAGGTAGTTGCTACGTACGAGTTCAACTGCAGAAGTCCATTTACTGTTGATCGGCAAACCTACTTGGCTCAGACCAATGACCCCGACATAGCTCGCCATAACCTCGCCGAATACAACGGTACAAGAAATTTTTTTGTTCATTTATTTCAACAACAATGTATCTGGATGGAGATGGGAAGACATGTTTAATAATCAACAAATAATCATTTTTCAGAATTAATAACCGGTGAAATTATTCCGGCAGCTCGTGGAGCATTGGAACAAATATTTTCGGAGGTGGAAATCGTTGTCATGCATAGAGTCCATTTGGAAATGATCTACTCTAACCCTATCCAAAGCTTGCCAAACTGGTATCCTGGAGGATCATCTCGTTCTAGAAATGAAATTATTGTGCTAGATGGGGGAGAAGATTGCCCAATCAACACGCAGGATGGTAAGATTATCAATTTTTACTTGCCTATGTGTACTGAGTTGCATACACAGCTTATAACCTTATGTTCTAGATCACTACTAATATTCACTAAAACGCAGGTGTTGTCCCAGTCATTCAAGAGGACCTAATGTTAACCCAAATTACTGCCTCTGACACAACTCCTTTTTATGGCGATGTAAGCATCAACCTGCTTGACAGCTTCATGCAAACAACTGACCAGCGTAACTATAAGAATATTGATGCATCACATGCATACTGGGACAGCCTCCTTACTTGGGGCAACCTTGGTAAAGGAGATGCATTGATGGAAGGGGTGTTATATGTGGATGAAAACCCAAATTACCATGACCCCCAACCTATGTATGTTCACATCCCAAGGGGTGCCTTCAGATCCAATGGCAGCGGGGATGGTTCGTCCACAGGTTCTTCTGATGACATATATCTTTCTTCTAAGTTTGAATCACAGCTTGACAAGGCCTTACTAGAAGCCGCGGCACGTGTTCAAGCTTTACGGAGGGACCCTTTAACCACCTTTGTAGCGCCTACTACCATTAACCCTACTGGTAAGACACTTATGCTTAGACACTAGTGTTTGCAAACTACAAAAGTCATAGCACCCAAATTGTGGTCGTTCTGTGGTTTGTTTTGTTTTTTTCGAGGGGGTTGCCTTAATGGATTTAACGGTTAATATCAGTTATTTGATGTCGGTTAGGTTTGTACTAGTGTAGCTGAATATACGTTTTCCACTGATTCGCTTAGTTAGGGCAATGAATGGTTAGAGGAAAAATGAATATTAACCTACTCAACACCTGATTTACTCCGTAAATAATTGTTAACATTGGTTTGCAAATGGTTAATAATCCCAATGATTTGAAATCAAAACAATTATACGGTTACTTTACTAACCTCTGAACCACCAAAAGTTTGTCATCACAAGTCATACCAAAAACGGTACATTGTGAATGAAACATTGACAGAGAGTTTACCGGATAAAATGCATTAGTCAAGTAACTTGTCTTTTCCCACTTCATGGGTAACATTATCTTCCCAAGTGCGCTGGTGTTTGCCTAACAAATTTGTTAAATGTATAATGGTAGGTACCAATGAAACAGCTGAACCACCTAGTCATTTGGACAGTGCATTGGATATAGCTCTGGCCGAGGCTGCTGCAAGGGCAAATTCATTTAATGGGTTCGCAAGGGCTAATGGTGGTTCCCCTCCACCACTTATTACCGAAGGTACCACGCAATCAATTCCGATTTTTACACCTAGCAGTAAAGTTTCTCCATAGCTTTAGGGTAATATGTGCAGTTGTGGTTGATTATTATTTGCCACAGCCTTATGATGTACAGTTCACTTATTCTTTATTATATTTCTCGCAGGTCCACAATCAAATGTGGTTGATTTTGTGGTTGCAACTGGCAATGGAAGCGAAGGCAATGGACAAGACACTGGAAATACGCATATGGAACTAACTTTGGGTCGTAACTCCAATCTCGCGGACAATCCAATTTCTGGATCCGACCATCCAACCAATGAGCCCATACACACAACTGAAGCTTTGAATGTGACCTCATCAGATGAAAGCGACAATGTTGGTGGGTTTTAGGGAACAATATCAAAACCTTTAAACTTCTTTCTGGTGTCTATCATATAATCTGTTTCAATTGTGTTATATTCGCAACCAACTAGGATGTGTGTTGAAGGAAACTCATGTTTTAATTTTGTTTGATATTCTACGGTCAACTAATGGGGTTAAGTATTTTAAATTTCATGGTTAATTGTCTTTTGTTACCAAGCCCTCATGTAATGGTCATGTAATCTTAGTTATTCGGGATGACCTATGTTATGTAGCTAACTCATAATGTGTAATAAAATGTCGTTGTTGTTTGTACATATTCCCAATGTCTTGATTTACTTCAATATTTTGGCTACTGTAGGCGACACCATACACACGAACCCTAATGAAATATACGTCAGCATGCTTTTCGTCAGCACATGGTTATCTACGCGTTACGTCAAAAATTCAACTTCCAAAACACCAGATCAACTCCCGAAATGATGGTACTCAAATGCTCAGGACAGTCTTGCCCATGGAGAATCTACGCAAGTCGCCTAGATGGAAGTGAGAAGTACGAAATCAAAACCACTTCACTAACTCATAGCTGCAATGTTAATAAACGGGGAGGTTATCTAAGACAAGCAACAACTAATATTATTGGAACCCTACTGAGGAGTAAGTACGTTGGAACAGGCACCGGTCCACGGCCTAACGAAATAAGGGACATGATGCGCGGCGAACATGGTGTGCGCATATCATACTGGAAAGCATGGGGGTCAAGGGAATTAGCAATGGATAGCAGTAGGGGATCTGCAGAACAATTATACAACTCACTCCCAAATTACCTTCAACATTTGGTTGTCACAAACCCAAACACCATAGCACATGTGGAAACTCTTTACGACGAAAATCTCAGCCAACGGTTCCAGTTTCTCTTCTTTGCTTTGGAAGCGTCAGTGAAAGGATACCCTTTTATGCGGAATGTGATTGTACTAGATGGTACGCATCTAAAAGGAAAATATGGCGGATGCCTCCTTACAGCATCGACCCAAGATGGTAACTACCAAATTTTCTCCTTAGCCTTTGCGGTTGTTGATAGTGAAAATGATAAGTCATGGAAATGGTTTTTCGAAAAGCTGACTACCTTCATTCCGGATGGGGCAACCGTAGTGTTTGTATCAAATCGTCACAAATCAATATACGCTGGACTTAAAAAGGTTATTCAAGTACATGTTCTCATTATCCGGTTACATTATTTTTTGTTCTCTAATAAACAATTTATTTGTTACGCGTAGGTTTATCCGTCTGCTAAACATTGCGCATGTTTGGTCCATTTAGTCAGAAACATACAAACATATTTTCGGGGGAAGCAACTAGGATATTTAGTCTCCAAAGCTGGCAGGGCGTATCACCTACGTGATTTCTACCGCATCTTTAACGAAATCAAAGAGATAGATCCGCGATGTGCTGAGTACTTAATTGGCGTAGGATTTCCTCATTGGGCTAGGGCACATTTTGATGGTTTAAGATATGATATCATGACAACCAATGTGGCTAAGTCTTGGAATGATGTGCTAAAAGAAGCTAGAGAATTCCCCATCCTCACACTTGTTGAATACATAAGGTCAAAAGTGATGAGTTGGTTTGCAACTAGGCAGGAAGCTTCCAAAGATTTCACACCAACGCTTACTCCAAAGGTACTAGAGATTGTGGCTCAGAACTTTGAGCTCTCTGCTGGCTACGAGGTGAAAGAAATCATCAAGCCTGAAAATGAAGTCTGTTCAATGGATGGTGCCTCTCACCACGTCAACCTTGTAAAAAAAACATGTAACTGTTACCAATTCCAGCTGCTACTGATTCCTTGCCCTCACGATGTGGCTGCATCTGTATTTGCAAATGTAGATGTTCACTCACTTGTAGGTACAGTATACGGTTCAGACAACTGGAAGAAGGCCTATGGAAATGCAATCAATCCTGTTATAGAATTGAATGACCAAATTTATGTGGCATCTCCTCTAGCAAACCTTACCCTCTACCCGGCGAAGACAAGACGCCCTACTGGTAGGCCTCGAAAGACACGTTTCTTGTCCTGTGGCGAAAAGCTTGTAAGGAAAATCTATACCTCATATTTTATTTCACCCGCTGATAATCTTTTACTCTAATGTGCCACAATCGTTGCAGAAACGGAGCCTAAGGCGCCCAACAATATGTAGCCAATGCCAATAGGCTAAGTTATCTTCAAAAGGCTGGCTGCTGAGTTGATGGTGTCAAATTATCCACGCCGTACTTGGGTCGGCACAAATCCTTTGTGAAATAATGTAAAATAGTTAGTACTATCCCAGATGAGACACATTCCGACTCTTGTAATTAAATAATTGCAGTCCTAATCGGAATAAAATTTATGTTGCCTTTGTTGCTTATATGTTCACCAAACATGTAGTTATATCGTGTGAGTTGCATATGAATAATACTTGGAACGTCCACAAATTTAGTAATGAGAAGTGACATAACATCAGGTTATATGGAATGAAAACTAAACTGATGGACCACAAGTATAAGTTCTCAGCCAATAAACCAAACACATACGTTGACTTGGTTTCAGTAAATAAAAATGGTCACACAAATTATGAAACACATATTTAATTATTTCCAAAATATAGAGTAATCCGCAAGGAGATGAGAAATTAACAGACATGCAAACAATTAAACAGAGGTAGAGTGTAGGGAACCACAAATTACTTAAGAGCTTTGATGATGACAAAGGTAGCACCTACAAATCCAACCCAGGGGATGACAATGAAATGCCGAAGCAGCTTCTCATTCTCTATACTCAAAGCGAGATTAGTGTTGAGTTTTTTTATTCTCTTTTTCCAAATGAGTCAAAAAATCAGACTCTTGGACCCTTGCCTCAATATCCTCCGATTCGATTGAAGAAGCTTGACCACCACCAAACTTAAGCTTCTTGATTTCTTCCTTCTATAGGCGAATTAAATCCCGAGCTTTGACCAACGCATTTTTCTGCCATCCGTGAGGTTTCTCTTGGTCAAACCAATGGAAGAATGTGCAAGAGGACCAGCTTTGTTTCCCTTCGCCACATGAGTAGAATCTCCTCTAGGGATTGTCGTCGGTCCAGGACTTTTTGACATTCGCCAATTTGCCACAGAAGCACCGCACATCCCCTTTGGAAGCAGATCCACTGTCTTTGTTGGAACCAGATCCACAGCTTTCACTTCGACTCATCGGGGCTGGTTTTCTTTAATTTAGTCGCAAAAACGCGAAATTGAATTAGGGTTACATAAAAGAGGAATTGGGATTTCATACTCCGACATACCCACTATGTAAATACACAATAATTGGCGTTGGGTTTAGGTGTAAATTTCAAAAAATTGGGGATGGAAAATGAAATTGTCCTAAAATTGTCGTTAACATTACACGGTCAAATTAATATAACACAACTTATAGCCGGAAAATAAATAAGTTATCTTTTTCGAAATTGTAACGAAAGTAAAATAGAAAAAAAATCTGAAACCACTCACCAAATACTAACTAGTTAGTAATCAAAGCTTAGCCCCCACCCCAACCACAACAATACATATACCCTAAAACGTAAATATTTCATAAGTGTTTCGCGTGAATTAAACACTAAACCACCAAACCTTAACCCCCCCCCCCCCCAAAGTTTTCCAATTTAACATGGTTATGTACCAATTGTGTAGGTAACAATAAAAAAAATTAGCTAAAATAATTCAAAACAACCATAAAAATTAAGTTCATACGAAATGAAAATCTATACATGTAATAAGTCGTAATTGATGTTACACAAAGCGAACACTAACCCCCCTTCCCAAACAAACACCACCTTCCCCCAAAATCTATACCCTAAAGTTCATTTATTAACCCAAGTGGCCAATGACTTAATCCCAATATATTTCCCAAATTACCATGGGTAGGTATGAATTTCACAAAGTGGAAAGTTTAATACAAATTATTCGTAATTTATGTCACGCAAATTGTACACTAAACAGCCAATCCTCAACCCCCCCCCCCCCCCCCCCCCCCCCCCCCTTCCTAAAATCTATATCCTAAAGTTCATTTATTAACCCAAGTGGCCAATAACTTAATCCCAATATATTTCCCAAATTACCATGGGTAAGTATGAATGTCACAAAGTGGAAAATGTAAAATAAATTATTCGTAATTTATGTCACGCAAATTGTACACTAAACAACCAATCATCAACCCCCCTCCCCTAAAATTTATACCCTATATTTCATTTATTAACCCAAGTGTCCAAATACTTAACCTCCCAAACTTTTCCAATTTAACATGGTTAGGTATCATTTTTACAAATTGTAAAATTAAAAATAAGTTCTTCCTAATAGATGTTACGCACATTAAAACATAAACCCTAAACCCCAAACCCCCCCCCCCCCTCTCCAAAATCTATACCCTATAGTTCATTTATTAACCTACATGTCCTTACACTTAACCCCCCATGTGATGTTAATCCAAATAATCAACCACCCTTATTACGAAAATATGTACAATTACACTGAAATAGTTTAGTTGTGGGGTTATTTGGTGGAAAAGCAGATAAGTATTTTTATAGTGGGGTATTATCCACATTAGTCGGCTAACATATAGCTCTTGTCCCTGAATTACATCTGGCAACTATGTCAATAAAACCACATAATTCTAGTATGCCTTCAATTATCCATACCTTATCATTAACCCAGTAGCAAAACTAAACTTATATGGAACAAAAGCCTTATGGTTTGTACAATAAATAGTTGGTTATAGCACGCAACACATAACAGCGAAACAAAATTTAAATTGTTACAGAAATCAAGAGTATAGCTCACAGAAACATTGAAACATCAACAACACAAGTTTTTGGTCTACAGCTGGCCACACTTCTCTTCATAGGTCAACACAAAAAGCCTCTCACCTTATGAAGCCAAACTCTCAGGTGTTATCCACTTCCACATTTCAACACCCCCAATAGCATGAGCTTAGAGAAGCAAAATAGTTATAAGGCCTGAGTCAACATGATTACCATTCTGCGGAATACATTTTGGCCTCTCCACAACAAAGGGTTTTAAATCTCGAGCAGTTTGAAGATGACCCACTTGCTTCAGCAAGTATGGAAACATTTGTGCAACAGCAGACAACTCCTTTCCAATTAAATATCAGTTCGCAACTCCAAATCACAGTCCAAAATACATATGGAATTGGAGGTGCAGTCAACACACACACTAACCCAATACGTCTTGTTGAAGTTAAATGGAAAGTAAAACCGATCCGCATTGACGTTCTTTGCATTATCATGAGTAAACCATTGGATGACCTGCTTAGGAAATAAGTGCACCTCTTTCTTGACCATTTTATCAAATTTGGAGAAGTTCCTAACCAGCTGAGATACGAATTTGGAGTCAAAGAAATCCATCTTCTTCAGTAGTGAAGAACAATGTTTCTAAACCATAGACCAAGTTTGGTGAACCAACACGTCAACAATCTACAAACATAGAAATTACAAAGTCAGCAGAAGTCCGTAGGTGAACAAGATGTTGTTATGAAAGCAGTGTTTTATATACCTTTGCCGTGAGGCACTTACTCCTTCCAACAATATTAGCAAACTCTCTGCTGGGAACAGATACTGATCCCAGGCTTAAATACCTAATGCATCGCATCAACATATGAAACTAGTGAGTAAAAATAGTGTGCCAAAAACAGCGGTAATGATCCTATAACACCTACCTAACATTCCCAATCAGGTTACCAGTTAAAATGCCAACATTAATACTCATTAAACCTAACCAAGTTAGCAGTATAACCAGACTCACAAAAAATGAAATCAAATTATGGAATCAAATAAGATTGGAACTTCTAAGCCTCATACATAGCAGAGTAAGGTATGAAAAAATTATGTAAGAAGTGACTCACGGAGCAGTTTTAATCTTGGCTGCCAATTTTGAGTACTTTGCAGAAATAGCCTCACTCAACCCATCCTTATTACCAAGGATATTGTCCTCCCTGAAGCGTTCCAACATATGCTTACCAGTTTTTAGTCTCTTCCTAAGGCGACGTACATTACCCGCATCCGCATCAGTAGTACGAGCAACAAACCTTCCATTCCCACTATCAATCGGCTTCTCAGCCTGTGATAGCCCAAGTGAGAATGAAGGTGTAGGAAATACTAGTTGAGATGGATAAATCTATTAAAACAAATCAGCACATTATACAAACAAAGAAAACAGTAAATAACAACGAAAGACAAACCTGAGGTTCATTCGCATGACCACCTAATTCAACAGCTTCTGTATCTCCAACCTCAGAGCAATAATGGGGCAGACCATTCTCACCACGCAGACTGCCACCCACCTACATTAAAATCCATGTACGAACCACTTAGTAATAATAACCATTTTTGGGAAATGGTAGACAATGTTGGCTTGTGGCAAGTTAAGTATGTTACAATCGAATTACATACAGTATTTGAAAACTCTTCTGTTAGGTTTTTCAAAACACTCGCAATGACACAGTCAATAACAGGTCCGCGGTTCAGTTTTACCTTGTCATGCTCAGAATTTCCAGCAGGAATATGGTCAGAAACCTCTTGACGCCTCATACTGTTAGGGTGGCTTTCATCTCTTCCGCTATTATTGTTACCAGTCAGTCCCACCGACTTATCCAAAAATGGTGTCATAGCAACAATGAGATCTGATTTCACCTTCTCAAATCCAGCAGACAATTGAGAATCAATACCCGCCTCCAATACAGCTAAGGAAGACTGTATCTCATCCATTTTCTTAAGGGACGCCTCAACCTTGCCTTCTAAACGGTTAACATCGGTCCTACTTTGGTCACCAAACATGTCCGACATATTGGACCCTCCAAATTCATTAGGACAACAACCATCTGCCTTACCACGACTTCCAGACCCGGTACTCCTCTTCCTCCTATTCATCCTTGGCTTTTGATTCAAGTTCTTAGTTTTCTCTTCTTCTATCATTCAGAGTACATCTGCGGCCGTAGCCCCTCCACCAAACATTGAGTTAATGAAATCCACATCTTTGTTAATAAGGTCCAACATATAGTTGACCTTAAGATCCTCATCTTCATCTGACCAAAGCAACTCTTTCTCATCGAAGTCATCTTCACCATCATCACAAATAATATTGTCCACCATAGTCTAGATGCAGATAGCAGGAAAAAAATATTGTAAACATTCACATAGGATAATGGACGCCAACTAATTAAATTAACGAATAATAAACACCATAACCAAGATAATAAACTACATAACCGAGTCAAATAAATAAATTCCTACCAGTGGATCTAAGTGTAGTTCTCTGGCATGTTCTGGACTAAGACTAACTATCTTCTTCCGTCGGCATACTTCCTCCACATCTGAATCTGGGTCATCATTAGATTCTGAGGATGAGTTAGAATTGACTTGAATCACCTCCAAAAGGGCAGGCACTGCCTCAACCATCACCAAATGAATTGCATGCACAAATCCTTGCACAACAATACTTTTGTTGGATAATGTTATCTCAGTTTTTGATCTCAGACTATTAATCAGCATTTCGAAAGCAAGCCGCCCCCAAGGATAGGCAAAGAACAAATCCAAATCTTTAATTCTTTCCAGATGTTTTCTCATAATCTTCATATGATGAGACGTAGGCAAGAGAACAGAGGAGACCAATGCCAAACAAGCATACTTGATCCTGGTCTCTTTGCATGTGGCAGTCTTCCGCTTCAACATCCTTATAACAGAAGAAACAGAGACATTATCCAAGGTCCCAAACAGGGAAGGCCAATAAGGAGTCTCGGCGATGTTATTCTTCAACTTCGGCTTCGACGTTTTGGGGTATTTACCGCAAGGCAGCCCAGTGACGATGGCAAATTCTTTCAAGGAAAATCGGACCAGTTTCCCTGAGAACAAAAACCACATCTTGTGTTTCTTTTCAACCTTCAGTTGTCTCGAAAGAATGAATCTTCCGAATCGCCCAGAATAAGTCAGCTTATCGGTCACATCAATGAATTTACCAAACGACGACTTACAAATTTCGACTCGTTCTTCTTCTTCCAAAACCTTCAAAATCCGACTGATTCCAGAAGATAGAGCATAAGAAATTACTCTCGTTCCCACAGGCTCATGACCCACGGCAAACATCATATCAGGTAACTGGTCATCGACCTCCATTCCTGGAATGAAAACCCTAAAAATTAGATCCGAGAAATTAGAAATAATCGTCCCAACTCACGCCCAAATACCTTCAATTAATAACTCACCCCCACTTACCAGGAAATTTTTGAGCTGGAAAATTCACAAACCCAAACACAGCAACGAGAATTTTCAGAAATTTATCTAAATGCAATTTTTGGCTACTCAGATTTATTCCAAGCGAAAGAAATTTGGAGAGAAACGTCTCTCACATCAACATTAAAGCTGCATTTACCATTTTCGGAATTTTGAAAATAAAAGCTATCACGTAGACTCTACACTCTACGCACGTGATTAAAGACCAACTGAAAAAAAGCCATTTCGTCCACTCCTTTTGCTGACACCAAAATCCTACACACGCTACCATTCAGAATATCGAGCACCCTATAATAGGGACTTTCTGGGATTAAAAATTTGACAACAGTATCGTTGTCAACAACCTATAATCTGTTGCCAAGGAGTGCAAATTCCCTTAATAATAAAGGGATAGTTTTGAAAAGATATAGCCATCAAATTTATTATTTAATTATCTAAGCAAAGCATGTTTTCTTTTGACCAAACTAACCTTCGCAGACTGAACAAAAGTAAGCCACCATTTTGTGTCAGCAGCCGGAAGTAGGGTCGGCCTGTGCAGATTAAAAATCAAACAATACTGCTACTCTTATGTTTTATATAAAAATATAGAATATAACATTTTACTTTGTTCAAAATTAAAAAGAGTATACCATTTTATGTAATGTATCTGAAAAAAAAAAAAATCGGTATGTAATCATACCAACATACTAGCAAACTAGGCTTTGTAAGAAAAACATTTAGCTCAATTATATGTAAATTCTGTTTCCATTGAAAAACATAATTGTATGTGAACACACATAAAATAGATTAGTATACATATTTCATTTTTAAATAGTGTAGACTTTACGCATGTTGATTTACATTTGTTTAAGAAAAAATAAAAAACATGATATATACAAAAAAACAAAATTTAGAGTTTATAAGAAGAAAAGGGAAGAATTTAAAACAAAATAATTCTTCTTGCGGCGATGCACATCAACAGCTTTCCCTCACTGATATTGGGTTGAGTATGCGGTGGAGTTTGGATTCTTATTTATTTGTTGGGTTTCTTCTTTGTCTGGATTTTAAATGCTTTAGTCTTCCAAGTATGCTCAAGTTAGGTCTTTGGGCATGGTGTTTCCAAGACGCTTCTCAGTTTAAGCGTTCATCTTGCCCTCCCTAGTGTCTTTTCGGCTGGGATTTTAGGTTTTGATTGGCGGTTCTATATGGTAAGTTGCAGAGGCGAAATGTTTGGTTTATGTTTAGTGTAATTTACGGTCTTGGTCTTTTGGGTGTATCACATATGTCTCTCCTTTGGTGATCGAGTATGTATGTGTAGTTGTGGTTTGTTTGTGTTTATTTCATTAAGCTTGTTAGTAGTTGTTACATTTCACCGTCTCCCTTTCGCAGGGCTTTAGAACTTCGGGGCTAATGTGTTAGCCGCTGGCTTAAGTATTTCACCGTGATTTTAATAAAATTGACCAGATGGGAAAAAAAAAACATAACAGGAAAAAAGCTAAGAAGAGAGATGCATCAGTGTGTGAAGTGACATTAGTCTAGTAGAACTGAGAATAGACACCATTTCACTGGGGATCAAATCTTTCTGCCTACATTATGTAGGAAATAGGCTAATGCTGACAAAAAAAAAAGATGCGTCAATATTAAAGAAGGAATATTGAAAAACAAATTCTTCATTTGATCGAGAAATTAGCAGTAATAAACAAGAAAAACCTGTAATTAAGAACATAATCTTAATTTTTTATAAGACCATGTCAAATTCAGAATAGTTCTCTTCTCTTATAAATGAAAATAATAAACATCAATTATATAGAAAATAACTAAAACTTATTAAAAATAACTTTAAAATTTTATTTTTCCCCGTACGGGAAAACTCGATCTATTGGGAGCTACAAACGCAAATAACAACTGAACATCTTTTTGTACCTTGTTTTTTCTGTTCCAAAAATCACAATAATTATACCAAACTGGCATTTACATTAAAAAATAAAACTGAGGAAAAATGAGAACCAAAAAATAATATTTCAAGAATATATGATATGTTTGTCAATATAGACAACATAGCATTTTAAAGGGTTTATCACTACAAGAAAACAGCGCGATTCCTACGGAAATATCCGTCGGAAGTCTGTCGGAATAAGAGTTTTCCGATAGATTTCCGACGGATATGTCGGTCGTTTCTATCTTGTCGGAAATGGAAATTCCGTCGGAAAGCTGTCGGAAATTTCTGACAACTTTCCGACGGCAGTATTTCCGACGGAATTCCGACGTCTTGCCGGACTCCGGCAGTCTGTCGGAATTCCGTCGGAAATACTGCCGTCGGAAAGCTGTCGGAAACAAAACCGACAGCTTTCCGATGGGTTCCGACTACTAGTAAACCGACAGACTTCCGACGTCATTATTTCCGACATATTTCCGACGGATTTATTTCCGACAGCTTTCCGACGGATAAATTTCCGACGGATTTCCGACGTATTCGTAGAAATAATTAAATATAATAATAAATTAAATAATAATTAATTTAATATAAATTTAAAATTTAAAATTTGAATTATTTAAATTAAAATAAAATTAAAAGTAGAAATTAAAATAAAATTAAAAGTAGAAATAAAAAGTAATATTGTTTTACAAAACGTTAATAATAAAAATCTAAGGCCCCGGCGGAAAATCCGGGTTGCGCCCCAAGTACGCCATCATCCGTTGCATCATCTCCCTGTCCTTGTCCCGCTCGGCTCTCTCCTTCACCCGCTCGGCTTCTAGGGCGGCTTGTGCATCTCGTATCTCTTGGACCGTCGTCTTCAAACCTTCAATTTCGACGTCCTTTTCCTTCATCTAGGCTCTCAGGTCGGATGTCTCGCTGTAGTAACAAGAAGACTCCGATGATCCCGCATCGTCGGGAAGACCATAAAGTCGCCCTTTGCTCTGCGGAGCAACCTGCGGAACAAATTAAATTGTAAATGAAAAAGACTTGAAAACTAATTTAAATTTTACATACCTTTAAGACGAATTGGTTGATGATGTCGTCCGGGGCTTGGGTGAGGGGAGGGGTTCCTTCGACGTCTGGCTGAGAGAGAATGTACTCCTCTTCCATTCTTTGGACGCTCTCCTGAATCTCCCGAGCTACCTGATCCTGGACAACACCATTCTTGTCGGTGTGTGTCGCTAGCAGAAGTTCCAAGTTGTTGGGATCCCGACCCAACTCCTTAGCCTGCAGTTGTTAGATATTTATTTAATAATATAAATGTATAAAAAAAAAATTAATAAAAATCAAGACGTTCAATGAAAAACTTACCATATCCCTAGCCTTTGTCTTCTTGCTGGTAGCTCCAAGGTTGTGGGTGGCAGGTCCCTTGCCGTTGCGCTGGCTGTTCCGGTTGCTAGAGTGATATGTAGAGCTCTCCTTGGTCGCCTCTAGTTGCCAATAGGCGATGAACCCGTTCCACAACTCCGCCTTTTCCACCATCTCCTTTGACACCTGACCGTGTAGCCACTTATCCTTCCACTCGAACACCTTCTTCGAGTAGTGCAGTGCTGCATAAGAGTCGAATTCTCTCCTAACCAGAGCGGTCATGTGTGGGTCCCACCTAAATTCTTGCTGCAAATACAAAAATTAAATATAAATAATAATAATTTAAATGAAAGTAAAAATTGTGAAAAAGATGACTTACCGCAAATTGGCGAAACCACATATCTTGATCCTCTAGTGGCATGGCGGTGTACGTCGCATAAGGACGGCTGAGCATAGAGTTTTTCATCTTGTTCAGGGACTTCGAAATCCCGCTGCGAGAATCACCAAACCTACGGGAAAAAATGCAACATTAGTCGCAATTAAATTAAATTTGTTAAAAAAAAAACAGAAATGAAACAAAAAACTTACCATTTGTCTCTACCGAGCTGGTCTGGATGGAGTCTAGTCAACCTCTCTCGTCCAGGACGACCCATGAAGTCCTCGACGCTAATCTGCGACGGTGCTGTGGTGGCTGCTGGTGTCACCGGCGTCTCTACAGATATAGACGACGGTGTAGGTGTAGACGTCGAAGTCGAATGAGCTCTACTCACACGACGACGACGATGTTGGCCGCTGCCAGATGCAGTGGCGAAACCACCGTAATCTCTAGATTTATATGATAATATATTTTGAATATATGAAAAATCTATAATTATAAAAATATAATGGTTTAAAAAAACATTGCTTTAAATTTCCAAAATTCTCAAATTTAAATTTCCAAAATTATAAAATTTAAAATTCTGTGGTGGAATTTAAAATTTAAATTTCCAAAATTCTAAAATTTAAAATTTAAAGTTTTATAAGGTTTTTAAATAGTGTTATAAGGTTTTTGTAAAGTTTTATAAGGTTTTTAAATAGTTTTATAAGGTTTTTAAATATTTTTATAAGGTTTTGTAAACAATCTTATAAACCTTTTAAAAACTTTCCTAAATCTAATTGTTTAAAATTCTTTAAAATACAGATATAAATTCAAAAATTAAGTCATTATCTTTAAATTTACAATTATTTCGATATTCTAAAATTCTTAAGTAATTGTTACATAATTTAAAATTCTAAAAAATTAAAATTCTAAAATTTTAAATTAATCGTTATAATTGTTTAAAAATTAGTAAAACTTGCTAACAATATTCTAAAAATTTATGGAAAAAATAATTTCCCTAAATCAATTTCTCTAAATCAATTTCCCTCATTTTTCCTAATCATAAATCTAATTTTTCATAACAATTTAAAAACCCTAACAATTTCATAACAATTTAAAAACCCTAACAATTTAGTAAAAATTAGTAAAAATACTAACAATTTACTAACAATTTCATAAAATTAGTAACAATTTCCAAATTTCATTTTATAAAATACTAACAATTTCCAAACCCTAATCCTAATCCTAAATCTAGCAAAAATCAATTCACAAACTCATTTATATAAAATCTAACCAAAATCAACATGAAATTTGAGGATACTTACAAATGAGAAGGAAGATCCGCCATGGGTAATCCGGCGAGGAGGAGACGGCGGCGAATTCAGGCGAGGAGGAGGCGGTTGGGGCGAGTCTCGGAGGAGGAGAGGCTCGGAGGCGGAGAGGTTAGGCGGAAGGGCGATTCCGGCGAGGAGGAGGAGATTAATCGGCGAATTCCGGCGAGGAGGAGCGGTGGAGAAATGATTTCAACCCGTGGAGAAGAAGAAGAAGAAGAGTCGGTTCTGTTATTAAATTAGAATTTCCGACGGAATTAAATCTGTCGGAAATCCGTCGGAAATTCTAATTTAATAATTTTCATTTCGCGGTATTTATTTTTCATTTCGCGGGTTAAATTTGGCACATCCGTCGGAAATCCGTCAGAAATATACATATATTTCAGACAGATTTCCGACGGAATTGTGGTTTTAGGGTATGGGAAATTTAAGAAATGTTTTTTTGTTGTTTTAGGGTTAAGGAATTGAAGAAATTGAAGAAATGTTTATTAAATTTAAGAAATTTTTTTTTTTGGAAATTTAAGCATTGTATATTTTTAAACAATATATAGCAAAATAAGAATTTTAAACAAAAATGCTTATTTTGGAAAAATTGTTAGCATTTTGTACTTATTTTTACCTTAAAACCACAAAATCCGTCGGAAATCTGTCGGAAATATATATATATTTCCGACAGATTTCCTACGGCATTGTGGTTTTAAATGGTTTTTTGGAAATAAATGAATTAGCATTTAGGAAAAAATTGGTAATTTTTAAACAATATTTAGCATTGTTAATATTTTTTTCCAAAATGCTTATTTTGGAAAAATTGTTAGCATTTTGTACATATTTTTACCTGAAATCTCCAATTCCGTCGGAAATCTGTCGGAAAAATATACATTTTCCGACAGATTTCCGACAGATTTGGGGTTTTAAGCTTGTTTAGGATCTGTTTTCGTAGTTACAAGTTAATAGCATGGTTGGAGGAATATTTGGAAGATAAAATACTTGATAATGGTCATTGTTACTTTCAAATTCTAAACATTTAGTATTTTCCGTAAACATCTATTGTTTTGTATATGTAACTGTATGAAACTCTTTTGGTTGAAACATGACAAAATTGCAAAACATGTTCGGTATAACATCGAGAATGTTATTTACTCAATTATCTTTCACTTTAGTTGTCAGAATTGTATGCCGAGACTTTGTCTTCTCAAAATCAAGGAATTTGGCCTCAAAACCCTAAATCTGTCGGAAATCAGTCGGAAAAATATATATATTTTCGACTGATTTCCGACAGATGTAAGGGTAACACGTGTCGTCTTTTAAGGTTAGCATGATATGAATATTGCGTCGGAAATCTGTCGGAAATATATATATATTTCCGACAGATTTCCGACGGATAAAATAAAAAAAAAGTTTATTTATATAAAAATGATATATCTGTCGGAAATCTGTCGAAAATATATATATATTTCCGACTGATTTCCGACAAATTTAGGGTTTTGAGGCCAAATTCCTTAATTTTGAGAAGACAAAGTCTCGGCATACAATTCTGACAACTAAAGTGAAAGATAATTGAGTAAATAACATTCTCGATGTTATACCGAACATGTTTTTCGACTTTGTCATGTTTCAACCAAAAGCCTTTCATACAGTTACATATACAAAACAGTAGATGTTTACGGAAAATACTAAATGTTTAGAATTTGAAAGTAACAATGACCATTATCAAGTATTTTATCTTCCAAATATTGCTTCAACCATACTATTAACTTGTAACTACGAAAACGGATCATAAACAATCTTAAAACCCCAAATCTGTCGGAAATCTGTCGGAAATATATATATTTCCGACAGATTTCCGACGGTTAAAATAAAAAAGCTTATTTATATAAAAATGATTAACTGTCGGAAATCTGTCGGAAATATATATATGTTTCCGACAGATTTCCGACAGATATATCATTTTTTAAAAATATATATATATATAAATCATTTTATATTAAATATATATATATAAATAAATATACAGATAAGTCGAAATTATATATATATATCATTTACAAAAAAAATATATATATATATATAAATTATCCAACTTTTTCGTCATCAACTTCTTCTTCTTCATCAGATCCTTCCGAAGGAATTGTGTCTTCGTCTTCATCAAATTCTCCAACTTCTTCTTCTGATTCTGAATGTACGATATTATCACCAAATTTAGTGAAATCAACAAAAAGGTCCATCGCTGAAGAATGATCAACTGGAGCCATCAGAGTAATTCTAGTTGGTTGCATAGCATCTTGTTCAGCAACTCCATATAGTCTCCCTCTTGGATTAATTGGAGTCACTGTAATCCAAGGATCTCCTCGATGTGTTACCCTAGGATAAGAAATGTAGCATACCTGAAACAAACATATTTAGTTTAGGCAATTACAATATCATTATTTATCTATAAGGCACGTATTATAAAATTTTAAAATCAAACCTGGTCTGCCTGTGATGCTAGGATGAATGGGTCATACTTTTGCAGTCTCCTACAAGAATTTACTGAAGTGACGCCAAATTGGCTCACCTGGACACCTTCTGGATATGACGGATCATACCACTCACACAAGAAAACAATGCACCTCATGCCCAACATTCCTGGATAGCGCACTTGCAATATTTCTTTCAGAATCCCGTAGTAGACTACATCACCACTTGTAGCTGAAATACCGTAATCTGCAGTTGCCCTCGGCCTTTCTTCATGAATCCTAAATGCAAATCCCCTAGTGCAATACCGAGCGTATGAAGTTGCTTCAAAGCTTGGGCCTGAAACTATCTCTTGTAACCATGTCGGAAACCTTTCTCCATTCTTCATTCCTTCAGAAACCTGAGATAATAATTTAGACAAATTAATAAACAAACATTTAATTAAGTAATAATTAATTCAGTAATTTTAAGAAATGTAAGCGTTTTTTTAAAACTTACGTAATATTGCACCCAATTTGGAAACTCTTTTTCCTTAGATTCTCCAAGTTCGTCTTCTGTCATTTCTGGATAATAGCGACGTATTGATGCAATGTAAATCCTGAAAGCAAACAAAAAATATATAACATATGAAACCTATATATTACTTAGGTATTAAAAACAAGATGTATTTAAATAAGTTCTGTTTTTACCTTTCGTACTCCGCCATCTCCTCACAATTCGTTAGGATATACATATGTAAGTGACTCCACTCTGCTTGTGATAGGAAGCGTCTCTTCCCTCTCCCAATCACTCGGCCAACTTGCGAAAACATCTCAGGGACAATCGCGGCATATGTGACTCTCTCACCTTTATCATCATAACGAGCAGGACGTCTACTCTTCAACCTAACTTCCCGCGGAAAGTAATATTCCGCAAACTGTGATGATTCTTCATTGATACTCTGTGCGACAATAGAACCTTCAACTCGAGCCAAATTTTTGACCTTCTTCTTTAGATGGAACATGTACCGCTCAAAAGGATACATCCAACGAAATTGAACGGGACCACCTAGTTCAGCTTCGCGTGGGAGGTGTAGGGGAAGATGTTCCATAACATCAAAAAAAGACGGCGGAAAGATCTTCTCAAGATTGCAAAGGATCACTTGTATATTGGCATCTAAATTGCGGATCCCCTCAACTGTAAGTGTCCTCGTGCATAAATCCCTAAAGAAAGCACCAACTGCTGCAATAGCTTCGTGGACAGTTTGAGGAAGGAGATGGGTAAAAGCAAATGGAAGAAGCCTCTGCATCAATACATGACAATCATGACTCTTCAGTCCCAAAAACATTAGGTATCGCGAGTCTACGCAGTTACCCAGATTAGCTGCATATCCATCAGTGAATTTAACTTCGTGTTCAATCCACCGGAAAAATTCTCTTATCTTTTGTATTTGCAATCGGTACGGAGGAAAAGGATATGTACCATCGGGAATACGATCAAGATAAGCACGGTAGCAAATCTTTGAAACATCCATCCTAGACATCACATTGTCTTTTGTCTTTCCCGGGATGTTTAACACTGTATTCATGATGTTGTCAAAGAAGTTCTTTTCAATATGCATCACATCGAGGTTGTGCCTTAATAAATGATCCTTCCAATACGGCAAATCCCAAAATATACTCTTCTTATGCCAGTTGTGAGCTCCTCCTACACCACAAAGCGGTTCATGCCCATTACCCCCACAATCAGGAGTCCTCTCAGCACCAAAATCTCTCAACTGCTCCAATATAGTACGACCGTCTATCTCATCAATTGGAGCATCAAACACTTGTTTATTTTTCTTAAATAATCTTTTAGACCGACGATAGGGATGGCCGTCCGGTAGAAACCTTCTATAGCAATCAAACCAACATGGCTTTCTTCCATTCCTCAATTGGAAAGCGTCAGTGTTGTCTTGGCAAAATGGGCACGATAATGTTCCATGAGTAGTCCATCCAGATAGCATACCATATGCTGGGAAATCGCTAATAGTCCACATAAGGACCGCACGCATCAGAAAATTCTGCTTTCGTGAAACATCAAATGCTTCGACACCGTGACTCCATAGCATTTGTAACTCATAAATCAATGGCTGGAGGAATACATCAAGTGATCTCTTCGGATGCTCAGGGCCGGGAATAAGAACGAAGAGGAATAAAAACTCTCGACGCATGCACATACTAGGGGGCAAATTGTACGGTATTACGATTACGGGTCACAAAGAATACTGCATTCCATGCTTCCCAAATGGGTTGAAACCATCCGTACATAACCCGAGGTACACATTTCTTGACTCGTATGCAAAATACGGATACAACATTTGAAAATGTTTCCACGCTTTTGCATCTGAAGGATGTGTAATCTCTCCATCTTGACGATGCTCTGCATGCCATCTCATTTCTTCTGCCGTTCGCGTAGATTGATATAACCTCTTTAACCTCGCTGTCAATGGTAAGTACCACATACGTTTATATGGAATTGGAACTCTGCCACCAGTATCCTGATACCGTGGTTTACGACAAAATTTACATCTTCTCCGGTCTTCGTCTTCTCACCAATATAGCATACAGTTGTCGATGCATACACCTATCACCTGATACAACATACCAAGACCAACTACAAGTTTCTGTATCTTGTAGTATGATGCAGGTGCCTGATTATCTTCAGGCAAAATATCTTTCACAAAATCTGCTATCGCATCAACACACTCTTCAGCCAAATTGAAGTCCCTCTAAAGGGTCATCAGTCTACTAGCAGTTGATAAAGGCGAATGTTCGTCTCTACACCTATGATATAATGGCTGCTTACTTGCGTCTAACATATCAAAAAATCTTCTAGCTTCTTCATTTGGCTCTTCTACTCTATCCTCCCATATTATGATCGATGGCAAATTCTCTCTAAACGCATCATGAACCATCTTTGCGGTACCTACACCAAAATCTACTTCCGTTCTATTTTCGCCTAAGCTATCCGTTCTATGTTCGCCTAAGCTATCCGCAACATATGGTGCACTACTATTACTACTATCACCATCATAATGAGTTTCTCAATGGTAAGTACCACATACGTTTATATGGAATTGGAACTCTCCCACCAGTTTCCTGATACCGCGGTTTACGACAAAATTTACATCTTCTCCGGTCTTCGTCTTCTCTCCAATATAGCATACAGTTGTCGATGCATACATCTATCACCTGATACGGCATACCAAGACCAGCTACAAGTTTCTGTATCTCGTAGTATGATGCAGGTGCCTGATTATCTTCAGGCAAAATATCTTTCACAAAATCTGCTATCGTATCAACACACTCTTCCGCAAAATTGAAGTCTGTCTTAAGGGTCATCAGTCTACTAGCAGTTGATAGAGGGGAATGTCCGTCTCTACACCCATCATATAATGGTTGCTTCCCTGCGTCTAACATATCAAAAAATCTTCTAGCTTCTTCATTTGGTTCTTCTAGTCTATCCTCCCTTATTACGATCGATGGCAAATTCTCTCTAAACGCATCATGAACCATCTCAGCGGTACCTACACCAAAATCTACTTCCGTTCTATGTTCGCCTAAGCTATCCGTTCTATGTTCACCTAAGTTATCCATTCTTTGTTCGCCTAAGCTATCCGCAACATATGGTGCACTGCTACTGCTAGCACCATCATTATTAGTTTCTCCATGAAAAAACCAAATTTTGTATCCCGGCATAAAACCAACGGTATACAAGTGATGCCAAACTTGTTCTACATTAACATTACGAGAATTGCAACAATTTAAACATGGACATTTTATCACCTTTCGATTCCCGACAACCGCCATGAACTCGCATATACCTCGTGCATAACTTGGATTTAATGTATTCGACTCCGGATCATACATCTCTTCATCCATCCACGATCTATATATCTAGAAGATGACATCTCACTCTCTTAACGATTTTTTTCTAACAAATATTTGGTTGGAAGTTGTTGTTGTTTTGTGAGTGAATGAAGATGTGTGGAATCATATATATAAATACGCTGACCGTCGGAAATCTGTCGGCAAAGCGTCGGAAAAACAACGGATATAATAACGGCTAGATAACGGTTATATAACGACTATTTTTTCCTACAGATTTCCGACAGACTAGTTGGGAGTCTGTCGGAAATCTGTCGGAAATTGATATTTTCCGACGGATTTCCGACAACTGACCGGAATCTCCTCCGGCGTCGGCAACGGCTAGTTACACGGTCCAATAATCCGACCGATTTCCGACGGTCTGTTGTCCGTCGGAAATAATTCCGACAGATTTCCGACGGAATTGAAAAATTTTCATTCCGTCGGAAATCGGTCGGATTACCGTCGGAAAATTTCCGACGGAATTACTTCCGTCGGAATTTCCGTCGGATTTGCGGCTGTTTTCTTGTAGTGTATATAGCATTTTTTGGTCGTCGCAACATTATAAGTTTTAGCCCAACTTAAAAGTTTATATAGCATTTTAAATTTTTGACCCCCAGTAATATTAATGAAGGAATATTAAATTGCTCATTCAATTTATTTCGATATAAGGTTTATATACTATTTTCTTAACATTGACTAGCTACTTACGGAGATTTCTTTCTTAATTTTTTTTTCGTCACAACTAGTGGCGGATCTAGAAACTTTTTTTACCGGGGTCAAAAATTTAATACGTAATTTTATGATTATTTATAAATATAATAAAAATGGTATATTTTTGCTGATTTTATAAATTAAAAAAAAATTTAGTTGGATTCAGCCCAACTTAAAGAAAATGAAAGTAAATCTAAGACTTAAAAAGATAAAATTAGTCTTTTGCCCATATAAAAGTGGATAATATGTGACCCAGAAAGATAAAATTAGGCTTTGACCCATATAAAAATGGATAAAATATAGAAAGAGGGTGCAAAGAGGAGTTTCGGACTCGGGTTAGGGGTGTCAGATGATAAGACGTAAGCCAATTGAGCTTCTGATTCACATAGTTTTTTTTTTGGTGAATCACCAGAAACGCATCTCCCATATATTATTAATTAAAATAAAAATAATTACAAACGTACTTGTCGTGATCGAGGTAGTAAGGCAACATCCTCTTTCAAGATCAAGGCAACATCCAAAGGAACATAACTAAAATCATGAAACCCAAACGGTAACAAAAACGGATAGTTAGCTAATCCATCGGCCAGACGATTAGCCTCCCTATATATATGAACCACTCGGACTGTCCAATCCTTCGAAATAAAGTCATGGCACAAACGCACCAGGAAGGACTGCGGATGATGCGGATGAGAATCTCCAATCCCTGTCTGTAAGTACCCTACAACCAACTCTGAATCCACCTCCACCTCTAACAACTGAATCCGCCTCTTCCAAGCAATGTAAAGCAAATAGTACACTCCCAACAATTCTGTTAACGGTGCCGAGCATCGACCAATATTCACTGCAACCACCACCACCCCCCCCCCCCCCCCCCCCCCCCCCCCCGACACTAATCCCCTTTCTCATCACGAAGCACACCTCTTGCTGTCGACAATCCCGGATTACCGTGACAAGCCCCATCCGTATTCAACTTATACCACTCTGGAGCCGGCACACTCCATTCTATCATCCGTTCTACTCTCTCAATTCGTCCCTCCCGTGATCTAGCAGCCGAGTTCGCCACATCCACCTCTTTTGCCAAATCCTTAAGGAATCGCACCCGGTCTTTCCAAGTTCTATTCTCCCTAAACACATTCATACAACGCCATTTCCATCCCCACCAAACTCTCATAGCAAACAACGTAACCCATAAACCTCCATCATATCTCGCATTCTCACCAAGATTTGTAAATAGCCATTCCAAAACAGTTGGCTGAAGAAATCTTGTCGCCTTCGTATAGGTACTAACCGATTCCATATATCAGCCATAGCGGGACAATCACGAAGAACATGAACAATAGTCTCGACCCTACTTTTGCACACTTAACAAATGCTCGTATCAATCAAATGTCGACGATATCGTTCTTGGTTAGTCATTATAACTTGTTGGGAAACTAACCAAAGAAACACTAACTCTTTCTGGAACACGTACTTTCCAAATGCGTTTGTAGAAGTAATCCATGTTCTGTTTCGGCACTTTGTCTCTTAACAATAGAGCATATGCAGTCCTTACCGTGAACAATCCATCCTTTGTCTCTCCCCACGCAATTTTGTCCCGTGCTCCAGTTACATTGTCAACTACTACTGCCATTAATTACAATCGGTGATTCTTAGTTACATACGGGCCAATCGTACCGCCATCCCATCCTCTCCCATCAATCCAAACTCACAAACCCTCAAGCATACTCACTGGTAAAGGACTTGATACCATCTCCGATATAGGCTCCTCCCACAACCACTTATCTTACCAAAAACGAGTATCTTTCCCGTCACCAATCACCCACCTATAGTCCTTAGGAATCACTTCATGAAACCCAAACGCTATACTTCTCCATGTAGAAGATGAGTAACTTTTCACCACTAACCAAGCATTTCCTATGAACTCTCCAACTCTATACTTACTTTTTACCACCCTTGCCCATAAACTCTCTTTATCATGAAGCAATCTCCATCCTATTTTTGCAAGTATAGCCATGTTCATTTCAGTCGATTTTCGAATACCCAATCCACCTTCTCTCTTTGGTAAACATACTCTATCCCATGCCACAAGATGTTTGCTTCCTCTTTTCAACGGTACTCCCCCAAATAAAATTTCGTGACACACAGTCCAACTTAGAAAGAATAGACGCCGAGAGCTTTATGGTGCTCATCGAGTGCACCAGAATAGATGCTAAAACAGATTTTGATAGGGTAATCCGAGCAGCCAAACTCAAAGTACGCCCCTTCCATCCGGACAACTTTGTAGATACCCTTTCCAATACATTCCCAAATGTATCCCAATATCGGCATTCCCAAATATTTCCCAAGATCCAAAGTAGATGAATCCCACTTGTTTCACTGATCAATTGCACCATATCCCGAGAAACATTCGATGAGAAGAAAATTTTTGACTTCTCTAAATTTATTTTTTCCCCAGACGTAAAACAAAACTTCTCCAACACTCTTCGAATTACTCAGATTTGAGAAACCGAGGCCTCGGCAAATAAAACTAAGTCGTCCGCAAAACACATATGCGAAAGCTTCCGCCCTCCTCTCGATAAACTATTTGGTTTCCATGTCCTCTCATCCACCGCTATTTCGATTAAGTGACAAAGCCTCTCCATACATAACACGAACAAATATAGAGATAACGGGTCTCCCTGACGAATACCACGCAATGGTTTAAAAATGTATGTCTTCTCACCATTCCAAAGTAACCGCATAGAGGGCCCCGACACACATTGCATTATCAACCTCACCCAATCATTAGATAAACCCACAGCCTTAAGCGTATCTTCTAGAAAGTCTCAGTGGATACGATCATAAGCTTTCTCTAAATCTAATTTCAACATCATCCAACCTTTCTTCCCTTTCTTACGCCACATAGAATGAACCGCCTCTTGAACCACTATGATATTATCCGTACTCAACCTCCCCGGAATAAAACTTGCTTACGCCGGGCCTATGAGTTTTGTCATTACTTCCTTTACACGTCCCAACATCGTCTTAGTAATCAACTTGAACAACACGTTACAACGACTTATAGACCAAAATTGGGTTATCTTTTCAGGCTTAACCACCTTTGCAAGCAGGACAACGATTGCATCATTCGCTTCACTCGGTAAGTTACCATATTCAAAGAACGCCAACACAAACCGCAACACCGATTACCCAAATTTTTTGATAGAAAACCGCTTGAAATCCATCAGATCTTGGAGCTTTAAAGCTTCCCATGCTTCGAATAGCTTTTTCTATTTCAATTACCGAGAATGGTGCATTTAACTCCACCTGATCTGCCGACGATAACTCAATAAATCCTCGCCACGTTAAAGCTTCTGCAGTATGGTTAACATCATCGAGGGAGTAATGCCTTTGAAAATAATCAAGAGCTAGCTTCTCAAGCTCCTGTGCATCCGACACCCATTCTCCCTCATCATTCTTTAACATATCAATATGATTTTGACGCCGCCTTATTATCATAGATAAGTGAAAGAATTTCGTGTTTCGGTCCCCATGAACTACCCATTTTTCCCTTGACTTTTGGAACCAAACCATCTCTTCTTGTTCTAATACTATATCCAAATCACGCAGCAACTCTTCCTCTCTAACAAGAAGCTGGTCCGTGTTATTCACATAGTAATAAGCCTAATATTATAATTTATATTTTTAGGGGTGTCAGCTGACCCTCCTACTCTCTATGTGGGTCCGCCCCTCACAACATTATTACTCAAGAAAATATTTTTTGCTATAAATGTCTTATCATTTTTTAAATACGAAAAATTCTAGGGACAATTACAAAATGTCATTTGGCGGGTGAATTTTCAAAAGTGCCACAATAAATTGTCCATTTTAAAAAAATGCCACTAACTATGGGTTTTATCCCTAAAATTTTAAAATTTTAAAAATGGTTTTGACCCCTATCAAACCCTAAACCCTTAAAATTAAATCCTAACCTAAAATAGTTAACCTAAGCCTAAATTATATTTTGAATAAATGATACTCCTTCCGTTTCAAAATCCTCTATATATTAAAGGAGAAGAATTTTGTGAGCATTTCGCTTAGGTGTCATAACCACAATTTCTTTCCTCTTTAATTTTATTTATTTATTTAATTCTCTTATACTCATTACCAAATACATTTATTTCTAAATAAACTTATTTTGATTACTATAACTCTAATTGCCAAACACATTTGAATTTTCCTAAACTTGCCAAAATTAAAAATATTTGGAAATATTAAACTTGCCAAAATTAAAACATTTCAAAAATTATAGATTTAAATCATAGAATTAAATGTGAACAAAAATTTAACATATACGCCCAAAAAAATTTGATTTCAAATAGAAGAAAACAATTTATTATCTTCTGAAAATATATGACCATGTAAAACAATTTTTCATATATATTTTTACAAGTGTTGTTTTGTTTGACAAGTAGATGTTTTTAATTTTTCATAAATACAAGTAAAATAATTATTAATGAAATTTGTTGGTTTAATTATTTTACAGGTGAAACACATTTGTATACAAAATAATCGCAAAATTCAAATATAGAAAATGGGTCTTAAATTATGTATAATAATTCACTAGAATTGTTTTTTTAACTAAAATTATTGATTGTATTCCGCGTATAACGCCGGTAATTTTCTAGTATAAGTTGTTTTAGAGGTTTTGTTTTTCAAAATATAAGTTGTTTTCACATTTCAATGCATTCTTTTACTTTATTGGATATCATGCGACCAATAGTATTATGTAATCTCATTTATAATGGGTTTTATCTTATATATTAAATTATGTAATAATCTTTGTCCTTTTAGGCAAAACAACTTAAATTTTGAAACATAGAGTATTATTTTAGTGGCATTTTAATATTTAGAAATATGTTTTTTTTTAAAGTGAGCTACTTATAATCCATGTTCAAAAACGCGGCCGCGGAGACCGATTCCTCGCCGGAAATTCGCTCGGCGGTGTGGAGCCGCCGCGATTTCACCATGTTCGGCCAAAAAATCGGAAAATCTTAAACTAGTTTTTTTCTTTGCGTTCTGAGTCTTGAATCGAGTGTTTTATCATGTATCTACAATATTTGTGTGCTAACTACTAGAAGAATGGATAAAAATTATGCATAAATTGAAGAAACAATAGAGAGGCGGTCGTATTAGGGTTGCTGAAGACGATGGATGAGGAAGAAGACGAACGGTAAATTACCATTTTACCGTTCATTTAAGTTAAAATGAAAAAAGTCCAAAACAACACAATGCACACAGTTCAAACTCGTGATCGCTTATGTTCTTAATGCTATCAACCATTGTGCTACGTGTAAACTAATGTTTATAAGTAGAATTAGTTTAATATAGACTAATATTTAATAAAATACCCTAAAACTAATCCCCGTTTAATTGATTCGGCGCTAGGTCCACCCTCACCGCCCGATTAGCGCCTAACGATTTTTTGAACATTGCTTATAATTGCAAAAATTATGTTTATGTTAAACTAACGAAGTAGTGTTTTGAAATCTTGAGTATTAGTCTAGGTTTGGCCCAAATTTCACCAACTATGACTCCATTGATGGTCCTCCACTTAAACAATGTAGTTTTTATAATTGACAAGAATCTCCGTTTCTTACAAATCTTGAGTATATTAGTCTATGTTTTGGCCCAAATTCCACCAACTATAAACTTCCATTGTTGGTCCTCCACTAAACCCACCGTAGATGATTTAATTGACAAAAATGTCTACTATTCTATCCCGGTTATAAAAAAAAATTGTTTTAGCTCATATTGAGTCTACAATTCCTTTGAATCAAGCCACGTAGTCTTTTAAGCAAATGCACAATTCACTGATTGGATTTGGACCTGTGTTTGGTTAGTACACAAAGAATAGATAGATCCAATGGCCAAATCATACTACAACAAACAAGAAAATTGCAATGGCCAAAGCATATTTACTTCATTTATTTATCATACGAGTCTACATTTTATTGAACTTGCATTCCGTGCTAGATTTCTTTTGCTCTTCTCTAGTTGGAACGGAAAGAGTGAGACTTAGTATTCGCCGCATACCCATACGTTACTTACAAACTGATGTCAAAGCTGAGAAGCGATCAGAACGTGATTGTTTTGAGAAGCTCTGACTTCGGCATTCCTTCTGCTGCTCTCCATATTATGTTTTCCAGCTTCCCACATAACTTCTTGTAGAACTGCCATACCACAAAACAAGATATGACTCTAATCCTTAACACAATAATGCTGCACAATTACTCTTATTGTATAAATATATATATATATATTAATCAACCTTGTGATATTCAAGAGTTTCACCAGCAGCCTTTCTAACGTCTACCATGAAAAGCGATGGTGCCACCTCGTAAATCTGAATGTAGGTTAGTTAATTTCAATTTTCCAAAAACCCTTTTAGAAACACAATAAGCAATAAAACCAACAGTCACCTCTATAACGACAGCAAATTGCCCAGCCTTCATTGAAGATGATCCCTCGAGCCTTGTCTGTTGAGCAAATAACATTTCAAGCTCGGTCTTCCATTTATGAACGTCAGAGATACAAATGCATATACGCTAAAATTTAGTTACCTTGAAGTTGCGCGTATGAGCTTTAAGACCCATTGAATTCGCAACAGCCTCAATATTAGAAATTATCACACTGGGTGGCTTTTGAGAAACAAAACGGGTTCGCCTCTTAACAAAATCCTGCAAATGAAAAATTAAAATCAGCCACCAATACGCAAGAACATTTTGGATTCCATTTCTATCTACTAATGTCCTACAACAAATTATCTCATGAACATATATTATTACTAAAAACTAGAACTCGGCATCAAAAGGTAACAACATAAGGCTGTCTAGACGTTTACTTAGTTTGAATTTGTATTATACAATATGGAGATCTCTGTGGCTAATAATAAAATTTCAGGTCTTACCTGTCGCCTGTCAAATAGTGCTGATAAATTTAAGCCTTGTGATAAGGTTATCATCTCAAAGGCATTCATCATCAAAGCCCCCCATCTTTGCTCTCTACATTCTCTGTTACATAACTTCCCTGTGAACAAGTGCAATGAATTTTGTTCTATCATTTAGCAAGCATTTCTCGTTGGTCATCTAATAGTTTCTAAAAGATCTTAACAGTTAATTGGAATTGACCACCAAAGAGCAAGATACAATGAAGTCGAAATACCAACCTCAATTCCATCAAAAACTGCACGAACATCATCCAAATTCACTTCTTCCTCTTCCCTTGCTTGGTTAGGCTCATAATTTAATTTGAACCAAGGGTCTTTCCTAATTTCTCGAATTTTAGTACGCTGCTCTAAGTGGGAAACAACCGTAAATCAACAGATAAAATTACAGTACTATAACTTCAAATAACAGCAAACCTCAAAGCTCGGAGACAGAAAAAGAAAATACTCACTGTTTTGGAATTGGGGTCAAGTATCTTATGTATTAAAGACTTCAATTCGAAAGAAAACCACGGTGGACAAGAAAATTTTGCTGCCTTTATCAGTAAAAAAATAAAGAACGAAGCTCAAAACCAAAGGTAGATTTGCAAACCTAATCACTTAACGGTCTGGCAAAAAGCGAGTATATGCTAAAAGCTGATGGACATTTCCCAAAAGAAAAACATTTGTTACTTACTTTTCTATACAAACCTGGAAGATCTGTCTCAGAAAAGGGTAAAAACCCAGCCATCATCACGAAAAGTATAACCCCGCAAGACCAAATATCTGCTGCTGCACCATCATAACCCTGTCCACTAAGTACCTCAGGAACTACATAGTTCGGGGTTCCACATGTTGTGTGCAGAAGCTCTACTCCCTGATTGAGTATAACAACATATGAATGAAAGAGAAAGAAGAGAGAAATTTACACAGCTAAAAAATGTAAATGAGCAAGAGCCCTGAGATACGAGAGCACTTACTTGCTGAGGCAATGCACTGAGCCCGAAATCCGAAACCTTGAGATTTCCATTAGTATCAAGTAAAAGATTTTCTGGCTGAAGAATATTACAATGACACATAGATATCAAGTCTGAAGTATTATAAGGAAGACTAGTTTAGCAAAAATGGAACTCACTTTGAGATCACGGTGGTAAACACCTTTGGAGTGACAATGAGCAACCGCATCTACAAGCTGTTGAAAGTATTTGCGTGACTCACTCTCTTCAAGTCTCCCCATGTGAACCTGCATAACCAGAAATTAAACTCAAGCTAGTAATTCATAAGCATGTTACTAATGAACACTTTAAAAGCATACGTGTATCCAATTCCTTACAATTCTATCAAAGAGTTCTCCTCCTGTCACAAACTCCAGAACTATATATATTTTTGTACGACTTGCCAATACCTCGTGCAACCTTACGATGTTAGGGTGTCGAACAATCTTCATTATGGATATATCTCTCTTTTTATCTGAACAAGAGGCGAAAAACGAGTTAAACGAAAGCACGCACGCATCAACCTTAGATTCATATCAAAACACTCCAAAAACAAACCTGATCAACCATTCTATGCTTAAGTATTGTACTCTTAGCCATAATTTTCATGGCAACATTTTCTCCAGTGTCTGTGTTCCTTGCAAACTTAACTTTAGCAAATGTGCCTTCACCTATGGTTCGGCCTAGCTCGTACTTCCCCACTCTTCTCATTTTATTGGTCATTCTTTATTTTTCTGATCCCTTATTCACAGACCTAATGAAACCTAAACAAGCCAAAAACATTGAACCCATCACTCCCCAAACACAAAAAGTCAGTGACATATCTCGAATTACTACTTAGCATCCATATTTCTGATTTCTTAGCAGAATCAAAAGAAACCCATCAGTGACATGATCAAGAACAACAACAATTAGGTTTTATCACACAAAAAAAAAAGGGAAGGATCAAGATCATCGCAAGAAACTTACAAGTCCAATTGCAATGCCGACATCCTTGAAATCAGACACAATCAGAAGGACGGAGTAAGAATCGTAATTTACCAGAACGAGAAAAGACAAGAGAAGAGAAAGTGGAGAAGATTCTGTTTTTTTTCAACAATGGTGAGAGAGGAATTTGACCCCGATAAGTGTATGTGGATAAATTAAATTTTGTTTACAATATATCGTGTATAAGTTAGCATGGACGAAATTGTCTGACTATCAACTATTTTTTTTTTTTTCTGATGATACAATATTTTTCTGCTAATTTGACTCATTTAATTGCCAAACGCTAGTCAAAATTCCAAAATAGTATGAAGAAGTCTCGTGTCAAAGTGTAAATTTGTTAAATCATCAGTGAGCTTTTCATCCAAGCTAGGGTTTTTGGCATATATAGTGAACCAAATCCAATAACGCTCTTATAGTTGGTTTTCCTCTCACCGGCGTTGCTGACATACTGTCGTGCTTTAAGAACCCGATGTCCCTTTGCAAACAAATTCAATCCATGTTGGTGAGATTTTGGTGGAATGCAAAGCCAAATGGAAGAATATTGAGTTAGATATCATGGAAGAAACTCACATATCCCAAAAATACAAGTGGATTGGGTTTTCGAGATATCATAGTTTTCAATGAGGCATTGTTAGCCAAGATCGGATGGCACATTTTGTGTCATCATAACTCGTTTTTGACTAGAGTTTTATTCGTTAAATATTATCATATATCATCCTTTTTGAGTGCTATGCACCTTTTCATTTATGCAATTCTTTCATTCTACTTTTGTTATGGTTTGTTTAATCATTGATTAACTAGTTTGATTATTGGGTTTAAGGATTTTCTAAAAGGATTCAATGTCTTGACAAGTAGGAATTAATTAGGATTTACATGAATTTAGAACTCATATATGTTTAATACATCACGTAGATTGACAACTTTGTGATTTGTTATATATCAAATCAATTTGAATTAGTACTAGATAATATAAGTTTAAATTTCGTGATTGTTGAGTGAATTAGGTTATCAAAAATGGTTGATCAGTAATTTGGGGATACGATGATTAATTCACGACTAAATTTGAATACTCGACTATATCTACATGTCTAACGCCTTAATAGCCTAATCCATAAACCATTGAGATTTTTCTGATGCCCAATGTTTACTTTAAAATATATTTATTACCATTACATTACAAACTCTACAAATTAATGAATTTATAATGTTGGAATTATGATATTTATTTATCAATGTAAAAAAATCCATGATCCTTTTTAAAAAAATTATGTAGATTTTGTTTTATTACAAAATATCTTCTTCTTAAATTTTTGTTTGCTTTATTATTTACAATTTTATTTTTCTCTTATTTTGGTTTTGAGTTAATTAGCTAGAAAACTAAAAATTATAGTATAACTAGGAGAGTAACTAAAATATTGAGAAATTTTGAGTTATGCCACTATTGGCATACCACTTTTCAATTATGCCACTGTTTTAAAATCATTTCCAGTGTGCCACTGTTCACTTAAATGAAAAAAAAAACAGATTTCTTTTTCTCTGTCATCTCTCTCACGCTAATTTTCCAGATCCAAATTTTTTTTTCTCTCTCTCTCTACCAGATCCCCATCATGAGATCGGATTTTACTATCACTGAATTCGATTCTCGTCATCTTTAATTTCACAATCTCTAATCTCTGTCGCGATTTTCCATAAGAAGATTTGAGAAGATTTCCGCTAAGATTGGAGGAGGAGGAGGAGGAGGAGGAGGAGGAGAAGGCAAATCGAATAAAAGCTTTGATTCGTAACCAAAATCCAATAAAAAACTTAAATTTGTAACCAAAATCGAATTTTAAAAAACAAAATTCATGGATTAAACATGTTATTCTTCTTCCTTCTTCGTCTTCTTCTTCGTCGTCGTCGTCGTCTTCTTCTTCTTCTTCTTCCAATTCAGGAAATCAAAATCGATAGAAGGAATTAACAGAGATTTACATGGACGAAAGAGAATCGAAAATCCTACATCTATCCTCGTTGCGTTTGCGTTCAATGGAGTCAGAGAGAGAATCGAAAACTCTAGATCCATAACCCAAATCCGATTTGCAATGTCAAAAAAGAGAATTTTGTGAGAAAAAAAAAATTTGGATCTGGGCGTGAGAGAGATGAGAGAGAAAATGAGATTTTTTTTTCATTAAGTCAGTGAACAGTGGCACACTCGTAATGATTTTATGAACAGTGGCATATTTGATTAAATTTTTGCCATGTGGCATATTTGCAATTGCCCCTAAAATATGTGGGATTTCTTTAGAAAACAATCGGTTGGTTTTCACATACTTGGTTAGTTTTTTCAATTTGAATATAATTCTTGGTTATCATATGCAAATACACTTTTTCTTTCTTTTGAGTTCGTTATTACTTTAGAGTTTAAATAGAGATTCATTTCTTATACGGTGAAACAAAAAAAGCTTGGTTTGCTTTTTTTTTTTGGTGTGATTATTACATCTAATAATAATTGAGTTGCAAAGAAGTTTCTATTTAAAAAAAAAAAAAAACAACCAACAGAAAATCATATATAAGTATATGTTTTACACTACAAGAAAACAGCCGGAAAACCGACAGAATTTCCGACGAAAGTGATTCTATCGGAAAATTTCCGACGGTAAACCGACATATTTCCGACGGATTTGTTAAATTTCAGTTTCGTCAGAAATCTGTCGGTTTACCGTTGGAAATTTTCCGACAGAATAGCTTTCGTCGGAAATCTGTCGGATTATTGGACCGTGTAACTAGCCGGTGCCGACGCCGGCGGAGATTCCGGTTGTCCGTCAGAAATCCATCGGAAAATACGAACGTCGATATACCGTTAATATTTTCCGACAGATTTTCGAAAGACATGCAACTGGTTGTCAGAAATCTGTCGGAAAATATTAACGTTATATAGCCGTTATATAGCCATTATTATATCCGTTGGCTTTCCGACAGCTTTCCGACAGATTTCCGACGGTCAGCGTATTTATATATATGATTCCACACATCTTCATTCACTCACAACAACAACATCTTCCAACCAAACATTTGTTAGAAAAAAATTGTTAAGAGAGGGAGATGTCATCTTCTGGATTTTATAGATCGTGGATGGATGAAGAGATGTATGATCCGGAGTCGAAGGCATTAAATGAAAGTTATGCACGAGGTATATGCGAGTTCATGGAGGTTGTCGAGAATCGACCGCACCTGCAAAAAGGTGGTAAGATAAAATGTACATGTTTAAATTGTTGCAATTCGTGTAATGCTAAGGTAGAACAAGTTTGGCATCACTTGTATACCCATGGTTTTATGCCGGGATACAAAATTTGGTTTTTTCATGGAGAAACTCATTATGATGGTGATAGTAGTAATAGAAGTGCACCATATGTTGCGGATAGCTTAGGCGAACATAGAACGGATAGCTTAGGCGAAAATAGAACGGAAGTAGATTTTGGTGTAGGTACCGCAAAGATGGTTCATGATGCGTTTAGAGAGAATTTGCCATCGATCATAATATGGGAGGATAGAGTAGAAGAGCCAAATGAAGAAGCTAGAAGATTTTTTGATATGTTAGACGCAAGTAAGCAGCCATTATATCATAGGTGTAGAGACGAACATTCGCCTTTATCAACTGCTAGTAGACTGATGACCCTTTAGAGGGACTTCAATTTGGCTGAAGAGTGTGTTGATGCGATAGCAGATTTTGTGAAAGATATTTTGCCTGAAGATAATCAGGCACCTGCATCATACTACAAGATACAGAAACTTGTAGTTGGTCTTGGTATGCTGTATCAGGTGATAGGTGTATGCATCGACAACTGTATGCTATATTGGTGAGAAGACGAAGACCGGAGAAGATGTAAATTTTGTCGTAAACCACGGTATCAGGATACTGGTGGCAGAGTTCCAATTCCATATAAACGTATGTGGTACTTACCATTGACATCGAGGTTAAAGAGGTTATATCAATCTGCGCGAACGGCAGAAGAAATGAGATGGCATGCAGAGCATCGTCAAGATGGAGAGATTACACATCCTTCAGATGCAAAAGCGTGGAAACATTTTCAAATGTTGTATCCGTATTTTGCATACTAGTCAAGAAATGTGTACCTCGGGTTATGTACGGATGGTTTCAACCCATTTGGGAAGCATGGAAGGCAGTATTCTTTGTGACCCGTAATCGTAATACCGTACAATTTGCCCCCTAGTATGTGCATGCGTCGAGAGTTTTTATTCCTCTCCGTTCTTATTCCCGGCCCTGAGCATCCGAAGAGATCACTTGATGTATCCCTCCAGCCATTGATTTATGAGTTACAAATGCTATGGAGTCACGGTGTCGAAGCGTTTGATGTTTCACGACAGTAGAATTATTATATGCGTGCGGTCCTTATGTGAACTATTACCGATTTTCCAGCATACGGTATGCTATCTGGATGGACTACTCATGGAAGATTATCGTGCCCGTATTGCCAAAACAACACTGACGCTTTCCAATTGAGGAATGGAAGAAAGTCATGTTGGTTTGATTGCCATAGAAGGTTTCTACCGGACGGCCATCCCCATCGTCGGTCTAAAAGATTATTTAAGAAAAATAAACAAATGTTTGATGGTCCAATTTATGAGATAGACGGTCGTACTATATTGGAGCAGTTGAGAAATTTTGGTGCTGAGAGGACTCCTGATTGTGGGGGTAATGGGCATCAACCTGTTTGTGGTGTAGGGGAAGCTCATAACAGGCACAAGAAGAGTATATTTTGGGATTTGCCGTATTGGAAGGATCATTTATTAAGGCACAACCTCGATGTGATGCATGTTGAAAAGAACTTCTTTGACAACATCATCAATACGGTGTTAAACATCCCGGGAAAGACAAAAGATAATGTGAAGTCTAGGATGGATGTTTCAAAGATTTGCAACCGTGATTATCTTGAACGTTTTCCCGATGGTACATATTATTTTCCTCCGTACCGATTGCAAATAGAAAAGATAAGAGAATTTTTCCGGTGAATTAAAGACGAAGTTAAATTCACTGATGGATATGCAGCTAATCTGAGTAACTGCGTAGACTCGCGATACCTAAAGTTTATGGGAATGAAGAGTCATGATTGTCATGTAGTGATGCAGAGGCTTCTTCCATTTGCTTTTACCCATCTCCTTCCTCAAAATTTCCACGAAGCTATTGCAGGAGTTGGTGCTTTCTTTAAGGATTTATGCACGAGGACACTTACAGTGAAGGGGATCCGCAATTTAGATGCCAATATACCCGTGATCCTTTGCAATCTTGAGAAGATC
Source organism: Draba incana (assembly GCA_963576765.1). Classification (NCBI taxonomy): domain Eukaryota; kingdom Viridiplantae; phylum Streptophyta; class Magnoliopsida; order Brassicales; family Brassicaceae; genus Draba; species Draba incana. The sequence continues at coordinate 49,017,701 of OY755202.1, read as the reverse complement.
TTTCCGCCGTCTTTTTTTATGTTATGAAACATCTTCCCCTACACCTCCCCCGCGAAGCCGAACTAGGTGGTCCCGTTCAATTTCGTTGGATGTATCGTTTTGAGCGGTACATGTTCCATCTAAAGAAGAAGGTCAAAATTTTGGCTCGAGTTGAAGGTTCTATTGTCGCCCAGAGTATCAATGAAGAAGCATCACAGTTTGCAGAATATTACTTTCCACGGGAAGTTCGTACGAAGAGTAGACGTCCTTCTCGTCATGATGATAGAGGTGTGAGAGTCATGTATCCCGCGCTGGTCCCTGAGTTTTTTTCGCAAGTTGGCCGAGTGACTGGGAGAGGGAAGAAACGCTTCCTATCACAAGTTGAGTGGAGTCACTTACACATGTATATCCTAACGAATTAAGAGAAAATGGCGGAGTACGAAAGGTAAAAACTGAACTTATTTAAATACTTCTTTTTTTTAATACCTAAGTAATATATAGGTTTCATATGTTATATATTGTTGTTTGCTTTCAGGATTTACATGGCCTCAATACGTCGATATTATCCGGCAATGGCAGAAGACGAACTTGGTCAAGAAAAGGAAACCGAGTTTATATATTGGCTGCAATATTACGTAGGTTTTTAAAAACGTTTATATATCTTAAAATTAGTTTATATGTTTGTTTATTAATTTGTATACATTATTATCTTAGGTTTCTGAAGGAATGAAGAATGGAGAAAGGTTTCCGACATGGTTACAGGATATAGTTTATGGCCCAAGCTTCGAAGCAACTTCATACGTTCGGTATTGCACCATGGGATTTGCATTTAGGATTCATGAAGAAAGCCCGAGACCAACTGCAGATTACGGTATTTCAGCTACATGTGGTGATGTAGTCTACTGAGGGATTCTCAAAGAAATATTGCAAGTGCGCTATCCAGGAATGTTAGGCATGAGGTGCATTGTTTTCTTGTGTGAGTGGTATGATCCATCATATCCAGAAGGTGTTCAGGTCAGCCAATTTGGCGTCACTTCAATAAATTCTTCTAGGAGACTGCAAAAGTATGACCCATTCATACTAGCATCACAGGCAGACCAGGTTAGATTTTAATATTTTATAATATGTGCGATATTGTAATTGACTAAATATATATATAAAATATGTTTGTTTCACGTATGTTATATTTCTTACCCTAGGGTAACACATCGAGGAGATCCTTGGATTACAGTGACTCCAATTAATCCAAGAGAGAGACTATATGGAGTTGCTGAGCAAGATGCTATGCAACCATCAAGAATTACTCCGATGGATCCAGTTGCTCATTCTTCTGTGGTGGACCTTTTTGTTGATTTCACAGAATTTGGTGATAATATAGTACATTCAGAATCAGAAGAAGAAGTTGGAGAATTTGATGAAGACGAAGACACAATTCCTTCGGAAGGATCAGAATCGGACTCAGATTAGTTATATTATATGTTTGTATCTGAAAACATAAACAAGAATTTTAGATGCATTGTTTTGTATATTTTTTTTTTAATCTGATTTTCCGACGAAAAACCAACGAATATATATAATAACGGCTATATCTCCCGGTCTAGACTCTTCGATTGTACATGATATCTACAATTTGATTAAACACTATATTAAATTATATATATATATATATTTGTATTTGATATATCATGGTTTTTATCCGTTTTTGACCATGATATAAGCCCCTCACTGGAAAATCTTCTTATCCTGCCAAAACCCGTGTCGATCGACGGGTATAGGGTTGTCGATCGACGCTGGCTGTTCTGTTTTTTTGTTAATTTGAAGCATCCGTCGGAAAATCTGTCTGAAATATATATATTTCTGACAGATTTCCGACGGATGCTTCAAATCAGGCAAACCTTATAGTACGACAGGTGTTTCCACAAACCCGTCGGAAATCTATATATTTCCGATAGCTTTCCGATGGGTTTGTGGATTAGAGGGCAAATTTCAAAATTTCGAGAAGACAAAGTCTCGGCATACAATTCTAACAACAAAAGTAAAAGATAAGAGAGTAAATAACCTTGTCGATGTTATACAGAACATGATTTGCAATTTTGTCATATTTCAACCAAAAGCGTTTCATACAGTTACATACACAAAACAATAAATGTTTACTGAAAATACTAAAAATACTAACTGTTTAGAATTTGAATGTTGCAATGATCACTATCAAGTATTTTATCTTCTAAATCATGATCCAACCATGCTATTAACTTGTAACTACGAAAACGGATCGTTACCAAGCTTAAAACCACATACCTGTCAGAAATCTGTCGAAAAATTGTATAATAAATACCGCGAAATCAGTCGCGAAATGAAAAATAAATACCGCGAAATCAGTCGGTCCAAAACACGCGTTCATTTGATTTTTTTCACTTTCCGACGGATTTCCGACAGATGTAAATCCGTCGGAAATTCTAATTTATTAACAGATCTTCTTCTCCCCGAAGAACACAATCCACCGGTTCAAAATCGAAAAAATCGCCGCCTCCGCCGCTCGCCCATTCCGATCTGACGATTTGGCCGGTTGTCTTCGCCGGAATTCGCCCCCGACCCCTAAACTCTCCGCCTCCGATCCTCTCCCCCACCGAGCCTCGTCGTAGCCGCCTCCGCCTCTTCATCTTCTCGTCCTCGCTGGATTTCGCCTCCACAATTAGCCGCCGCCGCGTCTTCATCTTCGCCGGATTACAAATGGCGGATCTTCCTTCTCATTTGTAAGTTTCCTCAAATTATCTATTCAATTCGGTAGATTTAAGATTTTAGTTTGTGAATTAGGAATTTAGATGTTAGATTTAGGATTAGGGAAGTTAGATTTTAGGGTTTGAAAATTGTTGGTTTTTTGGAAATTTATGAAATGTTTTTTAAAACAATGGTATTTTTATAATTAAATATTTAAACAATTTCGAAATTTTAATATAATGAATTAACTTTTGAATTTATATATATATTTTTATAAATTTTATATAATTAGATTTCGGGAAAATATATTTTGCCTATATTTTTAAAAAATTGTTAGCATTTTTTACTAATTTTTAAACAATTTTAAGGATTAATTTAGAATTATAGAATTTTAAATTATGTAACAATTACTTAAGAATTTTAGAATTTCTTAATAATTTTACCTTTATTTGAAAAAGTTAAGATTTTTCGTAACTTTAAAAAAAATTTAATATAAATGTAGGGATTATAGTGGTTTCGCTGCATCTGGCAGCGGCCAACGTCGTGGTCGTGCGAGTAGACCTTCTTTGAATATGACGTCTACCCCAACACCGTCGTCTACACCTCTACAGACGCCGGTGACACCACCAGCCGCTACAGCACCGTCGCAGATTAGCGTCGAGGACTTCATGGGTCTTCCTGGACGAGAGAGGTTGACTAATCTCCATCCAGACAGACGCGGTAGAGACGCATGCTAAGTTTTTTTTTACATTTTTGTTTTTTTTTTACTAATTTAATTTAATTGTGACTAATGTTATTATATTGTTACATTTTTTCCCGTAGGTTTGGTGATTCTCGAAGCGGGATTTCGAAGTCCCTCAACAAGATGGAAAACTCTTTGCTCAGCCGTCCGTATCCGACGTACACTGCCATGCCACTGGAGGATCAAGAAATGTGGTTTCGCCAATTTGTGGCAAGTCATTTGTTTTCACAATTTTTGCTTTCATTTAAAGTATTATTAATTTTATTTAATTTTTATTTTTCCAGCAAGAATTTAGGTGGGAACCACACTTGACCGCTCTGGTTAGGAGGAACTTCGACTTGAAAGCGGGGCGGCACTACTCGAAGAAGGTGAACGAGTGGAAGGTTAAGTGGCTCCACGATAAGGTGCCAAAGGAGATGGTTGAGAAGCCAGACTTGTGGAACGGGCTACCAAGGCGAGCTCTACATATCACTCTACCAACCGGAACAGCACGCGCAATGGCAAGGGGAAGGCCACCCACAACCTTGGAGCTACCAGCAAGGAGACAAAGGCTCGGGATATGGTAAGTTTTTATGTACGTCTTGATTTTTATTAAAATTTTTTTGTTTTATACAATGCAGGCTAAGGAGTTGGGTCGGGAACCCAACCACCTGGAACTTCTCCTAGCAACACACACCGACAAGGATGGTGTCATCCAGGATCAGCTAGCTCGGGAGATTCATGAGAGCGTCCGAAGAATGGAAGACGAGTACATTCTGTCTCAGCCACCCACGGAAGGAACCCCTCCTCTCACCCAAGCCCCGGACGACATCATCAACCAATTCGTCTTAAAGGTATGTAAAATTTATAATAGTTTTCAAGTCTTTTTCATTTACATTTTGTTCCCGCAGGTTACTCCGCAGAGCAAAGGGCGGATTTATGGTCTTCTCGACGATGCAAAATCATCGGGGTCTTCTCGTTACTACAACGAGTCATCCGAGCTGAGAGCCCAGATGCAGCAAAAGGATGCCGAAATTTCAGAATTGAAGACGATGGTCCAGCAGATACGAGATGAACAAGCCGTCCAACAAGCCGAACGGGAGAAGGACCGGGAGATGATGCAACAGATGATGGCGTACTTGGGGCGCAACCCGGATTTTCCTCCGCCGCCCACCGCTTAGATTTTTATTTTCAACCTTTTTGTAAAACAATATGACTTTTTATTTTCATTTAAATAATTTTATTTTAATTTAAATAATTCCAAATTATAAATTATAAATTTATATTCAATTAATTATTATTTAAATTATTATTATTTTTACTAATTTCTACTAATCCGTCGGGAATCCGTCGGAAATAAAACCGTCGGAAATCTGTCGGAAATACATCCGCCGGAAAGTTGTCGGAAAATCGTCGGTTTACACGTGATCGGAACCCGTCGGCATTCCGTCAGAAATACATCCGACGGTTAACCTACAGCTATTCTTCCGACGGAATTCCGACAGCCTGCCGGAGTCCCGTAACCTGTCGGAAATAAGTCTGTCAGAAATCCGTCGAAAGTTTTGACGGATTTCCGACAGTTTTATTATTTCCGACAAGATAGAACTGTCGGAAATATCTGTCGGAATATTCCTTTTCCGACAGATTTCCGACGGATATTTCCGTCAGTTTCTCGATGTTTTCTTGTAGGGTTAGTTATGCTTGTATATTTTATATACTAAATATTATTTTATGATATTATTGGTATTAAATATTTAGATAGGATGTGTCAAAATTTATTAACTTATCGAATTGAATTATATTTTAACTGGCCTAACTTGTGATCGGAGAAATTATCAATTTATAGAGTATTTAATTTATAGATTTTCTACTATATATATATATATATATATATGTATTTGCATCTTAACTTTAAAACAATCAAAAACATATTATTTTGTCCTAACTTAACTCTCTTCCCACAAATTTATAGAGCAGTCTTTTGGTTTTCAGTGGATTTAACCCTAAAGTTCTACAATTGTCTATTGTATACGTGCAGTGTAAACATTGTACTTTAGATAAAATTTGACACATATCACTTGAGTTTAGGGATTTTGAAACATTTCTCAATTTTAGAGGCAGTTATTTTGCAAAACTGGTTTGAGCAGAATTGGTAATGTGCGCATATTGGCAATTATGAGGTGAGGGGGTTGAATTTAATGATCTCTCGATTACCATCAACATTTTTTAAAATCAAATTTATTGCCGAACAAAGCATATGCTACATTGATCCAAGAAAGAAATCGGAATCCATAGGTTCCCTTTCTGATCATAAATTGACAAAAACTTCACATTCAAAGCGTTGGCCATTTTCTCACTCTCTCTCACATATCCCATTGTATTAGCCAATCAAATTATTTCCACGTCAAAAGGTTTTGGAATCAGTGGAAAACAAACCAGACCCACAACAAAGCTATCATCCCCAGATCTGTTTTTATCATAAATAAAAATAAAAAAGGACAAAACTCCTTAACTATTTTGAATAATTGATTTTCACTATACAAAATTCATACTTCATCAGTTTCCTTTATATACATGCGTAAAAGAAACAATCTCGGAATCAAGTACGATGTAACTATTAAAAAAATATACTGAGACTGGTGCCTCGTGTTTCGATTTTTCTTAACTTATTTTTGTCATATAGTTTATTAGTCGTTTACCACACTCATTTCATGCGTATTTGTTTACCAATGCAACGGTTAATTCCAAGTGGTGTTGGCAATTTTAGATAATAATTCGTTTAAAATTCCAAACACCTTTTATATATCTTTGATAGTCTTTAATTGACTTGTTATTGTGTCATTACAAATAAACAAATATTCTATAAAAATATATAATGAAAAGCTTAAGCTAACAAACTTTCGATTTACATAACACAATAATAATATAGTGGATGATTGGTCCGGCTATAATTGTAGATTCGTTGCCTAATTGGAGAATAAATAATGTACAAATGCTTTAAGAAGCTGTAAAAAACAATTCTACAAACCAAACCAATTATCTTTTAGAATTCTAAATGAATTATTGCTAAACACAGATTACTGGAAAGAAAGAAGATCTCACAAATGAAAAATTAGACGGGATTGTATTACAAGAAAAAAGGAAGGTTTAATAAATCCGGGCATGGACATGAACCCTACACGATAAATTATAAGAACCTATGGAAATGATTAGCATGTATAAGTGGAACAATCGAACATGATTCTAATTTAAAAATATATTTTTATAAAATTTTATATATACAAATAAATTGGGATCTATAATTTTTTTACAACATTACAAATAGTTTAAGATAGCCATGCTGACTGGAAACCAAAGCAGTTACGTAAAAAAAAATGGGTCCACGAATCGACAGAGGAAGACAAGGCCATGTACAATTAACTACTCAGACAGTTCCTTCTCTTCATGACATGCACATGTGCATGCAACCCTTTCTGCAGTTGTTTCATACAGTTTGTATGTATGCATGTACAGTTTGTCTAACTGTATGTATGAATGTATACCCAATGTATGTATAGTTGTATACACATGTGTGCAATGTATATATCGATGTACAATAACATTATTACACATATAAATGAGGTATATAAACACAATTTGGATGATATGTGAGGGTCATTTGTGTCTAATAAACGTAGAGACCTCTCGTTATAAACTTATATAGATGAGGCATATATGCAGTCTAGGAGTTTGTCAAAGTTTTGTGGTTGTGTTACATCCCAATTCAAATCTGTATATTGCATGTTTTTAATAAAACAAAGTATTGATTGAACAAGCTTCCATATCGACCCATACCATATCATTCTTGGTTCCATTCACTATAAAGAGTCGATTGTGTAATCCAAATTTTTACTCGGATATCGAAAATTTAATTTTATTGTAAATTTATCTAAAACTTGTCCAAATTTTTCATAAGTTCTTAAAAGTACTTGAATATACCTGATATATTTGCCATGTAATTGACTTTTACTTAAACTAACGAGAATTGGGATAGTGGTTTTAGCTACCAAATTTTTGTTCCATATTTCATTGAATTATATTCAATAATACTTTTCTATATCGTAGATACATGGTTTCTAATCTTTGCGGTTAGTTTCTGTCTCGATATCCCGAAATGGACAATTATATATAAATATGTAAATTAAGGAAAACCAAAACGCAACTGATCATACAATACATAAACGTATGAATAAATGGCGCCTGAGGTGGAGCGGTTAGAGTGACGTTGGTGATGACGTTAGATAAAACTTTTTTCCAACAGAAACTGTAGGAAAAAATCATCAAGTTTACATGTTGTTCAACAAAAATAAGAAATAAAAATCATCAAGTTTTTTTTTTTTTATAAAATAGAATTTTTTTTATAAAATAGAATATTTTTTAAATCATCAAGTTTACATTATACAGAACTGGCAACTCAGAGAAGTCTCGTTCATCGTTTTCGTTTACCTGCCTTTCAAAGTGTATCAATATTTTAAAAAGACTTAAGAAAAATAATAACTAAGATGATTCAAACAAAACCTAGATTATCTAGAAATGCAATACGAGGGCTGGTGAGTGGTCACGAATAATAACAATATGTAGCAATAATTTAAGACAACATATAGTAATACTCTTTTATTTACATTATACTATAGTAACTATACTATAAATATCCTAATAGAAGGTATATTGTTTTATAACATTGTTTATATATATTATTCTTTATATGAAAAAGGATAACATTATTACCATCCATATACATAACTGATGTTCATATTTCTATACGCCAGTGTGATTATTTGTATAAAGAGTTGCTGTGTATGTAAATTGTATACATACCTTCAAATTATGATAATATTCATATCTTTGGAAGAATTGGAGACTTGAACAAATGGATAAAACCCTGAATTGTCATGTTTTCCCACAACTTTCTTGAGCTTCTCTTTTTGTTTCCAGAGTGCTAAATTTTGGTAGAGAATAGAACAAATGGAATATGAAAAAGAAAGTTCAAGAAAGCTGTGGAAAAATATGACCAGGATCTTCATCTTTTCCTTCCTCTGAAATATGCTCATGAAATTGAACTTGAGAGAGTTGTGGAGAGAGAGAGAGATATTGACTGAGCAACTTGCAGATACAAACTTTAGAGGACCACTCTATTAATATAAAACAAATTGTGAATGATATGTGAACCTGCTTACTAGAGACTAGAGAGGGTCTGAAAGATAAGAGTAGCCCTCTTTCTTTCTTTATGCCTTTTAATTTTGTTTTACAATTTTATATAAAACGTTCCATATGTCCATATATCATGCCAATTTCATTTCAACATATCTAGTGTTAACCACTGCAGTAAACTTTTAGCTTTTCCATGTTTGAGATAAAATTGTCATTGTATCATCCCGAAACCAAAATGTGGATTTTGGGAAGGGTGTCGATCGACACCAGGTGTGGGTGTCGATCGACACCAAGTTCTGGGATGCAGTTCGGTTTAAGTTAAATCGTCCGGTTTGTTGTGTGTCGGTTTGGGAGAAGCTCTAGGTCATGTTTTATAAACTCAGCCGTATTCTCTGGGTCGTTTTTCAGAGGAAAACGTGAAAGAAAATGTTAGAGAGAGAGATTGATTCGAGTTCTTGAGTGAATCGAGCGGATTAAGGGTTTTCAAAGATTGTAGAAGGTTCGTTAGCGAAGGAGAGGCATTTTCTCGGTGGTTGCTACGGGTCTCGGTGATTTCCAGAGAAGGAAATCGTCGTCGTGGTCTGATTTCATAGCCGTTCATTCCTCAAATCGCGAAATCGATGTAAGTGTGCGACCGTAGGCTTGTATAGGCTAGAACTCGAGTGATAAATGGTTATAGATGTTCCTCGTGGTAGAATTGGTTGTTGATTGTGTGTTGATGTGAATTTCGTGTGTTTTGGTGATGATTTCATATTATAAATTGTGTTTTGTGTTCGTGTTTTCGATCTGTTCTTCGAGTTGAGAATAGGGTGTCGATCGACACCTAGTGGTTGTGTCGATCGACAATAATGTTGATCAAGCGTTGATCGACACCTAGTGGTAGTGTTGATCAACGCCACTTATGTTTAAGTGTCGATCGACACCCAATTGATTATATTCGAACATTTTAAATTGTTTATTGCTTGATAGTTGGTTTATGCGTACTTAGCCTGTAGACGGAAGGACCGTCTCACTAAGTAATTATTAATTACTTACGCAACTCTTATTTCCATGTGTTGCTGGTAAAAGAAATGTGTGATCGCGGAATCAAGGCAGGTGAAGAGGATGATAGGATTTTTTATTAGTTATTTAGTTATAGTAAACCTGGTGTTTAGGTTGCTAGAGTTTTTATGGAATTGAATACTATAATTAAATTGTTGGATAAGATATTTGGTTATTGGAAAATTTATTTTATTGGTTTATTTGTTTAAGAATTTTCGCATTGATAGTATTAGATTAGCCGTTGACAGTTACCATTAATGGGAATGCTAACTCGGGCTATTAAATAAATAAATAAAAATGTTGGTTGTTTCATTTTGGTATCAGAGCCCTTACGGTTCTGGGCAGTTAGAATTTTGGATGTTAGAGAAATTTGGATGTCTGAGCCTATGTGTTTAAATTGATTTCTTGTGTTAAGTCAATTTAATAGAGTCTTAGAATCAACCTCTTCGGCCTTTAAACAGATTTCGCGGTAAGTTGTGTTTTGATTGTTTGTGAATTCTAATATCTTAGTTGTGCTTTGGGAAGTGCAAGGTCTCATGGCTAGAGTTCCGAGAGGCCGTGGTTTTGTTGGTCGAGGTCGTGGTCGGAGGCGTGTGAGCACGTCTTTCAAGTGGGTGGCTCAGAGTGAGTCGCCAGAGCAGGGGGCTAATTCGCAGACGTATCAGAAGGGATCAGTGGGCAGTGTCAGAGTGACTGTTGGTACCGGTGGAGTTGCAGGAGGCCTAGGTGGGGGTTCTGCTACAGGTGTGGCCCAAGGTCCAGATGATCATATGGTAAAGATGTTAGCCCAGATTTTGGAGCGGTTACCAGGGCAGACTCTAGCAGAGATTCCAGTGGCTGAGGAGCATCCGACATTTCAAGCGATGTTGAATCAAATAGTGAGCATTAGGTTTTTTTCCTTCTCGGGTAGAGGGGGACCTGAGGTAGCTGATGAGTGGAGGATGAGGGTAGAGCGTAGGTTTTGCTCTATCAGATGTCCTGATGAGTATCGAGTAGATTTGGCGGTACACTTCTTGGAGGGTGTTGCACGTCTCTACTGGAGGGGTGTTGAGGCCTGAAGGAAACAAACAGTGTGGACTTGGGATGAATTCTTGGTCGAGTTTAATGCCAGGTTTTCCCTAAAGAGGTAGTGGATCGGTTGGAGACGCAATTTTGGGAACTCGTTCAAAGAGACCGGTCGATAGGCGAATATTATGCTGAGTTTGATAGGCTAGTGGTTTATGTAAGTACATGCATGGACGAGGAGCGGGCTCAGACAAGGAGGTTCGCGGGAGGACTTAATTTGGAGCTGAGAATGTCGTGCAGAACTTCCAAGTTTGTTTCGATGGCGGAGTTGGCTGAGGCTACGCCATCGATTGAGGAGGAGCTGAGAGCGCAGATCAAGGATTGAGTTGTGTTTCCTTTTGTTTTCAGTTTTTGAATTTTAGCTTCGGCTTTAATGTTGTGGATTTTGTTTTTTTTTCGTTTGGTGTTAAAACGATTATTTCAATTTAAAATTTATAAGGTAAGTTTTTCTTATATCTTTGGCTTGTGGCGAACTTCGTTATATGATGACATTCTGGGGATGGATTGGTTGGCGTGCTACAGAGTTCATCTAGATTGTTATCGAGGTAGAGTTGTATTTAAGCAGCTGGGGGATTTGTTGAGTAAGGGTTTTGTTCGGCCTAGTATTTCACTGTGGGGAGCACCAGTGTTATTTGTGAAGAAGAAGGATGGCAGTTTTTGGTTGTGCATCGACTATTGGGGACTTAATCGAGTCACTGTGAAGAAAAAGTACACTCTCTCGAGGATTGATAAGTTGTTGAATCAGCTGAAGGGTGCTACTTAGTTCTCCAAGATAGAATTGGCGTCGGGTTATCATGAAATCCCGATAGAGGAGTCCGATATTCATAAGACATCATTCAGGACGAGATACGAGAATTTTGAGTTTGTGGTTATGCCTTTCGGGTTGACTAATGCGCTGGGAGCGTTAATGAGATTGATGAACAACGTATTTAAGGAGTATCTAGATGTTCATGATCATCTTCATTGATGATATTGTAGTATACTGAGTCTGGAGGAGCACGAGGCCCATTTGAAGATGGTTCTTGAGAAGCTTCAGGAGCATAAGCTTTATGCTAAGTTGAGTAAGTGCCATTTTTAGCAGCGACAGATGGGTTTTCTGGGTCATATTGTTTCTGCAGAGAGAGTTTCTGTAGATCCAGCTAAGATAGAGGTCATCAAAGATTGGCCTAGACCGAGTAATACTACCAAGATCAGGAGTTTTCTTGGGTTGACAGGATATTACATGAAGTTCATCAAGGGATTCGCGAGTATGGTGCAGCCTATGACGAAGTTGACCAGGAAGGATGTTTCATTTGTTTGGTCGCCCGAGTGTGTGGAGAGCTTTGAGAAGCTCAAGGAGATATTTACGAGTACACCTGTATTGACATTACCCGAGCCGGGGAAGCCTTATACAGTGTACACTGATGCTTATGGAGTTAGTTTGGGATGTGTTTTGATGCAGGAGGGCAAGGTTATTGCGTATGCTTTGAGAGTGTTGCAGGGCAGTGAGCGTAATCGCCCTATGTATGATCTAGAGTTGCTTGATGTGGTTTTCGCTTTGAAGATTTGGAGGTTGTACCTCTATGGCGGAAATGTATTGATATTTACGGATCTCAAAAATCTGCAGCATATCTTTACTCAGCCATTGTTGAATGTGAGTGATGTCACGCTTTTTATACACAGGGCCATCAAAAACCCCTCGTACGTTGTAGCACAAAGGGTTATCGTATCCACAGGGAGGTTTGATTGATACACTAGGATTGCAATGATCCTTCTTAAGCTAGAGCGATGCTTTTTACATGTAAATAAAAGATGGAACTATGTAACATGTGATGAGGATGGTTTTAATTTACATTGTTCTCGAAGAGACGAGAGTTAGGCCATGGAAATTCTTATAGGCAATGAATCAAAGATTATCACAACTGTCAAAGTTCTATCACGCACCGTTCTAGAACTCAAACACGAAAGTATAACCAACTAACTGTCGTTACGAAGGCTATATATATTTAGACCCTCATGAATCATCGAATCTAAACACGCATTTAGCACGAGTTCGATATGTTCACAAAATCCCTAAGCCAAATATTCTTTGCGAATAGGTAACCTTGCCCATTTAGACTAGATTCAGTTTATTAATCCCACTGTCGTGGCTAACCAACAATCCTAAAATCAAGATTCTAGGTGATCAAGCTAGATTCAAGCATTGAGAACAGTCTAAACGAAGAACTAACGGATAACCTCAACAGATCTTCGATTTTATTGATTTCTCATCAAAACCCATGAAATCTCCATGTCCTAACAAGTAATTTACTCAGAAATAGATGAAGAAATCAAGATAACTGAATATAATTGCATAAAAGAGATAAAGTAGGAGATACAGAGGGTTTGTAGTGATTGAATGAAGAACATATGGATCTCCCTCCAAAAAGCTCTTCCAAATCTCTCTCTCTCTCTCTTTCTAAGTCTCAAAACGAGAATAGATCTAGTTTTTACAAGTTTTCTAGATATTTTACAAAGAAAACAAGTTTAAACTATTTATAGAAGTGCCAAAATTAGGTCTGCAGGTCCGCCGTTGATCGACATTAAAGTCCTATCGATCGACGCAAAGGCGTCTGTGGAAATATCTGAAAAACGCGTTGTTCTGGCTTCTTCAGGCTTCCTGTCGATCGACACAAATCCCTGTCGATCGACGGGAAACTCTCTGGAAAAACTCCTCCAGTAAAACGGCCATATCTCCTGAACCACCGATCAGAATGACCTCAAACCACTTCCAGTGGAAAGCTATCTCAAATACCTACAACTTTCATGAAGACCTCTGAAGCTAAATCCAAATGGAAACCGTTCTTCTAAGTCGATCTTTGAAGCACTTCAGATGGTTTCGGCACAAACGACTATTTTCCTGCAAAACACTACAAAAGACACACAAATACAAAATATACTATACAAAACCGACTTATATCATGGTTAAAAACGGGTAAAAACCATGATATATCAGTGAGGCAGAGGCGTTGGATTGAGTTGTTACGAGATTATGATCTGGAGATTACTTATCATCCATGTAAGGCTAACAAGGTGGCAGATGCTCTGAGTCGACGGAGTGTTGATTCAATTTGGGAGCACGAGGTTGAGGCCTTAGTGAGCAAGATTAGCACTTTATGGTTATGTGCTTTTTCGAAGGAGCCTTTGGGTTTAGAGGCGGAAGATCAGGCAGATCTTCTCAGTAGGATCAGAGTGGCTCAGGAGAGCGACCAGGGTTTGAGGGATACGACGCGAGCAGTGGGTTCTGAGTATCAAGTCTCTTCGAATGGGCCAATTCTGGTTCGTGGTCGGGTTTGTATGCCCAAGGTTGAGGAGTTGAGACAGGAGATTTTTAGAGAGGCTCATACGAGCAAGTTCTTGATTCATCCGGGAGCGATTAAGATGTATCGTGATCTCAAGCGGTATTATCACAAGGTCAGGATAAAGAAAGATGTTGCTAAATGGGCAACACGTGTTCGTTGGTTAACTCTGAGCATAAGGTTTCAAGTGTTCTATTGCAGATTTTACCCATTCCAGAGTGGAAGTGCGATATGGTCACGATGGATTTTGTGGTGGGATTACCAAACTCGCAAACCTACGATGCTATATGGGTGATTGTGGACCGGTACATTAAGTCAGCATATTTTCTGTCCTTTAAGAAGATTGATGAAGCGGTTGTTTTGGCTAAGGAATTTGTGAAGGAGATTGTGAGGTTGAATGGTGTACCAGCTAGTTTTGTGTGAGACCGGGATCCCATATTCGCTTCAGAGTTTTGCGGAGCTTTTTAGACAAAGATGGGCACTAGGGTGCATATGAGTACATCATATCATCCGCAGACTGAGTCAGAGAAGACTACTCAGACTTTGGAGGTTTTGCTGAGGATGTGTGTTCTAGATTGGACTGGTCACTGGGCTGATCACTTGTGTTTGGCCGAGATTGCCTATAATAACAGCTTTCAGGTGAGTATCCGGATGGCTCCTTTTGAGGCTTTTTATTGGAGGCCATGTAGGACACCTTTATGATGGACCCAAGTAGGGGATCGGAGTATTTATGGAGCTATTTATGTTCAGGAAACGACGGAGAAGGTCCGTGTTTTGAGGCTGAACATGAAAAAAGCTCAGGATCGGCATAAGAGTTATGCGGATAAGAGGAGGAGAGAGCTTGAGTTTGAGGTTAGAGATCGCGTATATCTTAAGATGGCTATGTTGAGGGATCCAAATAGAGCCTTAACAGAGAACAAGCTGAGTCCGAGGTTTATGGGTCCGTTTCCGGTAGTGGAGCAAGTTGGACCGGTTGCTCATCGGCTTGAGGTACCTCCGATTATGAAGGCATTTCATAAGGTTTTTCATATGTCGATGTTGAGGAAGTACCTACATGAATCGGAGGAGTTAGTGCTTAAGATTCCAGAGGATCTACGGCCTGATTTGACAGTTCCGGCAGTTCCAGTGAGGACTCTTGTGAGGAGGGTCAAAGTGTTGCGACGGAAGAAGATTCTGTTGTTGAGGATTTTGTGGGATTATGATGGTTGCGAGTAGCAGACTTGGGAACCTAAGGCAAAGATGAAGCTAAAGTTCAGGAAGTGGTTCGACAAGCAGGTCGCAGTTTAAGATTTGCTTTCTTTGTGGTTCTAGTTTTAGTCTGGCTTT
This sequence comes from Draba incana, assembly GCA_963576765.1. Lineage (NCBI taxonomy): Eukaryota > Viridiplantae > Streptophyta > Magnoliopsida > Brassicales > Brassicaceae > Draba > Draba incana. The sequence continues at coordinate 49,002,344 of OY755202.1, read as the reverse complement.
ATGCCGTTGTTGTGGTTTTCATTTCTAGTATTTTGTTTTGATGTAACGATTTTACGTTTTGAAAATTATAAGATAGAGTTTTCCTTATTTATTTCCTGTATTTAATAAGATGTGTAGTTCTTATTATTGTTGATATTTCAGATTAGGGAATATCATGCCTTGGACCATATGAGGTAGGTATAGTCAATAGGTGCTTAGAGGCATTTAAGAATTGATTACTCTAAGGGTTGCGGTCCCGAATAATTCATTTATTTTCGAAGATGTCGAGTTCTCCAGAGTAGATGGCTAGTTCTCCTATATACTTATTTGGGATGTGAGTTCCCAGAATAAGTAGCGAGGGATGTGAGTTCTCTCGCGGGGATGGCGAGTTCCCCAGATATCGTTGGCTCAAAGGATGCGTCCTGAGAGTGCGAGCGGTATGTCTCCTAATAGCTCATAGGATGCGTCATGCAAGTGTCAGGGTGTGAAATAAGTTAAAAGTAATTAATGTCTTAAACGTAAGTAAGCATGAGATTGGATGTAGGCCTCAGAGATCCGGAGAGTTGATCTCGTATTGTTTTTGACCGGATTAGGTCAGTGTAATGGTCTATAGTTGGCATTTTCGTTGGGATTCGGGGTCGATCCAGATTAGTGGAAAAGAAATGTATAATCCTGAAACGAAAATGTGGATTTTGGGAAGGAGTTGTCGATAGACACCAGGTGTGGGTGTCAATCGACACCAAGTTCTGGGATGCGGTTTGATTTAAGTTAAATCGTCCGGTTTGTTGTGTGTCGGTTTGGGAGAAGCCCTATGTCGTGTTTTATAAACTCAGTCGTATTCTCTGAGTCATTTTCAGAGGAAAAAGGTGAAATAAAGTGTTAGAGAGAGTGATTGATTCGAGTTCTTGAGTGAATTGAGCGGAATAAGGGTTTTCGGAGATCGTAGAAGGTTCGTTAGTGAAGGAGAAGTGTTTTCTCGGATGCTGTTGCGGGTCTCGATGATTTCTAGAGAAGGGAATCGTCGTCGTGGTCTGATTTCATAGCCGTTCATTCCTCAAATCGCGAAATCGAGGTGAGTGCGCGACTGTAGGCTTGTATATGCTAGAACTAGAGTGATAAATGGTTATAGATGTTCCTCGTGGTAGAATTTGTTGTTGATTGTGTGTTGAAGTGAATTTTGCGTGTGTTTGGTGATGATTTCGTATTATAACCGTGTTTTGTGTTTGTGTTTTCGATCTGTTCTTCGAGTTGAGAACATGGTGTCGATCGATACCTTATGTTTAAGTGTCGATCGACACCCAGTTGATTCTACTCGAATATTTTAAATTGTTTATTGCTTGATGGTTGGTTTATGCGTACTTATCCTGTAAACGGAAAGACCGTCTCACTAAGTAATTATTAATTACTTACGCAACTCTTCTTTTCATGTGTTGCAGGTAAAAAAAATATGTGATCGCGGAATCAAGACTGGTGAAGAGGATGACAGGATTTTTATTAGTTGTTTAGTTCTAGTGAACCTGGTGTTTAGGTTGCTAGAATTTTAGGGAATTGAATACTGGAATTAAATTGTTGGATATGATATTTGGTTATTAAAATATTTGTTTTATTGGTTTATTTGTTTGAGAATTTCTGCATTGACAGTATTAGAATAGCCGTTGACAATTAGCATTTATGGGAATGCTAACTCGGACTATTAAATAATAATAAAAAATGTTGGTTGTTTGAGTGATGATATATGGACACTTATTTTATTATATAATCACGCATACCGGCTAAAGATGTGCATTCGTTTATTTGGTTTGGTTCCTATTTTTTGGTTTTCTAAATAAAAGATCTCATTTAAATAGTTTGATTCGGTTTGAATTTTTTGGTTTTTGGTTTTTTTTTTTTTTTTGGATTCTAGAAAACATGTCTTTTTCAAAATCAAACTAACTATTTTAATTAATATTGTAAATGTTTAGTGTATTTTAATATATTTTTCTATGTATTGTAATTAAATATATTATTTTTAAAAAATAAATTTCGTTTAATTTGGTTAATCCGGATCAGTTCAGGATCGTGTACTTCGATTTTCAAATTTCTATTCGGAAATTTTGGTTCGGTTTGATAATTTTGCCCACCCGGCCATAGAAGTATCTAGATCATATCCTACTAAACAACTCGATGAGTAAGCTAGGCCTAGAGTAAGCTAGGCCTAGAGTAAGCCTACCACCATCAATTTGAGTTCCTAAACAGCTAGCTACATACGTAGGCACACATAGCCCAACGCGGAGAACATTCGCTGACAAGTGGTCAGACGGCCTGACAAAAATCTAGTCCACCAATTCAAGAATTGGTTAGTTTAGTTATAAGCACAATTGTTTAGTCACAAACTCACAATTATTTCCTCATTAAAGGTCTAGAAGCATCTCTAACGGGAATGAAATCCTTAAAATATTAAGTTTATTTATCTTCAGATCCACACAACTCAAGTATTAATGTTATCCTATGCACATGAAGAAAGAGCTAAATTTTATTTTACCAGAATTATAATCAGGCCGACTCAAAACAATTATGGATCATAAAGCAAAAAAAAAAATAATGGGCCTAAAATATATTTTTATAATTTTTTATTAAATAATTTGTTTTTACTAGTTTATTTTCTAAAATTATATGATGTAAAAATATATACATAATAAATAAAATTATGGGTCTTTTTCAATTTTAATTTTAAATATTTTTGATATTTATAAAAAACAATTAAAAAATTGGACTCTTTAACTATTAGAAATTTAGAACATAGAAAAGGACCCCATGTCCTCCCCATTGAACCGACACCGATTATAATATTTGCAAGTGCGTGGTTAGATGTCATTGTAGTATTATTTGGATTGAAATATCATAACGCAAGACTTCTCCGAATTATATTGAGCTAACGTAACACTAAGAAAAGTGAAATTAAGTAAAAAATCAAGATAGAAAGCAATAAGTAGACAAGACAATTAAACTAGTGACTAACAACTGGAATGTGAGTTAACTATGAATACTATCAATCAAACAATGACACCTCGTATTTTGGTTCATGAACATTAGCTGATGTGGGCAGGGGACACTATTTTCACCTTTTTAAGATTCCAGACATGGGGGAACTCATATCGTTCAACATGCTAGGGTGGGGTTATTGGTTTTGGTATTTTATAGGATTTATATAGGATTTATAAATTTTTGTAAAGTTTACTAATTTTCAAATCCAATATGTATATTTATATTAGTATTTGTAAATTCGTAGGTTTTTTTTTGGATTTGACTTTTTGTATTTTTAACATGGATTTTTTTTTTCAAATTCCGGCAAAGTGATCAACGAGTTGAAAAGCCTTTTCTTTGACATTCGTTGTCTTATGAGATCTTTTTCATTACATATCCGTTTTAGTTATGTATCTTGAATGTATAATTGGACTGCTGATAGTTTAGCAAAAATAGCGCTACGATCAATCATTAGAATATCATGTTTATTATGAATTGATTATATATATAAAAAAATCTACTAAAATCAAATCCATAAGTACATAATCATAATTGAATAACAAATGATTTTAACGAAGATTTTAAAATGATTGATTGAACAACATAAGATTTGGTTTGGATTGTCAAATCTATTAAAATACCAAAACAATTAAACCTCTCTAAGTTAGGGATAATTTATATGCATAATATATTAAAATACTAAAACTAATAAACCCCTCTAAGGAGTCAACTCTGCACTCGGAGATAGAGGTACTATTGTGGGCAATGAAAAGTATTTTGGAGAACCATATCAACTGTCAGATGTTTTAGACCGACTGTTCCGAGTTATTCCAGTTTACGATTGAATTGGAGGAATGGCCAGCTTCGTCATTCTTTCAAGCATATTTGAAGAACTAAGGGCGTAGTTGAAACAACCAAGTTCATTTCTACTGCGGAAAATAAACATTTAAACCAATAAAATAATCCATTAATCTCATTTATTAAATAATTCCTTAAACCAATTAATTCAAATACCAGAATTCAGGAATGCTCAAATAAATAAACTAGCAACCTAACAAACTGATTCGCTATACAAAGCAACAAAAACAATAGACCCTATCATCCTCTTCTATCGGCCTCGATTCCACGATCACACTTTTCCTTTACCTGCAACTCAAAAAGAAACCCGGAGTTGTGTGAGTATTATCATAAATACTCAGTGGAGCGGTCATCCTGCCAACAAGATTTAACGCAAATACAAATACCACATTATTAAACCGATTTAAACAGCAATCCATTTTTAAATTCCAAATAATTTTAAAAAGTAACAATCTTTTAAAACAGGTGTCGATCGACACTTACAAAAATCGCTTATCACATTTCACTGGGTGTCGATCGACACAACCTCTAGGTGTCGATCGACACCTCGTTCCAGAACCGAGGATCCGAGCCTATCCTCTCGCGACTCGATCCAAGGTCTCACGGTTAAAACATCAAAACACGATATGACCAGAATTCATCACCAACACATTCATAATCAACAATCAACACGAAATCACTCAATCTAACAAAGAACCATTGATTCCTAACGAGAAATCCGCAATCACGCACTCACCTCGCGACTCAAAGGGGAAGTGATCACGGAACGGCTAAGAACAAGACGAACGCATGCTCTACTAGGCTGGAACGTCTCTGAAACGACCAATGATTCCCACGAACACGCCACGAATAAACCCTAACACTCGAAGAGAGAAGTTTTCGGATCGATTTCTTTGCAACAATCAATCGAGGATCAACGATTCTCAAATTCTCTTTCAACACTAAGGATTTTCTACGTTTTCTCTAATTCCCTACGGCCACAAGTCTGCATAAGACTTATAAAGACGAACCTTAGGTTTATTCCACTAAACTGCTCAAACTTGGTTTTGGGATGTTACAATTCTCCCCCACTAAACTGGATTCGTCATCGAATCCTCACAAAACCGTCTATGAAAGACCCAAACCTGACCCAAAACCGGTCACTATCTCCCGAGATCCTAACATCCGATCTCCGAGGCTCTCATCCAGTCTCATGCTTATACGCCCATTTCCAGACATCTATTACTCTTAACTCATTGCACACCCCTCCCACTCGCAGGACGCATCCCTTGAGCTATCGGTGTCACACCACTCCCACTTGCAGGACGCATCCTTTGAGCTATCGGTGTCTCGTGTCCCTTCCACTCTCAGGACGTATCCTTTGAGCTCCAGGTCACCGTGCCCCTTCCACTTTTAGGATGCATCTTTTGAGCTCCGGGTACACATGGAACTAATCCTCCCCAAAATGAATGAGTTACTCGGGACCGCAGCCCCTACAGTAGTAAATTCTAAAACGTCTATAAACATCTATCGACAGAAACTGCCTCTCGTGGTCTAACCCGATACTCCTTAACCCGGAATATCACCACAAAACACATATAAGAACTAATCCTCTTATATAGTACAGATAAATAAGGAACAACTCCATCTTATAAATCTTTAAAAAGAGTATAATCGTTACACGAAAATGAAAATACAACATAAGCAACATGCTAAACCGAACTGGAACTACAAAGAGAAACAAAGCTCAAACGGCAACCTGCTTGTCGAACCACTTCCTGAACTTTAACTTCATCTTTGCCTCAGGCTCCCAAGTTTCCTCCTCGCAACCAGCGCAATCCCACAAAATCCGCAACAAAGAAATCTTCTTCCGACGCAGCTCCTTGACTCTCCTCTCTAGAATCCTCAAAGGAACCACCGGAACAGACAAATCAGGCTGAAGATCCGCATGAATCTCAGGCACTAACTCCTCCGACTCATGCTGGCACTTCTTCAAAATAGACACATGGAAAACCTTATGAAATACCTTCATGGTCGGTGGTAACTCAAGCCGATACGCCACCGGTCCAACTCTCTCCACTACAGGATAAAGACCCATAAACCGCAGACTCAGCTTGTTCTCCGAAATAGATCTGTTAGGACCCCTCAACATAGCCATCTTGAGATACACGCGATCTCCTACCGTGAACTCAAGCTCTCGCCTCTGCTTATCAGCGTAACTCCTCTGACGATCCTGAGCTTCCTTCATGTTCAACTTCACAACACGTACCTTCTCCGTCGTCTCCTGAACAAAAGTAGCTCCATGAATACTACGCTCCACCACTTGGGTCTAGCATAAAGGCGTCCTACATGGCCTCCCATACAAAGCCTCGAAAGGAGTCATCCCGATACTCGCCTGAAAACTGTTATTATAAGCAAACTCGACTAAACCCAAGTGATCGGCCGAATGGCCACCCCAATCCAGAACACACATCCTCAATAAATCCTCCATAGTCTAAATAGTCCTCTCTGACTGCTCATCAGTCTGCGGATGATATACCGTACTCATATGCACCTTAGTGCCCATCTCTGCCTGATACGCTCTCCAGAACTCTGATGCAAATTGAGGATCCCGATCAGAAACAATACTGGCTGGCACTCCATACAGCATCACAATCTCCTGCACAAACTTCTTAGCCAACTTAGCCGCTCCGTCAGTCTTTTTAATGGCCAAAAAGTGTGCGGTCTTGGTCAACCGATCCAAAATCACCCATATAGCATCGAAGGTCCACGAGTTAGGTAACCCCACTACGAAATCCATCGTGATCATATCCCACTTCCACTCCGGAATGGGTAAACTCTGTAGATGACCACTCGGAACCTTATGCTCTGCTTTAACCAACGAACACGTATTACACTTAGAGACATAAGCCGCCACCTCCCTCTTCATCCCGACCCAGTGATAATATCGCTTGAGATCACGATACATCTTAGTCGCTCCCGGATGAATTGAGAATTTACTCGCATGAGCCTCTCGCAGAATCTCATGCCTCAACTCCTCGACCTTGGGTACACAAACCAGACCATGAACAAGAATTACCCCATTCGATGAGACCTTATACTCATAACCCGCTGCGGTCGACACAGCCACCAAACCTTGATCGCTTGCTTGAGCTGCAAGAATCTTACTCAAAAGATCTGCCTGATCAACCGCCTCTAACCCCAACGGTTCTTGCAAAATAGCACATAACCGCAAAGTGTTAATCTCGCTCACAAGCGACTCGATATTCTGCTCCCGAGCTGAATCTCCTCGCCAATGACTCAAAGAATCTGCTACCTGGTTTGTCTTACCAGGATGGTAAACAATATCCAGCTCATAATCTGCCAACACCTCAACCCAGCATCTCTGTCTCATATTCAACAACGGCTGAGTAAAAATATGTTGCAGATTCTTATGATCTGTGAAAATCTGAACTTTCCCACCATACAGATAGGATCTCCAAATCTTCAATGCAAACACCACTGCACCCAACTCTAAATCATGCGTAGGGTAACTACGCTCTGCGCCCCTCAGCTGCCTCGAAGTATACGCAATCACTCTACCCTCCTGCATCAACACACAACCCAGACCAATCCCAGAAGCATCCGTGTACACTATGTAAGGCTTACCCAGATCGGACAACGCCAACACCGGTGTACTCATCAACATCTCTTTAAGCCTTGAAAAGCTGTCCTCGCCTTCCGGAGACCAAACAAACGGGACATCCTTCCTGGTCAACTTTGTCATCGACTGAGCCATACTCGCAAATCCCTTGACGAACCTCTGATAATATCATGCTAAACCCAAAAAACTCCTGATCTCAGTAGCATTAGTCGGTCTAGGCCAATCTCGAATAGAATTTATCTTAGCCGGATCCACAGAAACTCCCTCTGCAGAAACAATGTGACCAAGGAATCCCATCTCTCGCTGCCAAAAACTGCACTTCCTCAACTTAGCAAAAAGCTTCCGCTCTCGAAGCTTCTCCAGAACCAACCGCAAATGCACCTCATGCTCCTCAGGACTCTTAGAGTAAACCAAGATATCATCGATAAAGATAATCACGAAGACATCCAGATACTCCTGAAATATGCCGTTCATCAACCGCATGAACGCTGTTGGCGCATTCGTCAAACCAAACGGCATCACTACGAACTCAAAGTGACCATGGCGTGTCCTGAAAACAGTTTTTCGAACATCCACCTCGTCGATCGGAATCTGATGGTATCCTGAAGCCAAGTCAATCTTGGAGAACCAAGTAGCACCCCTCAACTGGTCTAGCAACTTGTCAATCCTTGGGAGAGGGTACTTGTTCTTCACAGTGACCCAGTTAAGTCCCCGGTAATCGATGCATAACCGGAAACTACCATCTTTCTTCTTTATGAACAACACTGGCGCTCCCCATGGTGAAGTACTCGGACGGATAAAACCCTTACTAGCTAAATCCTCCAACTGACTCTTCAGCTCTGCCAACTCAGTTGGAGCCATCCTGTAAGGTGCTTTGGAGATAGGTTCTGTCCTGGGCTCTAACTCAATCGTAAACAGATCAGACCGAGATGGCGGTAATCCCTGCAATGACTGGAAAAAAAATCCTCGAAATCCCGACCAACCTGAATCTCACTCACAACAACAGTTCCAAAACACTCTGGCATAGAAATCATCGCCAAATAAGCCTCGCATCCTCGCTCAATCATCTGCACTGCCTGAAATGCAGAAATCACGAGACTCCCAAAAGTCGTTCTCACTCCCTAAGACATTAACTTCTCTGCCTCACGCTCGAAGGTCACTCTGCCTCGATAAAAATCCAGATGAACTCTGTAATGAGACAACCAATCCTTCCCCAGGATAACGTCGTACAGCTCCACCGGACAGATCACCAAGTCTGCTGGCATCGACTGCCTCGCAATCTGAACATCAACTTCTCTAGCACGGCCTGAAGTAGCCAGGAATCCACCTCCGGCCACCTTGACCAACCCTGAACGCTCACCAGCGCTGCTACGGATGCCACTGCTTTCGGCATGCTCCGGGGTTATAAAGCAGTTCCATGCTCCAGAATCGAAAAGCACATGGGACTCAAAACCTCCCACTAACAAGGTCCCTACACAATTCATATGCGTTGAGAACCCTACTAGACTATCACAAGTAAAATAGCAGAAACAACCAATAATTCACCAACTAAAGAATTTTACGAAGTCTGAGTCTAAGATTTTACCTATGATTGAAGCACCGCTATACTAGCCCTGGCCCACCTCTCCCGGGGTATAGACTCGCGGTGGTGGTCCAATCTGACCCAACGGCTGCAATGCCGCCAACTGCGCCATTGGCTAGACTGCAACAACAGCCATATGCTGCAGTTTACGACATATCGACCTGATATGCCCTACCTCCTTGCAGTGGAAACAGATCCTCGAATCCGACTGATGCGGCTGCTGCTGCTGCTCACCCTTCCTAGGGCAACTCGATAAACGATGCTCAAAACTACTGATATATCATGGTTTTTACGGTTTTTAAGCCATGATATACATATGTTTTCTAGAGTCTTTTTAGTGTTTTTCGAGCCTTTGGTTTTCTTATTAGGTACTTAGACATTTGGAGTAGCATTGGTGTTTACTGAAGCTTTCTGGAGTATTTTGGAACGAGAAGTTGAAGTCAGAAGTTCGGCTTGGAAAATCAGGCACTTTGTCGATCGACACACTTACCACGTCGCTCGACACGACCCAATTTCGGACCAGATCATTAAATTAGAAGATTTCCAATTTTAACCCCAGAAGTTTCAGATGTTTGCAGTTCTGCCCCAAATCGTTTTAGTTCCTTATATATAGTTATTTTAGACCATTGTTACGGTCACGTTTTATTCTTCATAGAGATTTTAGCAGAGAGAGATTCAGAGTTTTAGGGAGACAAGTTCATACTCATCAGAGATTGCTTCGAACCCTTTTGTATCTCTTACCCTTATCTTTTTAATGCAATTTTATTCAGTTATCATGTTTGCATTAATTATGTCTGAGTAATCTGCTAGTTAGGCTTTAGGGTTTTCAAAGGATGATGAAAGATTGATAGAATTTATTTACTATTGGGATTGCATCATATCTACATTCTTCACTTTGATTGCATTAACTCTGATTTAAGATTGATCACCTTAGGTTGGATATTTTAGGTTGTTTAATAGATACGACAGTATTATTGAATAACTGGAACTGAATCATAAGTGAGCAAGGATTCGATTCGCAACGACAGTTGGCTTTGAATCCTTGTGAACAATCAAACTTGAACTTAATGCTTGTTTAAATTAATTTGATTTCGCAAGGACAGTTGGTCTTCTAGGATTTAAACATAGATAGTATTTGCAACGACGGTTGATTTACTTTACAGTAGTTTGAGTTCTGGAATTGCATTTCATAATTATCCCGATAGTAAGTTTATTCTGCAATTTGGAATCATTCCCGCGAATTTCCTAAGGACTAGCGTTTGTCTCTTATTGAATCCAAATCGTTAACATTCACTCCTGTTTTACTTTACTGCATTGTTTTTCATTACAATCATATCTGCTTAGCATATTTCGAACATTTAAATCTATTGCGTTTAATTAATTCCCTGTGGATTGACACCCTAAATACTGCATACGATCTCTTAATTTGAGAGAGTAGCTCTAGGGAAATTTGAGCATATCAAATTTTGGCGCCGTTGCCGGGGAATTAATAAACCATTAGATTTCTATTATTAGGAATTTGTCTAAGTTTTCTTTTTCTAATAATTACTAACTAGTTTCTTTCGTTTTCTTCTCTGTTTTGCGTTTTAGGTTTATGCCTAATCACAACACAAGAAGCAAGAAAAACAAGGAGCTAGTTGAATTGGATCTTCACTCTTTGGGACTTCTAGAGCGTACCAACAGAAAAGCAACAAACGAAGCTAAGAAGATGGTCGCTCATAAGGTTTTGTTTCAGAGAGACGGTGGTTTCTTCGATAGAGAAGGAAACCAATACAATGAGGATGGTGAGAGGCTCGACGCAGAGGGAAATGTTGTCGAGGAGCCTATCATGCAACAGGCTGCTGAAAACGCTCAACACGATGAGCTGGAACGTTTGGCTCTCGAGGAGCAGGAACACGTCGAGCGACGCGAGGAGGAAATCGCTCGACGTGTAGAAGAAAGTCGTGTCGAGCGACAGAATGCTCTAATCGCTCGACATGAAGAAAATCAACGTGTCGCTTGACACGGAGAGCCTGTCGCTCGACAGGCAGGGCATAATCAACCGATGAACGTAAACGCTGCTCAGAGACGTACACTCGTGGATTACAACAGGCCAGAGCAGTACTATGCCAACCGTTCTGCAATTTGCCCACCTCCTTTTCAGCGAAACGACTTCGAATTGAAGCCTGCCTACTTCGCTTTTGTATCTCAGAACCCTTTCTGTGGGTTACCTCATGAGCACCCGATGAACCATCTAGAGAGCTTTGAGGACATCGTATCCAGCATTAAGGCTAATGGGGTTTCTATGGACTACTTGTACTGCAAGCTCTTCCCCTACTCTCTCCAAGGGGAAGCTAAGAATTGGCTTAGGATGCTTCCACCGGGTTCCCTTACTACATGGGAGGATACTAGGAATGCCTTCCTTGCTCATTTCTTTGACGATGCCAGGTCTGAAGAGATTCGATCTAAGATTGCTACATTCAAGCAAGGGGATTTTGAGGCATTTAAGGCTGCATGGAACCGGTTCAAGAGCTACCAGATCGATTGTCCGCATCACGGGTTCAGCGAGGATCAGCTTCTAAGCATCTTCTTTAGGGGGATGGCAATGCAGTACTCAGTCACTTTAGATGCTGCAAGCAGTGGGAATTTCAAGACGAATTCCCCAGAAGAAGCTCTCCGTCTCATAGAGAATCTGGCTACTAGTAACAGCACCAAGAGCGTCGACTACGAGAGGAGTCAACTCGGTCAGAACATCAACTGGAATCAGCTCGCGGAGGTCACTAAGAAACTGGACAACATGCATGATCTTCTAGCTGGGAAGAAATCAGTTCAGTTTGCTAAGGAGATTGAGACATTTGAGCCAGAAGCGCACCCTGAAGATGAGGAAGTAGCTTATGTCAATGGGACTAGTTTTCAGAGGTATGGTAATCAGCAAGGGAACAGAGGCTACAACAGCAATTATCAGAAGAGTTCTTTCACAGGAGCTCCAAGTTCGCCTGTTTTTACTCCTAAGCCGCAGTATCAGAAGGTTGACTACCAGAAGAGCGACTATCAGAAGCCATCTCAAGGGAACAGCTACACAAGGAACTACGGATCGTCTACTTATCAGTCTCCACCTCCCCCATCTGTTACTAGCAATCTAGAGTCCATGATGGAGCGTCTTCTAGAGGGGCAACAAAAGATGACCGTGGACTTCAATGGGAAGTTTGATTCGCTTTATACAAACCTGAATGGGAAGATTGAAGCACTGAACACGCACGTGAAGAAGCTTGATACTCAGGTTGCTCAGACTGCAGAGTCCGTGAAGAGGCAAGAAGGATTTCTTCCATCCCGTACGGATATGAATCCAAAGAATGGCAATGCAAGAGGTGCTATGGCCATTGTTACGCGGAGTAGAAGCAAGCTGGAACCAGTACAGAGCAAGGAAATCACTCAGGATCCAGTCCACAAGCCATTTGAAGACGACGAAGATGAGGATTTCGAATCAGGCATTCACGTCAAGCGACACAATGGGGTACGTCGCTCGACACGAACAGAAAATTCCGATGGAAAAACAGACGGTAACGTGTCGATCGACACGACTGAAAAATCGGTCGACATCCCTAAAATCAACGTGTCGATCGACACAGATAAGGCCGTCGATCGATACGATGCTCCTGCAGATCCAAAACTTGCAGATTCTTCCGTTTCTCCGACCGTAGCTGCTTAGAAGCCAAAGCTCCCTTATCCTAGGAGGCAGAAGAAGTCTAAACAGGAGTTGGATGAGGCTAGGTGCAAGGCAATGATGGATAAGCTTGTCATTGAAATACCTTTGATCGACGCGATTAGAACCACTCCGGTTATCAAGCGATATGTGAAGAAGATGGTTACTAGGAGCTTAAGTCATGAAGAGGGGTGTGCTATGATCAGCGAGCAAGTGAGTGCTATGATTCAGAACCGTGTTCCTGAGAAGCTTGAAGATCCGGGAAGTTTTGTGCTGGATTGTTTGATTTTTGAGAAGAGGTTTCCGCGGTCTCTATGCGATTTGGGTTCCAGCATCAATTTGATACCTTTATCAGTGGCAATCAGCCTTGGGATGACAGATTTTCAGCCCACTAGGATCTCTCTTATCCTAGCAGATAGATCGGTGAGGATTCCAAAAGGTATTCTAGAAGACGTTATGATTAAGATTGGAGACTGCTTGATTCCTGCTGATTTTGTCGTCTTGGAGTACGAATTAGAACCCAAAGATCCTCTTATCTTGGGTAGACCCTTCTTGGCTACAGCTGGTGCCATGATTGATGTGAAAGGAGGACGCATTTCGCTTACTGTGGGTGATCTAGAGATGAAATTTGACATGGATAAGCTGATGTGTAAGCCTACTATCGATGGATAAACGTTCTTTGTGGATACAATAGATGATCTTGCTGAGGAGTATTCACATGGGAGCAGTTTCAAGCATCCTTTGAACCGAGATTTGAACGATTCAGCTGCAGAATCAGAGTACTTGGATGAGACTGCTAAGGGCTATGAGACACTGCTAGATGCGAGTAAGACAGTGCTAAGCGTGGATACTTCCAAGGAGCTGGTTCATACTTCAAAGAAAGCTAAAAAGCTTAGCGATTGGAGCGAGGAGAAGGCTCCTAAAATCGAGTTGAAACCACTTCCTTCAGGGCTCAGGTACGCCTTTCTTGGTCACAATTTTACTTATCCAGTTATCGTTAGTGCTTTTTTGAATAACGTAGAACTCGCGTTACTACTAAACAAGCTGCGCAAATTTCGTAAGGCTCTTGGGTATTCTCTTGATGATATTGCAGGTATCTCTCCAGATTTGTGTATGCATAGGATCAATCTTGAGGATGAGACTAAGTCATCAATTGAGCATCAGAGAAGACTGAACCCGAATTTGGCTGAAGTGGTTAAGAAGGAGATCATGAAATTGCTAGAAGCTGGGATCATCTATCCTATTTCAGACAGTACATGGATTAGTCCTGTTCATGTAGTACCTAAGAAGGGAGGAGTCACAGTGGTTAAGAATGAGAAGAATGAGCTGATTCCGACGAGAACTGTGACAGAACCCCGGATGTGTATCGATTATAGGAAGCTAAACGCAGCAACAAGGAAGGATCATTTTCCCTTGCCGTTCATTGATCAGATGTTGGAGAGGTTGGCCAATCATCCTTACTACTGCTTCCTCGATGGATACTCAGGTTTCTTCCAGATTCCCATTCATCCGGATGATCAGGAGAAGACCACATTCACTTGTCCCTATGGCACTTTTGCATATCGCAGAATGCCTTTTGGACTGTGTAATGCTCCTGCTACTTTCCAGCGCTGTATGATGTCCATCTTCACTGATATGATTGAGGATTATATGGAGGTATTCATGGATGATTTCTCTGTGTATGGGTCTTCTTTCAAAGACTGCTTGGATAATTTGGAGAAGGTTCTAGCAAGATGCGAGGAGAAACACTTGGTGCTGAACTGGGAGAAGTATCATTTCATGGTTAAGGATGGCATTGTACTTGGTCACAGGATTTCAGAGGCTGGTATAAAAGTGGATCGCGCGAAGATAGAGGTCATGTCAAGTCTTCAGCCACCAGAGAATGTGAAAGCAGTGAGGAGTTTTCTTGGACATGCTGGCTTCTACAGGAGGTTCATCAAGGACTTCAGTAAGATCGCGAGACCATTGACTGCTCTTCTTTGCAAGGACGTGAAATTCGAGTTTTCTGCAGATTGTTTATCGGCTTTTGAGCAAATCAAGAAAGCTCTAGTGAGTGCTCCCATAGTACAACCTCCGGATTGGGAATTGCCTTTTGAGGTGATGTGTGATGCAAGTGATTTCGCTGTTGGAGCTGTCCTGGGACAAAGAAAAGACAAGAAGCTACATGCCATTTACTATGCGAGTCGTACACTTGATGATGCGCAAAGGAATTACGCAACCACGGAGAAGGAATTGTTAGCTGTAGTGTTTGCCTTTAAGAAATTTCTACCCTATCTCATTGGTGCCAAGGTGATAGTGCATACTGATCACTCTGCGCTCAAGTACTTGATGCAGAAGAAGGATGCAAAGCCAAGGTTGTTGCGATGGATTTTGCTTCTTCAAGAATTCGATATCGAGGTTAGGGACAAGAAAGGAGCTGAGAATGGAGTTGCAGATCATCTTTCAAGGATCAGAATCGAAGATGATATCCCGATTCATGATTTCTTGCCCGAAGAGAGCATCAATCTGATCGAGAGTAGCAATCTGGAGTACGTGTCGAGCGACACACTCATAACGTGTCGATCGACACGACAGAAAGTTTCAAAATCCGAGTGTCCAGATTACAACGTGTCGATCGACACGAGAGGCCATGTCGCTCGACGCGACTACCAGAGAACACCAAGTCTTCCGGATTTTGTGAATGAGATTCTTCGGGAATTCGCTTACGCTATCAATGATATTGATCGTCCTTGGTATGCTGACATTGCCAACTACCTTGCTGCGGAGGATGAGCCTGATGATCTTAAGGGATATGAGAAGAAACGGTTCTTCAGAGAACTCAGGAGGTATTACTGGGATGAGCCATATCTCTACAAGCATTGTTTGGATGGAATGTACAGAAGATGCATCGCTGGCTCAGAGGTTCAGAGTGTGTTGTTTCATTGTCATGGGTCAGAGTATGCTGGGCATTTTGCTACTTTCAAGACAGTTGCTAAGGTTCTGCAAGCAGGATTTTGGTGGCCAACCATGTTTAAAGATGCTCATGCTTTTGTTTCCAGATGTGACGCTTGCCAAAAGAAAGGGACGATTAGCAAGAGGAATGAGATGCCACAGAACTTCATCCTGGAAGTTGAAGTTTTTGACTGCTGGGGCATCGATTTCATGGGTCCTTTCCCGAGCTCTTATGGGAATAAGTACATTCTGGTAGTTGTGGACTATGTCTCCAAATGGGTTGAAGCAATAGCTAGTCCGAAGAACGATTATGCTGTGGTTCTTAAGCTGTTTAAGACCATCATCTTCCCAAGATTTGGAGTGCCTCGGATAGTGATAAGTGATGGTGGTCCACACTTTATTAATAAGGTATTTGCTAATCTCCTAAGCAAGTACGGTGTTCAGCACAGAGTAGCTTCTCCTTATCATCCCCAGACCAGTGGACAAGTCGAAGTTTCAAACCGACAAATCAAGGAGATTCTGGAGAAGACAGTGGGCACTACTAGAAGGGACTGGTCTGTTAAGCTGGATAACGCGCTTTGGGCATACAAGACTGCATTCAAGACACCTCTTGGGACTACACCGTTTTATCTGCTTTATGGGAAAGCATGCCATCTTCCGGTTGAGTTAGAACACGCAGCAGCCTGGGCAGTGAAGAGGTTAAACTATGATATCAAGAGCGCAGCAGAAAGGCGTTTAATTCAGTTGAACGAGCTGGATGAGATTCGCATTCATGCCTAAGACAATTCCAAGATATACAAGGAGCGTACTAAGGCATATCACGATAAAAAGATCGTCTCTAGGAACTTCGAACCGAATGACCAAGTCCTGCTCTATAATTCACGTTTGCACTTGTTCCCTGGAAAGCTCCGTTCTCGTTGGTCCGGACCTTTTACTGTAAAGGAAGCTAAACCACATGGAGCAGTTGTGTTAATAGGTTCAGATGGAAGAGAGTTTACTGTCAATGGTCAGCGGGTGAAGCATTATTGGGCCCAAGCCAAGATTCCTGAAGGAAACGTCATTCCTCTGGAAGATGCACCCGAACAATAAACTCAGACTCAGTCAAGCTAGTGACTGTAAAAGAGCGCTTAGTGGGAGGCAACCCACTTGTAAGTGTAAATACTTGTTTTTATTTTTAGTTTTTTGTTTTATTTTTCAATTTTACGTTTGGTTTTTGCGTTGTTTTTGTCTTTCAGGTTATCGAAAAATCGGATGGAATTTAACATGTGTCGATCGACGGAGCTACGCGTATCGCTCGACATGTAAGCAATGTTCATGTCGATCGACAGTGTATAACGTGTTGCTCGACACTACTTATACACGGGCCCAGGTAAGTCCATTTATAACCCGTGTTCTTCATCTTCTTCATTCTTTAAAACCAAAACTCGACAAACACCCTTTCAAAATCGCTCTCTCTCTCTCAATTCTTCACTATTTTGGAAGATTTTTGGTTCTAAATTCATTAGCTTTTCATCCTCCTTCGGATTATCTCATCCATTTGTCCGATCTACGAGGTATGTACCCCTAATTTCTCGATTTTTGGTTCGGCCCAAAGTTTGAAAATCCGAAATTTGCTTTGTTTCACTCGTTTATTTGCATGCATCCAACTTGTTTAGATTGTTTTAGAGCAATTTCGGCTACCCCATGTTATTGAATTGAATTAACTTTGCAAATTTTGAGAATTTGTTTATTTGGGAAAATTTGATGAATTCGGATTTAGCATGATTTAAGAGCAAACTTGGTTTGTAATTGATGTTGTTAAACGTAAATTGAATGATTTGTGATGATATTTTGAGCATGCATTATCAATTTGTTGAGATTTCGATTTTTCGAAAAAATTCTCGCGCCTAATTTCGGATTTTTGTGTTTTTGGTTGGATTTTTGGATGTTTTGCAGATGACTTCGCAGAGAACTTCTAGCATTCCACCTGAACCTACGCCACTTGAGTTTGAACGCAAATCCGACATCCAACGAAACTTGGAGAATGAGATTGAATGCGCCTTACCGTGGCCCCGTGTCGAAAACACGCCAATTCCGTTCACTAATCCATGGGATCGGTCACTTAAGGAGGTAGCAACTAGCGGCGAATCTGAGACGCGACCATTTTCCGATAATTGGGATGATTATGATACGATGTTCTACAATGGATGGTTGAACGTCCCTTTCGAACCGACTCGTTTTGCTGATGCACGCGCATTGAGACTGTTGGGGATTCACGAAGACGTGGTGAAGCTGCTTAACAATGCTGGTTTGGGCAACATGGCTACCAAGTTTTATCGACATTACCCAGATTTAATAAGGCAGTTTCTGGCTACAGTGCGCGTAGACTATAATAAGCATCCTGTTTTTACGCCCGAGCATGGTGATATTACTTTCAGGATTCGAGGTGTTCGCTATCAGGTTACTTTTGATGAACTCGCAGAGATCTATGGATTTGAGCAGGGCCGTTCGCTTGGTGCCCTTCCTTCTGAGTTCCCTGAAAAGGGAAACTTTTGGTCCTTGTTTGGTTCTCGTGGTTTCAGTGTTGGGTCTACACTTACGGATATTCGGCATCCAGCTCTTCGTTACTTTGTTCATCTTCTTGGTTCGTCGCTGTTGTACCAGGTTGAGGCAAACAAGGTCCGGTTATCTGAGCTTGTCATCCTATACTACGCTCTCCAGTCTTTTCTCCCTGATTTTAGTACAGATCTTCCGACAGATGTGCACATGGGAGCTGTTTTTGCTCACCACTTAGTCTCTCTGAAGACTATTCCTTTTAAGAAGCGGGGCTCTAAACCGGTCACCATCGGGAGCATCCTTACTCCTATCTTTCGCTACCTTGAGATTAGCACTGCCGGGTTTGAATTTGAGAAGAAGCCGTTTCTGATTGACATTACAGCTTTACAGCAGTACACTTGGCTCAAGGTCCCAACTACTTGGATTTACCGGCCTATTACAGGAGGGCAGCGCCGGGTTCAGTTGCCAATTCCAGCTCTTGTGAATATTGAGAGAGATCCCGCTGTCTTGCGTTTTGAGCCTGATGAGAGGACTGTTTCTGAGTACTCGGGACGCAAGACGACTGAGGCTTCTAGTTCTGGAGCTGGTCCTTCTACAAAAAGAGCTCGTACTCTTCCAGATATGCCACAAGACCTTCCACCACTTGAGTTCCCTCCAGAGCCAGAGGATCCATCGGATACAGCAGCTGTTCTCCAGTTTCATACCACCGCGCTTAAGCGGATTTGGGATGCCCTCGTGAGGACTACCACTTGTGGATGTGTTCGTCCTAGATCATCCCCTCCTCGTGCGCCTACTGCTAATTCTGATGATGAGGAGACACATTAGTTCATCGTTACTATCCCGGTTTTTCATTTATTTTTTTTTTTTAGACTTTTTATTTTCTTTTCTTTGAGTCATTTTCTTCTTTTGTTTGCGTCAGTTTGTTGCTTTATTTCCTTGAACCGTTGTTTTAAACATGTGTTCTTATGACTATTTGGTTGCGTTTAACGTGTTTTGTGTGAGTGATCTAACAGTGTGAGAAAGAGAGCTAACTACACTTTTGAAGAAAGTGAAAAACGCTACTGCCTGATTTTGCACCATTTCTGTCGAGCGAAACAGTAATCCACGTCGCTCGACACGAGGGAAAAACCACCATGTCGATCGATGTTTTAATGACGTCGCTCGACGCGACCATGAAATTTATGTCGATCGACATGTAAGTCGTATCGCTCGACACGACTGCCAGGTACCACAAAACACTTGTTTTTCTAAATGGTTTGTTTTATATTTATTTGTTTTACCTTCCTCCGATTTAAATACACTGGGGACAGTGTAGTTTGAGTCTGGGGGAGGTGGTTGCTAATTTCGTTTTCTATTTTGTTTCTATTTTGAGTTTTCTTGAGTCAGTCCGTTTTTCGTTTTTGTTTTATTTCGGGTCAAAAACTCCCTTAGGATTTGCTTTGAACAGCACTCGACGAACCATTTCCAATATAAGTTGATCAGCGGTTTTACAAGGTGCGTAACTGGAAAGGGATCGGTTTTCTGGAGCGAGTTCAGGTTTCTGGAGAACTCAGAAAGGATGTCAAAAACCCCGCCTTTAATGAACTTTAATCTCTTGTCAAGGGCGTTGGAAATCGCAAGACTTGATTCAGCTTCCAAACATTTGAAAGCGAGGAAGGACCGCTCTTGAAACTTCTTCCCAAATGACGAATTCAACTGTCCTAGATCGAAAAAAAAAAAAAAAGCCTCATGACCCTGTCTCCACAAGAACACCAGTAGTGAGAGCTGATCTAGTGATCATAGAGATGCCAAGGAAATTTACAGAAAAATGCAAGCCTGAATTCAGAAAAGTCAGAATAAAACGCAGAGAAACAACGAAAAAATGGAGCATCTAGCTCTGATGGTAAATGACCCTCAGCTGAGGTACCCGCTATCACAATGAAATAAGGCACTGCATCTCTATGAAAATCCTTAATTGGATACAGTTTCAGAGGGAAGAGAGAGGGTGAAACGCAAGAAAATGTTAAAGGAGGTGAAAGAATCTAGAAGGTCCAGCGATCGATGCTCCCTCGATGAGACCGCACCTAATTTAACTAAAGGGGTTTGCGACTGAGAGTCTGAATTTCTCTAAGGGATTTGGAATCGAACTGGAAAACTGCTAAGTATCTAGGGACACATCGAAGTATCACCAGGTATTAACTTTGAGGAATGTGGTTTCTAAAGGAGTGGTTACAACTGTTTTGCTTAGGGACAAGCAAAAAGCTAAGTCTGGGGGAGTTGATATATCATGGTTTTTACGGTTTTTAAGCCATGATATACATATGTTTTCTAGAGTCTTTTTAGTGTTTTTCGAGTCTTTGGTTTTCTTATTAGGTACTTAGACATTTGGAGTAGCATTGGTGTTTACTGAAGCTTTCTGGAGTATTTTGGAACGAGAAGTTGAAGTCAGAAGTTCGGCTTGGAAAATCAGGCACTTTGTCGATCGACACACTTACCACGTCGCTCGACACGACCCAATTTCGGACCAGATCATTAAATTAGAAGATTTCCAATTTTAACCCCAGAAGTTTCAGATGTTTGCAGTTCTGCCCCAAATCGTTTTAGTTCCTTATATATAGTTATTTTAGACCATTGTTACTGTCACGTTTTATTCTTCATAGAGATTTTAGCAGAGAGAGATTCAGAGTTTTAGGGAGACAAGTTCATACTCATCAGAGATTGCTTCGAACCCTTTTGTATCTCTTACCCTTATCTTTTTAATGCAATTTTATTCAGTTATCATGTTTGCATTAATTATGTCTGAGTAATCTGCTAGTTAGGCTTTAGGGTTTTCAAAGGATGATGAAAGATTGATAGAATTTATTTACTATTGGGATTGCATCATATCTACATTCTTCACTTTGATTGCATTAACTCTGATTTAAGATTGATCACCTTAGGTTGGATATTTTAGGTTGTTTAATAGATACGACAGTATTATTGAATAACTGGAACTGAATCATAAGTGAGCAAGGATTCGATTCGCAACGACAGTTGGCTTTGAATCCTTGTGAACAATCAAACTTGAACTTAATGCTTGTTTAAATTAATTTGATTTCGCAAGGACAGTTGGTCTTCTAGGATTTAAACATAGATAGTATTTGCAACGACGGTTGATTTACTTTACAGTAGTTTGAGTTCTGGAATTGCATTTCATAATTATCCCGATAGTAAGTTTATTCTGCAATTTGGAATCATTCCCGCGAATTTCCTAAGGACTAGCGTTTGTCTCTTATTGAATCCAAATCGTTAACATTCACTCCTGTTTTACTTTACTGCATTGTTTTTCATTACAATCATATCTGCTTAGCATATTTCGAACATTTAAATCTATTGCGTTTAATTAATTCCCTGTGGATTGACACCCTAAATACTGCATACGATCTCTTAATTTGAGAGAGTAGCTCTAGGGAAATTTGAGCATATCAACTACCGCATCCAAAACACGCTCTGCCCCTCGAACTATGACTGGGCCTGGAAGCGCCATCCCATTTCCGTTTCTGTCCCTGCGCAGGCTTGCCGCCCTTGCCGGAACCAGAACCAGAACCACTCTGTGGTTGCTGCTGTCTCGGCTGAACAGCTGGAACAACTGTCACTAGAACTATAGCGGCTGCCTGTCCTCTCCGATCCTTCTCGATCCCCGCAATAACCTCTACCAGCTTCGCCCTCGAGGGGTACTCCGTCACTCTGCATCTAGTCCGCAAATCCGGCTGTAGTCCCCGCAGGAACTTTTGGACCTGCGTCCGCTGATCGATCATGCCTCCACCCACATAAGCTAGAAACTGACTAAACTACACGTCGTAATCGCGCACTGAACGATCTCCCTGAACCAACTCAATAAATCTCGTCGCGAGACGATCAAGTGCCTCCTGAGGGAAATATTTGGCGTTGAACTCAGCCACAAATTCCCCCAGGTCCACACAGCACCAGGCCTCCTGGCCTCAATATCCCTCCACCACGCGTGCGCATCACCACTCAGATAGTGGATCGCCAACTCAACTCGGTACTCGTCAGGGCAACGGACCGAACGAAAATTACGCTCTACGCGCATACGCCACTCATCAGCATCCTCGGAGCTAACACCACCCAAGAAGAATGTCGTACTCATCTGCCGCATCTAACTCACCATCTCCAAGTAAGACGGATGCACCTCTGCAACCACAGCCCTCGGCTGCACCTCTGCCATTGGAGGCACCACTGGAGCCTGAACCGGAACCACCACCGGAAACCGCTCCAACAACTGCGCCATAAAGCCCTCCATACACAACCATCGATCCTGAGCTAGAACAGCACCCACACCTGGGCCCGCTTCTCTGCCAGCCATACCGGCGCCCCTCCCGACGCCCACAACACTCTCACTAGCGTTATCACTGGCCTCGCCCACGGATCCCTCATGATGCGTAGGAGTCTCAGACGCATGCGTAGCACTCAAAGACGACTCAACTACTGGTCCACGACCACGTCCACGACCTCTGCCACGACCTCTACCATGTCCACAACCTTTAGCTCCGGCGTCCATCTCTCTGCAACTCAAACAGAACAGAACAATAAGCTACAAGAAGTCACAATCAATCACAAAACTTACCGTGGAATCATTTTAAAAGGCCGAAGAGGATGATACTATGATTCTATTAAATTGACTAAACACAAAAACCAATTTAAACACAGTCTCAGACATCCAATTTCCATAGTCCTAAAACTGTCTAGGCTCTGATACCAAATTGAAACAACCAAGTTTTTTTTTTTTTAACTAACATTTCTACTACGGAAAATAAACATTTAAACCAATAAAATAATCCATTAATCCCATTTATTAAATAATTCCTTAAACCAATTAATTCAAATACCAGAATTCAGGAATGCTCAAACAAATAAACTAGCAACCTAACAAACTGGTTCGCTAGACAAAGCAACAAAAACAATAGACCCCATCATCCTCTTCTCTCAGACTCGATTCCACGATCACACTTTTCCTTTACCTGCAACTCAAAAAGAAATCGGGAGTTGCGTGAGTATTATCATAAATACTCAGAGGAGCGATCATCCCGCCAACAAGATTTAACGCAGAAACAAATACCACATTATTAAACCGATTTAAACAGCAATCCATTTTTAAATTCCAAATAATTTTAAAAAGTAACAATCTTTTAAAACAGGTGTCGATCGACACACCCCAAGGTGTCGATCGACACTTACAAAAATCGCTAATCACATTTCACGGGGTGTCGATCGACACAACCTCTAGGTGTCGATCGACACCTCGTTGCAGAACCATGGATCCGAGCCTATCCTCTTGCGACTCGATCCAAGGTCTCACGGTTAAAACATCAAAACACGATATGATCAGAATTCATCACCAATACATTCATAAATCAACAATCAACACGAAATCACTCAATCTAACAATGAACCATTGATTCCTAACGAGAAATCCGCGATCACGCACTCACCTCACGCCTCGAAGGGGAATTGATCACGGAACGGCTAAGAACACGACGAACGCAGGCTCTACTAGGCTGGAACGTCCCTGAAACGACCAAGGATTCCCACGAACACGCCACGAATAAACCCTAACACTCGAAGAGAGAAGTTCTCGGATTGATTTTTTTGCAACAATCAACCGAGGATCAACGATTCTCGAATTCTCTCTCAACACTAAGGATTTTCTGTCCACTAAACCGAGCCAAACCGGCTTTGCGTGTGGTGGAGGTTAATCAATTGCCCAAAGACTCAATTCATAGAACAAGTCTTTGCCATTCAAGCGTCTAAACTCTAAACCAATCAAATCAATAGTTATCACTACAAGAAAACAGCGCGATTCCTACGGAAATATCCGTCGGAAGTCTATCGGAATAAGAGTTTTCCGATAGATTTCCGACGGATATGTCTGTCGTTTCTATCTTGTCGGAAATGGAAATTCTGTCGGAAAGCTGTCGGAAACAAAACCGACAGCTTTCCGATGGGTTCCGACTACTAGTAAACCGACAGACTTCCGACGTCATTATTTCCGACAGACTTCCGACGTCATTATTTCCGACATATTTCCGACGGATTTATTTCCGACAGCTTTCCGACGTATTCGTAGAAATAATTAAATATAATAATAAATTAAATAATAATTAATTTAATATAAATTTAAAATTTAAAATTTGAATTATTTAAATTAAAATAAAATTAAAAGTAAAAATTAAAATAAAATTAAAAGTAGAAATAAAAAGTAATATTGTTTTACAAAACGTTAATAATAAAAATCTAAGTGGTGGGCCCCGGCGGAAAATCCGGGTTGCGCCCTAAGTACGCCATCATCCGTTGCATCATCTCCCTGTCCTTGTCCCTCTCGGCTCTCTCCTTCACCCGCTCGGCTTCTAGGGCGGCTTGTGCATCTCGTATCTCTTGGACCGTCGTCTTCAAACCTTCAATTTCGACGTCCTTTTCCTTCATCTGGGCTCTCAGGTCGGATGTCTCGCTGTAGTAACAAGAAGACTCCGATGATCCCGCATCGTCGGGAAGACCATAAAGCCGCCCTTTGCTCTGCGGAGCAACCTGCGGAACAAATTAAATTGTAAATGAAAAAGACTTGAAAACTAATTTAAATTTTACATACCTTTAAGACGAATTGGTTGATGATGTCGTCCGGGGCTTGGGTGAGGGGAGGGGTTCCTTCGACGTCTGGCTGAGAGAGAATGTACTCCTCTTCCATTCTTTGGACGCTCTCCTGAATCTCCCGAGCTACCTTATCCTGGACAACACCATTCTTGTCGGTGTGTGTCGCTAGTAGAAGTTCCAAGTTGTTGGGATCCCGACCCAACTCCTTAGCCTGCAGTTGTTAGATATTTATTTAATAATATAAATGTATAAAAAAAAAATTTAATAAAAATCAAGACGTTCAATGAAAAACTTACCATATCCCTAGCCTTTGTCTTCTTACTGGTAGCTCCAAGGTTGTGGGTGGCAGGTCCCTTGCCGTTGCGCTGGCTGTTCCGGTTGCTAGAGTGATATGTAGAGCTCTCCTTGGTCGCCTCTAGTTGCCAATAGGCGATGAACCCGTTCCACAACTCCGCCTTTTCCACCATCTCCTTTGGCACCTGACCGTGTAGCCACTTATCCTTCCACTCGAACACCTTCTTCGAGTAGTGCAGTGCTGCATAAGAGTCGAATTCTCTCCTAATCAGAGCGGTCATGTGTGGGTCCCACCTAAATTCTTGCTGCAAATACAAAAATTAAATATAAATAATAATAATTTAAATGAAAATAAAAATTGTGAAAAAGATGACTTACCGCAAATTGGCGAAACCACATATCTTGATCCTCTAGTGGCATGGCGGTGTACGTCGCATAAGGACGGCTGAGCATAGAGTTTTCCATCTTGTTCAGGGACTTCGAAATCCCGCTGCGAGAATCATCAAACCTACGGGAAAAAATGTAACATTAGTTGCAATTAAATTAAATTTGTTAAAAAAAAACAGAAATGAAACAAAAAACTTACCATCTGTCTCTACCGAGCTGGTCTGGATGGAGTCTAGTCAACCTCTCTCGTCCAGGAAGACCCATGAAGTCCTCGACGCTAATCTGCGACGGTGCTGTGGTGGCTGCTGGTGTCACCGGCGTCTCTACAGGTATAGACGACGGTGTAGGTGTAGACGTCGAAGTCGAATGAGCTCTACTCACAAGACGACGACGATGTTGGCCGCTGCCAGATGCAGTGGCGAAACCACCGTAATCCCTAGATTTATATGATAATATATTTAAATATATGAAAAATCTATAATTATAAAAATATACTGGTTTAAAAAAACATTGCTTTAAATTTCCAAAATTCTAAAATTTAAATTTCCAAAATTGTAAAATTTAAAATTCTGTGGTGGAATTTAAAATTTAAATTTGCAAAATTCTAAAATTTAAAATTTAAAGTTTTATAAGGTTTTTAAATAGTGTTATAAGGTTTTTGTAAAGTTTTATAAGGTTTTTAAATAGTTTTATAAGGTTTTTAAATATTTTTATAAGGTTTTGTAAACAATTTCATAAAATTAGTAACAATACTAACAATTTAGTAACAATTTCATAAAATTAGTAACAATTTCCAAATTTCATAATATAACTTCCCAAACCCTAAATCTAACCCTAATCCTAAATTCACAAACCCTAAATTCACAAACTAATTTATATTAAATCTAACCAAAATCAACAAGAAATTTGAGGATACTTACAAATGGGATGGAATTTCCGCCATTTGTACGTAATCCGGCGAAGAAGAGGCGAATTCCGGCGAGGAGGAGGCGATTTCCGGCGAGGAGGAGGACGGTCGTGGGCGATTTCCGGCGAAGACAAGGCGAGAAGGAGGAGGCTCGTGGGAGATTAGGGCGTGGGCGATTTCCGGCGTGAATCGGCGGTTTTCCGGCGCGAATCGACAGATCGGAAGTGATTTCCGGCGAGGAGGCGATTTGAGAGTTTTTGAGAGTAGAGGAAGTGTTCGTCGGGGAAGAAGAAGGTGTTTTATTCCCAGAATTCCGACAGCTTTAAATCTGTCGGAATTCCGTCGGAAATCCAAAAAAATTAAATGACCGCGTGTAATTGGACCGACTGATTTCGCGGTGTTTATTTTTCATTTCGCGGGTAAAAATTGGTAAATCCGTCGGAAATTTACATTTTTCCGACAGATTTCCGACAGATATGTGGTTTTAGGGTATGAGAAATTTAAAAAATGTTTTTTTGTTGTTTTAGGGTTAAGGAATTGATTAAATTTAAGAAATGTTTTTTTGTTGTTTTTAGGTTAAGGAATTGAAGAAATTTAAGAAATGTTTATTAAATTTAAGAAATGTTTTTTTTGGAAATTAATGAATTAGCATTTAGGAAAAAATTGGTAATTTTTAAACAATATTTAGCATTGTTAACATTTTTTACCAAATTGCTTATTTTGGAAAAATTGTTAGCATTTTGTACATATTTTTACCTGAAATTTCCAATTCCGTCGGAAATCTGTCGGAAAAATGAATATTTTTCCGACAGATTTGGGGTTTTAAGCTTGTTTATTATCCGTTTTCGTAGTTACAAGTTAATAGCATGGTTGGAAGAATATTTGGAAGATAAAATACTTGATAATGGTCATTGTTACTTTCAAATTCTAAATATTTAGTATTTTCCGTAAACATCTATTGTTTTGTATATGTAACTGTATGAAACGCTTTTGGTTGAAATATGACAAAATCGCAAAACATGTTCGGTATAACATCGAGAATGTTATTTACTCAATTATCTTTCACTTTAGTTGTCAGAATTGTATGCCGAGACTTTGTCTTCTCAAAATTCAGGAATTTGGCCTCAAAACCCTAAATCTGTCGGAAATCAGTCGGAAAAATATATATATTTCCGACTGATTTCCGACAGATGTAAGGGTAACACGTGTCGTCTTTTAAGGTTAGCATGATATGAATATTGCGTCGGAAATCTGTCGGAAATATATATATATTTCCGACTGATTTCCGACAGATTTAGGGTTTTGAGGCCAAATTCCTTAATTTTGAGAAGACAAAGTCTCGGCATACAATTCTGACAACTAAAGTGAAAGATAATTGAGTAAATAACATTCTCGATGTTATACCGAACATGTTTTTCGATTTTGTCATGTTTCAACCAAAAGCCTTTCATACAGTTACATATACAAAACAGTAGATGTTTACGGAAAATACTAAATGTTTAGAATTTGAAAGTAACAATGACCATTATCAAGTATTTTATCTTCCAAATATTGCTTCAACCATACTATTAACTTGTAACTACGAAAACGGATCATAAACAATCTTAAAACCCCAAATCTGTCGGAAATCTGTCGGAAATATATATATGTCGGAAATATTAAAATAATTAACTGTCGGAAATCTGTCGGAAATATATATATGTTTCCGACAGATTTCCGACAGATATATCATTTTTTAAAAATATATATATATATATATATCATTTTATATTAAATATATATATAAATAAATATACAGATAAGTCGAAATTATATATATATATCATTTAAAATATATATATATATATATAAATTATCCAACTTCTTCGTCATCAACTTCTTCTTCTTCATCAGATCCTTCCGAAGGAATTGTGTCTTCGTCTTCATCAAATTCTCCAACTTCTTCTTTTGATTCTGAATGTACGATATTATCACCAAATTCAGTGAAATCAACAAAAAGGTCCACCGCTGAAGAATGATCAACTGGAGCCATCGGAGTAATTCTAGTTGGTTGCATAGCATCTTGCTCAGCAACTCCATATAGTCTCCCTCTTGGATTAATTGGAGTCACTGTAATCCAAGGATCTCCTCGATGTGTTACCCTAGGATAAGAAATGTAGCATACCTGAAACAAACATATTTAGTTTAGGCAATTACAATATCATTATTTATCTATAAGGCACGTATTATAAAATTTTAAAATCAAACCTGGTCTGCTTGTGATGCTAGGATGAATGGGTCATACTTTTGCAGTCTCCTACAAGAATTTACTGAAGTGACGCCAAATTGGCTCGCCTGGACACCTTCTGGATATGACGGATCATACCACTCACACAAGAAAACAATGCACCTCATGCCCAACAATCCTGGATAGCGCACTTGCAATATTTCTTTCAGAATCCCGTAGTAGACTACATCACCACTTGTAGCTCAAATACCGTAATCTGCAGTTGCCCTCGGCCTTTCTTCATGAATCCTAAATGAAAATCCCCTAGTGCAATACCGAGCGTATGAAGTTGCTTCAAAGCTTGGGCCTGAAACTATCTCTTGTAACCATGTCGGAAACCTTTCTCCATTCTTCATTCCTTCAGAAACCTGAGATAATAATTTAGACAAATTAATAAACAAACATTTAATTAAGTAATAATTAATTCAGTAATTTTAAGAAATGTAAGCGTTTTTTTAAAACTTACGTAATATTGCAGCCAATTTGGAAACTCGTTTTCCTTAGATTCTCCAAGTTCGTCTTCTGTCATTTCTGGATAATAGCGACGTATTGATGCAATGTAAATCCTGAAAGCAAACAAAAAATATATAACATATGAAACCTATATATTACTTAGGTATTAAAAACAAGATGTATTTAAATAAGTTCTGTTTTTACCTTTCGTACTCCGCCATCTCCTCACAATTCGTTAGGATATACATATGTAAGTGACTCCACTCTGCTTGTGATAGGAAGTGTCTCTTCCCTCTCCCAATCACTCGGCCAACTTGCGAAAACATCTCAGGGACAATCGCGGCATATGTGACTCTCTCACCTTTATCATCATAACGAGCAGGACGTCTACTCTTCGTACTAACTTCCCGCGGAAAGTAATATTCCGCAAACTGTGATGATTCTTCATTGATACTCTGTGCGACAATAGAACCTTCAACTCGAGCCAAATTTTTGACCTTCTTCTTTAGATGGAACATGTACCGCTCAAAAGGATACATCCAACGAAATTGAACGGGACCACCTAGTTCAGCTTCGCGGGGGAGGTGTAGGGGAAGATGTTCCATAACATCAAAAAAAGACGGCGGAAAGATCTTCTCAAGATTGTAAAGGATCACTGGTATATTGGCATCTAAATTGCGGATCCCCTCAACTGTAAGTGTCCTCGTGCATAAATCCCTAAAGAAAGCACCAACTGCTGCAATAGCTTCGTGGACAGTTTGAGGAAGGAGATGCGTAAAAGCAAATGGAAGAAGCCTCTGCATCAGTACATGACAATCATGACTCTTCAGTCCCAAAAACTTTAGGTATCGCGAGTCTACGCAGTTACCCAGATTAGCTGCATATCCATCAGTGAATTTAACTTCGTGTTCAATCCACCGGAAAAATTCTCTTATTTTTTGTATTTGCAATCGGTACGGAGGAAAAGGATATGTACCATCGGGAATACGATCAAGATAAGCACGGTAGCAAATCTTTGAAACATCCATCCTAGACTTCACATTGTCTTTTGTCTTTCCCGGGATGTTTAACACCGTATTCATGATGTTGTCAAAGAAGTTCTTTTCAATATGCATCACATCGAGGTTGTGCCTTAATAAATGATCCTTCCAATACGGTAAATCCCAAAATATACTCTTCTTATGCCAGTTGTGAGCTCCTCCTACACCACAAAGTGGTTCATGCCCATTACCCCCACAATCAGGAGTCCTCTCAGCACCAAAATCTCTCAACTGCTCCAATATAGTACGACCGTCTATCTCATCAATTGGAGCATCAAACACTTGTTTATTTTTCTTAAATAATCTTTTAGACCGACGATAGGGATGGCCGTTCGGTAGAAACCTTCTATGGCAATCAAACCAACATGGCTTTCTTCCATTCCTCAATTGGAAAGCGTCAGTGTTGTCTTGGCAAAACGGGCACGATAATGTTCCATGAGTAGTCCATCCAGATAGCATACCATATGCTGGGAAATCGCTAATAGTCCACATAAGGACCGCACGCATCAGAAAATTCTGCTTCCGTGAAACATCAAATGCTTCGACACCGTGACTCCATAGCATTTGTAACTCATAAATCAATGGCTGGAGGAATACATCAAGTGATCTCTTCGGATGCTCAGGGCCGGGAATAAGAACGGAGAGGAATAAAAACTCTCGACGCATGCACATACCAGGGGGCAAATTATACGGTGTTACGATTACGGGCCACAAAGAATACTGCCTTCCATGCTTCCCAAATGGATTGAAACCATCCGTACTTAACCCGAGGTACACATTTCTTGACTCGTATGCAAAATCCGGATACAACATTTGAAAATGTTTCCACGCTTTTGCATCTGAAGGATGTGTAATCTCTCCATCTTGACGATGCTCTGCATGCCATCTCATTTGTTCTGCCGTTCGCACAGATTGATATAACCTCTTTAACCTCGCTGTCAATGGTAAGTACCACATACGTTTATATGGAATTGGAACTCTCCCACCAGTTTCCTAATACCGCGGTTTACGACAAAATTTACATCTTCTCCGGTCTTTGTCTTCTCTCCAATATAGCATACAGTTGTCGATGCATACATCTATCACCTGATACGGCATACCAAGACCAGCTACAAGTTTTTGTATCTCGTAGTATGATGCAGGTGCCTGATTATCTTCAGGCAA
Organism: Draba incana; assembly: GCA_963576765.1. Classification (NCBI taxonomy): domain Eukaryota; kingdom Viridiplantae; phylum Streptophyta; class Magnoliopsida; order Brassicales; family Brassicaceae; genus Draba; species Draba incana. Next base: position 48,971,017 of record OY755202.1, on the reverse strand, counting down.
AATATCTTTCACAAAATCTGCTATCGCATCAACACACTCTTCCGCCAAATTGAAGTCTGTCTTAAGGGTCATCAGTCTACTAGCAGTTGATAAAGGGGAATGTCCGTCTCTACACCCATCATATAATGGTTGCTTCCCTGTGTCTAACATATCAAAAAATCTTCTAGCTTCTTCATTTGGTTCTTCTAGTCTATCCTCCCTTATTACGATCGATGGCAAATTCTCTCTAAACGCATCATGAACCATCTCAGCGGTACCTACACCAAAATCTACTTCCGTTCTATGTTCGCCTAAGCTATCCGTTCTATGTTCACCTAAGTTATCCGTTCTATGTTCGCCTAAGCTATCCGCAACATATGGTGCACTGCTACTACTAGCACCATCATTATTAGTTTCTCCATGAAAAAACCAAATTTTGTATCCCGGCATAAAACCAACGGTATACAAGTGATGCCAAACTTGTTCTACATTAACATTACGAGAATTGCAATAATTTAAACATGGACATTTTATCACCTTTCGATTCCCGACAACCGCCATGAACTCGCATATACCTCGTGCATAACTTGGATTTAATGTATTCGACTCCGGATCATACATCTCTTCATCCATCCACGATCTATAATATCTAAAAGATGACATCTCACTCTCTTAACGATTTTTTTCTAACAAATATTTGGTTGGAAGTTGTTGTTGTTTTGTGAGTGAATGAAGATGTGTGGAATCATATATATAAATACGCTGACCGTCGGAAATCTATCGGCAAAGCGTCGGAAAAACAACGGATATAATAACGGCTAGATAACGGTTATAAACGGCTATTTTTTCCTACAGATTTCCGACAGACTAGTTGGGAGTCTGTCGGAAATCTGTCGGAAATTGATATTTTCCGACGGATTTCCGACAACTGACCGGAATCTCCTCCGGCGTCGGCAACGGCTAGTTACACGGTCCAATAATCCGACCGATTTCCGACGGTCTGTGGTCCGTCGGAAATAATTCCGACAGATTTCCGACGGAATTGAAAAATTTCCATTCCGTCGGAAATCGGTCGGATTACCGTCGGAAAATTTCCGACGGAATTACTTCCGTCGGAATTTCCGTCGGATTTGCGGCTGTTTTCTTGTAGTGTATTACTCCAAATCGTTTATCAAAAAAAAAAAAAAGATGGAAGAGACAAATGTAATAATCAGCGTTATACATGCATTTGTGTTAACATGTTTGTTTCTGGTACATTTTACGCTAGACACAAAGATCCAGCTTTCACCTACTTCAGTGTCAACACATCCATTAACTCCCGTCTCTTCTCACTAGAAGTTCATGCTCTCACTTGATACTCCTTTAGATGATCTCCCATCAGTTTCACTCACATAAGTTGAGTAGAAATCGTCATCATCGTTTTCCCGTTCTTTCAACTCCTCAATCTTCTTCACTGCCTCTCCTATCTCCAATCTTTTCTCCACGTCCGTTTCGCAACATTTCAAGCCAATCCTTAAGAGATTTACAATATGTCCTTCACTAGGCTTTGTCTTGCTCATATCCTTATCAAACAAATCAGGTGCCCATACCCCTTTGAAACTCAAGTTAACCCAACTCACTAAATCCTCACCGTTCTGGTTTACGCGCAAGAAATTGGCTGGGAATTTGCCTGTTAGGATCTCCAAGATGAGTATGCCAAGCCCCCACACATCAGTTTTCTTGGTGACACGCCGATGTAACAAATACTCTGGGGATTTATAGGCCACCATGTGATCTTGTGCCTTCTCTTGGTTGATCAAAGGGATTAAACCATAGTCTGTGAGAAGAGGTTCAAATGTTTTTGTGAGGAGAATGTTTGAGGATTTGAGATGACCATGTGGAGCCATTAAGCTTGGTAGATCTTCGTGGAGATATAACAACCCTTTTGCAACTCCTTTCACAATCTTCAATCTTGTTGGCCAATCCAAACTTGGTTTTCCTATTGATTGATTACCTAATAATAAACAAGAAAAAATTTGACTCTTAAGCAACAATATAACGTTAGGAGTTTGACTTGTTCTGTTTGTTGACACTATTGAACATCTAAGCATAAGTCTAAAAGTATCCAAAACTTACCATGGAGATTGTATGACAAGCTTCCTCTCTCAGCAAAATCACATACCAATAGCTTTTCCTCCTTCCTATAGTAATAAGCAACAATGGGAAGTATATTATGGTGCTTTAACCTCCCCAATCTTTTCATGTGATCTTGAAACTCATCTCTCCCTGCATTGTTCATATGCTTAAACCTCTTCACAACCATCATTTGTCCGCTTGATAGCACTGCTTTATAGGATGCTCCAAAACATCCACTTCCAAGTATCTCGGCCGAAGCTTTTAACAAATCTTGCAAATCAAATTTTCCCCGATCTTCCCTCAAGAATGAAAGCTTTGTGCTCTCCACTCCAGCTGCTCCAGCCATCCTCTTACCAGCGTTTGACCCATTCCGATATTCTCTATGGCTTAGTTCCTCATCTCTGATGCCGGTTTTCTTCTGGAGGCTTGATTCTTTTGTTTCCACTGCCAAAGGAGGTTGTTGCTTCTTGTAGTTACGGTTAAGAAAGATGATCACTACAAGGATTATGATTACCGTTAGTGTTGTAACAATTCCTGTTATAAAGAAAGGCGCCTTTGTTGGTGATTTGGGTCCTGCCTCAAGTTGTGGAGAATTACACTCTGTTTCTAGAGGTTTTCCACATAAGCCTTTGTTACCTTCAAACATCTTTGGATCCATCATGTTGAGACTCTCGGGGATTAGACCCGTGAATGCATTGTTTGAAAGGTTTAACATTTGGAGCTTTTGTTCAAACTCTGGTATTTGTCCACTGAATTGGTTACCATCAAGCCTTAAATTTATAAGTTTGGGCAATTTGGTCATAGATATCGGGATTTCACCGGTAAACTTGTTTTGTGACAAATGCAGCTTCTTCAACCATCCCATACCTTCAAAAGCATCTCCTGGTATCGTTCCTTCGAATTGATTGTTTGACAAATAAAGTGACTTGAGAGCAATCAATTTCTTGAAGTCTGGCAATGGCCCTCCAAACTTATTGTTCATGAAGCTTAGAGTCCTCAACGATGTCAAACCCATCAACGCCTCAATATCTATAGAACCAGAAAGTTCGAAATTCTCCATTTGCAATCCCCAAACGGAGCCTCCATTGCACAAGACACCAGTCCAAGTGCAAGGAGGATCCTTAGCATCCCATGTGGCCAACGCGTCCGCCTTCCCAACAACTAAAGATTTCTTGAAGTTTATGATAGCCTCGGAATCCGAAAGACCATAAGTTGTTGTGGAGAGGAAAAGGAAGAGAGACACTAGAGGTACCATGGTGTTGTATAGCTTAGAGAACGCGCCTGCCTGCTTGGGAGGCGCGCTCTCTTCTCTTGAAGAAACAAGAAGAGGACGACGACAAGGGACAATGTGGTTTTACAGCTTGAGTTTGGTGACACAGCAGAGACAAAAGTAAGAGAGAGAGAGCGATAGAGATGAATGGTAAAGAGAAGGCTTTGCATCAAAAGCATTAATCTAATTATAGGTTTGTGGAGAAACTTGATTTCTAATTGCTGATCTGTAATATCCTTTAAGATTACATCATACAGCATGAATACTATCAATCCTATCAATCCTCTATTTTATTCTCTGTCTAATCCAATAAACAAAACAAATTAATTGTCTATATTAGTAAACCCTCAAAACAATGGTGGTTTTCAACTGAAACAATTTCTTCAGGTATGTATTTGTTGTTACCTGGTCAAAACCAGAGAAGTATGGTTAAAAAAACGTTACAAGTTCTGTTAAAAAAAAAAACAAACCAAACACTAAAGATGAAATATACACTTATTCACTAACTCTCTCTCTTCCATCAAATTTATCTTTTGAAACTACTTTTTTAATTCTTGACTGGCTTACGAAAGTATTAGATAATCTTGTAATGTAAATTTTTCCAATAAAAAATAAAATAAAAGGCCCTTAACTTGTAAGAATACAGTTACAATGAGACTTTTTTTTATAAAAGACAATCTATATGGAGACAGAGAAAAAGTCAGAAAATTTAGTTGGAATGCATTTGCTAATATTAGCATATTAGAACCGCGTTTATCCAAATTCAAAATAGTTTGCCATTGATATATAAACTAATTGAGTACCACCTGTTTGTTGCAAAACCAAAAATAAGAAGTTAAAATGGTAAAAAGTTGGGAGAAAAGAGAAGGAAACGTTACATTGGCCATTGATAGAGACAAAGAGAGTCAGAACGCGCTGAAATGGGCCGTCGATAACCTTCTTACTCGAGGCCACACACTTACTCTTCTTCATGTCAAAGTAAAACAACCAGCTTCTCTTCCCGGTATGACAACATTAATCAACTTTTGTGTCTCCATTTGCTAAAACATTTGGGGGAAAAAATAGAGTTAATACAATGTTGCTGTTAATGTAGGATCTAGCTCGAGTAAGCCAGGCGATGACTCGGCAGAATTGTTTATTCCATTCCGTTGCTATTGTGCTAGAAAAGACGTACGTTTTCGCTTCACTTTTGATCTTTTCAAACATTTCATTCAATTGACTCTTCTTGTTCCTTTAACAGATCAATTGCGAAGATGTGACTTTGGAGGACTACAGTGCGGCTAAAGGAATACTTGAATATGTGCAACTTAATGCAGTCGAGGTTCTAGTACTTGGTGTATCGAAGATGAATCTTTTAAAGTAATTAAGCAATTGCTTTCTGGCACTTAACACTAAATATTAGCTTAATTATCTATGGCCAACTAATTTTCTATCTTTGATAGAAGGTTCAAAGCAACGGATGTTTCAAACACCGTCATGAAAAGAGCAGCGAGTTTCTGTACAGTATATGCAATCTCTAGAGGGAAAGTCTCATCCATGAGATCAGCTACGAGTTCACCTCCTGATTCCAATATTCGACACGCTCAACAACTAAGCAATCTTAATGGTATGTATATATGACTAACAAACTTTATATAAGCTTTTGTTCTAACAACATGTAGATTTTAACTTGATTAAATGACTTTCATATCACAGTTGAAAGGAGGCAACACACAATGCAAAGAACACATGGTGAGATTGAGTTCAAGTATGTTTGTTACCTTTTTAACTTGTTTCATTTATCTCAGTAAATTTAATAAGTTATACTTATGGCAAGCACCAATTCTTGAATAGGTCACCCTTTTCAAGAAGACGACATGAAGGCACATACACGCCCTTGTTGGTAGACTCGGATATATCATTTGTAAGTAGTGGAAGACAGAGCGTGGAACGGATGTTTCCTTCCTTTTATGACAATGTGGATGTTCCGCGGCTCTCTGTCAGCTCCGAATATGAAGCAAATCGATACAGTTTTGCGACTTCATCCTCATCAGATAAGCAGTCCATAGATCTTGGCTCTTCTTATGCAGCATTTTCTTCAAGCTCACTTGAAAGTGGCAGAACATCATGTTCATTACAAAGCCAAGTAAGAATGCTACCCATACCACATTACATGGACATACAAAAAAGTGTTTTCATTTACTTAAAAATCTAAAATCTGACAGGAGGAGATTGAAGCTGAGATGAGAAGACTGAAATTGGAGCTAAAGCATACAATGGACATGTATAGTAGTGCCTGCAAGGAAGCAATCGCTGCGAAGAAAATGGTATGTTAATGAGTCTTAAACAGTTAAAAACTAAGAGTATCGCCCAACTTGTTAATCCGAATCATCTCTTGTTAGGCTGCTGAGTTACACAAATGGAAAGCAGATAAGGAACATAAACTAGAAGAAGTAAGGCTTTCCAAGGAAGTAGCGATGGCGATGGCAGAGAGTGAGAAAGAAAAGAGCAAAGCAGCCATGGAAGCGGCAGTGGCAGCTCATAGAATAGCAGAACTTGAGTCTCAAAAGAGAAAACATATTGAAATAGCAGAGGAAAAGAAGAAGGCAGAACATTCTTTAGCAGAAACATCTTTAAGGTACCGAAAATACAGTATTGAGGAGATAGAAGAAGCCACGGAAGATTTCTCGCCTAGTCGCAAGATTGGAGAAGGTGGCTATGGACCTGTTTACAAGGGAACACTAGATTATACTCAAGTAGCAATAAAAGTTCTAAGACCAGATGCGGCACAAGGAAGGTCTCAATTCCAAAGAGAAGTTGAAGTACTAACATGTATGAGACATCCAAACATGGTTCTCTTGCTAGGAGCATGTCCGGAATACGGATGCTTAGTCTATGAACATATGTCCAATGGTAGCTTAGAAGACCTTCTTTTCAGACGAGGAAACTCTCCAATACTTTCTTGGCGGCTAAGATTTCGCATATTAGCTGAAATAGCCACCGGTCTTCATTTCCTCCACCAGATGAAACCGGAGCCTTTGGTGCACCGTGATCTTAAACCAGGAAACATTTTACTTGACCAGCATTTTACTAGCAAGATTTCTGATGTCGGCTTGGCCAGACTCGTTCCTCCATCGGTTGCTGACACTGTAACACAATACAGAATGACGGCAACCGCTGGAACATTCTGTTACATTGATCCAGAATATCAACAGACCGGTATGCTAGGGACTAAATCAGACATTTACTCGTTTGGTATTATGCTATTGCAAATACTTACAGCTAAGCCACCAATGGGTCTGACTCATCATGTCGAGAAAGAAATCGAAAAGGGAACTTTCGCGGAGATGTTAGACCCTGCTGTGCAAGACTGGCCAGTTGAAGAGGCCTTGGTTGCAGCAAAACTTGGTCTACAATGTGCAGAATTAAGACGCAAAGACAGACCGGACTTGGGGAATGGTGTTCTACCTGAGCTTAACAGACTCAGGTCTCTAGCCGAAGAAAGCCAACGGTCTTCGCCAAAGAGGAGCTGGAATAATAGCCACATCCAAAGCCTGGCGTCCACGACTTCACTACAAGTATGAATCAATTAAGCACTTTTTCAGATTCGATAAACATGCCTTGGTTTCTAAACTGTATATATTATTCCCTTTTGCAGGATATTATGAGTGATCCACAATCACAATATGGATCTAATAGCTCAAGTAATCAAAACAGTTCTGCATCTTGAAGTGGAATGTCCAAGTCTCAGCAACAATGAAAGAGAGAAGATTTGGTATAAAGGGAATTTAACAGAGTAATCTGTTTACATATGTTGGGTTTTAGAGTTGCTATGAAGGTAACACTAACACTAACACTAAACCCTTGTACACCTTAGAATCTATACAAGCTTTGATTCGTTAATACGAGAATACCATTTTTGTTTTTTCTCTGTACGTAAACTTGTAAGTAGACACAAGAGAAACTCTAAACATTAACAAAATGTTTTGCTGGAATGTTACATTGGAGAAGATCAGAGGAGAACTGATTCAGAGTTTCAGATCAAAGGAAATCAAACCAAACCGGAAGTATATGGAGTACTTTATATTGAATATAAGATTAAGAATTGTATTGTCTTATTCATATGATGAGAATTACATAGCCTTATATAGTAGAAATATGTTAATCAAATAATAAATTAGAGAATAATACAATTAATAAATAGAATATATGATGGAGTGATTTTCAAATCGCAATGAGAAAACCCATTCTCGTGAACATGACACAATCCTTTAACAATCAATCTCATGAATCGACAGACTTGGGTAACGATTCACCGTCCTTCCTTCTCCAAAACACCTCTATACGGAATGATGATCATCAGAGCTGGTTCTATGGCATTGGTATGTCCAGGTTTCTGATATAGGAAATACTACACTATTAAGTTTTAAAAAAAAAAAATTACATTATTATTAGGGTAATTAGCATGTATATTAGTATTTGCACCATTAATTAAATTTCTAACATCTACTAAATCATAATTTAGTAACTAACAAAGAGAAATCAAAATTTGACTAATTTGCCCATAATAAATTCAATCTAAATTGTCAACTTTAATGCCTAATTAATACATATTTATTTGTAATAAAAAATGTACCATTTTTTCAAAACAATAATTTCGAAATTGACATATATAAAAATTCTTTATATTCAGAAAAATTAATTTGAATAGATAAGTTATATGGTGAACTATATCATAATTTAGATAAAATTGAAATAATTAGTGAACAATCTCAAGGATAGTTAACTATACATATAATAATGAATATATATTAATTATAATTGTTAAACTATATGTTTATATATAGCTAAGTACATATATATGGATATATAGCTAACTATATTTAAATATAGTTATTTATATACATATAGATAATAGTGAACTATGCACGAATATAACTAGTATAGTTGACTATTTGTAATTTTTTTTAACTATATAGTTAACTACATATATTTATAACTAACTTTTTTACATATATATATAACTAACTACATATATATAGTCATATATATAGTTAACTATATAGTTAATGAATTTACAAATAGTCAACTATACTATTTATATTCATGAATAGTTCACTATTATCTATATGTATATAAATAACTATATTTAAATATAATTAGCTATATATCCATATGTACTTAGCTATATATAAACATATAGTTTGACAAGTATAATTGATATATCTTCATTATTATATGTATAATTAACTATCCGTGAGATTGGTCACTAATTATTTCAATTGTATCTAAATTATGATATAGTTCACTATATAACTTATCTATTCAAATTAATTTTTCTGAAAATAAAGAATTTTTATATATATATCAATTTCGATTTTTTTTTTTTTTTTGTAAAAAATGTTACATTTTTATTACAAATAAATGTGTGTTAATTAAGCATTAAAGTTGACAATTTGGATTGAATTTATTATGGCCAAATTATTCAATTTTTTATTTCTCTTTGTTAGTTACCTAATTTTCTAACTACATATATTACTTTATTAATTTACATGCTCAAACATATTATTTCACTAATTAACCCTTATTATTAGGGTCTTTTATGGGTTAAGTTATTATTCAAAATCTATTTATTGTGGATATTCATATATGGTAGTAGACTTGCTCTCCAAGTTATTCTTCCTCTCAAAGTCTTATTCCTCTCCAAGTTATTGTATATATATTTGGTTCTCTATAGAATAAATCATCACTATAATTCTCATTCTCTTTTTTCGTATTATAACAAGTTATCAGCACGATAGATCTAGCTATCTGAGTAAACCCTAGCCGCTTGAGCACAAACTCCTAACCGCATCAATAAACGTGTTAAAATCCCTCGCCAACTTCCATTTCAAATCGAACCGAGCAAACAAAATCTTGATCCGTCACCACCACCGGATACCTCTTAAGATGGTCGTTGTTGATTTAAAATCTTCATTTAGATAAGTACTATTTACATCTCATGTTTATATCCGATCTATTCATGCAAATCATATTCGTGACTGATTTATATGTATGGCATAATTATAGACCGCTACATTATTGACTTTTGTGATGCTTTATGTTAAGTCTAGTTGCATTATTATGAATCCAATTTGTAGAGGGATAAGTTTTAGTTTATCGATCGTCGAGTCAAAAGTCTTATTTAATTATCATGTCTATAAAGAGAAAAATCACCAAGGTTACAATTTGTATCTTATATCCTATATATTATTTGAGAAGCATTTTGCTTAAGTGTCATCACCACAATTTTTTGAGTTTTTTCTTTTTGATTTATTTTAATCTTTCTATACTAATTGTCAAAAACATTTCTTTCCTAATTAACTAATGTGGATTACTTTAAATCTCAGTGCCAAACACATTGAGATAATCATAAACTTACCAAAATCAAAATATTTCGAAATCATGTACTTGCCAAATATTATTTATATATATATATATTCCAAAGTGTATTAATTAGGAAAAATAAAAGATATTTTCCTTATCTTTTGAAATAGAGGATTAGATACTAATATATCATTATATTAAAGAAGAAGAATTCTAAACCATTATATTAGGTGTCAAGCTTGCAATTTATCTCTTTTTTTAAAAAATTAAAATTATCTTATTAAGTTCTGTTCTTCATAAGACAATTCCTATAACAAAACACAATAATTTGTAGTTAGTTTGCATAATTAAATTTGAACAAGTTAATTTTAAAGTATATAAAATCTTCACTTTTGGAATCATAAATCACGATTTTAATTTTCAATTAATTGAAAATAAACTAATGAAGGAATGCTGGAATCTTCAATAAAAAAATGTATATTTCCATGTTTATAAACATCTCAATTCTTACAAACCTACGATGCTTATTATATAAAAATATATATACATATATATATATTGTATTGAGTCATAAACTGTATTTTTGTATATTATGAGATGAAATTAATACATTTTATTATATATATTGACTAAGAAATTAAAATCGTTATTTTTGTAGAATATGAGATTGTATACATTGACCAAAAAATCAAAAACTACTATTATCAATTATTTCACGGGTGGAATACATTTCTATTCAAAATAATTACGAAATTTCAAAATATAAAGCAGATTTCATATTCCGTATAACAATTTTCCAAAAGTGGTATTTAATTTTTTTAATTCAAACTATACTGATTTACTCGATAATCATATTATCCCGCGTATAACGCGGGTAACTTTCTAGTATAGATATATAGATTGAATTTACTCGTTCTGATTAATATTATGCATGATCAATTAAAGTTTGAATACGTGTAAGGATTTGTGATTGTTTCTAATAGTTCCTTCTCTGATAAGCTCAAATTTACCTTGAGCTATTCTCTCAAATTAAGAGATCATACTAATACATAGTGATTGAATCCACTTGGAATCTTAGCATGCAATAAACTTCAAATTCAAATTAAGCTAAGAGATAATGTATGTAATAAAAACAAGTAATAAAACAAACAAATCGATGATGAGTTAAGTTCTTAAAAATCAATGAGACGAAACGCTAGGCATTGGGAAATTCGCAGGTACGAATCTAAATCGTAGAACCAAATTACTATCGGGATATTTATTAAGTGCAGTTCTAGAACTCGAAACACAAGTATAAAACCAATCGACTTTCATCGCAAAGATTATCTATGACTAAAACCATAAAATTCCAAATTTCTTTGCGAATTCAATAAGCAAGACAAGCTAGCATTAATGTTCAGGTTCGATTGTTCACAAAATCACTAAGCCAAATTTTTTTGCGAATAGTTATTTTGCTTATCTATAATCTAATCAGGTGAATAACAATATTTTCGCATCTATCAATCAACCTATAATTTCTAATTCTAGGTGATCAATCCTAAAATCAGAGTTAAAGCAATCAAGACGAAGAACAAGTAGATTATTCCCAATAATAATTCAATTCTAACAACTTATCATCAACATTTGAATAACCCTAAACCTAACTAGCAAATTACTAAGACATAGATGAAGAAAACATTATGAGATGAATAAATTGCATAAGAGATTAGAGAAAAGATACAACTGGGTTCGAAATCTCTGTGGAACAAGGTACGGATTTGTCTCCCCTAAAAGCTTTGAAATCAATATGTCTCTTAAGTCTCAATAGAAAAATAAAATCAAGCCTAACAATGGCTTAGAAAACTATATATAAAGTCTTAAAAACAACTTGGGACATTTTTGTTAACTTCTGGAACTTCTGAGGCAGAAAGAAAATCTTCAAACTTTTGTATAATTCCTCCGAGCCTGTGTCGATCGACACAGTGATGGTGTCGATCGACACCAGGTCTAGAAATCGGTTCCAACTTCAAGACTTCAGTTGCTCCTTCCACAATGCTCCAAAATGTTCCATATTCTCCAATTATGCTCCAAACGTTTATAAACCTGCAAAGACTCCAAAATAGTCGAAAAACATCGAAAAGGCTCTATAAACGAACTTATATCATGGCCAAAAACCAGTAAAAACCGGTAAACCGCATATATTTTAGTTGTTAAATCCTTTGAGTTAAGACTTTGATGCCGGCGATCAGTCCTTAAGTCTTCAATAGACTTTCCGTCCCCAACACGCATCAGAGACCGACCAACGTCTATAATCTCCGCCAAAGTTTTGGCTCTCATCGAGGTAAATTAATTGCATGCTTTATTAATCATGTACAATATAGCAGATTTCATGTCTAGTATTATTTTAATATTGATGGTTTAGAATGTTAGGGAAGCATGTCAATATTGTTACCATGAATTGACTATTAAACATGATCTGCTAAAACACTCTACTATTGATTCATGCTCGTCATTGGTGTATACATATGCTCGAGACAATATATTTACCTTGGATGTGAAAAGAGATTTCAGAAGTTCCTTTTTGAACTTATATCTTGAGCTAAATAATGAGCTATAAGATAAAAATCATAAATCATGTCTCGTTGATTCTCGTCCATTCCATGAAATGAATGTGACAATTTATATATGAGAAAAAAAAAAAAGATCACTCTAGAAAGTGGCTATAGAAATTTTCTTCAATGGTCTTAATCGAGATCAATGTATTCTTTTAAGAAATTAAATTCTCACCAGAAGTGAGAAAAAAGATGGTGAGAAAGAACATAAGCTTCTTTCGATGAAGAAAACAAAAAAAAATCTAGTATGAGTACATCATCAAGTAGTATAATATTCATAAAAGTTGTCGAAAAGCATATACATTATTATATGCGGGATAACATGTTAAAATCATTGATGTACTCTCCCAAGTCTCAAAGCTAACATGATGAACCTGGAGTTTCATCATCTCGAGGGAGAGATTGAAAGAGTTCCACGTAAACAATAAGTGACATATTCTGGAGAATATGTTCACTATTTGACCACAAAAAAATCCAAGAGTTATTTGCGAAAATCTTAAAAGCAAGAGTTCATTATAATTAAGTACTTGACCATAAAGATCCACAAGTTTTTTGAGACTATTTAAAAGAAAAGTATGATGAGAACATGATGTTACTTAGAGCTCATTATAGACTTGAAGTCTATAAATAAAAATATGTTTTATTGGTTATACTCCTGACAACCCAACCCCTTTATTTTTTAATTAAATAAAATTAAATTCGAATTAAATATTTTCATCATATATATATATTAATTGAGGAGACACTAAAAGTTAAAAATCCTAGGTGTCATTCAAAGAGAGTCTTAAGGAACATATTAATCCTATGTGTCATTCAAAGAAGATCTTAAGGAACACATTAATTAAATCAACCAATGAAAACATTTCAATTTGGCATGGTGGAAATATCTACATATTTCAATATTTCTAATATATATGCGGTATTGATGACAAAAATATATACTTACCAAATTCATTATCATACCAGAATACTCAAACCAGTTCAATTAGTAATATTTTGGATAGTGATAAAGTTGAGTTTAAACATATTTTATGGAGTTATTGAAAAACATTTTTTTTTGTAAATATAAGATGTATATCACTCGATTACATTTTTTATTATACATTATAAGATAATATTTCGATTTTTAGTTTCGTTATTATAAATCAATTTCTTTCATTTTTATATTTTGTATACACTTAAAACGTAAAACCTATCACATATTAAGACACTCAAGATTCAAAAATTGATCGAATATTTTTTTTAGTAGACATAATTATTTATCTAATATTTTTTTTGGTATGCATGATGTAAAACAATATATTTTAATTCTACAATAAACTAAAATTTATATTCTCACACTTGGCGTGGGTCAAAATCTAGTAAATATTTAATTCTCAAACTCAATTAAACCATCAATTAACCAGCGGACACCAATAAATCATTAAACCAATCAAATAATCAATTTAAACCAAAACCAAGTGTTAACCAATATTAACTTTCAAATTCAATATTCGTAAATAACCAGCAACCTAATTCAGGTTCTAAAAAACACAATAAAACACATAAAACCGAGACCCTAGATCATCATCTTCTTCATAGTCATGATTCCACGATCACTATTTACCTGCATCACATGGAAAAACGAGATGCGTGAGTATTATCACAAATACTCAGTGAAACAGTAATTTCATTTACGACTATACACACATGTTAATGAAATAGCATGAACCAAGTAAATCAACCAACATCAACAACAAACAACAAAATTCACATTCGACAGAGTCTAGTGTCGATCGACATCCGCCTGGTGTCGATCGACATTCGCCTGGTGTCGATCGACACTAGCAACATTGGTGTCGATCGGCACCCGACAGTGGTGTCGATCGACATTGGCTGCATGTTGCTAGAATCGATAGTGGCTCAGGTTCGATTCCAGCCTGCTCCGGTTCGATCTCCTGCAAAACAAAACATCACCAGCACCAAAAACAGCATGAAAACACATAAAAACCTCTAATTCAATCACCAAATCAATCCACAATCATAAAACAAGGAAACCCATCACATTCCACCACCCAGATAAGCCATGGTCACATAATTACTTTAAGGATTCAGATTGGTTCTGATCAGAGAACAAGGGCTCACGAAATCAGCCTCTAACACATCTAAAGAATACTGATCTCCTTCCTCTTTCCCTTAAAATAGACTAACCCCTTGATTCTCTTACTCTTTAAGCCACAACAAGCCTAAGAACACTTACAAATCACCAAAATCTCTCTCTTTTCTCTCTAAAACACGAAAATACTCTCCTCTGCCCAGAAAACGAGGTTGCACGCGTTTTTAAAAGAGGTATTAGGGTTTCCAACCCAAACCAACATATTTCGAGCGATTTTTAAATCAAACTAGTCGTTCCAATTTTTACTAGTATCGATGTCACCCTCCTGGTGTCGATCGACACCAACCAAAAAATTCTACTTTTTGGTTCACGGGCGTTACAACTCCACTCCGAGAAGCGAATGTGATATAAAACACTAAGAAATAAAAATGACCACACAAATAATATTTGTCGGTCGCATATGTGAAAGTGGATATGAATATAGTCAAGATCGAGATCGAAGAGTTTCAATCAAAAATTCATATTTTCACCGGAAGTGGACAAATAGAAAAGAAAAAAACTTGAGGGAGTACAATACAAGGTAGTATAAAACATATATATGAATGCTCCAGAAGAGCACATAGATATCATTGTCTAAAGAAAGCAATTGAAGTATTTTATACATTATATTCACCAAAGTCTCAAAAGACAGGATTTGACATAAAAGATAATATAAGTTGTAGAAATGAAAATATTGACTTTATACAGTAACTTAGAGATAATAAAAGTTGTAGAAAATAAAATATTGAGAGAATGAAAGAAAAAGACGAATGATAAAACAAAAGAGGATATACAAACTGAAAAACAAAAAATAACAAAATTTAAATATTTATTTGAATGATTTTTAATATAATTACCCGCGTATCAATGCGGATCCTAACCTAGTATATATATATTGGGGACACCTATTTTTATACCGAAATTGTTTCTAATACGTCCCCAGTGGTACGGTCCCTGGTTCACACGAAACACCCCCTGAACCGTTCCCATGGCATCTCCTTAAAATGACGTCCCCGTGATGCCTTGTGTTGTATAATTGCGATTTCCCTTCATCGGTTAGTGTTTTTTGGATCTTTGGAAGGTTCAGAAGGAATAAGGTTAGCTATGGTTCATGGAATCTGCAAAGGTATGAAGTTTGGGTCTGATGTGTCTATGTTCCAGAAGCTGGTCGTGGTTTCGCGTGTTAGGGTCAAGGTTGTGACATCCGCTTGTGTCCGGTTTCATCAATCACGTGTTTGATCTCTTTTTATTTCCAAACATGATTGTGTTTCCCGGTATCTAAAGCTTATCTCCATGCAGCTTGGTTGAGACTAGGTATCTTCTGGTGGTCGAGATCAATGAGGGCCGTGTTCTTGTCATAGGAGTTTGTGGGCTCAAAATGCTCCCATTTTTTGTCAAAGCTTAAAACCCATGCACGAAAATATTAAAAGTGGCAGTTAAATGTAAAACAAAGTTGTTGTTATGAATAAAGAGAGAGATATGAGAGAGAAAACTCAATGGGTTTTTGACTCAATCCTAGAGGCTGGAAAGGGAATCACAATTGCAAAGGGAGAAGGCTTTAGTCACTATAACAGGTTTATGGGTAGAACATAAACTATAAAATGAAAACTGTGTGACTAAAAATTTCATAAGTGGTTATAACTCGTGCATGATCTGTTGGGTGAACTTTTTTAACTGAGAATTAGACATGTTAATGATAAGCCTCTACATGAGTTTACACGTAGAAGAAAAGAAGATGGATGAGTTGGAGTTAGAGGATTGGTTAGATTGTTTGTAATAGAGCAACCCCTCTCCTTTATAAGGAGGGTCTCTGACTCTCTGAGATTGAGTCGAGTATTCAGTCATTTTGAGTCGAGTATTCAGTCATCTTAGATGTAACACATTCATTGATCAATATAAATTTTCACTCTCTCTTTCTACAAGAAAACTCTATCAAATGGTGCGGTGAGCAGTCTCATCTCGGCGTGGAAGGTGAATTGATATACAAATGCATTAGCTTTCTAGTTGTCATTGATGCGAGTGGTTATCGAGTAATGAATATATGAACTGCCTTTTGTAAGTGATTAGGCTTTTCACTACAAGAAAACAGCGCGATTCCTACGGAAATATCCGTCGGAAGTCTGTCGGAATAAGAATTTTCCGATAGATTTCCGACGGATATGTCTGTCGTTTCTATCTTGTCGGAAATGGAAATTATGTCGGAAAGCTGTCGGAAACAAAACCGACAGCTTTCCGATGGGTTCCGACTACTAGTAAACCGACAGACTTCCGACGTCATTATTTCCGACAGACTTCCGACGTCATTATTTCCGACATATTTCTGACGGATTTATTTCCGACAGCTTTCCGACGGATAAATTTCCGACGGATTTCCGACGTATTCGTAGAAATAATTAAATATAATAATAAATTAAATAATAATTAATTTAATATAAATTTAAAATTTAAAATTTGAATTATTTAAATTAAAATAAAATTAAAAGTAGAAATTAAAATAAAATTAAAAGTAGAAATAAAAAGTAATATTGTTTTACAAAACGTTAATAATAAAAATCTAAGTGGTGGGCCCCGGCGGAAAATCCGGGTTGCGCCCTAAGTACGCCATCATCCGTTGCATCATCTCCCTGTCCTTTTCCCTCTCGGCTCTCTCCTTCACCCGCTCGGCTTCTAGGGCGGCTTGTGCATCTCGTATCTCTTGGACCGTCGTCTTCAAACCTTCAATTTCGACGTCTTTTTCCTTCATCTGGGCTCTCAGGTCGGATGTCTCGCTGTAGTAACAAGAAGACTCCGATGATCCCGCATCGTCGGGAAGACCATAAAGCCGCCCTTTGCTCTGCGGAGCAACCTGCGGAACAAATTAAATTGTAAATGAAAAAGACTTGAAAACTAATTTAAATTTTACATACCTTTAAGACGAATTGGTTGATGATGTCGTCCGGGGCTTGGGTGAGGGGAGGGGTTCCTTCGACATCTGGCTGAGAGAGAATGTACTCCTCTTCCATTCTTTGGACGCTCTCCTGAATCTCCCGAGCTACCTGATCCTGGACAACACCATTCTTGTCGGTGTGTGTCGCTAGTAGAAGTTCCAAGTTGTTGGGATCCCGACCCAACTCCTTAGCCTGCAGTTGTTAGATATTTATTTAATAATATAAATGTATAAAAAAAAATTTAATAAAAATCAAGACGTTCAATGAAAAACTTACCATATCCCTAGCCTTTGTCTTCTTACTGGTAGCTCCAAGGTTGTGGGTGGCAGGTCCCTTGCCGTTGAGCTGGCTGTTCCGGTTGCTAGAGTGATATGTAGAGCTCTCCTTGGTCGCCTCTAGTTGCCAATAGGCGATGAACCCGTTCCACAACTCCGCCTTTTCCACCATCTCCTTTGGCACCTGACCGTGTAGCCACTTATCCTTCCACTCGAACACCTTCTTCGAGTAGTGCAGTGCTGCATAAGAGTCGAATTCTCTCCTAATCAAAGCGGTCATGTGTGGGTCCCACCTAAATTCTTGCTGCAAATACAAAAATTAAATATAAATAATAATAATTTAAATGAAAGTAAAAATTGTGAAAAAGATGACTTACCGCAAATTGGCGAAACCACATATTTTGATCCTCTAGTGGCATGGCGGTGTACGTCGCATAAGGACGGCTGAGCATAGAGTTTTCCATCTTGTTCAGGGACTTCGAAATCCCGCTGCGAGAATCGCCAAATCTACGGGAAAAAATGTAACGTTAGTCGCAATTAAACTAAATTTGTTAAAAAAAAACAGAAATGAAACAAAAAACTTACCATCTGTCTCTACCGAGCTGGTCTGGATGGAGTCTAGTCAACCTCTCTCGTCCAGGAAGACCCATGAAGTCCTCGACGCTAATCTGCGACGGTGCTGTGATGGCTGCTGGTGTCACCGGCGTCTCTACAGGTATAGACGACGGTGTAGGTGTAGACGTCAAAGTCGAATGAGCTCTACTCACACGACGACGACGATGTTGGCCGCTGCCAGATGCAGTGGCGAAACCACCGTAATCCCTAGATTTATATGATAATATATTTTAAATATATGAAAAATCTATAATTATAAAAATATACTGGTTTAAAAAAACATTGCTTTAAATTTCCAAAATTCTAAAATTTAAATTTCCAAAATTGTAAAATTTAAAATTCTGTGGTGGAATTTAAAATTTAAATTTGCAAAATTCTAAAATTTAAAATTTAAAGTTTTATAAGGTTTTTAAATAGTGTTATAAGGTTTTTGTAAAGTTTTATAAGGTTTTTAAATAGTTTTATAAAGTTTTTAAATATTTTTATAAGGTTTTGTAAACAATTTCATAAAATTAGTAACAATACTAACAATTTAGTAACAATTTCATAAAATTAGTAACAATTTCCAAATTTCATAATATAACTTCCCAAACCCTAAATCTAACTCTAATCCTAAATTCACAAACCCTAAATTCACAAACTAATTTATATTAAATCTAACCAAAATCAACAAGAAATTTGAGGATACTTACAAATGGGATGGAATTTCCGCCATTTGTACGTAATCCGGCGAAGAAGAGGCGAATTCCGGCGAGGAGGAGGCGATTTCCGGCGAGGAGGAGGACGGTCGTGGGCGAGTTCCGGCGAAGACAAGGCGAGAAGGAGGAGGCTCGTGGGAGATTAGGGCGTGGGCGATTTCCGGCGTGAATCGGTGGTTTTCCGGCGTGAATCGACAGATCGGAAGTGATTTCCGGCGAGGAGGCGATTTGAGAGTTTTTGAGAGAAGAGGAAGTGTTCGTCGGGGAAGAAGAAGGTGTTTTATTCCCAGAATTCCGACAGCTTTAAATCTGTCAGAATTCCGTCGGAAATCCAAAAAAATTAAATGACCGCGTGTAATTGGACCGACTGATTTCGCGATGTTTATTTTTCATTTCGCGGGTAAAAATTGGTAAATCCGTCGGAAATCTGTCGGAAATTTCCTCGATGTGTTACCCTAGGATAAGAAATGTAGCATACCTGAAACAAACATATTTAGTTTAGGCAATTACAATATCATTATTTATCTATAAGGCACGTATTATAAAATTTTAAAATCAAACCTGGTCTGCCTGTGATGCTAGGATGAATGGGTCATACTTTTGCAGTCTCCTACAAGAATTTACTGAAGTGACGCCAAATTGGCTCACCTGGACACCTTCTGGATATGACGGATCATACCACTCACACAAGAAAACAATGCACCTCATGCCCAACATTCCTGGATAACGCACTTGCAATATTTCTTTCAGAATCCCGTAGTAGACTACATCACCACTTGTAGTTGAAATACCGTAATCTGCAGTTGCCCTCGGCCTTTCTTCATGAATCCTAAATGCAAATCCCCTAGTGCAATACCGAGCGTATGAAGTTGCTTCAAAGCTTGGGCCTGAAACTATCTCTTGTAACCATGTCGGAAACCTTTCTCCATTCTTCATTCCTTCAGAAACCTGAGATAATAATTTAGACAAATTAATAAACAAACATTTAATTAAGTAAAAATTAATTCAGTAATTTTAAGAAATGTAAGCGTTTTTTTAAAACTTACGTAATATTGCAGCCAATTTGGAAACTCGTTTTCCTTAGATTCTCCAAGTTCGTCTTCTGTCATTTCTGGATAATAGCGACGTATTGATGCAATGTAAATCCTGAAAGCAAACAAAAAATATATAACATATGAAACCTATATATTACTTAGGTATTAAAAACAAGATGTATTTAAATAAGTTCTGTTTTTACCTTTCGTACTCCGCCATCTCCTCACAATTCGTTAGGATATACATATGTAAGTGACTCCACTCTGCTTGTGATAGGAAGCGTCTCTTCCTTCTCCCAATCACTCGGCCAACTTGCGAAAACATCTCAGGGACAATCGCGGCATATGTGACTCTCTCACCTTTATCATCATAACGAGCAGGACGTCTACTCTTCGTACTAACTTCCCGCGGAAAGTAATATTCCGCAAACTGTGATGATTCTTCATTGATACTCTGTGCGACAATAGAACCTTCAACTCGAGCCAAATTTTTGACCTTCTTCTTTAGATGGAACATGTACCGCTCAAAAGGATACATCCAACGAAATTGAACGGGACCACCTAGTTCAGCTTCGCGGGGGAGGTGTAGGGGAAGATGTTCCATAACATCAAAAAAAGACGGCGGAAAGATCTTCTCAAGATTGCAAAGGATCACTGGTATATTGGCATCTAAATTGCGGATCCCCTCAACTGTAAGTGTCCTCGTGCATAAATCCCTAAAGAAAGCACCAACTGCTGCAATAGCTTCGTGGACAGTTTGAGGAAGGAGATGGGTAAAAGCAAATGGAAGAAGCCTCTGCATCAGTACATGACAATCATGACTCTTCAGTCCCAAAAACTTTAGGTATCGCAAGTCTACGCAGTTACCCAGATTAGCTGCATATCCATCAGTGAATTTAACTTCGTGTTCAATCCACCGGAAAAATTCTCTTATCTTTTGTATTTGTAATCGGTACGGAGGAAAAGGATATGTACCATCGGGAATACGATCAAGATAAGCACGGTAGCAAATCTTTGAAACATCCATCCTAGACTTCACATTGTCTTTTGTCTTTCCCGGGATGTTTAACACCGTATTCATGATGTTGTCAAAGAAGTTCTTTTCAATATGCATCACATCGAGGTTGTGCCTTAATAAATGATCCTTCCAATACGGCAAATCCCAAAATATACTCTTCTTATGCCAGTTGTGAGCTCCTCCTACACCACAAAGCGGTTCATGCCCATTACCCCCACAATCAGGAGTCCTCTCAGCACCAAAATCTCTCAACTGCTCCAATATAGTACGACCGTCTATCTCATCAATTGGAGCATCAAACACTTGTTTATTTTTCTTAAATAATCTTTTAGACCGACGATAGGGATGGCCGTCCGGTAGAAACCTTCTATGGCAATCAAACCAACATGGCTTTCTTCCATTCCTCAATTGGAAAGCGTCAGTGTTGTCTTGGCAAAACGGGCACGATAATGTTCCATGAGTAGTCCATCCAGATAGCATACCATATGCTGGGAAATGGCTAATAGTCCACATAAGGACCGCACGCATCAGAAAATTCTGCTTCCGTGAAACATCAAATGCTTCGACACCGTGACTCCATAGCATTTGTAACTCATAAATCAATGGCTGGAGGAATACATCAAGTGATCTCTTCGGATGCTCAGGGCCGGGAATAAGAACGGAGAGGAATAAAAACTCTCGACGCATGCACATACTAGGGGGCAAATTATACGGTGTTACGATTACGGGCCACAAAGAATACTGCCTTCCATGCTTCCCAAATGGATTGAAACCATCCGTACTTAACCCGAGGTACACATTTCTTGACTCGTATGCAAAATCCGGATACAACATTTGAAAATGTTTCCACGCTTTTGCATCTGAAGGATGTGTAATCTCTCCATCTTGATGATGCTCTGCATGCCATCTCATTTGTTCTGCCGTTCGCACAGATTGATATAACCTCTTTAACCTCGCTGTCAATGGTAAGTACCACATACGTTTATATGGAATTGGAACTCTCCCACCAGTTTCCTGATACCGCGGTTTACGACAAAATTTACATCTTCTCCGGTCTTCGTCTTCTCTCCAATATAGCATACAGTTGTCGATGCATACATCTATCACCTGATACGGCATACCAAGACCAGCTACAAGTTTCTGTATCTCGTAGTATGATGCAGGTGCCTGATTATCTTCAGGCAAAATATCTTTCACAAAATCTGCTATCGCATCAACACACTCTTCCGCCAAATTGAAGTCTGTCTTAAGGGTCATCAGTCTACTAGCAGTTGATAAAGGGGAATGTCCGTCTCTACACCCATCATATAATGGTTGCTTCCCTGCGTCTAACATATCAAAAAATCTTCTAGCTTCTTCATTTGGTTCTTCTAGTCTATCCTCCCTTATTACAATCGATGGCAAATTCTCTCTAAACGCATCATGAACCATCTCAGCGGTACCTACACCAAAATCTACTTTCGTTCTATGTTCGCCTAAGCTATCCGTTCTATGTTCACCTAAGTTATCCTTTCTATGTTCGCCTAAGCTATCCGCAACATATGGTGCACTGCTACTACTAGCACCATCATTATTAGTTTCTCCATGAAAAAACCAAATTTTGTATCCCGGCATAAAACCAACGGTATACAAGTGATGCCAAACTTGTTCTACATTAACATTACGAGAATTGCAACAATTTAAACATGGACATTTTATCACCTTTCGATTCCCGACAACCGCCATGAACTCGCATATACCTCGTGCATAACTTGGATTTAATGTATTCGACTCCGGATCATACATCTCTTCATCCATCCACGATCTATAATATCTAGAAGATGACATCTCACTCTCTTAACGATTTTTTTCTAACAAATATTTGGTTGGAAGTTGTTGTTGTTTTGTGAGTGAATGAAGATGTGTGGAATCATATATATAAATACGTTGACCGTCGGAAATCTGTCGGCAAAGCGTCGGAAAAACAACGGATATAATAACGGCTAGATAACGGTTATATAACGGCTATTTTTTCCTACAGATTTCCGACAGACTAGTTGGGAGTCTGTCGGAAATCTGTCGGAAATTGATATTTTCCGACAGATTTCCGACAACTGACCGGAATCTCCTCCGGCGTCGGGAACGGCTAGTTACACGGTCTAATAATCCGACCGATTTCCGACGGTCTGTGGTCCGTCGGAAATAATTCCGACAGATTTCCGACGGAATTGAAAAATTTCCATTCCGTCGGAAATCGGTCGGATTACCGTCGGAAAATTTCCGACGGAATTACTTCCGTCGGAATTTCCGTCGGATTTGCGGCTGTTTTCTTGTAGTGTTTGTAACCTTTCCTCTAGTTGTCTTTGAAACAAACACCTAGATTATGCTCGAATGGAAGCATATATCTTCGCACCCTTAAAAAAAAATATAATCTTCTCAGAAAATGAAAAGAGTATTTAGAAACCAAATTAGCGTCAAAGAAGTATTAAAATATCATCAAATGGTATCTCCTCATCGACAAAACGCATGTATTGTGTAAGTCCTCCATGAGGGCTGGATCGAAACCATTCTTTAATACTTGAACTCTAAGTCGCCAATGTACTCTGGTTTTATTGAAAATCAGCTATCTTCGTTATGGACGCCATTACAGATCAAATAGTACTTTTGATTTCCATGTAACCGAGAGTAATAGTTTAGGTTTTCTGGAATAGTTGATTACGTTAAATATATAAATAACCTATGATACATAATTAAGAAATTTACTCACGTGTTTTCGTTTTGATTAGTGTTTTTGTTCACCCAAGAGGATCCATCCAAGATCCGAACACGATTAAACTATCAATTTTCAAAGGAAACCATGCCAAACAGAGGATTCACACGTTTTATAATGGAGGTGTTTGACAACATGGATTAAATACGACTCATTTTTAGCCATATTAGTTTTTTTCGGATCAGAATACCCCAATTCTTGAAAAATATGTTTCAAAGATATCTGTAACATCGGCTCGTAAATAAATCGATTTTGATGTCTCTACCTGGCCAAACTGCATTAATAGTATTATGTTAAAAATTGAAGTTTCACATAGCGCGCATAAATAAATCTAGCTAATAGCATATGTTTAACATGTCTCATTATTTAATTTATATGTCATTTTCTAATTTTAAAATTTGTGTGTAACAAAAATAAAAAAGAAAAAAAAAATGATAGAATACCGAGCCTTTTTTTTTTGTCAACTAGA
This sequence comes from Draba incana, assembly GCA_963576765.1. Lineage (NCBI taxonomy): Eukaryota > Viridiplantae > Streptophyta > Magnoliopsida > Brassicales > Brassicaceae > Draba > Draba incana. Next base: position 48,946,798 of record OY755202.1, on the reverse strand, counting down.
ATACTGAGCTCTGCGCGAAGATTCATAATTTCATATTGTACATCGAGATGCACTGATGCATAGCATATCACTTGTTCTTTAATTTTATTTTATTTTATTTTATTTTATTTTAATAACTTGAGCAAAGAATGTAATCGAAGAATTATTTTTGTGGCAACATATTTATGCTTTCGACCAAAAAAAGAAAAAAAAAAGGGCAACATATTTATGCATAAAGGGTTAAAATCACTCTCTCTCTAGATTTCCCCAATCTCTGTCTAGACAAGAACACCAAACAAAATCTTAAAAGCTCTTGTTCGAATTCGTTCCATGTCCAAAATGAGATTGTCTGATTAAAGAACCTAGCTTCGCATGCCTTGTTCTCTCAAGAAATCTCTCGCCGATCTCCGAAACCCTTATTGTCTTCGTGTAACGTCCCCTCCTTTCGATATTTAATTCGTTCGATAATATTTGTTTGGATCTTGATTTGATTATTGCTTCTAACCCTTTGGTGTGTTCCTCTCTCTCTCTCTCACTCAATTTGTAATTTTGTTGAATAATTTTGATCCTTACGAGGGTTTTCTACTGTTCACTCTTCGTTTATTAATCTGTTGTTGCTTATATGAATAAAGTTCTTGATTTTTCAATTTGTTCATGCTCAGGATCATTCTGATTTCTTGATAATATTTTATTTGCCCTTATCATTTGTTTGAAAGGAGAAAAAGAAGTTTTTGTTCAATATAAACCATGTTTAATTCATTTATTACAGGTAGTATTGTAATCGAGTATGTCGCGGTCTTGCTATGGCAATGAATCTAACTACATAATGGAATAAGGAAAGGTTGCACCTTTCTCCAAGGAGATGGATTTACGAGCTGTCCAATCTTCGATATCTTCCTCCTCGCCTAATGAGGTAACAGAGGACAGAAGTAATCAGTTGGTGGTTTATGACTCTAAAGGAAACGATACCGAAGAAGAACTTATCCAACAATCTCAGTCTTCTTCGGTTAAAACACCGTTACCTTCAATTGGGGCATTTACGGTCCAATGTGCTAGTTGTTTCAAATGGAGGCTTATCCCTTCGATGGAGAAGTACGAAGAGATTAGGGAACAACTTCTAGAGAACCCTTTCTTTTGTGAAACGGCTTGTGAGTGGAATCCAGATATGTCTTGTGATGTTCCTGAAGATATTTCTCAAGATGGAACTCGTCTTTGGGCTATCGATAAGCCTAGTATTGCTCGTCCACCTACTGGATGGCAACGTTTACTGCGGATTAGAGGTGAAGGAGGTACCAGATTTGCTGATGTGTATGTTCCTTTCGCCTTGTTACTCGTGTCTAATCATTTTTTCCTCTTGAAGATGTAGTATATAACCAAGCTTTATGTATAAATCTTTTTGACTTGTCGTTCAGCTATTATGTTGCTCCGTCAGGAAAGAAGCTTCGATCAACTGTGGAGGTCCAAAAGTTAGTATTTCTATCATTCTTACGCTCGCACTACATTTTAGTTTACACGGCGGTATTTGACTGAAACATCAATACATTGATTGATAAATACTCTTTCTGTTTCCTGATTTAGGATAATATTTAGGAATTCCATCTCTGTGTTTCCTTTTCCTATAGTGGTTTGCTTTTAGTGAGACTCATCCAAACTAAAGAGAGCTTTGTAGGTCTCATTACTTTTTTGCATTTTGGGTTTGATTTTTCTTTGAAGATGGCTTTTGGGTTTTCCGTTGTTCGTGCTCCTTTACGTTTTAACATTGATCGAAAGGTTTCAATGGAACTTGCTTATTGTTTAATCTACGTAACTGAATAATCAACACCCAATAGAACTACGTTCTCTCCCTTGGCCTAACCCGAAAAAACTATAATTTAGCATACGACATAGTTTTATAATTCAAAATAAAATCCCTAATTTGAAAAGGAAAATAACCTAACTAAAAGAATAGATATCTCTGTCTTACCATATTGACCAAATATCTTGTGATATCTAAAGTTATGCATTGATACAAAATACATTAAAACCCTATCCTATGTTTTGTTTACTGACGAAAATGTGCAACGCGAAGCATTTGAGATCAAAGGGCTTAGTGATTACCAATTTGTTGCCAGTAACGTGTAGACAGTGTCTTTACACCCTTATAAACCTCATTGATTTGTTGCAGGTACTTGAACGACCACCCCCAATACATAAGAGAAGGGGTTAAGCTTTCACAGTTCTCGTTCCAAATCCCAAAACCGCTGCAGGACAACTATGTGAGGAAGCGGTCTCGAGTAGTGGAATCCAGCGATAATTCAAACACCCATGCAGCGACTGAAGGTATGTTGTTTCATTTCCAAACTTACTTCTATTTAAAATGTTGGAAATATCCCCAAAAAAAAGGAAATTATTGCATAATGATTATTATGAGTCACTTGAAAGAAAATTTTTTATAAAAACTTTTCACACAAGGATTGACATATATATATCATTGACTTTATCCTGTGTATTAGAGTTGTAGAATCAATATAATACAAAGAGTTGATATATTTGATAATTCCTTTTGTGGAAGTGTGTTAATCAACAATACATTAACTGTCTTTTTAGGAAGGTTTTTCAAACTTTTTCTGGTATTTTTGGATCAAAAGTTGGAATTATTCATGATCTCCCATAGATATATTTTTGCGATAATTACTTTCAAAAGCGTGATTTTCATATTTTTCGTTTGCGTTCATAGAGGAAAAATTAATTCTTCTTTATCCTTGCAAATCTGACTACTTGTGTGAGTTTGAAACTTGTACTACAATTTTGTTTTTTATACACCAGCCTAATCTTTGATAATGCAAGTAATGTGTAGTGTACCCAAAACGATAAGATACTTATCTAGAAGAAAACTCCATTGTGTCATGGCAACGATTATCAGCTCTTATAGTTTTCTAACATTTGAGTCGTCTTGTTTTATTCAGCTAATCCACTGGCATGGATATCCCCAGATGACCATACAACATTGCAGCTAGGTTTGCCAACTGAGCCAAGACTGTATGATTCACATGATCCATGCTCGAAAAAGACAAGAACATTGGAGCAATCGACCTTTGGCTTCAATGATGATCTTGCCGATAGATGAAACCAAAGATCTAATCTAGCTAGATAAGGCTGAACTATCCACTGATGATGGTTTTTGATCTTCTCTGGTATATAACTCCTTTTCTCTTCGATGAAAATAGAGAAGATATTTTGTTTTTTTTGAGTCGGGTATATCGAAGAAACTGAGTACATGTGGTTAGCTTATTTTGTGTGTACCATCTACATTATTTTGCATTGTATGCTATTTATAGGAATTTCTATGAAGAGGATAGGTCCTTTTGGCTTTTATTTCCAAATCTCTGGATTTTTATGGACTTCGAAGCTCATGTCAAATTTGATGGATTGCCTAAAGTAGTTATATGATAACAACTTACTCAATTTGAATTTGAATGAGCATAACTAAGTACCCTTACATTATTAACTCTACTCAACGCTGAATTTGAATGAGCATAACTAAGGTAACATCAAAATACGATTAACATTATATGATAACAACATTAGATTAACATCAACCCAACAAAAAGTTATCACCTAGGTCTAATAATAAACAAAATTACATTAATATTCTTACAAAAAAAAGCCGAATAAGTTATCACAGAGTAGGATTTAGAGCTAAAAAATCTTTCAACATTTACCTTTCTTTTTCTTATTAGGAGACTTTACATTGCATCTGGAACAAAACCAATCATGTTCAGGAACATGTGTTAATGGAGGATCACAACAATCAATGTGAGTTCCAATTCCACAACCACTCAATCCTTCTTCGTCTCCACAAATCAACATCACTTCTCCTCTCTCTCTGCTTCCACAAACCTATCAAATTTTCAATTTCTTATTCGATAAGATATCTGAAATATAATCTTAATGCTCTGTGTTCAATAGTTGTTCATAGTTTCATACCTCACAAGCAACATCATTAACGTTAGGTGAATCAACAGCTTCTTCTTCTTCTTCTTCTTCTTCCTCTTCCTCTTCCTCTGCGACGATTTTCTCTCCAGCACTAAGCTGCAGCTTGTTAAATGACCGTTCTGCCCAAGAGCTTGTGTCGTAGAGGACGTGTTTGTCAAGTGGGTATCCAGTTTTGCAAACGTACTCCACAATGTAATCGGAGAGGACACAAGGGATCTCGTGGCGTATAAACTCTTGGATCCAGATGTCCGCACGTGGAATTCCCGAGCTGATCAACGCAAAATCAGTGTTTTGGTTCAGGAAACGTGTGTAAGGCGGCGCAGTTGCTAGTATGGTACCATCCCCAGCTTTCACAGTTCTCTTTAATGTATCCTGATTAAGGAGAAAGAAAGTAAAAAACATGAAGAACCAAGAGAAATGGCAGTGATAGGCCTGTTTTTCTATAAAACATCATTCTAGTTTTCAACTGTATCAACTCCGTTTACTAAATCAAGAACAAAGTAAATTGGGAGAGATGCAATTCTCGGCTTTTTATTTGCAACGGTCATCAATATTTATTTTACGAATGTGAGAAATATACTTACCAAAGAAGGGAAGGCGCAGTCACCGTATACAACAATGCGCATTCCATATAAAGCACCATGTCCTGTTTTCTCCCTGACAAGCCGCCATTTCCTTGGGGCCTCAAGGTTTATTACACCATCAGTACTAAGACCAGTACTGTGCCATTCATAAGGCTCCTCTGGTAATAGTTTCCCAGCTTCCTTTGAATCAGCTACATAGTCAGTCTTCAGAATCCAACTGCAATGAGGAAAGTTATAAGTAAAAGATGTAGAATACAGGTTTATCACCGGAGAATAAGGGGTTAGTTAGGAATTCTACACAAAGAGAATGATGGTGAAGAGAGAATTAAACAAGTTAATTGAAAGGAGTTACTGTACCTTCCAGACGCAGCAGCAGCAAAAAACTTTTCGGTCCTACGCATTTCAGGAGCAATAAAATGTGTTGCTTGATAAGACCACTGATGAGAATCCCTACAACATTTTCCTTTTAAACTCTTAATGATCTGCTGGTATTCCTTTCTCTGAGCCTTAGGACCACTGACAGTAAAAAACTTCGGCTCTTGTTCTCGGACTTGGACGACTTTTCTACTACCCATGGGCTTAGAAGTGAGCTGCTTAGACTCTTTACGCACCTTAGCACATGTTTTAGCTGCCTTTGCAGCTTTCTTTCTTGCTAATGGTTTTCCAGAAACCAGGCTTTGATCTTCACCAGAACGGACCTTCCCAGAATTATTATCCACTGCAATGTTCTCCTTCTCTTTTTTAGACTTATTAGTCTTCTTGACACTGGATTTTCCTACTGCGACCGTAGAAGAACTTCCTTTCTTTCCATTTTGAACGCTACTTCTTTCTACAGTAGCCTCCTTTCCATGCTTTCGTTTATTCTTACCAACCTCTATTTCCATTGCAGCCTCTTTTCTTGCTAATGGTTTCCCCGTAACCGGGCTTTGGATTACATCAGAACTCACATCCCCAAATTCATTATCCACCGCAATGTTCTCCATCTCTTCTGCAGAGTTATCCCTTATATGTTTCATCACAGTGTCGGTTGCTTTGGCGCCAAGTTCCTTTCTGGACTTTTTAGTCTTCTTGACACTGGATTTTCCTACTTCAGCCGTAGAAGAAATTCTTTTCTCTCCACTTTGAGAGCTACTTCTTTCAACAGTAACCTCATTTCTTGCTAATGATTTCCCAGCAACCGGGCTTTGGATTCCATCAGAACTGACATCTCCAATTTCATTATCCACTACAATGTTCTCCATCTCTTCTGCAGAGTCATCCCCTATATCTTTCAGTACAATGTTGGTTGCCTTGGGATCATCTTCTATTTTAGAACTTTTCGCCTTTTTGACACTATGTTTTTCAAATTCAGCTGTCGAAGAACTTCCTTTCTTCCCACTTTGAAGGCTGTCTTTTTCTACAATGGCTTCTTTTCGGCGTTTACCATTACTCTTATAACCCGCTAATTGCACTGCAGCATCACTTGGATCAGTAGTTACAGCTTCGATTCTTGCTAATGTTTCTCCCGCAATTGGGCTATAGTTTCCACCAGAACTGACCTTCCCAGATTTATTTTCCAATGCTAAGTTCTCCTTCTCTTCCATAGATTTATCCCTCAGATCTTTCATTACAGTATCATTTGTCTTGGCATCAGTTTCTTTTCTAGATTGTTTTGTCCTCTTGACACTGAATTTTCCTACTTTGGCAGTAGAAGAACTTTCTTTCTTCCCAATTTGAAGGCTATTTTTACCTACAGTAGCCTCCCTACTTTTATTCTCATCAACCTCTAATTGTAACGAACCATGACTTAGATCTTTAGTCGGAATATCACTTAGCTCTGCTTCTAGCATTGTAATTTCCACCTCTGCATCAGCTTCCTCCGAGGTCTTATCCAGCAGCTTATCTTGGTTTACAATCAGATCCAACACAGGATGATCTTTCTCTTCTGCAGATTCAATTCCCTTAAGAGCTCCAGCCTTGGGGTCAATACGTTTTGCGATTTCTGGTACAGCCTCAGTATTTAGTACAGAGCTTGATATCTCTTTCTGATTGCCATTATCTGTCACTGAGGCTGAAGCTTTTCCGTTGTTTAGATAAATAGTACCCTCTTCCTTTGGAGTAGGTTTGCTCAAGTATATAGATCCCTTTTGGTTAATGGGGCTCTTTTTCCTGCCTCTGCCGCCAAGGCTCTTTCTTGCAACAGTTTTCTTCTTGGGCAGCTCTGTTTCTTGCTGGTCTTTCATTCCAATTAAACCTGATCCAGGAGAGGTGCTAGATCTCCTCATCACAGGCTCAATTACAGATCTTTCAGGTACTACATCTAAAGCACCCTTAGAATTCATATTTTTTGGAGTCCAAATATCAGCTTCCATGGGGACAACACCTAAATTGAATAACCTAGTTGCTGAATCACTCAAATCCAACTTATGTGCAACTTCCCTGCCTTCAATGCGGTCATTGATGTGTGGCGCAACCTTAAGATTTTGTTTAGGTGAGCATGATATTGGTTCCTGCAATAAGATATTCCCCACCATTGGCTCAGTCGATGATCTCCCCGATACACCATCCCATGCACATTTCAGAATGGTATTCTCTGCAGTTGAAGCATCTTCCTCAGGTACCATATTTGAGCTCAACAGGTTAGCACTTGCAGGTGATTTATGGCCAAATTCTCCACTCTCCGTTGGGTTTTCTTTAGAGGAACCTGATCTCGGTTCCTGGAATAAGTTATTCCCCGCTATTGGCTCAGTAGATGACCTCTCCGGTATTTCGTCCCGTGCAGATTTTGAAAAGATATTTTCCGCAGGTGAAATTGCATATTCCATAGGCACATTTGAGCTCAACAGTTTAACACTTGCAGGTGATTTATGCCCAACTTCCCCACTCCCAGTTGGATCATTAGTTCTCGGAACAGGCCTAAGATTTTCTCCCAGCGAACCTGGCTCTGGTTCCTGAAATATGCTTGCCCTATGGTTATTACACTGCTGAGCATCAACCACATCAGTAGACACCATGGCTTCAATATTTCTACCCATCTTTTTAGGAGTTAACCAATTTTCTCTGGATGTATTGTACATTGATGAACCTTCTCCTGCACCTGAAGTTGCTTGAACAACCGCGATATCTTTTCCTCTCGACTTAGACATTTCAACTGCAGCCACATCACCGACCCTAAGCCCAAAAGGGCTGTTGTTTGCACGCTTCACAGAGGCATCTTCTGCCTCGTCCTCAGAATCTTTAGCTGAAGCCTCCATCATCTCCAAATCATAGCCACTGAGAAAAGAGAAAATGATCAGCTTTGGTCCAATTTTCCTGGTTAACAAAACCAGCAGCTCAACAGTAACTACTAATCAAAGCTGAAATGAGCATGGAATCTAGAGGCAAATTTCTTATAATGTCACAATTCATCTTTTACTAAGAGACTACACCAACTCTATAGAATATCCCTTGATACATGAGATAGAGATTGACAAGTGTGCACAATTACCTTATCGCGTACTCAGTCTCAGGAAGGAGCTTCCAGTTCTTTAAGCTACAAAGAAGAAAAACAAACTGTGAGAATCTACATGGCTTACACGAAAAGAGTATGAACAAAACTCCCATATGCCTCTCACCAGTCCTCTAACCACCGATGGTTCACTAGTTTAATCATCTTCATACGCTTGGCTAACACATACTTTTCTCCTGATCAGAAAGAAAGACTCCATCAAATATTTATTCCCCAAAAACACCCCCGCATTAAAGTTAAAACATACAAAACCAAAGTCGATAGATAACTGAAACTCACCCTCAAACTTGTAGCATATAAGATGAGTCACTCGGTTTGCAACCAACGGCTTTGAGAACTCCGCACCCATCAAATCAACCATTTTCTGAAAAACAAAGACAGTGATCAATCACACTAACTAAATTCCAAATAACAAGATGAAGAAAAAAATCGCGAAAGCAAGCAACGAACCATAATATCCTCTCTATCTTGACGTTGATAACCAGTCAAGCATACAACTAAACTATTAGCCCCTGGAATCCCATTCAAATCTTTAACAGGCCTGTACAAAACCTGCAAAATCATGCAACCCTTCAATAATGTTGTTACAGAGAGAAGGTTTGCTAATTGTTGAAGTAAACAATACAGAAACTGACCGAATTAGAATCGATAAGCATTCCAATGTCGAAACTATGATCGACCCATGAACCTGTGACAACCACCTTCCCACAACTTCGAGCAGCCACACAAATCGGATCATCCTATTAAACCAAACAAACAAAAACCCCAAAAATTAAGAATTTTTCAAGCGACAAAAGATAGAGAGGATAAAAAAAAATTGGACTTACATAAACAATCATATCTACGATGAGATGAGTACAGTTTTGACTGTATTGACCAACATCAACACCACCGCCATTCAGAAGCTTTGACCGTAACTGTATTGAGATTTATGGCGAAATCAATCTTTTTTACTCAGAAACCCTTAAAATTGAAAATCCAAACAATTGAAAATGGAGATAGATTGAATATAATACCGTGTTTGCATCGATGGGATTGAATCCAACGAGGGCGAATCGAACACCCGAAAACGTCTTGGAAGGAATCCCCAATTCCATCAATTAGGGTTTATGGGTGGAGAAAACGAAGGGGAAGATGGAGTGAAATCAATCGATTAATAAGCTAGGGTTTGAATGGAGAGGCAGATTTTGAACAAGAATTGGATTTGTGGAGATAAAGAGTCGAGCGAGAGAAGTGTCTCGAGGAGGATTTGGGAAAGCAAGCGGGAGAAATTGAAATTTTTTAATATTTTAGTTTTTACGGTTCGGCGGGAGAAGAAAGTTGGTGGGAGGGAGCAATGACGTGACACTGTCAATTTCTTCTGATTGTGCTCTATGAAATTTTTATTTTTCATTATACCCGTGCAGATTTTTGTTTTATTTAAAATAACTTTTTTTATTTATAACAATTTTTTTCATTTAAATTGCATGTGGTGCAGAAAATTAATGATAACTAGGTGACAAACCCGCCCATTGTGTTGTAGAACCACCTTGATATATATCTTCGACCAACGTAATTGATGTTTGTTTGTCTGTCTCTTCCCTTTCTTCTTTGCTCATTCTCGGAGAGAACAACATAAACGAAACTGATGCATCATGTTTATCTTCTTCCTTTGAATCTAGTTCTCATAGAAACTCAATTAAATAAAAGTTATATTAAAAAAATATTTGATTTAACTTTTAACAAACGTAAATTTTTCTATCTATCTATCTATCTATACTATAAAAATTGGTCAACACTTTCCAACGTGTGACACGTGCCACACCCTTTGTTCGACACCTGTCCAAGTGAAATTGTGTTTTTTATACTTGTGACAAATACTAAGGTCATTAGACATCGTACAATTAGTTAGCTATATAAATGTAGTTACTACTACTTTATCAAGTTTTGCAAAATATTAAGTTTGAGTTATCTTCTTTTCTTTGAAATTAGAAACAAACTACAAGTAAAAATAAGAGTAAATGAAATTAACTACATATATTTAGATATAAGATCGGATGTATTCATATAGATTAGGCAATTTTGATAGTTTTTTTAATCAATTCGCGAATTATGGATATATTTGGCTAAAATAATCAATTTAATTAGGTACATAATTTGAAATTTGAAATTTTGTTATTTATTTTTCCGATAAGTTAAGTTAAAAATAAATAAATCGAACCAAATTTAGAAATACAATATGTAATTATGATTATTTCGGGTAACCGAAACCGACAATAACTGAACTTAAACCGAACCAAAATTTTTAAGTACCCTAATGGGTACTATATTCCTAAAACCGAAAATCCGATAACCGCATTAACCGAACCAAAATTTTTGTTCCCGGTGTACCGAACAACAATCCGTTTCCGGTAATCTTTTTCCCGGTGTATCTAAAGTGATTGGAGGAAACTCAGGTGTGGTGCTCACAGTCTCTTCAGGTGTGAGATTGAGATCACAAATAAACTTCAGAGAAGTTGGCACATCATCTGAAGCAAGAAAACAAAACATATCAGGTTAATATAATTCATGACTTGAGATCTTCTTAAGCTTTGTTTTAAAATATCATCATGCACCAATTTCAACTCACATTGTGGTGTTTCCATTGTTGTTTTGAAATATCATCAGCCTGAAAATGAGAGATTGAATATGCAAGATTATCAGAGAGGAGGAGGAAAAAGATAGAAGCCACTGTCGATAAACTATTGATAGATTTTTTTTTTTTTTTTTTGTAAGCGAGATATATTAAGTTGAGAGAATTCACATCAACTACATAAATCAATCATTCAGCCGAAAAAGAATTAATTCACACTGTGGCTGACATCAATCATCATTAGTTATTTTGACTTTTGCAATCTTTGGCCTTGAACGGGGAGCTGTACAAATGATTGTTGTACTCCCTAACAGGGAAAAATTATCGTGAACAAGTAATGAAATTACAAAAGCTTTCGTTTATCTTCAGCTTTATCTTTCTCCCTACACAACAACAAAAAAAATGAAATTAGAAATGAACCCTAGCAACACAGAACAAGAAGAAAGGTGAGAAATTGGATTACTTTGATGCAAAATTTATACAAATTTCAATTAAAAAAAAGGGGATTCAACAACTAATTGTAAGAGAAACAAAGGAGCATAGTTTATAATGTGCCCCCCTCTCTTCCGAGAAATCTGTAAACAAAGTGGAAAAGTAAATTATCCAACGACATCATCATCATCAAGTTAAAAAAAAAAAACATCATCATCATCGTCTTCATCTTCATCAACATCAGATGAATGTCTATTGTACGATTTTTTGTTAAAAGATCATGACATGATTAGAAAAATCTTAACCATTTGATTGCAATAAACACAAAGCTATTAGATGTAAATATGAAGTTGCTCACCCTTTTAAGTTAAGTTAATCTCTTCTTGCTTATATATCTTTTTGAGATCTTAGGTTTATTGTTTTTGCTTTTGTCCCAAAGATTTTAACGATTTAGATGAGCTACAGAAAATATGATTTGAAAAAGATTTAGAATGAGTATAATGAATATGCGTAGACATTTGGTGCAGTTAAAAATGAGTTATAATATTTGAATCACCATATGAGGCTAAGAACCAAATTGGTCAAAGAGAGAACATTGAGTTGATTGTGGTGGATGTGAATTTTAAGGTGAACAATACAGTTATATGTATGCTAAGTTTTTTTATATATTTAATTTAAGCTAATTACAAATATCTTTAGTTATAGGATTATGATAAGTGATGATAGTGATGTTGAGTATGATAATCCACCAAAAGATAGTAATATAATCTCTTAATCGCTTGTTGGTATTAAACAAGAAGAAGAAGAGAACATTAGAGAAAACTTCTCAAACGTAAATTTTCTAACATCTTGTCATCGTCTTCATTATCATCAGATGAATATTTATTGGTAGCGCTTTCTACTAAGATCGACCGATGATTAGAATTTAGTCGTAAACTAGACGAGTGCACAGAACACAAAGCGAAAAGATCTAAATATGAAATCACTCATTAAAGTTAAGCTACTCTCTTCTAGCCTATATTGCTTTATGAGATCTCCAATTTTTCGTGTTTTATTACAAAAATTATTAACAATTTAGTGGAGGTTAAACACATAATTATCTATCTTGATATGATTTTCCAAAAATATCCGAAAAAATAGAAAGAAAAAAAAATCTATAAAAGTATCTAAATAGTTTATGTTTTATTAGATATTACAGATTCGGTTCGAATATTTCAGTTCAGGGTTTTACGCCGAGGACTATGGCCGATAAACCGAAAACGAAACCGGTACAAACCAATAAACCGGTACGAAATCTTAAAAGCGGTCTCACATTTCCCTTATCTTTCTTTCACCTTCTTCTCCCTCAAAACCCAATTATGCTTCTGATTTGATTTCCTTCTCTCTATCTCCCACTCCCTCCATGGGTACTCTTACCAGCGTCGCTTTCGCAGCTACGATTAACATCAGATTCCGTGATAACATCAAGTCCCCAGTTCCCAATCTAGCATCTTCATTGAGACAGAGTTACTACTCTTTCTCTTACAATCATCGATTTAGGAGTTTCCGTACCATTACCAAGTGCTTAGGCAATGAAGAAAACAGTAACGACGGAGAAAACGGAGATTCAACAGTCAAAACGGTACCTCGTGATGAAGAAGACACAGACGAGATAAGTGACGACGAGTTCGGTTCCGGTTCCGACAAGACTCCTTCTGTTTCTTCAATGGTACAATCTTATCTCTTTTGTCCTAATTCCGTAATTTCGATTTGTCTATATCGTCTCTACTAGGTCAAGTTTTTTCTTTTTTGCTTGATTTTGTAGTTTGTATGTTTGTTTTATGAGTAAAGTTTGCGTCTTTTTCTCAGCCATCAACTGTCTCACCTGTTGATTCAACATTCAGTAGCTTCCAAATAGACTCATATAAGCTAATGGAGCTTCTTGGACCTGAGAAAGTCGATCCTACCGATGTCAAGTTGATAAAAGACATGATTTTCGGGTATTCGACGTTCTGGGTGACCAAAGAAGAGCCATTTGGGGACCTCGGCGAAGGTATCCTCTTTCTCGGGAACTTAAGAGGAAAGCGGGAGGATGTTTTCGCAAAACTTCAGCGAAAACTAGCCGAGTTGCTCGGTGATAAATATAATTTGTTCATGATTGAGGAACCTAACTCAGAAGGACCAGATCCACGTGGTGGCGCTCGTGTTAGCTTTGGTTTGCTTCGTAAAGAAGTCTCCGAGCCAGGACCAACCACACTCTGGCAGTATGTCATTGCTTTGATATTGTTTCTTTTGACAATTGGTTCCTCTGTGGAGCTAGGAATTGCTTCTCAGGTATGTCATTGATCTGTTAGTTACTTCAAATGCGATACTTTAAAAGACGATAATGGAAGTTACTTGATTTTAACAGATTAACCGATTACCTCCTGAGGTGGTAAAGTATTTTACCGATCCAAATGCTGTTGAACCGCCTGATATGGAGCTGTTGTATCCATTTGTAGATTCTGCATTGCCTTTGGCATATGGTGTATTGGGAATTCTTTTGTTTCATGTAAGTGAAACTTGTGTGTTTCCTACATTAATGTGAATGTTGCTTTATGACTTGTTTATTTGCAGGAATTAGGGCATTTTCTTGCTGCGGTTCCAAAGAAAGTAAAGCTTAGCATTCCTTACTTCATTCCAAACATTACACTCGGCAGCTTCGGTGCAATCACACAGGTTGTATTCCTCATCAACTTTTGGCTATTGTAGTAGCACTAGTAAACATTTTACTTAATTTGTACAGTTCAAGTCAATTCTCCCCGACCGGAGTACAAAAGTTGACATTTCGCTAGCTGGTCCATTTGCCGGAGCTGCACTCTCAGTTTCCATGCTCGCTGTTGGTCTGTTCCTATCTACTAAACCCGATGCGGCTAGTGATCTTGTCGAGGTGCCCAGCTTGTTATTTCAAGGTTCATTGCTTCTTGGACTCATCAGCAGAGCAACTCTGGGATACGCGTAAGCTCTCCACAGCTAGCGACTGACTGTTCAATTTAAGTGAAAAATCTAACTAACTCCAATGCCTATTTCTATTCATTGCAGAGCTATGCATACTGCAACAGTTTCAATCCACCCGCTTGTAATCGCTGGATGGTAGCGTCTAATGCCTTTATTCATCATGACATTGTTACAATTTTTGCTTACTTTGAAATGCAATTGTTAGGTGTGGTTTAACAACAACGGCTTTTAATATGCTTCCTGTGGGATGTTTGGATGGAGGAAGAGCTGTACAGGTACTTCTTTTGTTTTTGGAATGGTGTATATTCTATTCGAAAACTAGAAGCTTAAATGTTCCTTACTAGAAACTACCAGTGTCTGGTCATTAGATTAGACCATGATGCGGTTGATTCAAATGTCCTAGAAAATTATGAAGTGAAAAGGGTCTAAAGATGTTCATATTATTTGGTGACATTCAATATCATGTCTGAATCATATGGGCGTTGTGGCTCTCGTGCAGGGTGCATTTGGAAAAACTGCGCTGATTACATTTGGTTTGACAACCTATGTAATGCTAGGACTCAGAGTGGTATGTTCAACTGTCCTGAGTGATGTTGTATGCTCTAGAACCTGCTAGATTTATTTTCTCTGACGTTTTTCCTACTTTTCAGCTCGGTGGCCCTCTCGCGCTTCCATGGGGACTCTACGTATTAATCTGCCAGGTAGCCATAACTTGCTTAACTCCAAACAATGTGAGTCAAGAATTAGAAGCTGTATCTAAGCAGTAGAATGTTTTGAACAGAGAACACCTGAGAAACCGTGTCTGAACGATGTGACGGAGGTTGGGACATGGAGGAAGGCCCTAGTTGGGACTTCAATTTTACTGGTTATATTGACGCTCCTGCCTGTATGGGACGAACTAGCAGAAGAGGTAGGGATAGGGCTTGTAAACACATTTTGATGTTGTAGTTAGGTACAATGGGAAGAAAAGTATATTTTTGTTTGGGCATTATTTAGATTGTCTGATATTATAATGAGCCTTGTCATGTATGTACATTGTAAGCTGTTGAAATAAAATTTATAGAGAGAAGAAATTGCCACCAAACCAAAAAAGATAAGTTGGTTTCCATTTTTTGATTCCTTTCTCAAATGAGTTTTTGGATAGTTTGGTGGAAGATCTTCAATTGTCAAACTTGGTTAGACAAAATGGTTACAAATCTTTATTTTCACCCCATTGACCAATGTGGAAGAACTTAATTAACCATTGTCTTCTTACTCTTATCAATATGTTTTAACAATTCAATTATTTTTACTTTAGTTTATTTTCTTCCATTCCGACACACTTTCAAAATTGATTATTTTCACATAATTTAACCATGAGTTGTTTACTCATTTCTATGGTTTTAAACTTTTAATACTTGTTTTTGTAAAATGAAACAAATATAGTTGATAAATTAATAAAGCTAATAATTACAGTAAATTGTATGAATTTCAAAAATATAGTATATATATATATTCTTTTGAAATATTATACTACATAAAAATATATTAAAATATAAAGATAATTTATATTTTATTTTGGTGAAAACAATTGATGGTTCTGCCACTACGTATATTTGAGTACTTATAAAATAGTTAATTACCATATGGAATTTACATTTAGAGATCTTTGGGAATATTGAAAATGTTCTTCGTTAGTTTTGACAAGATGTATCATGTGATATATATAGGTAGTAGACATTTTGATTGCTTAAAATGCAAATAATATTCAAAAATACAATTCAAAGGAGTAAATTGCCTAACTGGCAATGTAAGTATAATTGCCAAGATTGACCAATTTTCCAAACATAATAAATATTTAAACTGAATATTAATAAAAAAGTGGAAAAACAAAATAAAAAAATAAAAAAAAAATTGGGCGCCGACGGCTAAACCAAAACACGTTTTTTTTTTTTTTTAATCTAAAAGTTTTTATTAAAACTTAAAAAGAAGTGTTACATGATCATAAGACGGCACAGATACACATCCGTCATAAATCCAAAGCACATAAACATTGCCCAAACGAGGGGAACAGAACCCAAACGAGGAGAGCATAACCCAAACAAGGAGATCAGAAACCAAAACACGTTAGATGTACAATAAACTACATTTTCGCTAATAAACTTTTTTCGTCTATCTCTTTAACGTACAATCTGACTCTGTACCTCTCATCTTCTTCTTCTTCCTCTCTCTCTCTTAAGGGCATGTTCATTGGAGATCTTATGGTGTCTTATGGGATATTTTTAAAATATAAAATTATTAAAATTTAAGTAAAAAGAAGAAAGATAATGTTTTTATGGAATATATTAAAATATAAAATTAATAAAAGTTGAGTAGATGATGATGAAGTGTTCTTAAAGAGGAGAGAGTGTCTAAAATTAGACACTTTTGGAGAGTGTTCTTAATTAAAGTTGAGTAAAAGGATGAAAGAGAAGGTATAAAGTGGAGTAAAATGATGAAAGAGAAGTATAAAGTTGAGTAAAAGGAAAAGAGAGTGTGTGTTTTAATAATTTTATATTATAAGAACACTTCTTAAGACACGGTGTCACCAGTAAACATGGGCTAACATTCATTCTTTATGTCCTTGTCCAATTAATTCCACTAATTAAAGCTTTTTAAGGGGTTCAATTTCTCCAACATCTCTCCCTTTCTGGGATTTTGTTCTTTTTTCCACGAGAAACCTTTAATCAGGTTTGTATATTACCGATCTTGATTCTGCGAATCCATGTTTCTAAACTTATTGGGTTTTTTCATAAATCTAGGGCTTATGCGAATCTTCTTTTTTTAGGGTTCTTGATTCGAGTGATTCAAGAGAGTTTTTTTTTTTTTTTTAATTATAAGATGAAATTTGACATTTTTAGATTACCACAGGGCTTTTGATGTTATGTAATGTTACAAAGGTTTAAACTTTTGTCAGGTTTCTATTGTTGAGGAGTGAAAAAACAAAATGTCAGGTGGAGGAGGATTAAGGAGGTATCTTGGAGCTATCAAAGATACAACCACAGTTTCATTAGCAAAGGTCAATAGCGATTACAAGGTAACTCTCTTTCCTAGTTTTTTTTTTTTGTTTTTCTTTTGAGGTAATAACACAATTGTGATGGTGGTTTTTTTTCAGGAATTGGATGTTGCTATTGTGAAGGCTACTAATCATGTCGAACGTCCTTCAAATGAAAGATACATCAGAGGTGGGTTTCATTAGTAGTTGTTTTCGTTTGATATAATCTCTTCTTCATGTATACACCAAAAGCGTATAACAAGTTGTGTTCCACCTATGCACAGCTATATTCATGGCTATTTCAGCAACAAGGCCTCGCGCAGATGTGGCGTATTGTATTCACGCTCTTGCAAGGCGGTTATCAAGAACTCATAATTGGGCGGTATTGATTTCTTTTTATATTGTTTTTGTTGTTTGCTGGTATTTTGGTTTATGTGTGGTACTTGTCGCTGATTCTTCTTAGTTTTTTCAGGTTGCATTGAAAACTCTGATTGTTATACATCGTTCGTTGAGGGAAGTGGACCAGACATTTCATGAAGAAGTTATTAATTATAGCAGAAGCAGGAGTCATATGCTTAATATGTCTCATTTTAAAGATGATTCCAGTCCAAATGGTAGTAGCGAGTGTTTCTTTTCGTTCAAATCTTTGGATTCAGGGAAGCTATTTGGTTCGATTATCTTTCTTTTAACCGTCATTTTTCAGCATGGGATTACTCTGCTTGGGTCCGATTCTATGCTTTATTCTTAGAGGAGCGATTGGAGTGTTTCCGTGTTTTGAAGTACGATGTTGAGGTTGACCCCCCAGTAAGTTTCTGTTTTCAATTATCTCTTTTTTTATGGGCTCTCGGAATTTCTTTCGTTTTAGAAATCACAAGCATGTGCTATATATACAGAAAACCAAAGATTTGGACACTCCTGATTTGCTCGAACAACTGCCAGCTCTGCAAGAACTTCTTTTCCGTGTTCTTGATTGTCAGGTGATAGATTCAATTCAGCCTTTACTATTTGAGTTGTGTTTTGATTTTGTTAGCAATGTGCATTAGATGATATACTCAACACAAGTTCTTATTATAAATAAATTTTATATCTCTTTCACAATCACTAAACTACAAATAAACATTGGTACATCTTTGCAGCCTGAAGGAGCAGCAGTTCAAAACCATGTCATCCAAGTGGCACTCACAATGGTATACTATAAATTAAAATGGCGTTTGTTACTCCTTGTCGATTAAATTTGGTTAAAAACATTTATGGTTTTTGGTCTATTTCTCACTAACTAGGTTATCTCTGAAAGCACTAAACTCTACCAAGCACTGACAGATGGCTTAGACAATTTGGTTGATAAGGTCTGTAAAGCTTCAATTTTCCACGTATTGTTTTTTGCCTTTCTTGATATTTGACACAAAATTTTTCCTTGATGACAGTTCTTTGAGATGCAACGGAACGATGCTCTAAAGGCTTTAGATCTGTATAGAAGGGCAGTAAAACAGGTACATACAACCTCTAGTTGATGTGGTTTCTTCTTTTACGCTTGTTTGGCTTAAGAACCACGTTATAGCTGGTTTCCATTGGGTCTCTCAGGCAGGGAGGCTTTCTGAATTTTTTGAAGTATGCAAAAGTGTTTATGTTGGACGTGGAGAGAGGTTTATAAAGATTGAGCAGGTTGGATTTTTCGTATAAGTGTGAATATTAGTTTGGTTATATGTGTGTGCTTTTTCTTCACCATATATTGTGTTGTGTGTAGCCTCCTACTTCTTTTCTACAAGCAATGGAAGAGTATGTGAAAGAAGCACCACTCGCAGCTGGGGCCAAGAAGGACCAGGTATGGAAGTTGAGTTGTTTTTTTTCATTTCTCTTTTCATTCTACTTGTTTTTCCCAAAGTCGGATACTTCTAGAATTTTCCTGTTGACATTGCCTTCACTATTACCCAAGTTGATATTCGCACTTACTGTTACAATAATGGGCAGGCAATAGAGAAACTTGCTGCTCCCAAAGAAATTTTGGCCATAGAGTACGAAAAACCGCCAAAGGTTGTTGAAGAGAAACCGGCATCACCTGAACCAGTTAAAGCAGAAGAAGAGAAGCCTGTAGAGAAACAACCTGATTTACTGGTACTTGCTATTCCTAACCTGGTTTTATTTTTTTGCTGGAAATGCTGCTAACTCATTTGACTTTCTCCACGCTAGTCTATGGAGGATACAGCTCCGGTGGTCTCTGAAATCGAAGAGAAAAATGCTTTGGCTTTGGCTATCGTCCCTGTTAGCGGTAACCATTTTTACTAATATGTCATTGCTTAAGTCCTGGCTTTCCGGTAAATATATAAGTTGAAATCCTTCTTATGGTTATTTCTCTAGTCGAGCCACCAGCTTCAACAACTAATTTTACAAATGGGAACTCGACTGGCTGGGAATTGGCACTTGTGACTGCCTCAAGCTCAAATGAAATTGCTGCTGCAAATAGCAAACTGGTACGTATCTTATCTCTCTCCCTCTCTTTCATATTCAGCCGGTGAAGTTGTGGTTTATAACATTAGAATTATTCCTGAAAAGGCGGGTGGACTGGACAAGCTGACACTTGACAGCCTATACGAGGATGCAATCAGAGTGAGTCAACAGCAAAGGAGCTACAGTCCATGGGAACAAAATCCAGCTCACAATGGTCCCATGATGCACCAACCTTTCCTAGCTCCTATGCAAATGGCGAATCAAAATCAACAAACATTCGGGTATCAGCAACAGAACGCAGGAATGATGATGGGACCTGTACAACCTTACCAGCAACAGCCGCAGCAGCAGAATATGAATCCCTTTGGCAACCCATTTGTCTCTAATGGTAATCCGCACCAACCGTATGGCTCGGCTCAAGGTTACAATCCATATTCTAGCCTTATGTAAGGTAAGGTGAGATAATATCGACACGAGAAAGCTGGATAAGATCCATATTCAATCCAGAGCCGGTGTTGCATTGTTTGTTGTGTACAATCTCTATATATAAATTTATACAAGTATATGTTATGACTTGATTGTAGCTAGTGAGATTCTTTTTGTTCAGTAAATAGTACATTGTATCTCTGTCTGTGTGTGGATGTATCATTGAGATATAGAGTTGGGTTTTTGAGGATACCATTTGGTTTTGATTGTCAAATTTCTCAAAATAATGCACTTTAACCACTTATTATTTCATTGGCGGAACTTCTAGATTTATAATGGTACATAAAGTATAGATAGTTTGTTAATTCTTTTAAGTTTAATGTAAAGAGCATCTCTGAAGAAAGAAAAATGTAAAGTCCAACAATATCTTTGTGGTTATTTTTCTCCTTCCAAATCCTGTCTTTAGAAAAGACACATGTTGTTAGTTGCCACTGGCTGTCCTCATTCCTGCAGTAATTGGTTTCAATGAGTTTATTATGAAAAGACAATGAGATTGTTGCAATCCGATCGTGATCGAGTCTCAAACCTCGAATGATACGGCTGAGTCCAGCTCTATACGGTTCAATCGAACCGTCCCAAGAATATACTCAGGCAAATCTGTTTCCTCCTTTCCCTGCATTTAGTCGTTGAGGATTTCGCATTCAAAAAAGATGTTCATTACCATAACCTAAAGTATTATTGATCCTAAACGAACCTCAATCAAGATGGCAAGATCAACAATGAGGCTTGTGACATAACCAAGGACCAGACCAATAACGCTCCTGGCAACAGCCGATGATCCAATATCTACATCAATCTGCAACACCACAATTTCATGAAAATGCAGCAACCATGTGTCTTTATGTTGGACATGTACTTCTGATTTATGGAAAATATTTGATACTTCCAGATTATAGGTAAATTACAAATTTCATATCTATCATGGAAACCTAGTTCATTGCAATCAAAGAAGAGAGGCAAATAGAAACTATTATACCTCCAAAAAATTATCCTTCCTCAGGTACTTGCAGGTTACAGCTTTACCAAGCAAGCAGGCTTTAGTTCCAACTGCACGCTTGACCATCCAATATCCCTGTGATTCAAACCCATGACTGTTACATGTAATCAAAATTACTATATTTCAGAGACAACGAGAAGAGCAAGGTTTCCTTACCTGAACAATACTTGGAATTACCTTAAATCTTGCATCGCGGTAACTGTCACTCCCATCCACAAATTTTCCCAGGGACGAAGACTCGCATACAGGTCGATCCGCAGCATAGTAGAGGACCAAACAATAGTTTGGCTTTGCTGGTACCTGAAAAGGACAAAAAACATTTTAACTTCTTCCAGAGACAAACCTAACCCATAAAGTACTATATTTTAGAGTTAGATGGCCATAAGGTGTGAAAAAATGATTGGCAAAAAACTAGAAAGTATTAGTTATCTGTGTGGCATATTGTTACTTATGAAGTTATGAGTAAACAAAGAAGAACAAGAGGCTTAGTGACATAATCTTCATTAAATGCTCAAAATTTAGTATTGATATATAATTGTATGACTTTCTAATTAAACACTAGAGCTCGCCTATTCGAGGAAAGACTGAAAGATATAGAGCGTGTGTTGCAGATAGTATTCAAACCTGAAGATTGATGACTAGGATGAATGGCAGCTTTTTCCCAGGTTCTGACTACAAATGAGAAAACTTTTGATCAGGCTCCTTCAACCACGGGAGAGCATACACACAAGTCTTGTTAATGACAGGTGAAGGGAATACCTGGACGAGACATTTCGGATGCAGGGCGATGTTGTCTACAGCTTTATCAACTTTCAACCAATCCACTGATACAAGAGTCAGAAGGGGCTCTCCACCCATCACCTTAAATCCAATTCAAGAGCTCAATTGTTCAGAATCAGAACTCACTCTAGAAAATTAATACATGCAGTACTACCCTAAGTCGAGAAAGATAACATCACAGAAATATATAACAAAACCAAAATCTGTATATCAGTTGAAGTTCAGAAACATGGTTCAGACCTGAGTGCAGTAGCATCTACGAAACAGGCCCCTCATTGTTTTCTATTCTATTTCAAAGATGTATGGCATCAACTGTAGACATATTGAAGTATATGCAATAATTTAAAGTTACCTTTGCATTATCTTTAAGGTAGGTCTTTCCCCTGATCATAAACCCCATGCCACTAGGAGAATTCCAGCAGTTCGAGTCTTTATCATCTTTTCCTTTGCGCAGGGATCCTTGGAAGTGACTTGGATTGATAGTCACACAATCAACACTATCGTCTAATACATTACATGCGCCTGGGGCTGATGTTAAAATTGAGTTGATATATTAATGCACACTCGGGTTTGAAAACAAAATAAATAAAATGCTTTTCAATTCTAATTTGTGTCAATTTTTTGTGAATGTACAAATTGTCCCCTTTCTCCAACATGCAACTCAAGACTGTTTTACACAAATGGAAACTTCTGGGAAACATATACAGATAAAATACACGTATTTATTCAAACCATTTGGGACTCAATGGCAGATAGCACATAATAAGATGATTTGACATATATTCTTTTTAGTCTTTTAAGATCCTTCATCAATAGTGATAAATGACTGAGATTGATCCATTATACTGCCTATGTGTAGGTTTGCAAACTTAATGGACTAGTTTTATCCTTTTGAGTGTATTAGTTTTATCCTTCTGATTTCAATAAAGAAGAGCTTTTGGGTTATTATTTCTATATTTTGAGTGTATTAGTTTTATCCTTCTGATTTCAATAAAGAAGAGCTTTTGGGTTATTATTTCTATCCGTGATTCTTTACTCTATAAATATGAACATAAAAATTATAATTTGACGAGAAGAAAGCAAAACCAAGTTACCTTTTTGTCCTACTCATCATCTTCATCGCTTTCCTCTTCATCAGACGATGAGTCTGTGGCATCATAAAATTGCTCCTCCATTTCCTCTTCTACGTATTCACCATTGGGAACATCTGATAACTTGGACTGGACAACTGTGGCGGAAGTTTCATACTTGTAGGCTGGGTTTGCTTTAATGTACTCCTTCAGACCTGATATACCAATAGCAAAAGTTGAAACAAAAACCACATGGATGTGACATCTCTAATGTATAGATCAGAGGTCAGGCAGTTACTTTAAACAGCGTGCCACTAAATTCTATTAATGTCTATGCGCCAAAAAAAAAAAAAAAAAACAAGCTTCCCATTTGTTACAACAGGAAAGCATGATACATGTACTTTTTCCGCAAACAAGTGAGGATAGTGATTGCTAATCTACATCATAACACAGATAAATTTTCGGATGTGCGCACATGAGTCGCCATCCCTCAATAAATTTTGTTGATACCACAAAGATCACATCTCGACTTCCTACTCTTTTCTGTGTTCATACTCTAAATTAGGAATTGGAAGAAGATAAGGAATGCATTTAACCTGCTACTTGGAGGAGTAATGCATATGGAATAGTCTTTTCAAACTTTGAGTAGCCAGTTTTCTTCCATTTGCACCAACGTTTAGAGTGGATTTCTAGCATGTGTGTTACAAGACAACTTGAAGGTTCTGCATCCGTGCGCTTTTTCAAGTTTCTGATTTCCCAAGTGGATGCTGCAAACAAGAACAAAAAGAAATGAGAGGTCTTCAAAGCAGAAGAAAAATGCCGTTCCAGGCGTTTTGTATGTCCACAGTAAGAATGCTATTATCTGATCGGGTGAGAAAGAAGAAAGGCAACCTAAACAGAAAAGTAAGTCAATATGAAAAAAACAGTAGAATAAAATACTACGGCAGAATTAAATGTGCTATGGTCGGAAAATCCAATAAGATTGTTCAGGAGCCTACTATATGCAGTTCAAATTTTTGTGAGCTTTAAAGAACTTTAGTCTCTAAACCAGCTACTTGTGTGAAGAACTCAACACTATTGCCGAAATGGAGAGGCAAGTAATCACAATTAACTATGTACACACAAGGACAAAGAACTTGTGGCTATTGAAGTACTATTCAGATCAGTGTTAGAAACACTTGGATAGATAATCATTATCTGATAATGTCTTAACAACGATAACTTACCTTCACTGCATTGCCAGCAGACATGCAGCATAGCGAAAAATATAAACGCAACGAATAGAAAGATTATCCAAAGAAAGTATCTTACGAGTTATATCTGTACGCCGATATCCAGACTTTGGAGGTCGTTTCTTATGCACTGCTGGAAACTGTAAGATTGCTGCATACAAAAATACAGCATGAGTATTCAATGTATAGTTGTTTTTAAAGGAATGATAACGAATCAAATGAGACTCCAGGTGGCATGAGTATGAAGTTATCATCTGGGACCAACCGCAGAGAGAATAATGGATGACTAAGATTTCTAGATGAGTTGACAAAGAATTTCAAAATCTGCAACTGTAAAGTTTAGATTTTAGATGTAGGTTTATTTAGCTTCTTACATCACTATCTAATGTTTTCCTCACGGATCATAGAAAAAGAAATAAACAATTTGTTACGGTTTTCACTTTTTTGTACTATTCACTGGTTTGCATCTGATGTTGCAACCTATATATAGAGTTCATGGGTGGGTATTGACGTTTATGTACTTAGTTTGGCAATTAAAGGATAGAACATTAAGCTAGAGAACTTGACCTGGTATCATATACTTGACAATTCAGTCATCTGTTAATACGACACACCTACAGCCCAGTAATAATTCACTAACCACCCAATGACAGTGCTTAAATCAGTGACAGTGCTTAATATCATGAGACTGATTAAGAAACGATTATTTAGAAGAGTTTTGTTCTCTACTTACTATAAGTCCCATCTTGCCCACGAACCCACTGTCTAGAGAAAAGAAAATCTCTCTTTGATTGCCATCTGCAAAATATACTATTGCACCGATCAATTCCATGAGAAAAAAAATGCAAGTGTAAATTGTAATCTATGAATCAAGTGTAAAAAACAGCTTGGTAAAAAATGTACATGTCCAAATTGGAGAAAACACACATCTGACAGAGGAAAGATACCAAGAAATTTTATTTTTTTTGTGACCAAAAGACGCTTTAATATATACATCTTTTTCACTAAAGACAGAGCGAGCAGTAAGCCATTAAGGACAATCAGAACTCTCAGTTAAACAACATACCGTGAAAGATACTTAGGATCGTATACGCAGTAAATAACATCATAGTGGCCCTCGTATGAGTCTATCAATTCCGAATCACCTGTTACTGTATCCCACCTGTTGTGGATAATTAGAAAGATTTAAGTAACAAGTGACATCTATATTATCAAGGAAATGAGCTTACTCGTATCTAAGCTGCTTGTCAAGCTTCAAAATCACTTCGAACACAGCATCTGCACTAGCTTCAATTACAGCAACTGCTTTCACAAGAACTCCTCTACCAGCCTAAAGAAGAAATCAATTAAACAAAACCTGAGGGGCATCCTAAGTATTCAAACAATAACTGAATACAACCAATTACAGTTCCAGTTGCAAAACAACCAAATGAAAACACTAGTTGCCACCTGGGCATATATAATCGCAATTATTCTGATGCCATAAGTTCTGGAATAGAGGACACTTAGTTCTAAGATCTAAGCTCAACTTGTTACCCTGCCAATAAGAATTAATGTGATGGCAATTACAAGATTGCAAATATTCTAATGAAAACAGAAAATACGGTGGTTCAGTTTCCATTCTTCTTGGAATATATCAAAGTCATTCCTGAATGGAAAAAAAACTCAAAAGTCTCCACACCCAGTTAGTTTGGATAACCATCCAACAATTGATTCTTATCAATCATTACAATCCAGGGCAAGAAATCAACGAAAGCTAACTTGAAAGGTGAGAATGCCCATTTATAAACAAGCTATAAACCAGTATTGCACTTGGCCAACACGGGATTATAACACAATATCAGTATTCAAAACCAAAACCAACATTTGTTTAACCCATCGACCGATCACTAATATCATTGGATTTCATTTCTAATAAAAGCAGTTCTTTCTATATAGTTGGAAATATTCTATCTTAATCAAAGTAATTATACCTTGAAATTAGCCACATCTTCAAAAATCCTAACACCTGCAAACAATACACACACAAAAAAATGATTAAAGTTATGTATCAAAGAGCAAGCAAAGCATAAGAACAATCTCAATGTTTCAAGGCCTTTAGTCTTAAAATTCGGAACATAAACTTGTTGCCACACAGTTTTCTGATTTACAGAGATGAATAACGGCCAACCGAAAAACACTGGACAAGTATTGTCCGCATCTTTTTGGTTATTATGAGCTTCTACAATTACCTCTTTATAACTGATAGAGAAGTATACAGAGTCAAAAAGAAGACACCACAAAAATAAATTTTATTGCAAGTTTTGTAGATGAATTAAATGGGGACATACTAACTGACCCCATTAATGGTTCTGTAATGTGCAGGTTGTCTGATATCAGAACTCTAAAGTTTACCACCAAACATACCATTGATTGTGCGAACACATTTCCATTCATGTGCGTCAATTGCATCTCCATTGTCACCCGCGTAGAAACCATCTCCCCTGGCATCATTAACCAAGGTAGAGGATTGCCTCAAAAGAGACTCCGGACCTGGAATTTAAGAACATAATCACGCAAATTTGTTTTGAAAGAAAAATAGCTTTCAGGTGAAAGATATGTCTTGAATTTTGTATAACCACTAGACATAACCTTAAGAAATCAAACTAAATTATATTAGGGAACTGGATAGAGTTTCAATATAACTATGAAGTCCAGGCATATCAATACATAATAAAGTCAAGATCCATATGATTATAACTATATTTCCACTTATTTACATGACATATATTTGTATCCAATGTCGATCTATCTTTATAAAGAAATAATAAGCATCTTCAGGACTACTTTGCCCCAATATCCAATAATTTTGCATGTGCCCAATCCAAAGATGGGGGGACTTAGAAAATAGGCAATGAGAAATAGAGTTTTTTAGCATGATACACTAGATACCATCAGGTGAACCTATTAGTATGCTTATGGTAATTTTTGAAGCTGTAGCAGCCCACAAAATTTGAGATGCAGCATATTACCTTGCCCGATTCGGATAAGCTTTTTTAACCCAAAAGCATAGCGCCGTACTCTAGGTCGATGTCCTTCCAAATCGATGCTTCAAAAGAAAATATAGTGTGATTCAGCAATTGTGGACCTCAACTATATTTAAGACACTAATCATCTGATAATTAGACTATACTTGGCCTCCATGCTTAATTTTGTTCTTGAGCTTCCAGCTTTTGATAGTGCATACTCAGCCTTCCAAAGCAAAAAAAAAAAAATCAGTAATCAGAATCTAACAAACAAAAGGTGAAACCTCATCCCAATTAAATACTAAATAAATGCTCCAATAACAACAAGCAAAACAAATTTAGAAAAAAGTAGCCAATTATATGCTCTATGAAGTAGAAAACTTGAATACATTCCAAAAGTTGAGCACAGTCTTCTTAGTACCTGCTGTTTTGCTTCATCAAAAGCTTCAACCCATTTCATGGCTTCTCCGGCAGTATCACAAGCAATCTGAAGTATAGTTTACAGAAAGAAAGAAAAGTTACTTGATGCATCCGTGTCAGGCAAACAAACCTAGCAGAAAGAATCTAACATTAAATTCTGAAATGCATTTTCAGGGTAACAAAATGGTTTATATCGATCTCCAAGACATTTACTCTACAAGTTAACCGGGCAAATAAATAAAAAATCATTTCCTTTCCAAAACAAACACAAGTTCACAGTGGCAAGCTTCAAGTCTAGTGCACATTTCCAAAGAAAATCATTCAGATATCCAGATAACAACGTGTATGCCAACAATTGGCCACTGCAAAGAAATAATTGGAACTTACTTCTCCTTTTTTTGTCTCGTCCAACCGGTAATAGAACCTTATGACGTAAACATCCTACAATACATAAAAGAAACAATATTAGTAAGTGTACCTGCTTCATTTAGTTTCATACTTCCATTTAGTAAAGCATCCATTTAAATAGGGAATAACAGATCTGTATTATGGAGGTTTGTTGAGTTCATTGATTCCTATCCTACTTTCCGACGAATTAGTTTCATCCAATCAAAACCGGACACGTCAGCTTTTTTTTATGTTTGCATTTACGTGTATGGATATGGAGACGTTGCATTCGTCGACAATAATTTAATTTGCCTAAATAGAGTAGATTAGAAAGACTATTATGTATCGGAATGGTCATAGGTGAGCCCCTCTTTTTGGGGGGTCTAGAGGAAGGACAAGAGTCACTGATTGGAATTTGGCAACACTTGCAATTAGAGATGACACTGTACCACGCATTGCCGAGGGCGAAAAAGCTTCTAACTACCACTATAAGTTTTTCTTATTGTGTACAATTAGTCTCATCAAGAAGATCTAGAACAAATTTGCTATTGTTCCCGAACTTGTCGAAAGGCTCTCGAGAGTGTATTAATATTTCATATATCCTTTCCCTTTGGTCGATTCAACTGGCTGTTCTCGGAATTCCATGGAGGTCTGGTCCATTTTGCCCGAGAAATGTTGGATACATGGTTTCATCAGATCAATCTCAACCTTAACTTATTGTTGTGTAGAGGTTTTAAATCACGAATAAATTTGATCGGTAAAAAACCAGTTCATACACACATACAGAACAAATTTGAGAGTCTTGGAACACAAGATCTTATAGGAATACTGCAAACATACCAAAAAAAAAGTTGGTACCTTAGGAAATGTCGAAATATGAAGAATATGCCCTAAGTGAAAACTTATCAACATAGTTGGGGTGGTTCGAGAACTTGGAGAGGGAGTTCCCGGCCACTAGGATTTAAAGTGAACCGAAGTGAGGTTACTCTTGTTTGTGACTATTTTAATAATCACAATCTTGTTTAGGCAAAAGGTAGCAGCACAACCATAATGAATCTCACCAATCTCTGCTTGATACATGAGCATTTGATGAATGTTCCACAAATATAGCTTCTCTCTTTTAATAAAAACCGCTGCCCAAGAACGCCCTGCAAGTATTCTTCACATTCAGCTTCACGACACACACAAAAATCCACATTTATAATGCTAAGTAAGTAATGTGTAAGTTTTCATTACCAGA
Source organism: Draba incana (assembly GCA_963576765.1). Classification (NCBI taxonomy): domain Eukaryota; kingdom Viridiplantae; phylum Streptophyta; class Magnoliopsida; order Brassicales; family Brassicaceae; genus Draba; species Draba incana. Next base: position 48,917,679 of record OY755202.1, on the reverse strand, counting down.
ATCCTGACGGCTTCTTGCTTTCCTCCCTGAATGTGAAAAAAAACCTTCTCAGTAATTTTTCAAAATGATCATAAACCGACGTAACTACAGAAGCACCATTGGAAACAATTTTACCGCGATTTTCCAGAGAAGGCATCGTTGATTTGGTCAGGGGTTGGTCTTTCAGAGTACGTTGATATCAACACATATTTTTCCTTTCCATTTTCCTCGTTCACCCTTTTGTAAAGCTCATACCGGTAAGGATAAGACATCCTAGCCAAATTCAGGTAAAGGATTCAAAACTAATAGGCAGAATTTGTGTTTTTCTTGATAACATTGTTAAGAACCCAACAACTGCACCTTAGAGCACCCATAATCGGGTATTGTGTTCCGGCATAATAGAGAAGCCGGAATAAATAGCAGTTGTTAAACGTTAAGGCATATTCCAGCCTTTTCTCCCTGCCCATTGTCTGAAACACGGAGGAAATAATAAGCAACGTAACCTTCTTATCAGATTCAGATGGTAAGGGAATCGCTGAATGTACTTACTTGCATTATGCCACTTGAAGCAGGTAAGTCCTGAATGATTATGTATATCAAACATGTAATCCACAAGAGATAACAACATTACCAGATAGTCTTTGTATAGAAAATGCAAACAGAAAATATATTAATCAGCTCCTAACCTTGAGGCGAGGATTGACAAGTATAACTGGCCTTTTCCCAGCAGCAGTAGTCATCGCTTGTAGATCCTAATTATAAGATGATGTTAATACGTTCAAAGTGAAAGACAAATTCTAGCATTTCAAGCTCCTTACATCTATAATACAGTTTCCAACGGCATTTTGCGGAGCCACTAAGATGAACATGTCGTCTTCTTCATCAACTTCTTTACCACCTGCCATCACCAACACAGCTTTGTTCATATGTGCCTCAAAAGAATTAAGAGCAAGATAATGTGTATTAATTGTATCTGGACAATTTTATCCAACTTGGTTATGCATCACGAGATTGATTATTTACACACTAATAATATTCTGAAGACGGTGAAATTCTTGTAAGATTCTCTTGTTACTAAACGCAGAAGACACTGAGTAAGATAAGGTCAGAGGTATTTCTATTGTTAAACATGGTTTCGTCGATATATCTTGAAAAGTGCTCGGTTTTGAATGTTACCAATTGCACCAAGCTTGACGAAAGTTCCCAAAATTTCATCATCACCCCAGTCCATATATTCCAAAATCTTTCGAGTGCCTGCCAACTGCAATGGCATCCCAGCTAGTGCACCTTCCCCCATTGACCCCTGAACACAAACCTGAACGAGGAAAGAAGCTAAACGAACAAGAATTGTGAAACCTTATCCAAGTGACATCACTTTAGTCTTCCAAACCAGTATACCTTCACTCTTTTGCCATCATCAGCGAATGATAAAGCTAGAGCTCGAACAAGTTCCATCAAGGTTCCTATCCGGTAAACATCCTATGTATCACAATAGCTTGTGATTTTCGATAAAATTTATGAAGCTTCAAAAATTGTATATAACGACTAGTGTAATGAATAACTGACCATTTCAGGGTTTAGCTCAGGGATATTTATGTCCACCTATTCATTTGTAATAGAATCAGTCCAGTCAAGCAAACGCTTTAAGTATTGTACAATAACAACATGAAACTTAACATTCGACATTGCAAATAGATTTCTGTGGATTAAGCTCACCCGAAGACGGGTGTTTCCATCCTTGATAGATCTAAGTGTGGCTTGCAGCACATCTTCATAGAAATAAGCCCTGATATCCCTCGAATGAGGAATATTATTCAATCTTGTCGGTATTCCTCTCCAATTATCCTGAAATTGTTTTACATAAATTAGAACATCTCCAAATTTACTTCCTGCTACTTGCTACATTCAAAACAAAGTATTATTCAAGGACCTGAACAAGAGATGCTTTATCTGCAAGGACCTGTTTCATAATTAGCAGCGCTTGCATACAGTGGTTACCAAATCGAAGTTAAACAAGATATAAAAGGACTGTAGTCTTACAATATAAGGAATAGTTTGACCATAAAATATTCAAACACACCACAAGAGTTCTTGAATCTCTTATTTCTATGTTAGATGTGGCCATCAAACTTATCTGAGTGTCTACTGTGAAGAAGTTCTGAATCAAAATTCTAAGAATACCAAAAACGATGGTTCTCTTTGTGGAAGCAAAGAGACAGATTACTGAAGAATGCATTTATTATATGACCTAAAGTAGAACAAGGCATGAGAAAGGCACTACAATGATTGGGAAACATATAAACACTGACCCTGCAATCAAGAACGGCACCATGAAATATATTTATATAAATGTGTGACTACTTGCCAGTCCGTATCATTCTTTTTAAGTGTATCTGAGCTAGTAGAGTCTGGGTCTCCCCGAAAACCACTTCTTTTGGCCTGTTTGCATCAATCTGTGTGATGATACCAAACCACAAAGATTAATGATGGCATCCCAATACGTTATAGAACCGAAAAGGTAATAAATACAAATCGCCTAATACCTTGATCATAACATCTGAGTACGCAGATATAATCGCCTCAGAGTTTTGTTTGTATATTTGCAGACGTGTTTTTACCTTCATCAAAAATAGACTCATGAGATTAAAGATCGAGAAGAAATGTTATGAGTACAGAAGATAACCTTCTCCTCTGTATCATCAGGGCGTGTGATTAGTCTTTCTTTAATCTCGTCTGATTCAGGAGGGTAACTTTTAATATGATAAATTTTTCCGGTCACAGGATCCAACCTTCTACCAACACATCTGTCGATGAGAATTTCATCAGGAACCTGTCATTAAGAATGAAATATAAGCAAAGAAACATAGCCACTGATAACAAACATGTGATATTAACTGAGGAAATAGATACCATAGACAATAAAAGCAATTTGCACATACATCTAATAAGAGAAAAATGTCAGGCCTGACGTTCAGTTTGTCAAGACTTTGTGCCTGGGCAAAAGTTCGCGGAAATCCATCAAGAAGCCATCCACGTTCTTTAGCATCTTCCCGCGATAATCTCCCAGCCACCATCTAGAAAGATAGTAGATATCAGAGGAAGAATGATAAAAAAAATACATGAAGCAGGTAAGTGAAATCAGTACCGCTATTACAATCTCATCGGGAACTAAACGACCCGAATTCATGAACTCTTGTGCTTTCTTCCCAATATCTGACCCAGATGACACCTCTGCCCTCAAGAGATCCCCCGTTGATATGTGAACCAAACCAAACTGCATGAAAATGGAATAGAAACCTCTATCACTCGATTTTCGCAAGAATTTACGGTTCAGCTAAATGATCAAGGAAAACTCGGCACCGTTTGGACTTTATGATTCACATCAAATATTTTATAAGCATTGTTCAATAAACCACATAATCTTAATGCACATCCATCTTCAGTCACTCAAGAGAGAAGATAGTCTTAATATTTATTAGTAACAATGTTAAGTTCAACATTTGAGTATTACTGCAAATATACAGAGAGAATCACTAAACTCTCAAAACACGAAACAGATAGTATATTACCTTCTGAACAATGAGCTCACACTGAGTGCCTTTACCTGAAGCAGGTGCACCAGAAATCATCACCTTCAATGGCTCATTTATCGAACACCTAATCTATAAATCCCAAACGAAAACAAAATCACATTTAACATAATCATCCAAATTGACACATTTGAGGAAACGGATTGAATCGGTAAGAGACCTGAGAAGTAGAAGTCGAGGAGGAGAGAGAAATCCGGCGGGGAATGACGGAGAAGGAGAGACGACGGCGGTGATGACGGTGGATCGATGATCGGAAGAGAGGGAGAGACGGAGATGGAGAAAGCGATGAAGTGAAAACGGCGGAGCGAGACGGAGTTGAAGAGAAATGAGCGGAGCTGAGAGAAAGAGACGCCATTGTTAAATCCTCCTCCTTCCCCTTTGCTCTTTCCTACGATCAAAAACTAATAATTCCATGGACTGGGATTTAACGGCCACCACATAATATATTATGGAAAAGAAAATGTTTATTTGGGTCGTATTTGTTTTTTTTTTTAAAAGTTTATTTATTTTTAAAAAATAACATTATCCACTTAATTGGTTCACTTTTTTTTTTGTCAATTTGGTTCAATTTAAAAAAAAAACAATTATACAACTTTCTTGTAATAAAATAGGAACAATTCCTGAAGAATACAATAATTTAATTTAATATGCTGAAAAAATATATGATTTTGTTTTTGTTGTCCAACTAATACACCAACTATTCGACTTTTTTTTTTCACTCAAACTTGCGAAATATGCTGGTTTTACTATGGGTTTGATTGGTGGACTTCTAAAGCTCGTTTAAATATATAAAGCTTTACGTGTAACCAATCAAAAAAGTAGGACACAAAAGCAGGAAACAAAGGGTTTGATTGGTGGACTTCTAAAGCTCTTTTAAATATATGAGCTTTACGTGTAGCCAATCAAAAAAATAAGACACAAAAGCAAGAAACAAAAAGCACGGCATTTCAAAGCTGTACGTACAGTACAACCACTAAAGGTTGTAGAAGATAAAGATAAGGTAAAAAATCTATGATTGGTTGGATATATTTTTTTGTTTTAAGAATTTAATTAAATTTTAAAATATATACAGAATTGAGTTATGATAAAATGGTTATAAATACAGATAACTTGAACATTGATACACAACTTCAATCGATCTTTGGAAAAAAAACATACACCACTACAAAATCTTCACATATCTAAATTTTTGTGTTAACAACTCACTATATAATTAAGGTAATATTGTTTTGCATATAATATTTTGTTTAATGTAAGTTAAACTTTTATTTTTTCCTTGATCAAAATTTTAGTATTTGTTGGTTAATATATCATAGATATATTTGTGCCAATTTAACAAAAACATAGTTGCATATGTAAATTTATACATAAGATATAAAAAAAAAAATGAAAACTCAATTAACGTGTATATAAAAGTGTATTTATGTGATAAAAATGCATGCAATATTGTTTATTTAATTGCCAATAATCTTTACAATATGTAAAGTCATAACTTTACGATTTTAGAATAGTTTTTAAACAAATATGGAAACTGCAACTTCTAAAAATGTGTATAACTATTTTTTATATAACAACATTTGGTATGACATAAACTAGTTTAAATTGCTCTTCTGATAGTATTTTAGTAAAAACAAATTGCAGTCAAAGTAACTACTATCAGTTTATTGATAGAACTAGGTTAATCTGAAGTTCTATCAATTATTTAATTTTTAAAAGTATGAGTTTCAAAATATAATTTAATATTTATTTATAAGACTAATATTTTAGTAAAGTAAATCCGTATTTCAACGCTTACACACAATATTTTCATTTAAGAAAACAATTAACATATTTTTTTTCTTGTAGTATGGCATCAAATGAACGTCCGGGACCTTCACGCATAAGAAAAAACGTAAGTTATTCATTTATCATTTTAGTATACATTATATAATGTTGTGTACTATTGTACATATATGTACATAAATATATATATATATATGATTTGGTTTTGTTTTATAGAAAGAATATTGGAAACCTACGGAAGAAAGTGTTCTGGTCGAATTATATGAAGTTGAGCTTCAAAAAGTTGATTATAATACGTACGCACTAAAAGATGCGCAGAGAAACCGTATTATGCATGAATTATATAATAAAACGGGGAAAAACTTGATCAGTGGAAGATGGTGAAAAATAAAATGGATACATTGAAAAGAAACCATAAGGAATGAATTGAACTTATGGGTAGAAGTGGTGCTAGTGCGGATCATAGGACATCAGTCATTACGATGGATCCTTCGTGGTGGGAATTACGAGAAGCGGTATGTTGGTAACAAATATACTATTGTGTTGTCTCATTAGTTTTTGTTTCAGAAAATTTAAAATAATAATTTCAACTAATATTTGTTTTCCTATTCTTTTCAGGAAAGTAGATTTATTAGTGCTTGTCATCGTAAACCGCCAAAATATTGGGATGCAATTCAACGAATGTATGGGTGGTGTGATGTATCAACTGAACACATGTATGGCGAATGAGGCTCGTAGAGAACTAAAAGATGATTATGAAAGAGCCGATGACAGTTCAGATTCTGGTCATGGCGGTAGGGATGATGATGGTAATTACGAGGCGCCTACAAATGAAAACATACCTCAAACCCAAGAAGAAAATACTCATTTACCAGATACATCATTCATTGATCCTGAAGAAACATACGAAGGTATACCTGATGAAGCAGTAGATGAAACAGAAGGAGTAGAAATGACACAACAAATCCATGGTCGTTCGGGCAGACATGGTAGTCGTGCAACTTCGTACAATGTTGGACGGGGAGGAAGTGGTCCAAGGAGAAGCAATTCACGACTACGTTCAGCTAGTAATAAAAGTCGAAGTAATCGACGAAGGCGAGCGTTTGAAGGCTCGGTCACCACGACATTTCAAGATATGGCTGATGCACGACGCGCAACTGTATCAGCATTGCAACCCGATGGTTTTAGTCAAGAAGAATATGGTAAATTCAAAGAAGCATTTTCAATGTTAAATGCTTTGCCGATAGAGAAGTACAAAACGTTTTGGAAAGCATCGGTACAGCTACTGAAGAAAGATGCATGGTGGCGTAATACATTTGTGGACACCCCATTTCAATCAGGTGATGATAGAATTAGATTTTTGGAAAGTATAACTGGAGTGGATCGGGTAGACACCAGAACTGGCGAAGCTTATGAGAACTTTCAACCATTTTAAGTGGTTCTAGCGGTGGTAGTGTAAGATCGTCAGGGAGTTCAGTGGGATATTCATCTGGGAATTCACAGTACAATCAACCTGATACTCCACAATTTCATCCCTCAGCTGGCATGGGACAGTTCTTTCCATCACATGGACTCAAATTTAACATGCCCGGGCAAATGATGGGTGCACCTTATTTTCAAATGATGTTTCCTCAAGGACTTGGAAGTTTCCCCTATATGCCCCCATCGCCTGCTGCTCAAATGATGCAAACATCTGCACCTTGTACAGTCTTTAATGCAGGCACATCTTCAATGTTAAGTGGGACACCACCAAGACAAATGGGAAATGCTAATCATGATCCAAGAATTAACGTATCTCCTGGTTTTGGAACACCATCTAGACAGACGACATATATTGGTTATAGGTTTGGTGAACCTTCGGAATTTGGAGCTCGACCACGACATTTGAACTTTTCTGATGACGGAACAGAAAATTAGCCAATAAATAACCCGAGACAGTGATTTTAGAATTTTATTTTTATTATGGTTGTTTGTTAAAAGTTATGTTTCTAGTTTGTTTAATTATCATTTAATAACAAAAAAAATTCCTTACCTATCTTTTTAAATATATATGTCAGGCAACCCGAATTGAGGAGTTATATTCTTCTGGACTAAACAATCTAACACATGAAGAAGTTTGCTAATTATTAATGCTTAAAGACGAACAAGTCGATCAACTACTTGTCGAACCAACGATGCAATATTATGAGAAATATTTATGTCGGCAACCAATGCAAGGTGGAGGAGGATTAGGTTGGTTAAACATTAAACGGCAAATTGAGCGTGATGATGTGACATGCTTAAATGCACTTAGAATGCGTAAAGAAACATTCCAATTTTCGTGTCAAATGATGGAAAACGAGTATGGTTTAAATCGAACAGAAAATATTAGCATCGAAGAAAGTGTTGCAATGTTTCTTAGCACATGTGGGCATAATGAGGTTCAACGGACAGTAGAGAGAAATTTTGGGCGTAACCAAGAAATTGTTAATCGAAAGTTTCATGAAGTGTTGGATGCGATGGAGCGACTTGCTTGTGATCAAATGAGGACTCCAAGTATTCGTCAACTTAGAGCAATTCCATCAAGACTTCGTAATGATACTCGTTATTATCCATTCTTTGAGGGTTTTATTGGTGCTATAGACGGAACACATGTTCCCGTCATTCCACCACCAGAAAATCGAAGAGCATATTGGGACCGTTTTGGTGAATCAAGCCTTAATATTTTGGCTATATGTGATTTAGACATGCTTTTCACATATGTGTGGAATGCAGCACCAAGTTCAGTTCATGATTCTAGAGTTCTATCAATAGCGCAACAACAAAGCCAACGGTTTCCGAGACCTCCTACAGGTAAATACTATCTCGTCGACTCTGGTTATGCAAATAAAAAAGGATATTTAGCTCCCTACCGAGGAAGCCAACATGAAGAGGTTAGATATCATTTGCGGCAATTTGACAGTGGTCCACCTCCAAGAAATCAACGTGAGTTGTTTAACAGATGGCATGCATCCCTCCGCTCTGTTATAGAAAGAACCTTCGGAATATGGAAAAAAAAAGTGGAGGGTCGTGAAAGAATTACCAAGATACAACCTAGAAACGCAAAAAAGATTGATTTTCGTTACAATGTGCCGTCATAACTTTATTCGACGGTCAGACATTACATATGATGATTTTGAAGCCAACTCAACTGTAGCAAATGAAAATGCTCATGGACAACAAGAAGAAAATGCAAATACGATCGAGGAGATAGAGGAGGCGGAAACATCTAGAATTGGAGCATACATGGCAACTCTCCGTGATGAAATAGCAAAATTTTTGTGGGAAGAGCTTGGTTAAATAAGCATTTTTATTTTTATATTTCAGTTGCTTTTAAATTATGTGTTTACCTTAATGTCTATATTATTTTGCATTTAATTTAATTTATACTAATATTATTTAAATTTTGTTATGAAATTAATTTTATCAAATATTCTCTCAAAACAATATTGTCACAATTTGTAAATATGTAATTTTGTTTGATATTTACTTATTGATTATATAATTTGTATTTTTAAATATATTTCTTATTTATTTAATATGAATTACTATTCGTACCGCTTTCGGTTACCAATCGGAATACTATTTGTACCGCTTTGTTTTTTGTACAGCTTTAACTGAAATCTTTATTTATACAGATTACCGCTCCAGCTAATAGCTTACCGATCCAACTTACAGCTTGGTTACCAATCGGACCCTATATTTAAGTTAACGATGTTAACGTTAACCCGCCTAACTAAACTTTATAAACGTTGTTACCTTTTAATTAACATCAAATATATGTGGTGCAATTTCAATAATTAGGAGCTTATACGAAGTGTTGATAGAGTCTACTTGATGGTTGATTGATTTATTTAAACTAAAGGGATTGGAAGTTAAACTATCATGTCCATTACACCAGCCAGAAAATGGTTAGGTTGGTAAAAGAGCAAGCTTGTGCTTCTTTTAAGAGTTAATTATGTGCATCTGTTACTCAAATTCGTATAAAAATACACAAATTTTCTTGTAAAATCAACAATTTGTTACCAAAATGTCAAAGCCTAATCCTAAAACCAAATGACGAAAAGGCATCATTCACCAACATGGTAAGTGTATTCTATAAAAGTGATCAAAACCGAACTAAATCAAAATTCATCTTAAATATTAAGCAAAAATAAACATTTTTAAGTCCAAGAAGCCTCCCGATTAAGATGCAACAAGATGAAAAAAACAAGAAACATGAACAAATCTTTATACTACACGAAACGACAAAACAGAAAATTTGAATCTTCAATATGACACTATGAACCCTTACACTTCCTTGATTGATGCCTTTGCTTAAACGATACCAGTTCTTTCCAAAAAGTATAACAATCTCTCTGAGCCGGTTTGCTCTCTAGTCAAGTTTCACCGAAGAAAACAAGTAGTGCACGAACCAGAAGGAAGATAGGAAACCAACTGTACCTGTAGCGAGCATGATAGCCAAAACCATAAAGAGAGAGTAGCCTAGATAAAGAGTTGCTGAAACGGGCCCGCTCAAGCTTTTAAGGTCGAAGACGAGATAGTTTATGGAGTATATGAAGATGTAGATTGCAACGGATCCTGATGCAAAGAAGGATTTCCACCACCATTTATAGTCTTCGACACACAGGTGCATGTATGTCAGCACTAGGGAAACTTCAGCACACACTACCACGAGAAGGATCAAGACGACAAGAAGGAACCCAAAGACGTAGTAGACACGGCCCATCCAGATGCTGGACATGATGAAGAAAAGCTCGATGAAGAGGGTTCCGAATGGAAGTGTTCCAGCTCCAAGAACAAGAAGCCATGACGGGTATTTCTGAGCTGGGATTTCCCGGGGAATTTGGTTGGTTCGAACTGGGAATTCAATAGGAGAAGCCTTGGCTCCAAAGTAACCACCGATAAGAGTGAGAGGAACCGAGATGCAAAACCACAGGAGAATGAGGAAGACAAATAGAGAGAAAGGAATGGCTCCTGTACTATGGCTACCCCAGAGAAGGAAGTTTAGCGTTGTTAGGATAAGAAACGCAATGCCGGGGAAAAAGCAAGCAGCTTTCCATGCAACAGACATCCATCCACGGTGTTCACCACCGCCAATTGTCCTCCAGAGACGAACAGCGACATAACCAGCAGCAATCCCAAGAATCATGTAGAAGAAGAGCATACCCGTGATAAGTGTTCCACGTGAAGCCGGTGACATGAACCCAAGAGCAGCAAACAAGATAGTAACAACAGCCATGCCAAGAATCTGAACACCATCACCAACCATGACACACAAAAGCGACGGGTTTGAAGGAGCACGGAAAACATCACCCACAACAAGCTTCCACCCAGATAACTCTTCGTTCATCTGCGCTTGGGCCTCCTTGTCCAACTCCTCATAACGGGTCAAATCCCGTCTAACAGTTCTCAAGAAAATAACAAGAACAATACCAGCCAAGAAAGTAATCACCATAAGAGAGTTCAAGATCGAAAACCAATGAACCTTAGAACCCTCCATCTTAAGGTACGCATCCCATCTAGACGGCCATTTGATGTCACTCTCCTCGAAACTGACTTCATACGAAAAGACAATGGACTGACCTTCCTTAACAGACATGGATACACTAGTGGAATCACATTTGATCGGAGTTGTATATCTTTCGTACATTTTCAACTTATTCGTCGAATCAACATTATGAGCAAAGCTACAAGGAACAACCTCAAACCCAACAACCATATACCCAAGCGTCTCCGAATCTTTCTTCCCTATCGTCGGAATCACCTCAGCCGCATCACCAGTACCCATCACACGCGCTACATTAGCCTCTTCGTATTTATGAACAAGAACCTTAAACTTCAAGTGATTGAAAACGTAGTACACATCCTGAACCTTGATCCCAACTGGATAACCAGTCCACCTCAAAACATAACCATCTTTCTTCGTATACCGAATGGCGGGTAAATTATCAAGCATTGGATTAACTTGATACATTTCATCAATCCTCTTCTTCAAAAGCTTAAAAGTATCAGCAGAAAGCTTCTCAGTCTGACATAAGAAGATCTCACTCTCATTCTTGAACATTTTAAACCTATAAGGCGAATTCTCAATCCGATCTCCCATAAGAAGCTCACCTAAATTCTCAGCACTATCCTTAATTCCCTCAGAGGGTTTACAAAAGGGTAAGCTATAATATGTAAAAGGCAATTCCGTTTCGATTGAAGTAAGAGAATTCACCTTCACATTCAAATAATCACCAATTTCATACTTGTGAGGATAGCTACCTGGAAGGTAAAACCCAGAACCCGATTGAATCACCGACAAAATTGCAACCATCAAGATCACGAATCGATCCATCGAGCTCCTCATATCTGGATTAAAGAGAAGAAGAAGAAAACCCACGTCAGATCTGGATGATCCGGATCGGTAAAGAGACTAAGAAGCTCAGATCTAGCTCTTAAACTAGCCTAAAAGGGAAAGAGTAGGAAATTAGGGTTCTTGCAAGTTGGAGAAGAAGATCAAGGACTCACCGATTCAGAGATTTGGGTGAGGAAGAAGGAAACGCATGAGAGGTAATAAATTTAGATTTAGCGTTTCAGAATTTAATACGACGAGTGAATTCATGTCAACACCGACGCATGCGGTTGGACGAAAATGCCCCTCACGGACTCACGGTTCAAAATGATTAATTAATTACTCGATTAAGACACCGTCGGTTTTGTTTAATGTCAAAATGCTTGTTTTACAATTTACGTACACATGCGGTTTTTTTTTTTTTTTTAGAGAGTAGGAGTAATTTGCATGTTTAGAGAGTAGGAGTAATAGATAAGATAGTGCTTGTTTACCAATTTGCATGTAATCCAAGACGATACATGACTGATAATAATTAGACATAAGTAAAGTTTTTGACAAACTTTAAAGGATTTTTGTGAGTGTTTGAATGAGTGACGAAGAAGCTAAGATACTTCGATCAGTGGTGGGCTATTGAGTGACGCAATGTGTTTTAACAGCTACTTTCTTGATTTTGGTGAATGGCATTGTCTAATTGGTAAGATTGTACCTCAAAGAAATATTCGTGAAGGAAATACGTAGTTACGTACCATTCTCTCTCTGTAATTATTGTACTTACAACCTTATTAATTTAATTCTTAAGAAGAGAAGAAGAAGAAGCCACATTTTTCTTCTTTATTTTTCATCTTTAATTCATCCTTTTTTTTCTGCTAAACGAAGGCATAAATTTTGCGAAAATCATCCACTTTTTGAAACTATCAATTTTCTTCTTAATTCATAACATCACATGAATATGTGTCATAGTATTTTTTTTGGCATCTAAAATTTCTATTGATCTTGTTGAATCCTTGTTGAGATACAAAACCCGCAAAGGAAGAATGCTTTTCGGAGACAAAGCTGGCGAGTTTCAAGCAACCCCCATAGCCAAAAGCCTCATACCGAGGAAACTAACAAGAAACCATTTCAAACATAAACAGCAAGGAAAAAAATCCATTTTCTTATTATGTCAAAAAATATTTCCTATTTGACATCTCTAGCTTTCAAATCACAATGGTAAGAATATTCATATTCTAAAACATAATCCATTTTTCATTTTATTTAAATTTTAAAGATTATTGAATTCGATAGTTTTATTTCTTTTATATAATTTTTGTTAAAAAAAATTAATTTGTTAGAGTAAGTTCTACTCCAAATAGGATTTTTGCCAATTTTTTGGTCAAAATCGAAATCTACATTAGAAAGATAGTTTGTTTACCTATTTCTCTTCAAAATAAAAGAAAGAGAAAAGAAGAATGATGAAGAAGAAGAGGTGGTTTGGTCAAAGATCCCGAAAAGAGAGCAATAAACACAAACTCACAAGCTTCTCAACCTCCTTTACCCACTATTTATGCTTTGGCTATAAAATAAACGATTATTACCCCAAATTATGAATTCAATCTTTTGACAACAACACAAACTTTCTTTTTTCTAAACGACAACGCGTTCACTCTTTGTTCACGTTGGAGAATTTAGAACAAAATCTCCTTCGTAACAAAAAGAAAGAAGAGAAAGATCAAAGATCGAGAATAACTCTTTTTGTTCAAAGAGATTCTCGTACGTTCACGGTGAATGATGGCTGCTGGATCCATGGACGGAATATTCCGTAACATTTTTGAAGGTTGTATCTCTAGTTGTGACTCTTCCATTCAAAGACGTCCTTACCACAAGAATTGTGGCTGCGCGCTTCACGAAAGATCTAGCGGTGCAAGTAAGAATCCTAACTCAGGGTCGAGCCCTTGTCGCCACAAAAGGTGCAAGGTCGTCTGGTTCCCGATCAAACGATCTTGGAGCGAAGGCAATAATATGGCTTTGCATCTCACCTCATCTTCTTCTTCCTCTAATCTCCACTCGCTTTCGTCGTCTTTGTCTATTTCTACTCTTGCATCATTATCTTCGACAGCTTCTTCGACAATGTCCGATATTGATTCCCCCTAAGACTTAAATTATTAGTTCCCATTCTTTTTTTTCTTTTTTTTTGTTTCGAAAAGTATCAAATGATGTTTGTTGTGTGATTAGGACTTCATGGATTTCCTTGGATATCAAAGGAATCTGAATCAAATGTTGTAATGGTCAAATACATGGAGGATTTTCGAAAAAATTTGTACATTGAAATCACGTTTTTGGGTGTAAATTTTTAGTGTACTTTTTGTAATAGGTACGATCTTCATGCTTCTTTTTTTTTTTTTTTTGTTTGATGTCTTTGGACTTCTCATTTTCTTGATATCCTGCTTTAATATTGTTCCATACTTGGATCTAAAAAAAGTCTTCTGCGTTTTACAATTGTTTGAGAAGAAAGAAAGACAAAATAAATAAATAAACTTTTAAGTATTTCACGAGACTAGTGTTCCTGGTAGTGTTTATGATTATGTGCTCATGCTTTGCATTGGCTAGAACAATTATGTTATTATAGTTGTTTTTGTGTCTTTAATTATAAAATTATATTAGTTAATTTATAAGAAAGTTGGTGACTACACTGCTGTGAGAAAAATAGAAACGCAAGATTCTATTAATAGAACCTCACCACACCCTCTAGATATCGCAAATTGCAAGTACAAATAAAGATTTGTATTGTACAGATGTAAAAAGTGATAGAAAGAGACGATTGACACACATAAACTTGTTAGCCTAGTTCACGTCTCGATGTAAGAGTACATATCAAGATCATACATAAGAATGCCCTAAGATAATAACAAGAACACTCTCATATATCTCACTTCTTTCTCTCGTTTATAATCTTTACGTTTGAAATATTTTTTTTAAAAAAAAAACAAAAGCTCTTCCTCTTCCTTCATATAGGTTGAGAGAAGTCGTCGCTATGACTCTCAACATGGAGTTTTGCGGCTTTAGCCGAAAATTCGGTTTTGACGGATAATACAGGGGCAAGAAAACTTGATTTGTGGTTTCGGTATAAATATGGAATTTTGCTTGGAAAACACAATTTTCCAATGTAGGCTCAAAAATACGGGTTTAGGAGTGTTTACAAGAATTCAAGTATGTATGATTTAGGCGGTAAAGCATTTTTTTATGGTTTTAGCAGAAAATGCGATTTTATGGTTTTGGGGGAAAAATACATTTCTGCGAATTTAACTGGATAATGGGGTTTTGTAGTGTGAACGAGAAAATAAGATTTTATGGGTCTCATTTTTTGCAATAAAACATAATTTTGTTGTTTTGATGAAAAAATATACTAGTGATTTTATAGTTTTGATGGGAAATCGTGATTTTTATAAAAAGCTAGCTTAGTAAAAAAAAAATATTTTAACGATTAATATTAAATATTAGTCAGACTTGGGAAAGATCCAAAAATCTTGACAAGAATGAGAGGAACAATTAAGGATCCCTAGTAACGCAACCATGGCAGATGTTATAAGCCCACATCGTCGAAGAAGGCATAGGGTGAATAATCTAAATCGAATAGAAGAGGCGATAGCTAACGCAAGAGTGCAAAATTAACATGATGATGTATCATTATGGAGGAGCTTCAATGGTAAATTCAAGAACAAGTTTACATCAAAATGGTGGACAAAAATATACGCAACCGATATCTAAGAGTTATCACGATTGTCTCGAGTTGTACATGTGCAAAATTGCGTTAACTCTTGGTATACTGATCGGAAGGACGAGACGCTTTCTCTTATAGCTAGATGAGAGAGTGGAGAACTTACCTACAAAATTTCACATTGATCCAACTTGTTTGACCGTCCGTTTCTCTTCTCAGGCAACGATGACAACTTCTCTCTCAGTTCTAACAAGGCTCCTCAAACCATCTTCAAGATCAATGGTATCGGAAACGTTGGAAAGATTTTCTCTCGGTTTTGATTAGATAATCTTTTTCCAAGTCAAACCAATTTTGTTTTTATTTTATTTGTTTTGGGCAAAATTAATCTTTTTTTTTGGGGGTAATGCTCTCTTTGTCTCAAGCACTTTATTAACTAAATGATATTTATAATTTAGCAGAAAAAACAAAGTTATTTCTTTTTAAAGTTATGGACGAAAACCAAAACAAATCCGAAATAAAACCAAACCAAATCGCATATGAATTTAATTTTTATATAACCAATAAACCGTAAAACCGAACCATACCAAATCGAAATACACATGGTTTATTTTCTTTTTAAACCATTAAACCGAACCGAAACTCGAACTGCCCAGTGCCAAGTGCCAACCACCCGATTATGTTCCCTTTTCCGCTAACCACATTGCCTTAAACGACACCGTAGAATACATCGAGTAAAGGAGGCAGAGAGATGGAAAGAAAGATACATTTTGTTATCATCCAATGGCATCAATTATTATCCCTCCATTTATCTCCGCCGGAATAATCAGCCGCCGTAATCTCCTCCTCTCCACCACCATCGCCACCGTCTCACCATCTCCCTCTCAACTCCCTTCCCCTGACCTCACAATCACCGATCGCGTCTTCCTCGACTTCTCTCTCTGCCCTACTTACTTCCGCTCCGATCCCTCCGCCACTCTCTCCTCCACCACTCCTTGCTCCGATTCCTCCCGTCTCGGCCGTGTCGTCCTCGGTTTATACGGCCGACACGTCCCTCTTACTGTCTCCACCTTCAAACTCATGTGTACTTCTTCCACTTCTTACAAAAACACTCCTGTCCACAAAATCTTCCCTGGTCAGTTTTTCCTCGCCGGAAGGCAAGGATTACGGCGAGACACGGCGGAGATTGGTCCTCTCCTTAAGAATTTACCTCGGAATACTGATGTCGTTAATTCTAAGTCTTTTTTGTTACCTCACACTCGTCCTGGTCTAGTCTCACTTTGTTTATCGGAAAACGACGACGATGATGAAACCAGACTCGATCCGGATTACAGAAACGTCGAATTCTTGATTACTACAGGACCTGGACCTTGTCCGCAACTCGACGGTGGTAACATTGTCTTCGGAACTGTTCTTGAAGGTAATAGAAACCTTGTCTTGTTGAATTTTGAAAATTTGAAATCTGAGTTTTTTGTTTGTGTGTGTGGGAATTCTTAGGATTAGATGTTGTGACGAGTATAGCTACAGTTCCAACGTATAAGCCATCGGATGAGATTCGACAGTTTAACGATTTTGCGGAGTTTATTGGAGATGAAAGAGCACAAAACGCACGGTCTTTGTGGAATAGACCTCTCAAGACTGTTTACATCAGTGACTGTGGAGAGCTTAAGGTCACTAAACCTTCACTATCTCCAACTCTACCTTAAGTATATATATGTGTGTAAAAATATAGTCATCTTCTACATTCCTGCTTCTTCTACTCTATGTAACTCCAATTTGTATCCTTACTCGGGTTTTTTCTGCCGGTTGGTAAAGATTAAAAGAAAGATAAGAGCTATATAATCGAAATAACTTCCGACTATAGTCCATTAGCAAGCGAGTGGTTTGTCGTATAATTTTGAACATGGTTGGATCCAGATGCTCAATTTGCGAGAAAAAAAGGGAATGTAACACTAACATTTAGGCCTTGATTTCAAATGCGCTTTTTATCAAAAAAGTTTGGATGCACCTTTGCCTATCAAAAACTAAAACTAACACTAACGTCTTTGCGAGTATAAGATATCCCCGTGGTCATGTTGGGCAAGTAGACTCACACTTTGCGAGTTTAAGACATCCTATCACTGAATGTTACAAAAAACAAAATGCACGAGATTGTGCGATTACATGGCTATCCTCGATCTATGGTTTCTGACCCGTTTGATTGTAGTTATATTAGCCACTCTAGATGGAACTGATATGACCAAGCAGAAAATGTCGTAGAAAACTCTAATTTGAGATAAATCGTTTTGCAGCTAATCCATTAGCCTTCAATAGACAGCAGAATATCGAACAGTGTCTAAATGAGTGATACGAATGAAAACATGGGCACAAAACACACATCTTTAATCATAGATATATTGGCATTGACATGAGCACGACAAATACTAACCTCTGTTTAACAACCAATGCAATACTACCAAAAGCATTTTTTGTTATTAACGTATTGTACACATCAAAAACATAATGTTGTAAAATCAACTTGAAAATATTTACAATGGCTAAAACATGAGATTATTGATAAAACAATGGGAATAGAAATGGGCTTAACTCCGCAATTAACCTAATCAAAAGAAAAGAAAACATAAAATGGTTCAATCACCGCAAAAGGTTGTGAATCGTAAATGACGATTCGGTAGCGTTGGCTGGAGAAGGCGGCGAACGAGGAAGCCTAGCGGAGAAGTTGCGTAGCGGAAAACGATTGACATTGTCGTCTTCGTCTCCTCTGTCAAAGTTAAGCGCGTAGCTTGACGGATCATAATGAAAGTCCGTCGTGTGGCGACGGATGTGTTTCCCGGGTCCACCGGGAACAACGCCTCCGCCGCCAATACGATTGATCAAACTACGACACTTTTCATGGGATTTGGACAATGTCCGAGTGAGTCTGGGAGATTTTGTCTTGATTCCGTTACGTGGACTCTCCGTAGGAGTCACCGGAGATGATGTTGGCCGGTCGGAAATATCGCCGTGTTGATTGGTCGTACGGAAACAACCGGTGATGCAAAGCGTTGATTTGAGTTTCTTTTTAAGAGATATGTGCCTCATTGATTCGCTTCCCATTTTTTTTTTTTTTTTTTTTTGTGATCTAATTGACGAGATCATAAAACGTGAATGCAAATGAAAAGAAAGACGGTGAAACAAAAATCGGAATCTGATTAGGTTTGGATTAAGATGAAAGAAAACGATACATAAGAAAAAACCTAGTTGATAGCGAGATATTTGGCTGATTTTGTTTTATTTAATTCTTAAATTAAATGTTTAAACAAAAACTTCGGAGCAGAAGTTGAAGATTTACTATTTCAGGGATATTAAAATGAAGGGGAATTGCTAAAATAGGCACATTCAAACATAAAAAGTCCCAATACACATTTTTTGTTGTTTTCCGATAATACTCATAAGTGGTGGAAAAAAAATTAAATAATAAGTTTTTTAATTTTTTAAAAATATGTAAATTATAAACATATCATGCATAGAGTTTTTTGTGAAAACATTTTTTTTAAAAGTAAAAAGCATATTGTATAATGATTGTAGTATTGTGTTCTACTGATAGTAAAATGTAGTAGAATTTAGATTCTGCCGATTTTACACAAATCTACCATGTGTAGAATATATGTTCTACTACATAGTGAACGTTCTAGTATTTCGTAGAATTCCGATTCTATTAAATATGAAGTTTCTACCAATTTAAAATCTACTATTTTCAATAAATTATACCAGGTAAATTTCTCTTCTTTTTTTTAAAAAAAACTTTTTAAAATACATGACATAACCAACAATCCCAAAATAGGACTGGTTAGACACCCTAAACCGAAAGAAACTGGGCCTGGCCCGCTAAAGACAACAACCCTAATTTTAATGACTTAATGAAAATCTATAGAAAATTAGGTTTAGTCGCAGCGGCACAATTCTAGTCAAGTGACTGGGGAAGATGGTGGTTTAGAAGGTTTGCAAATGCTCCGAAGTGAAGGTCGACGGCAAGGAGAAGATAATCCAAGTAATGTTCGCCAATGAGGGAGGTGCCTGTTGGAGTTTGATTTGGTCTTTGAATAAGTCATTGGTTGTTGCTGCAGTCAATACATGTCCGAGTCTTTAGGGGTTTTATGTTAGTGGAGTTATGGAGTTGTGCTAGCTTGTAGTGGAGTAGCTTGTAGTGGAGTCTGTTCCTAGTTTTTAGATTGTTTCTATTTTGTCCTTGCTTCCTTGTAAGGCTATTTAAAGCCATCGTTGTTGAATTAATCAAGCATCACTTTCAGTTTATCAATTCACATTTGGTATCAGAGCTAGCTATAAGAAAAAGAGAGAGAGAGAGAGAGCAAAAGTGATCGAGAGAAAAAAACAAAAAAGAGAAAGATGTCTGAGAAGTTTGTGCAACCAGCAATCCCAAAGTTTGATGGCTACTATGATTTCTGGTCCATGACGATGGAGAATTTTCTGAGGAGCAGAGAATTGTGGAGTCTGGTGGAGGATGGAATTCCGACGGTGGCGGTTGGAACATCACCAGCAAGTGAGACGCAGAGGAAATCTGTTGAAGAGGCGAAGCTTAAGGATTTGAAGGTCAAGAATTTTCTTTTCCAGTCCATTGACAGAGAGATACTGGAGACTATTCTCGACAAAAGCAGCTCGAAGGTGATTTGGGAATCCATGAGAAAGAAGTACCAAGGTTCAACAAAGGTGAAGAGGGCGCAACTACAAGCATTGAGGAGAGAGTTTGAGTTGCTGGCCATGAAAGAAGGAGAGAAAATTGATGTTTTTCTGGGAAGAACCTTGGCGGTGGTGAACAAGATGAAGGCGAATGGTGAATCGATGGAGCAGAGCACGATTGTGAGTAAGATTCTTCGATCCTTGACTCCGAGATTTAACTATGTGGTGTGCTCAATTGAGGAGTCAAATGACCTGAGCACGTTGAGCATCGATGAACTACATGGGAGCTTGCTTGTTCATGAGGGTCGATTGAATGGACCAGTACAAGAAGAGCAGGCCCTAAAGGTATCTCAAGACGAGAAACCAAGTAGAGGAAGAGGCCGCGGGTCATTCAGAGGAGGTCGTGGCAGAGGAAGAGGAAGAAGTGGTGTTGATCGTGCCATTGTTGAGTGCTACAAGTGTCACAAACTCGGTCACTTTCAATACGAGTGTCCGGAATGGGAGAAGAAAGCAAACTATGCGGAGCTTGAAGAAGAAGAAGAATTGCTTTTGATGGCCTATTTGGAGGAGCAGCAAGCTAGTAGAGAAGAAGTTTGGTTTCTCGATTCAGGGTGCAGCAATCACATGACTGGAAGCAAAGAGTGGTTCTCTGATCTTGAAGAAGGAATCAATCGAACAGTAAAACTTGGCAATGATACAAGGATGTCGGTGGTGGGAAAAGGCAGTGTGAAAGTTCAAATCAGTGGTATAACTCAAGTCATTCCCGATGTCTATTACGTTCCGGAACTCAAATCAAACTTGCTCAGCCTTGGACAGTGACAAGAAAGGGGCTTGGCAATTCTGATTCGTGATGGAACGTGCAAGGTGTATCATCCCAGGAAAGGTGCAATCATGGAGACAAACATGAGCGGGAATAGGATGTTCTTTCTCCTAGCCACCAAACCGCAGAAGAACTCATTGTGTTTACAAGCTGAAGATGTGTCTGAGAAGGAGATGAATCTATGGCATTGTCGATTTGGGCATCTAAATCAAGAGGCATTAAAGTTGCTGTCACAAAAGGAGATGGTAATCGGGTTACCAAACCTGAAGCCCACGAAGGAGATATGTGCTGTGTGTATGACCGGGAAGCAACATAGAGCATCAATGTCTAAGAAGAGTTCATGGCATGCATCGAGACAACTTCAGCTGATCCATTCGGATATATGTGGACCGATCACGCCTATCTCACATAGTGGAAAGAGGTACATATTGACATTCATTGATGACTTTACTCGAAAAACTTGGGTCTACTTTCTTCATGAAAAATCAGAGGCGTTTCTCACCTTCAAAATTTTCAAAGCTAGTGTGGAGAAAGAGATTGGGATGTCTATCACCTGCTTAAGAACAGATCGAGGTGGAGAATTTACCTCTAATGAGTTTGGAGAATTCTGTAAAACTCATGGTATTACTCGGCAATTGACAGCAGCATTTACACCACAACAAAACGGTGTGGCGGAGAGGAAGAATCGAACTATAATGAATGCAGTTCGTTCTATGCTGAGTGAGAGGCAAATTCCAAAATCATTCTGGTCCGAAGCTACCAATTGGAGCGTGCACATTCAAAATCGATCACCAACAGCAGCAGTAGAAGAAAAAACACCTGAAGAAGCTTGGAGTGGTAAGAAACCTGTGGTGGAATATTTTCGGGTCTTTGGCTGCATAGGACATGTGCACATACCGGATCAGAGGAGAAGAAAACTTGATGATAAAAGCAAGAAGTGTGTCTTTCTAGGAGTCAGTGAAGAATCGAAAGCATGGAGGCTGTATGACCCGATCACGAAAACTATCGTGATAAGCAAAGATGTGGTGTTTGATGAGAGCAAAAGCTGGGATTGGAATCAAGCTGGTGCGGAAGAAAAAGCACTCGATTGTGGGGATGAGAAAGATCAAAACGCAGAGGAGGGAGGAGATGATGCAATGCATGAAACTCCTGCGTCCTCATCTTCATCTCCTCAAAGCCCTGTTTCATCAACACCAAGTCCAGTCTCATCGCCGAGATCAACTGAGAGAGAAGCAGAAACACGAACAAGGAGAAGGCCAACTTACTTGGCTGATTATGTCACGGGAGAAAGTGAAGACGGTGAAGAGAATCTATCGGTGATGCTGTTAATGATGATGACAGAGAGTGACCCAGTTCGATTCGATGAGGCAGTAAAAGATGGCGTTTGGAGAGAAGCAATGAAACGTGAGATCGAATCAATCGAGAAGAACAACACATGGGAGTTGACTACCTTGCCTGAAGGTTTCACACCAATTGGTGTAAAGTGGGTTTATAAAACCAAACTGAATGAAGATGGTGAAGTCGACAAATACAAGGCGAGATTGGTTGCAAAGGGGTACGCTCAATGTTACGGCATAGATTATACCGAAGTCTTTGCTCCGGTTGCGAGACTTGACACAATACGAACGATTATTGCAGTCGCAGCTCAATCAAATTGGGAGATCTTTCAGCTGGACGTTAAAAGCGCATTCCTACATGGAGAGCTAAAGGAGGACGTGTATGTAAGACAGCCAGAGGGTTTCATCAAGAACGGTGAGGAAGGAAAAGTATACAAGCTGAGAAAAGCGTTGTATGGGCTCAAACAAGCTCCGAGAGCTTGGTACAGTCGAATTGAAGGATATTTTTTGAAGGAGGAGTTCGAAAGATGCTCAAGCGAGCACACTCTGTTTACAAAGGTGAAAGGAGGTAACATTCTTATTGTCAGCTTGTACGTTGATGATTTGATATTTACTGGAAACAATATTGCTATGTGTGATGAATTTAAAAAGTCGATGATGCTGGAATTTGAGATGTCGGATTTGGGAAAAATGAAGCATTTTCTTGGAGTAGAGGTGAAACAGAGCAGTGCTGGGTTTTTCATCTGTCAAAAGCGATATGCTCGTGACGTTTTAGCAAGGTTTGGCATGGAGGAAAGTAATGCCGTGAGAAATCCGATTGTTCCGGGAACGAAGCTCACAAAAGATGAAGGAGGCGAGAAGGTGGATGCAACCATGTTTAAACAATTGGTTGGGAGTCTTATGTATTTAACGGTAACAAGGCCAGATTTGATGTATGGAGTGTGCCTCATAAGTCGATTCATGGCGAACCCGAAGATGTCACATTGGCTTGCTGCTAAACGAATTTTAAGGTACTTAAAAGGCACTATTGAGTTGGGAATTCTTTACAGGAAAGGAGAGAGCAGCAGCCCAAAGCTTATTGCTTTCACGGATAGTGATTATGCTGGTGATTTGGATGATCGGAGGAGCACCACAGGCTGTGTGTTCTTGTTGGCTTCTGGTGCGATTTCTTGGGCATCGAAGAAGCAGCCAGTTGTTGCCCTCTCGACCACTGAGGCGGAATACATAGCTGCTGCGTTTTGTGTCTGCCAGTGTGTGTGGATTCGAAGAGTTCTGGAGAAGATTGGAGCTGAAGAAAAGTCGGCAACAGTGATTCAATGCGACAACAGTTCGACAATTCAGTTGTCGAAGCATCCAGTTCTTCACGGAAAAAGTAAACACATTGAAGTAAGGTTTCATTATCTCAGAGAGTTAGTGAATGGAGAGACTGTCAAATTGGAGTATTGTGCCACAGAAAATCAAGTCGTAGACATTTTTACCAAACCGTTGAAGCTGGAACAGTTTGAGAAGTTGCGTGCAATGCTTGGAATGGTTTCTTTGTCTGAAGTAAGCTGAATCCGGAGGAATCAGCTTAAGGGAGGGTATGTTGGAGTTTGATTTGGTCTTTGAATAAGTCATTGGTTGTTGCTGCAGTCAATACATGTCCGAGTCTTTAGGGGTTTTATGTTAGTGGAGTTATGGAGTTGTGCTAGCTTGTAGTGGAGTAGCTTGTAGTGGAGTCTGTTCCTAGTTTTTAGATTGTTTCTATTTTGTCCTTGCTTCCTTGTAAGGCTATTTAAAGCCGTCGTTGTTGAATTAATCAAGCATCACTTTCAGTTTATCAATTCACAGTGCCAGACATGCTGATAAGGACATCTGCGACTAGAAGCGGGGAAACGACTCCGCCGTCTCTAATCCTTTGACCACCGCAAACGACGCAAATACAACCACACCATTTCAACCACACTATTGATTATACATTTTATTTAGGTAGTAAATTGATTTGGTTTGGTTATGGATAACTCATTTACCCAAATTGATCCAACATTTCAACCAAACTCAGTATATCCATTAACCCATTGATTTGGTTGATTAATTGAGGAGTTCTCGACCAAAGCTCATATATCTTTTCAGCGTAATTTAAATAATTATCTTCCAAACAAGATTTCAACTTTGTTTGATTTCTGAAACGCAACTGGATTTAAAAGACAATAACGACTAATAGAACAATCAGTATTTGGTGAAACTAAATATTTTCAAGCTGTATTCATAATTTAAGTGCGTGAATCCATGTTATAGACAGGAACTAGAGAATCAAAATTTTGAATCCACTGGTTATTTTTAAATTGAAAATTTGCGTTTATTAACGCTCGCTATCCACCACAAACTTTGATCAACAATTTATTTGATGTCGTATGCTAATAAAATGGTCTGCATTGAGATTAAACTATTAAATCAAAATGAATTTGCTATTTGAAGTAAATATTAATGGTTTTGCTTCAATAAAGTTATCATAAGATAGAATTTTATTTCATATATATATATACTAGCTGGTTTGCCCGCACCCGGTGCGGGCGTTAATGTATTTTAGTTTTTAAACGATACTTGATTTTTAATTTTTTAATTTGCGTCAATTGTAATTATTCGTATAGAACATAATATAATGTTTTATTTTATATAAATTCATCAGTTTAATCTAGTAAATTTATTCTCTAATTCACTTATGACTTTTTATTCTATTGAAGACAAATAAATTTGCTAATTCATTCACGATTTTATTTCGTGCTTAACTCAATTTATTTTATGGTTGCGTTAACTCACTAAACAACAACAATAAAATTAAAGTTACGACACGCAAAACTAAGTTTTGTTTTGATCGAAATAAATAATATATCATTCACGATGTAGTAAAATATAACTTGAATATTTGGATTTACTTGAATATCTTCTTTAATCACTCCTTCTTTTTCTTTTACAACATGAGGCTTACCATATAGTTTTGCACAGTGATCTCGTGCTACTCCTCTCTTAAATTTCATATAGGATGATAGTTGAGTTTAAACCCTAGTATGATCTAATATATATATAAAATATTAACTCGGTTTAAGAATGTTTTGTTCGATAACATGAAAATCGTTAATCTATTTACTCTTAAGATTGAGATTGGTATGGAGGTTTTGCTTTAAATATCGGGATTTGCACTGCTCCGATGGCAGAACTGTGGGATTTGTATTATGGTATGTGTATTGCTTGGGATCGCGAGATCTCACGTTTGGAGCTTGAGGTGGATTCTGAGTTAGTGGATGGTTTTCTTCAGACATGGATTAGTGAGACTAACCCATTGTCTTTCCTGGTGCGTCTGTGCCATGGTTTTCTTTCGAGGGACTGAATAGTCTGTATTTCTCACGTGTATAGGGAGGCTAACCGTCTTACTGACAGGTTAGCAAACTATTCGTTTTCCATACCATTAAACTATTCGAGTTTGAATTTTCTTTTAGTGTCCACTTAAAAAAATATTTTATTTAGGTGTTACGAAATCAAAAAGAAGGTATATATAATAAATAGTGAGATCATATCAACAAATTAGGGTTTACCAATGATATTTTTGATTCATATATATCTAGAATATATCAAATTTTTAGGAAAAAAAAAAGAATATATCAAATTATAATAACAATTAATCGTAGATATCTTTTAACCAAAGGCAAAACAATATATAATAGAAATCATAAATTTTAGATTTGAAATTAGTTTGAATATCACCGGTGGTATGTGTATTTTACAATCAACAAGTTTCTTTTTTTTTTCTCAGATCTCAGAATATCCTATTCTTATATATTCACAAAAAAACAGATTATATATCCATAATAATAAAATTTATTTAAAGACAACTAAAATCAAATATCAAATATATCCGGTTAAATAAAACTCACATAAAGACAAAACTAAAATATGTTGTAATAAAAACTCAACTTTTATTCTGGTGCATAGTTACCTCTCTAATAATATAATATATATATATATATATATATATATATATATTGCAATATATATTCAAAAATATTCTAGCAATCAAAAAGTAATAATTTATCTAGACGATATATCAGGTTTTACAAAGCAAGCACATGAGTCTTCATTGGAGTACGAATACCATTTCATGCATTTTCCACCTAGAAATTGTGATTCAATGCATGTCTCATTGCAATCTGGAATCTCCGAACAAGGTCCTATGGGAACTAGTTTACTCCTGTCTTCAGCTTCCACTTGACCTGAGTTAATATTTTTTTTAAAAAAAATTAGTGAACTATTTAAAAGCAGATATAATCGTTAAATATTTTCTTTTAATTAACCACAAAACAATTTACTCTTTAACAAAAAACGTATATAAAATGTATAAATGGAGAAACAATAAAATATCAACTACAATAAACATAAATTACAACTTAATTAAACATACTCGAAGTTAAGAAAACAATCAAACACAACAACGCAAAGAAGTAAATTTTGCTTGATGATATCATTTTTGATATTTCTCCTTAGTTATGAAATTGAATAGGTTAAAACCTTTCACTGTTATGTATACATAATGGGTTTTTAGTCCAACTATACATAATGGTTTCTTATATATATATATTTAGAATGTTTGGATTAATATAGTTATATGTTATACATGGTAGGATATGTTATTGACTAAGACTATTTAGCTTTGACTATTTATTATGGACTTACTTTTTGTTTTAAGATTTACATTAATTAATTTATATTTTTAGGATGATGGACATAACGGAATGCATAATACTATTGATCGCGCAATATTCAATAAAGTACAATTGTATTGAAATGTAAAAACATCTTACATTTTTGACGCAAGAAAAAACTTTTAATTTTTTTTTTAGTTCTTGAATAACAGTATAATATCGCAAACAAGAGAGCACGAAAGACGATGATTTGGTTTAATATCGCTTTTGATTTGATTTTCTGTCCGATGTTGGTCGTACTTCTTTCTTTCTTGGAAAAATTGGATTTAAAGGATCTATATCAGGATTTGTCCATCTAAATTTAATATATTTTGTTTAGAATATACGTTATGTTGTTTGTACATATTCTAAAAGGTTTAAATAATATAATCTATCAATTGTACATGTTCACATAATTTTACAATGCATCATTTGCACTTTACTCTTTGTTCTACAAATTTAGGATACACTATTGTAAACAATTTAGAAGAAAATTTTAGAATAAGTCATCTGCATATTTTTCTATGTTCTAAGAAATTTAGGATAACAATAATATTTTAAAAAATATTGAAGCAAATTTTAGAATAAGCAAACTTAACTTTGCTCTACGTTCTACAAAATCTAAAATATATATTCTTTTGTTTGTTATGTTCTGCAAAATTGAGAATATCGATTCTAAAATTAATATTGAAAATCCAAAAATTAAGAAAATCAAATATTTTAAATCTTTAAAACGATTATGCGGTTAAGGAAATCAAATATTAATTAAGATTACACTATGAACAATTTAGAACATGCATTCTATGTTTTTCAAAATATGGTAAAACCAGTCTTCTAAACAGCATTCTAGGCGTCCGCTTAGGCGCTATGCCCCCACAGACCGTGGCGATCTTGTATCGCCTAAAATATTATATATAGTATTATAAAAATAAAATAATTTTTATCCATAAATTTTCACTCCTTATTTTTAGACGATCTTTATACACCCAATGTTACATAAATATGCATCATGTCGAAGTTGTAAACATATGAAAATGAAGAAAATTCGTAAGGGTATATAGAGGTGAAGTCGACAGTTATACCGTATTCAGAAAAACATAGAATGCATGTTCTAAATTATGTAGAATGAGTGGAAGCACCTTTGGCTCAATGGAGGTTTGAGATTCAATTCCCAGACAATACGATTTATTAATAAATCTGTAGATTTATAGAGGCAAGTTTATATGAGATCTCCACCGCTAGTCAAATTAGAGTTGTTCGCCGCTGATTTCACACATGGAAGGTAAAAGATGTCCATCATAAGCATGGAGCATAGGAAGTGTTGTCTGTCGTGGATCTAATAGAGTCGTAGTGAATTGTTCGTGGAAGAATCATCTTTGTAACATTTCTCATAATTTGTAATAAAATAATTATAAATCAATCCAGACGTTTTAAAAAAAATATATGTAGAATGTAATCCTACTAAATATTTGATTTTCTTAATTTTTGGAATTTCAATATTAATTTTAGAATAAGTATTCTCAATTTTGCAGAACATTGAACAAACAAAAGAGTATATATTCTAGATTTTGTAGAGCATACATCAAAGTGAGATTACGTATTCTAAAATTTGCTTCAAAATCTTTTAAAAAATTAGTTATCCTAAATTTCTTAAAACATAAAGAAATGTGCAGATGACTTATTCTTTCACTAAGATTTGAAGAGAAATTTTGGGTTTGTTTTCTAATTGAGCACCACATATTATCTACTTAAGGCGTTTCTGATGGCATAAGTTTTACCCTATAAATGTTTTTGCAAGTGCACATAATCGCTGTTATAGTATAAAGGGTTATTGTATCCCTAGAAACCTAATGTTGCACGGTAAATTTTTAGTATTGAATCAAGCTAAACAAGTAAGTAATATGACTAACGATTATCAATTGGAAAAATTGTTGAAAACGGGTTTTAATCAATGTGACAAACGTTAGGCCTTGGAAAATTATTCAGTAAATATGAATTGTAAACTAAAAATTGTTAGGACTTTAGGAAGATCCGTTCTCGAACTCGAAACACCACTATAAAATAAGCCAACTTTCGCTGCGAAGATTTTCTGTATTTGAACCCTAGACTTCCAATTTTTTTTTTGTGAATGCAAAAGATTCAGACAAGCATTAAAGTTCATGTCGATTGTTCACAAAATTCCTAAGCCAAATTTCTTTGGAAATAGTTATTTAGCTCATCTAAGATAGTTCTGGTAATCAATCATACTTTCGCATCTATTGATTAACCTAAGTTTTGAATTCAAGGTGATCAAGAAAGAATCAACGTTAAGCACAATCTAGATAAAGAACTCATCTACCAAATCATCTTTAACCTATAAATAACCCTATACCTAACAAGCCAACTACTCCTTTGATTATCTCTCAAAACACATTATAAAAACTTAATTATAGACCTAAAACACGGATGGAGTATTTCTGCAACTTCTGGAAACTTCTAGGTGAAACATGTAGTTTCTGAAAAGATCAGGTCCAAATTCGCTTAAAGCTCCAAAATGCTCTAAAGTCGCGTAACTTATGCAATATCCTGTAAAGACTCATAATGACTCTAAAAACACTGAAAAAGACAATGTGTACTATAGTTGAAAACTGGTAAAAACCATGATATATCAAATTCCAATCATAGTTTTTCACATTTTTTAATACTATTATTGTTATTTTTAGTGTTGGAAAATACTTGGATGCTGATGTACAAACATATATCAATCATGAGAGTTACCCGTTTACAGTACACAAATTTGTGGAGATAAATAGTTTTGAAGGATCAATGAAAGAGAAAACCTTAGTTAGTAACTAACAATGTTGTGATCAGTGAATCGACATATTCTACCAAATCTCAAAAGACATAATTCAAAAACATCCTCAACAACAATTCAATTAATTTTTCTAGTCAAAGTTATGGAAAGTACATTTTGAAGTTTCTTCAACAATATGATAGTCATAAATAAGTGTATGAAAGAATATATAACACATATCTTATCTGTTACCTTAACACATATCAAAATTGGTTTCAATTTCGTTTATTTACATGAACAGATGTTCGGAAAATCTTTTGTATTTTTAAATTTTCTTATGATATAATTATAATATATTGAATTTGTGGGGAAAAAAAAATAATAGTGATAAAAAGAAGCTAGTGGTTTTTTTTTTCTTTTCAAGACAAGATTTTTAGTGGAAGCACATTTGGCTCAATGGTCCAATAAGGTTTAATTAGTACTTCTACGTTCGGAGGTGTGCGGTACGGCTCCCAAACTATAAGAAGATTAATAGATGCAAGTTTACATGAGATCTCCAGTATTGTGCATATAGAGGTGTTCTCTGTGATTCCACTCAGTGAAGGTAGAAGGTGTCCATCATGAGCATGGAGCATAGAAATGACGTCTGTCGTGGTTCTAATAGGGTCGGAGGGAACTGTTCACGGTGAAATTGTTTTTTTAACGGTTCTTATAATTTGCTATAAAATAATAATTTTTTTTTTTTTAAAAAACAAGATTTTCAACAACTTCAATACTTCATGAAGTGCTAAAGTGGCCCGTACATATCCAACACAAGATGAGATGTCAATTTCTGATTTGCTGAATTGCGTGGACGTCTTATTAGGCACATCGGACTAAATTTACAAAATCGATCCACCTTCATCGTCGTCGTCGTCTTCTTCTTCACCTCCGGCGACTATTAGCTTCAAAATCTCACAGTTTTCTCCGGCGAAATGATGAAATTCACAGCGATCTCGTTCTTTCTGGTAATAATTGCGCTCTCTTCAAGCTCCCATGTATGGTCCGATCAGATCTTCCCAGCTCATCTAGGTCTGTATCACTTCCTCCTCCTTACATTACTCGATTTCCAAAATCAAATCTTCAATTTCGTTATTCGAATTCCTAAACGAGATCTGCTCTGCAACAGTTGGAACATTCAGTCGAAACAATCGTGAACCAAAGTACAAAATTGAGTTCCTTGACGAAGATTCACCATTTCACCCGGTAAGAAGTATTCGTAGTGAAGGTAGATTCTGTATCTGATCTGAATGTATTTTTGCGTGGTGGGTTTTGATTATAGGTAGATAATCTTGAATCAATGGTTATGCTTGATAAGAATGGGCGTAGATATTTATGTTACTTACCGAAAGAGGAAATAGCGACGAGTGGTTGGACCTCTACACCGCAAAATAGTAGCACTGTGATGATGGAGACTGAGAAACTTGTCAAGCTCAAGACTCCTGATGAGTTGCTTCAAGCACTTAGTGGAACTTGCCTTATTAGGGTAAGGACTTGTTTTCTGCATTTCGGTTAAGAAACAATCGAAATCTAAACCAAAACGATTTTTTTTTCCCTTGGATGTGTGCAGCAAGAAGGTTGGTGGTCCTATGAGTTTTGTCATCTCAAGACGGTACGACAGCTACACATTGAGGGTGATAAGGTATGCTGTTTTATAAAACGTACCCTTGGCTTGCGCTAGTATCATCGTAAATCCACGTATGAATAGTAAACCGTTGTATCCTGCATGTAGATTGTCCAAGAATTTTACTTGGGTATGTTTGACGCGGAAGCAACTGCTGTTTTTAATCAAACCGTATCTGATGCTTCTACAACTGATGCATCACAGAGGTATAAGCTAAAGGTTTTACGTTACTTTTATAGGAAAAGTTTGTATCTTTGTTGATTTTGGTATGGTGGTGTATGCAGGTATCATTCTCATGTGTACACCAATGGGACTACTTGTGATCTTACTGGAAATCCTCGAGAAGTCGAGGTATGTATAATCTGGTTTCTGCATTGGTTTTGGATCATGGCATTACGATTTATTAGTCTTGGAATTGATAAATGCAGGTGAGGTTTGTATGTGCTGAAACTAGAGCAATGGTTACTTCAATCACAGAGCTTTCCACTTGCAAGTACGCATTGACGGTTCAGTGCCCCATCTTGTGCAAGCATCCGTAAGCAATTTCATTTACTTGAAGGACCTTTTTCAAAGTGAATTTACATTAAAAGAACGAAACGCTAATGCAAAATTTGTGTTTGATCTTGCGTGGTAATTTATTGCAGGCTGTTTCAGCTAGAGAAACCAGTGTCACACACGATTCACTGCAATGTGATCCCAGAGGAAGAAGTCGAAACTAGAAACGAGGAAGAACAAGTAGAAGGTGAATCACCTAAGATGATAGCTGATTCTTGAAAAAGGCCTAACGGTTATATGACTGTATATATAAGAGCTTGTTTATCGGTGTTGCCGGCTGGATTTTTGATGGTTTAAACTCGGTTTTGCTTACCGGTAGGACGTTGATTCTCTGTAGCCAAAGCAGTATTTCACTAGAATCAAAGCATTTCATTAGCAGACATTGAAAAGCTAGTTGTGAAGCAAAGACTGCATTGCTTCATTAGTACAAGTATATGTTTCTGTTTCTGTGACTTGTTGGTTGATCTCGTGTTTCTTCAAATTCAGTCCGAGAGTCTCCCATCTCCTCTTTGCAGACGATAATCTCTTTTTCTATAAAGCAGACGTCCTGCAATGTGCAGAGATCTTAAAAATTATCAAAACATATGGCAAGACATCTGGTCAACAACTAAACCCCAACAAATCTTTTTTTTTTTGGGGAATAGAGTTGACCAGCAAATCAAGAGAGAGATTAAGAGAGTCATCGGCATAACTAGCGAAGGAGGCATGGGTATGTACTTAGGGCTACCAGAACAAATTTGTGGCTTTAAGAAAAAAGTATTTGCATATGTTCAAGATCGTTTCAACAACCGCATTAACACTTGGTCCGCGAAATTCCTTTCCAAAGGAGGGAAAGAGGTCCTAGTAAAATCTGTGGCACAAGCCCTTCCGACATATGTTATGTCGTGTTTTCTACTCCCTCAGGGTATCACTGATAAACTCAGGAGCGCTATATCCAACTTTTGGTGGAGCTCCCGCCAGAATAGTAGAGGACTACACTGGATTGCCTGGGATAAGATTCGTACTTCCAGAGACGTAGGCGGTCTAGGATTCAGAGACCTTCGCGAGTTCAATCTAGCCCTCCTTGCAAAACAATTATGGAGGTTGATTCATTTTCCAACATCTCTCCTAGCGAGAGTATTACGTGGACGATACTATCACCAATCAACCCCGATGGTAGATCGTGAGGCTAGATCCCCCTCGTATGGTTGGACTAGCATTATGGCGGCTAAACCCATACTCGGACTAGGTCTACAGAAGACTATCCGCTCCGGGTATAATACCAAGATTTGGAGTGAACCCTGGATTCCAGATATACCAGCCCGTTTACCAAGGCGTCTCAATAGACTGACCCGACGAGATCCTAATCTTCTGGTTAAAGACCTATTGTTACACAATTCTCCAGAATGGAATCACATAAGACTCCGGGAATTATTCCACCCCGATGATGTCGCCCTAATTATGGAGTTGAAACCTAGTAGAACCTTCAAGCTAGACGGGTATGCGTGGAGTTATACAAATTCAGGAATGTACACGGTGAAATCAGGATACGAGTTACTACACAACACAAACCAAAGGAGTATACAACCCCAACAGATATCTGAGCCGAGCATTACGGGTCTGCTTAGCCAAGTGTGGAAAATTAAGACTCCTGGGAAACTTCGACACTTTATGTGGCAAGCCCTAACAGGGTGTATAACCACTTGCCAACAGCTGACCTACCGACACTTAGGAAACGACAAGAGCTGCCCCAGATGTGGAGCACTAGAAGAAACAATCAACCATATGATCTTTGAGTGCCCTCCGGCTTTGAAGGTGTGGGCCTTATCGGACTTTCCGTCCCTTCCGGGTTATTTCCCGTGTACATCCCTATACCAAAATATGGATTTCCTATTTTGGAGGGCAAAAGAAAGGGGTCTCCCCAAACCACAAAGGGATACATTTCCGTGGATCATTTGGTTCATTTGGAAGGCTAGAAACGACAAACTCTTCAATGGGAAGAATGTATCAGCCGCGACCACACTCCAAGTAGCCCAGCTAGAGGAAGAAAGCTGGCGAAATGCGAATTTGGTTAGAGACGAAGAAGACGGGGAGGAAGAATTTTCTACCGAGATTGGAGATAACTTCCGATCCGAGCACCCAAGTATTCTGATCTGCCAAGTGGACGCATCTTGGTCAGATCTAGGGTCCACTAGCGACCTCGGATGGTGCCTCACCGACACTTTAGGCCAAACACACACCGGCAATCAGGGATGCCGAATGAGCCTTTCAGCCTTACATGCAGAGTTCGAGGGACTCCTCTGGACAATGGAATGTCTGGTCCAGAAACGTGTTCTTAGAGCCCGATTCGAGATAGATTGCTCAAATCTTTTGAAGATGACTGACGATCCGATAGATTGGCCAGCTTTCCAGTCTGAGCTAGATCACTTCGTAGAACTTAAAAATCACTTTATTTTCTTTCAGCTATCCCATATTTCTCGTTCTTATAACGACCGTGCGGATGCCCTTGCAAAAGCGGCACAAGCTCGTAACCTTATATTTTCCCATGTAGATCTCGACGTATCAGTAGAAAGTACCCGATTTCGGGATGTTTCCACCGATCAAATGTGATTTAATATATATAGTTTGTTGACAAAAAAAAAAAAAAAAAAAATACTCCACTTGCCTCATGAACCATGTTCACTCCCAGTGAGACATAGCAATTCAATTCTAACGCAAACAATAAATAAATTCAATTATCCCAAGGAGTCTGAGAATCCGACCGGATTAACCGGTTTGTTAAACTAACTCATCTTGTATAGTTATTGAATTTAATTCACACTTTATTCTGCTACATTTTTTCTTGTAATGGTGATTAGTGTATTTGTTGAAAACTGCTTTCAACAACTTGACTTAAACAAAAAGCATAAGCTAACAACTGTACTCAGAAAGTTATTCTCAAAGCTAAAGAGAGCAAAGAAAACAAAACACAAAAGGTTTTGGATAAATCTCAAACAAATGTGATGTATATATATTACCTATAAAACGTTGAAAAGCTCATTATAATCATAATTAAATTTTATAATAGGACCATTTTTAAGATTTAAACCTTTCAAAACTTCGGTTAGTCTTTCAACATTTTTAAATACCATTAATGAGCTTGTTTTGGTATTTTTCTTTTGTTAGATGTTTATTTTGGTATTTTTCTCGTGAAAGCCTTTGCATGTAAGTAAAGATATTAATAATAATGTAACTTTAAAGCAACAATATAAATGTTGTGCAGCTAGATGATGTGTGTACTTTACTAATTAGATTATCTTTTGTAACACTTTATTAAAGGTCGTGTAACAACTCAAACAACAACAAAATAAAAGAAAGAAAATTAAAAACAAATTCACTTTTTGACTCGTGTCTCTGTCTTCCATTTTCATTTATATATCAACACCAAATAAAAGATCAGATCCCATTTTGTTACAATATCTAAGATAAAAGTCATACAAAAGAAATGGGTGGTCGTCAGGTCTGGCTGATAATAGTTTCAGTCTTGTTCACGGTGAGCTCCTCCGCCGGAGAAGAAAAAGGGACGGTGGTTGTGTACGGAAGAGCCGCCGTGGGAACAGTTGACGAAGACTTCATCTGCGCAACTTTGGATTGGTGGCCTCCTCAGAAATGTGACTATGGCACTTGTGCTTGGGACCATGCTTCGATTCTCAATCTGGTTTCTCTTTTTTCTTACATTTTTATTTTCATTTTCATGTTTCTCCGTCGAAAACAGTGCAACTTCAATACTATAGATATATTAAAAATTACACAGTGCAACTTGTATTTTTGGTTGGCTACAGCAGCAACCTATTGAAATATTTATTTATTCACTATGCATCTAGTAAATACTTTACTAATAAAATAACATTATTGTTGTAAGATCTAGAAAATTTGATTTTTTGTTTGTTTAACCATTTATGGAATGTGTATTCCAAAATCATTATGCAATTTAGCAATTTGACCTTGTTAGATATAAATGACCTGACGACAAAAAAAAAGAAAGATATAAATGACCTTTCTCAATTTAGCAATTTGATTAAGATGCAAAATTGATCTTGTTTTGTTTAGCAATTGACTATTGAAACTGAGGCTATGTTGATTTTGTTGCAGGACCTAAACAACACTATTCTCCAAAATGCAATCAAAGGTAAATCACATAACACATCACATTCTTTATTAATCTATTTGTTATGTCAAAATCTCTAACCTTCCAAATCCAAAAAAAAACAGCATTTGCTCCATTGAAAATAAGAATAGGAGGAACATTACAAGACATAGTGATATATGAGACACCAGATTTGAAGCAACCATGTATTCCTTTCACCAAAAACTCTTCCATTATCTTTGGTTTCACACAAGGATGTTTGCCTATGGGCCGATGGAACGAACTCAATGCCTTCTTCCGCAAAACCGGGTACAATCAAATTCTCTTCTTTCTTTCAAGTTTCAACTATGTTCTCCTCCCTTACCGAATTGTGTGGTTCCAATCAGAGCTAAAGTCATCTTCGGGCTAAATGCACTTTCTGGCCGTTCCATTAAACCTAACGGTGAAGCCGTAGGAGCTTGGGATTACACCAATGCTGAATCATTCATCCGGTATACTGCTCAGAATAACCACACCATTGATGGTTGGGAGCTAGGTAAATACTCAATAGACACGCCAGATCGAATCCCTTTTACATCTCTAAACTCGTTTTGCAATTTTTTAAAATCTCGTTTAGGCAATGAGCTGTGTGGAAGCGGTGTTGGTGCAAGAGTTGCAGCAAATCAGTATGCTACAGACACCATAGCTCTGCGAAACATTGTGAACCGTGTTTACAGGGATGTGAGTTCCATGCCACTAGTGATAGGCCCAGGTGGCTTCTTCGATGCTGCTTGGTTCACAGAATACTTAAACAAAACCGGAAACTCTATCGATGCTACTACTCGCCACATCTACGACCTCGGTCCAGGTAACCTGAATCCTCAACTATTTTGGTTCTTCACTTCCTTTTTAATCTCCTGAACTGAAAGAAAACTCTATTTTGATGGATTAGGAGTCGACACACATCTGATGGAAAAGATTCTTAACCCTTCATATCTGGACCAAGAGGCAACAACGTTTAGGAGCGTCAAAAACGTAATCAAAAACTCCCCAACTAAGGCTGTGGCATGGGTTGGTGAGTCTGGTGGTGCCTACAACAGCGGGCGGAACCTTGTCTCTAATGCTTTTGTGTATAGCTTCTGGTAAGAATAGATAAAGCCAAAAAAGAAAAAGTTAATCACATGCAATAAACTCAAAACATTTCAACTGATTATACCGAGTGATGGTAGGTACCTGGACCAGCTTGGTATGTCATCGATTTACGATACAAAAACATACTGTAGACAGTCTCTGATCGGAGGGAATTATGGACTGCTAAATACTACTAATTTCACACCCAATCCAGACTATTACAGGTAATATAAAATGAAACTGGTAAAGAAATGGGAACCAATAATATTTAAACCTAAATTCAAGTTATGCTACTTGTTAAACTGCAGTGCTCTGATCTGGCGAAAACTTATGGGAAGAAAGGCATTGTTCACAAGCTTTTCCGGAACAAAAAAGATACGGTCTTACACCCATTGTGCAAGACAATCGGTCAGTCGAGTTTCCATACAGTGAAACTCAAGTGACATTATTCTCAATGGAATTCTGGTTATAACTTTTAACACGTTTTATCATGCAGAATGGGATCACAGTTTTACTAATGAACCTTGACAACACTACAACAGTTACGGCTAAAGTAGAGTTAAATAGCACGTCGTTCAGTCTGAGACATACCAAGCACAGGAAGTCTAAAAGAGTAATTTCTCAGCTGCCTTGGGATTCCAATGGGGAAATCCAAAGAGAAGAGTATCATTTGACAGCAAAAGACGGAAATTTACACAGTCAGTCTATGCTACTCAACGGAAATATTCTGCAGGTTAATTCGGCTGGTGATATACCTCCTCTGGAGCCTGTACTTGTAAATTCAACAGAGCCAATAACAGTAGCTCCTTATTCCATTGTCTTTGTCCATATGCGGAGCATTGTTGTACCTGCATGTACTTAGAGAGATGCAAATGGAACTTAAGGTAGCCCCATTCAAATACTTGATTAGTCCAAAGCATTTGAACCAAATAAAAGAAGTGAAACAATTTCCAAAACCAAAATTTGTTTGCATTTTATTTCTGTTTCACTTTCACATATAAAGCCAGTTGGGACTGTGAAGCCCCAAAGGAGGACAAATGATACAACAGACGCACCAGAGGGTCAAACAAAGCTACAAGAAAAATAGTCACCAAAACCTTTCAAAGACCCAACGATTACCCCAAAGTAAAAATACCAGTTTCCACCATATTGTGTATGCATGAAGATAGAGTTGAAGAAAAATAGCAGTCAATGAGACTGAGAGTTCATAACTTAATCATCTTTGGCAAAGATGATTCAGCAAGATCAGCTCATGAGAAAGTTGACTGGACAGTTGTTTCCAACATGATTTCGGTATCCTTATCATTTTCAAACAGCTGCTTATGAAGAAGACGATGTAATCGTCCAAAGAGCTGTTTCTTCAATGATTCGAAAGCCATGTCGAACCTCTCAAGCTGTTCCATTGCATTAGGATTGTATAAAAATAGTCCATAGTAAAGATCAAAGCTGTCACCAGATGTATTCTCCACCAATTTTAGCAACGTCTCATAACCCTTGGTATCGACAGGAGTAGATTCCAAGCTTAACTTCTCCAAAACCCTTCCCACTGTGTGTGTGATAAACTGTGATCCAGCAGCATGCCAATCATGTTCAGCACATGACATCTCCACCATACAACATCCTTCGCGGGCAAAAATATCTAAAAAACCATCACACCTAGATGCTCTTCTTTCATCCTTTCCAACCCTTACTTTATCAAACACAAACGAAAGACCATTCCATCCATGTTTACCACTCTCTGGTCCAAACATGGGATGCGTGCACAAAATATCAAAATCTTGTGGGAGAACTTGAAGAAAGAAATTCCTCGGGAACTCTTTTACAGAAAGCACATCCACAAAAAGAGTGCTTCTCTTCAGTCTCTGAAACGGAAGTGACTTGAGAACTTTTTCAGTCGAAAGGATTGATGTACAGAGAAGAATAACTTCAGGATGCTCTTCAAATAGATCATCAAGGTCTGGCAAATACGTGACACCCAGCTCCGCAGCTACATCAGTGTAATCAGTTCTTGAATACGCTAACACCGTATGGCCTTGCCTGACCATAGTTTTGGCTAGAAACTGCCCAAAGTTGCCAAACCCAACAATACCAATCTTAAGCCTTGAACTGTCATTGACACTGCCAGAGACCTGGGGGTTATATTCATACTTCACAGCAACATCTTTTGACCTGGATCAGATTCAAGAAATCAGATTCATATATTGAGTCTCCTAAATCAAGCAAAACAAGTCCATCTCAACAAAACTCAGGAATTGCAGGAGCAATGTACCTCGTCATATCCAAAAACGCCTCATTTCGGTGACCATCCGGAGAAACAAGAAGTTTCTGTGCTTCACCTTCGAACAACTGCTTCCTTACAACACCGTGAAGCCGACCAAAAAGCTCTTTACGCAACGCCTCGAAAGCCAAATCCATCCTCTCTAACATCTCCAAAGAATTGTTATTGTAAACAAACAACCCATAGTACAAATCAAAACTATCTCCACGAGTATTCTCAGCTAAATCAAGCAATGCCTCGTACCCTTTGGTATTAATCGGCGTAGATTTCAATTTCAACATATCAAGAATCCTACCAACAGTATGCGTAATGAACTGAGACCCAGCTGCATACCTATCATGATCAACACAAGTCATCTCCACCATCTCACATCCTTCTCTTTGAAAAATCCCAAGGAAATTCTCAAACCTCAAGAATCTAGATTCATCCTCACCGATCCTAACCTTATCGTAGACGAATCGTAATCCTCTCCATCCGTGATTAGAACAAACGCTTTGAGGTCCAAACATGGGATGTGTGCAGAGGATATCGAAATCTTCCCGTAAGTAATGGAGAAGGAGAGTTTTAGCGAATTCTTTGACGGAGAGAACGTCGACGAAGAGAGTATTCCGACGAAGTCTCTGAAACGGTATCGTTTTGAGAACATTCTCTGTGGAGAGGATAGATGTGCAGAGGAGTACGACGTCGGGATGACGTTCGCAGAGATCGTTGAGATCTGGGAAGAAGGAGATACCGAGACGGCGAGCGGCGGCGGAGTGATCGGATCTGGAATGTGCGAAGAGGATATGACCTTGAGAAGCTAGGGTTTCGGCGAGGAATTGGCCGTAGTTGCCGAATCCGATAATGGCGATACGGAGAGGACGGATTGGATCGGAAGGAAGAGGGACGTCGGAGAGACGGCAGATGGTGGCGGGATTAGGTTGCCGGAGAGAACGAGAAGAGAGCATGGAGACGGAGAGAGAGTTGAAGGAGAGAGAAGGCTTGGGTTGGAGAAGAGGAGGGAAGAAGAAGCGGTGAGCAGAGAGAAGAAGATGAGAATGTGATTGAGAGATCATTGGAGAGGAAACAGAGAGATGAAGATGATGGTGATGGTGATGGTGATGATGATGCTTCTGGGTTGGACTGACATTTTTCTAGACACACCAATGGTTTTCTTCTTCGGAGATCCATGGAGGTTTTGACGTTTGCACGTTGTGAATTAAAAAAATAACAAAGCATTGACAGATCTCCCCAAAAAATTGCATAGATAGATGCTTTTTTTTTACCCAACTCCATTGCATTTAACTGAGGAAAACAACACATGAGACGGACACTCTTTAGGGTTAAAACACTCTTTAACCAACAAACTCTATTTTGATGAAATATTTCATAAGATTTTCTACCTTTTGCTCATTATTAAGGGAATTCGTTTTTCTCTACCACTTCTTCAACTGGAAATTAATAAGCAAAACTCTGTTTGACATAAGATCCAAATGGTTGCATCTTCGTCATTTTATTTTTCTGCATCTTCGTCATTACATTCTTCTCCGTCTTCATTGACATTTTCGTGGTCCATCCACGTCGTCATTATTATCAAGTATCTTGAGTTAAAAGAAATATGGTCGCCGAGACCGTTTATTTAGACAGTTTTTTTTCGGTCGCCTAGAGATTTTCATTGATGAAATATTAGTACATTGGCCATTTTACAACGTAAAGCTGAGAATTAACTCGAGCATCCTTTGCCAATTGATCTGAGCAAACATTGGCTGTGCGGGATATATACTTGAAACTAAAATTACATAGCCTGGCTATATGAGATATATCATGGACTTGAGTAATATATAATCGACACTTATCATTCTCCCTTTGTGAGGACATCCCTTGATGCAATCTGGCATAAACCTTCTGAAAATCTCCACAAAAGGTGACATCACGATAGCCAATTCTATGTAATTCTCTAACCGCCATTCTCAACGCTTTTACCTCCGCATGACCTGAAGAAACCGTAGGAGAGAAAGACCCTGAACCACTTAAAACCTCTTGTAAATCCGCATAGTATAGAGTCCATCCAATACCAATAGATGTGTACTTTGAACTCCAGGACGCATCCACTAAACAACAATACGGATTTTGACTTAGGTACAAGATCTGTGGCAGACTGTGCTGTGCGTTTTGTTGAGCCGAAGTATGATTAAGATCCCGATCCCTTCTAACTTCACCTTGATCATTTAACTCTGAAGCCTCCAACCAAACCTGATAATCATGAATTGCTCTTGTAATGATAGAAGGAATCGCCCATCTCTTGTTCTGGAATATGACCTCATTTCTATTTTTCCATATTCTCCAGCCTAAAAAATGAAACAAGGAAATGTGATCCCTTGAATGTTGGCTTGACTCCATGAAAGCTGTATAATTTTCATGAAGAGTATTAGACATCAGAGCATCATTTCGTGGATTTGGTAAAGGGGCTATTTCCCAAATTTCCCTACTTAACCTGCATTGAAACAACTATGGTTTACAGATTCTTCATGATCTCCGCAAACCGAACAATCCTTATCCTGAATAACTTGTTTCTGCTTCAGCTTAACTGCAACAGGCAATGCATCATGCATAACTCTCCACCAGAAATGATTGATCTTAGGAGGAAGTTGTAGCTTCCACAAGGATTTAAATAAGGAGACTGGGGTTTGGGAGTTCTGACCTTGTTGAGCTCTAAGGAAATTATAGCCTGACCTTACCGTATAGCCTCCGTGAGGTGTATGAATCCACATTGCCGTATCTGCAGCTCCTGTCACTGATGGTCTAATTTGCTGCACTAAAGCCACATCCTCAGCAACCATGAGCCTACTTAGCTTAGCCATATCCCAGTTCATAGTCCCTTCTGCAAATAAATCTTTTACTTAGAGATCCATATTCCTGTTTATTTCAACTGATTCCGGTATAGGGCGTAAATCTGTAGGTAGCCAGTAATCTCTCCATACATTTACTGTCTCTCCATTACCAATACTCCATCTAATCCCCTGCTTTAACAACCTGTTGCCCTGAAGAATGCTACGCCAAACATAACTTGAAGCCCATTTTTGATAAGCCTCTAGCAATGTTGTTTTAGGGAAGTACTTAGCTTTATAGACTTGAGCTAGTAAAGAGGCAGGATGAGTAAGAATCCTCCAACTCTGTTTAGCAAGGAGACCAGTGTTAAAATCCTTGAAATCTCTTACTCCCAAACCTCCCAAACTTTTTGGATCTGTGATCTTTCGCCAAGAAACCCAATTGATTCTATTCCATTCTTTTCCTGAGGACCAAAAGAACTTCCTTGTAATAACCATGAGTCTTTCTATTAACTTATTTGGAAGCATGAAGCAAGACATGGAATATGTCGGTAAGGCTGTTAAAACTGCCTTAATCAAAACTTCTTTTCCTGCAGGAGACAACAACTTAGAATACCAATTTTCAACTTTTTGAGCCATTCTCTGA
Organism: Draba incana; assembly: GCA_963576765.1. Classification (NCBI taxonomy): domain Eukaryota; kingdom Viridiplantae; phylum Streptophyta; class Magnoliopsida; order Brassicales; family Brassicaceae; genus Draba; species Draba incana. The sequence continues at coordinate 48,874,796 of OY755202.1, read as the reverse complement.
ACAAGATAGGAGAAAGTATCTACTTTGCTTCGACCTACAACCTCTGGTAGACCAAGATATCTACCAAAGCCCCCAATCTTATGAATACGAACAAAATCAATGATTTGTTGTTTTAGATTCTGATCAATACCTCTGGAGAACATAATGACTGATTTGTTGAAATTTACTTCCTGCCCTGAAGCATCCTGGTAGGTCTTTAGAATTGTCTTGAGATAGTTACATTCCTCCAAAGAAGCCTTACAGAGAAGAAGGGAATCATCAGCAAAAAGCAAATGCGTAATGACTGGCCCTTGCTTACTCACCTGATAACTAGTAATGTGGCCTTTATCTTTTGCGTCTGTTAGTAAAAAGGATAAAGCTTCAGTACATAACAGATACAAATAAGGCGATAGAGGATCACCTTGCCTTAAGCCTCTGGAAGGAACTATTTTATATGTTGGAGATCCATTTATAACAACTGAATATGTGACAGTAGTGATGCACTTCATGATCCACCTGCACCATTTTTCTGAGAAACCCATTTATTTCATTAATACCTCTAGGAAGGAACATTCAACCTTATCAAACGCTTTGCTGATATCCAATTTCAACGCAAGATGATGATCTTTTATTTTACTAGTCCTTAAAGAGTGAAGCATTTCCTGAGCAATGAGAACATTATCCGTAATATATCTTCCAGGAATGAATGTTGATTGAAATTCTGAAACTATACTAGGCAATATAGATTTCAGCATGTCAGCCAAAACTTTAGAGAGAAGCTTGTAAGCAACATTACTTAGACTAATAGGCCTGAAATCCTTGACCTCTTGTGGGTTCTCAACTTTTGGAACAAGAAAAATATGAGTGTGATTAAGCTCTGAATCTAACTCTGTAGTTTCAAAAAATTGATGAATGTACCTTACTACAAAGTCCTTAAGAGTAGGCCATGATCTTTGTAAAACGCAAATGTAAGGCCATCAGGGCCTGATGCCTTCTTTGGATCCATCTGCTGTAGAGCTGAACACACCTCTCCCTCCGTCACTAGCTTAGTTAAGAACTGGTTCATGTCAGAGGTAACTTTAGGAGAAATAGCCTGGAGAAAAAAAGCAGCTTATGCATCACTTGAAGAGGAGAAAATATTAGCAAAATAGTCCATAACAACCTTTTGAATATCCTCCTGCTTAAAACAAAGTTGCCCTTCATGGTTACTAATGGAAAAGATTCGGTTGAAAGCTCTTCTTTGTCTTGTTTGGCATGAAAATACTCCGTGTTCTTATCTCCCGCTTCTAACCAAAGAGTCATGCTCTTAGTTCTCCAGAGTCCTCCTCTAATCTATAAGCACGAAGTAATTGAGTCTTAAGATCCTTGATCAAACTAAAATCAAGAGTTTCCATTTCATAAGCTTCTTGAAGATCTTGCTTTATGCTCTTTATTTGCCTCTGTGAATTAGTAACATTATGAGATCTCCACCTAGATATTCGTTTTCGACATTTCTCTAAAGCTTTGCTGAAAAGGTTGACATGTGTATCCTTACATTGCTTTAACCATATTTGCTGAACTCTTTCCTTGAAATCAGACTCTAGTCTCTATCTTCTATCATATTTAAATAACTTCTTGCTTTTCCATTTAACTCCTTCTGTATGGAGGATAAGAGCTCTATGATCAGAACAGTTCCATGGAAAGACCTGAACAAAAGCTGATGAGAAAAGATCAAACCAATGACCTTATCAGTTCGACTTCTAACAGTATGAGAACATCTGTTCCCAACCCAAGTAAAACTTCCTTCGTACGTTTTTACATCATGTAATCCAGAAAGGGCCAACATATTTCGAAAATGATATAAGGAATTCTCAGACCTATGAGCTCCCCCTTCCTTGTCATAAGAATTCTTTATATCATTAAAGTCTCCAAGAACCACCCTTGGTAAATGCTTATATCTACCACCCTCAACCTGAGATATCATCTCTTTCCATTGCAAATTCCTATGTTTAGTAATAGGATTGCCATAAACATAAGATAGACAAAAGGTTTTTCCCCCATCATTTATATACATATCACTTTGGTATAACGATGGAGAAGAAACCAACGCAAGGTCTATGTTCATATCCCAAAAAATTGCAAGACCTCCCGCTAATCCATTAGCAGGGAGCACAAACGAGTGCGCATATTTCAGCTCCTTACACAGATTATTCACAGCATTATATCCATTTTTTGTTTCAACAAGGAACATAATATCTAGATTTGAGGAATACCAAACATCCTTGAGGTATTAAACTGTCAAATCATTCCCCATGCCTTGAAAATTAAAGTGCATAATCTTCATACCTGGTTGGGCACTCCAAATCTCCCTTATCAACTCCGTAGATCAGGTCAATTTGGATGAAATTAGCTTCGATCGAGTCAAAAATTGAGATCGCCAGATTCCTCCTAGGGATAGGAAAGAAACATCGAAGATTTAATCCAGCTAGGCTGGAAAATTGATCGATTCAGAGATCGAAATTGAAAGGATATAAAACACTCCTTCGTTGCCTTGGAGGTTCTAGAAAGTTCATGTCCGTTTATTTTGATAGTTAAACAATCGACATGATAGATCTAATTTTTTTTGGGGGAAATTAAGGTTTAATATTGGATAATAATAGTAATACATTTCAGATCTATCATATATAATGGTGGTTGGACAAAAAATAAATAATGACATTTTCATAAAGAGTTTGATATCTTATGATTTTGTCATTAAAAGAAAGGGAATTTGCAGTTGAATGCAAAGGAATATAGACTAATTAGCGAGATGACAATGGCACTATTGGTATTTTAAAAATGGCTGTCATAACCCTATTGTAGGTGATTGTGTGTGTAGGGGTTTGTGTCAGTAGAGTATTTATTCTGATGTTTTAAACTTACTTTATTTTATTATTATATATAGATATGGTGATACAAAACTTTATAACTGAGTTATATAATGATGTATGTATTGACTATATGTGTTTTAGTAAGGGGATAGAGAGAGAAAGTACTGGATTGTGTTGGTTTGAGAGAAAGAGAAAAAAATATTTTTGCAATTTCTCTCTTTGTTCCTTTGAAGTCTGATAGATTTGTAGAAGGAAATTTATATTGAGATTTGTAAAATAAAGGTTTTATAGTCGATCGGAATCAAGTTGTATCATCTGGAAATCGATGGCGGAGCATATTCAGTTGCCAGAAAGGATGTTTGCTATGGGGCATGAACCGGTGGGTGAAAGGGTTAATTCCTATGTTCCTGCAAGCGGTATGAGAAGAATAATGGATGCTTTGGAGGAAGAAGAACGGGAAGAAATTCCTCATCTTTTGGTAAATTTGTTGCTATTGCGGAGAAACCGTAATATTCAGGGAGATTTGGTCGATTTATTATCTCCAGGCAACTTATGGTGAAGAAGAAGCATGAAATTTGGATTCTTTTCGCCGGAAATCCTATTTGGTTTTCTCTAAGAGAGTTTGCAGTAGTAACTGGTTTGCCTTATGGGAAATTTCCTCGGAAATCGAAGAATTGTTTGAAGGATAATATCACGGACACTCCTTACTGGCCTTCTCTGTTTGGTAAGTTGGAGGTCGTCACTGTGGAACGGGTGATTAAAATGTTGAAGAGGAAAACAGTAACGGATAAAGAGACTCGTGTGAAATTTGCTTGTTTAGCTTTGCTTGCTTCTGTGTTAATGCCTACTACGCATCAGGCCAAGATTGTGAAGGAACATGCAAAGAAGATAAAGGACCTTAAGGCGTTTTTTAGTTATCCCTGGGGTAGGCTAGCTTTTGATATGCTAATGAGTAATATTAAAGAGAAGAAAGAAATACATTTTTCTCAAAAGTCTGTTACAATTAAAGGATTTGTCCATGCTCTCCAACTTGTGCTTGGTGAAGCTGTTTCTGCTTTGCTTGAGGGAATTCAAGTTAGTACTACACCTTCGGAGTCAAAAGGAGAAGGTGATGAAGGTGGACCAAGGGAAAAGAAGATTAGCTTAATCCTGGTCATGCTAGGTTGATTCATGAAGCTGAACAGGTAAATTGTTACTCACTTAACAGAGGTTTTGTTATTGGATATGTTTGCTGTTACATTGTTACATATGTTACTATTAATTAATTGTTTGGTATTTTTCTACTTAACTGGTTATGTGAAGTGTTATCATGGTAATACTTATTTTAAAGAGTTTATTGGCATTGTAGACATATGTAGACTGCATTATTCCGGATGATGGGGAAGAAGAGATGGATGAAAGCACACTTGTGTGGTCGGAAGATGAAGAGGATGAGAAAGTTGAAAGCATTTTCAAACTAATAAAGAAAGAGTGTACCTTCTCTAGTTCGATGTTTGGTGGTGGAGCAACAAAAAGTGATGTGTTGCAGATGAAAAAGGAGGCTGAGGAAAGGGAGAAGCTTGCACAAGAAAAGAATGTGAAATGAAAGCAGATGAAAAGGAAGCAAAAGAGAGGTGCAGGAACAGTTGGTTGTGGTTCACCACCAAATGTGCTGGAAGGTGTGGTTTTGGGTGAGGAAGCTTGTACTCAATTAGCAGAAATGGTGGGTTCCAAACTTCGCTCTGATATTAACAAGTTAGTTGATAACAACTGTGAAGTTAATGGAAATATTGGTGATTTGAGGGCTGATATTAGCCTTAATCAAGCTTACATAAGTAATGAGATCGCCCTGTAGATTAGTAAGATTAAAGCTGATGTCATTGCGGGAATTACGAGCTACATGGATAGAGAGATTTGTAACCAAGTGAATAAGTCTTTTCTGAATTTTGAGCTGGTGGTAATGTTATAAGTAAGGGCAATGTGGCAGGGCAAGGTGAAACTTCAAGTCGTAATGAAAATCAGGTAACTCCTTCGTCTACAGCAACTGCTGATTTGATCATTGCTTATGTGGTTAGAGCTATCAATGGAGAAACCTTGGATCTAGTAGGTGGTTTATTTTTGGGTTTTCTCTTGTTTTGAATTTTAGTTATTAATTTTTTATTCTTTTCTAGGGTGTTTCTGTAGTTTTCAGTAAGGGCAATGTGGCAGGGCAAGGTGAAACTTCAAGTCGTAATGAAAATCAGGTAACTCATTCGTTTGCAACAACTGCTGATTTGATCATTGCATATGTGGTTAGAGCTGTCAATGGCGAAACCTTGGATCTAGTATGTCTTTTTATTTGGTTTTCTTTTGTTTTGATTTTTGGTTATTAATTTTGATTCTTTTCTAGGGTCCTCGTGTAGTTCCTCCTCCTGTTAATATTGGTGTAAATTTATGAGAAGTTGGTGACAATGCACTTGATGCAGGTGGTGATGTTAATGTAAGACATGGTTTTTTTTTAACAGTTTTCTCTTCTGTATTATTGGAAAGTAATTGTGGTTTTATAAGGATACGTTCACCAACCACTGTTATAATGGTGGTTCTTTAGTGGATTTTAAATGATTGGGTCATGAGTACAATACTAACTTAGACTGCATGGTTTTGTGTAGACTAACAAGAACCTTGAGGGTATTTTCAAACCCTTCATTTTCCCTTGGGTTGACACAGGAAGAGGTTTCTAGGGTAGACGCTTTAGAAAAAGAAGGTTGTAGAAAAAGCAAAAGGCAGAAAAGTATCTCGCAAACTCTTGTTGAAGATTATCAGTGTGACAAGAGGTTGATGCTGCGTTCTATGGGAGGTCAATTGGTTGCGCTTGCTGATGGTTATGGGGAGGATTATATTGATAAATATGCCAAGCTTTATGAGAAGTTGCAGTGTATTCTGTAAGTATTTTTGTCCTACTTTGTTCGTATGCGCAATTGGTGTAAATGGTTTGTCTAATTAGTACCACAGGTGTTTGTTTGCTTCATACTTTAGACCTATAGTTTTAAGTTGTATTATTTTCTACCATGACTAAATGGTTGATAAGCTACATATCATGCATTTATAGGTCACCAGGGTTTTAGATTTTTGTGTTGGTTAATGAGTTTGTTAACAGTTATTTTTAACAATATCTTTACTTTGTTTTATTAGAGTAAAGTTTTAATATGATTTCAACTTATTGGTCGAGAGTAGGACTTTGAGGTTAGGAGGAGTGTCTTATACTGCCAAGGAATTTTGTGGTATTGCTGCAAGAGGAAATTTGTTGACACCTAAGGTAATTAATTTGCAAATTAACTACCATAAGTTGTATGAGAAACTTACAGTTTTTTTGGTTTTGAATAGGTGGTTGATCTTCTATGCCGACATATTAACATATTCTTCAATAGAGAGGTTACCGGTGGATGTGAAAAGATTATGTTTTTTGACACAAAATTTGTGGCTTTACTTATGAGGAATTACACTAGGTTTTAAAAATTGGAGAATAAAGAGGATCATTCATTCCAGAAGCAGCTGCTTCAGTATTTTATAGGGTCTAATGGAGTGTCTCTAAATGCTGACCGTTTCTACCTGTCATTCAACTTTAATAAGACATATTGGGTTGATATGTGTGTTGACTGCCAAAGTTCTTCAGTTCACGTTTTGGATTGTGATGTGTTGCTCCGTAATGACAGTTTAATTGTTAGTGAGGTCCGTCCTGTGGCGGAACTCTTTCCATATTTGCTTAAACAAGCTGGTAGGTTTCCTCTCGGAAAGGAGCCTATTACATTTGGAGTGGAGAGGGTTAAAAATATACCTCAGAATGGAAATCCTGTAGAATCTGGCCTCACCACGATTCTTTTGCTTCAAGCTCATGCGATTGGTGGCGTTGAATTTTTCTGTTGCATTGATTCAAATGTCCTAAATGGTAAGGCACAACGACTCCTTGTTAGGTTGTATGAGGACAATTATGAGAGACTGTAGGTTTGGTTGAGGTAGTAGTTTCGTTCTTTGGTCTGTTGTTTTGTCTCATGTAAGATATTTCATTCCGGTTGTTGACTTTGTTTTCCTTACCATGAAACTGAGAATTGTATGCTGTTGTGATTGATGATTAGTGTAACTGTCTAACATATGCATTTTGTCTAAATCTTTGTTCTTTGATATTTAAGCGTTGTAAAGGGTTTTATTATCTTAGTAAATGTTATTTGCTTCCAATATGGGCAAATAACTGGTTGCACAAATTCTGTTCATGTAAATGTTGTAGTAGCTATCTTTTTTTTCAAAAAGGCAATGGTTGCACAAATTGGGTTAATGTAAATGTTCATGTAGGTTTTTTTTTTTTTAATAAGGCACTTAGTTTTTAGGTATACTAGTTTATGTGGAAGATTGAAAATTAACCAGTTACACAAATTTATACTAATTTAAATTTTCACGTTGCCGGCTAAGTGTTTCGTTTCAACATGTGGTATATGGTATATGACTCCGTAATCATATAGTATTTAATATATGGGGTCTCACAATGGTGGATTGAAACTGTAGGGTATATTGTGTAAGGTTTAGGTTTGTGTTTACGGTTTGGGTTATGCATTGGGTTAGGGTAAACATAGTTCTATGTAGGGTATAGTTTTTTCATTCAAATATATGCCTATTTTGGGTTTAGCCTTCATCTTTAAGGGCTATGATGTTAGGGTTAGCATTTGTAGGTATAGGGTTTAAGGTTTAATGTTTAGTGATTAGTGTTAAGGTTTGGGTTAACAAATTTGTATTATGGGAATAGTGTTGGTTGTACACAAATATTTAATAATATATGATTCCCCATATATAGTTCAAGTATATTTTCACCGGTTATTGCATAATTTCTTCTCAAATAAGTTTTGTAACTTACGGTTATCAAATTTGTTAACTACGGTTTTCCATGTACTTTATTTTCTGGCCACATCCTCTTTATTTTTTATTTTTTTTAAACCCTAAACTTTCTAATTAATTTCCCTTTAAATATGTGACCTATCCTGAATGAAAAAATTCTCAAATCGAAATACATTCGGAAACCCTAAATTGAAACACCTAGGGGAAAATGCTTGAAACAGAATACATCCATGATGACTCGAAGTGAAGCCTATGGTACTGGGTCCAACAAAAACTGTGGATCTTCCATGGTCAGCCATGTGCGATGTTTCTATGGGAAAGTAGCATCGGTAAAGAAGTCGATGACGGACGAAAATCCATGGAGGAAATTTTATTCTTGCGCAGAAGGGAGATGGAGTTGGAGCTCCTGCACGTTCTTTCGTTGGTTGGACACTGACAAACCATACGGGTGGCAGAAGGCAGCGTTGATTGAAGCTAGAGATATAATTCGTCAACAAAATGAGGAATTGAAGAACTTAAGAAATTCTTTTTGTAATGAATCCGGAAGCGAAGCAAAGGAGGTCGAACAAATTGTTGAAGAATCCTTGGATTTAGCAAAAATGGAGAAAGAAAAAACCTTACTTAAGGATGAAATTGTGTTATCACTTGAAAGAGAGAAGATGCTTCGACAATTTCTTGTTATTTCGTGGGTTGGATTTCTAGGGGTTACGTTGGTGATTGTGAATGCTCTGAAATAATTTAGGACCCTGTGTAACCTTCCCTTAAATATGTGTTTTGTGTTTTGTCTTCCTCTCATGTTAAAATGTCTTGTTAAATCTTACGTTTGCTGGTGTAGTTGTTAATATATGTGTATGATAGTTATGTAAAACTTTTTTCTTCAAAGATCCGATTACGATTTCAAATAAGTAATCAATTTCAATTCCTGAGTATTCGGTCAAATTAACATCATTATTTACAACAAATTTGTGTCTCAGTTTATTAGATTAATGTACTTTAGGACAGTTAATATTTTGAAAATGTTAGATATCATTACACTGTTATAGTGTTGCCAGTTTGGAAGAATATATGGCTAATGAGTTTGATAGCTGGGTAATTAAGTCAGTATCCGTTATAAGATTTAAGTTGCAACATAGTTTCTTACATTATTGAGAGGGGGTTACATTATTTAAATACAAAGTTGAAATTCTTTCTTCTGGGATGGTACTTGTTATTTTACAGTATAATACATGAAAATTTTGTTGACCCGGGTACAACTACTAGTAAGAGATGTTTCCATCAACTTATTAACTCCCTTCCCTCCTTGAACTTCTTTACGCTATTGGCATTTTACAGGTTGCTTTGTTGTGTCCTAACTTTTTGCACCTGCTACATGAAGTCATGCGGCGTAAGCTTCTTGCCTACATAGAATTCAGAAAATATTTAAATAGCGGTATGTATGAAAAAAGAACAATTCAATAGGAATCTTACAATGTTTCTCCTCGAGAAAAATAGCGTTTCTTTCTTGGCCTACCCGGTGGGCGTCTAGTTGACAGTGGAAGAAGGTTGATGTTAGTAACTTGGCCAACTAAGCTCAGTCCATCCAACTCAATGGATGGGTTAATAGAATAATCATATGCTTGCCTAAAGTTGTTGGAGCTGTATGTTGTAGCTACTAAGGAATCTACTCTCATTTTACTCACTATAGCGGCTGCAGTTGCATGAGGACACATAATCTCGAGCATTTGAAACTCAAAGCAGCTACATGTCTTTGTCGTTAAATTAACATGTCAAGCGATACCTTCTTTGTCTCATATCTCAAAATCGGATGGATTTATGTTTTGCACCTTGAATCCAGTTGATTTCTTAAAGTTTTCGCCTAGAATTTGAAGAACCTTTGGTGTAAGTGTTTCAGTCATTTCAGTTGACGCTTCACGTCTGGTTGCAAACCAATCCATCATTTTGGACCTCATGTATTCGACCAAGGTCACCACTGGGTACTCTCTGGCTTTTCTTATGGCTGCATTCCATGAATCAGCAACATTTGTAGTCATTATGTCATACCGAGAACCAGTGAAATGTGAACGAGCCCAGTTTTCAAAACCTATCTCCATTAAGTATGTAGCGCAACCTTCGTCGATGGCCTTGATCAGATTGAATAGAGGGTAAAAATCAGCATGCGTAAAGGCTCTTGCTGCTCTGGATACCAAGTTTGGTAGGTGTTTGTTTGTGTAGTTGTACTTGACGTTTCTCTTTAGATGCAGAATGCAGCGCAATGTTTTGTTTTCGGATAAATCTGAAATGGAAAAATATCAACTTAGTTGTCATTTTCAATAGTAGCGGTTATTAATATTGTACCCACTAATTATTATCTTACCTTACTCAGACCTGAATAGATAGAAGCGTGACGGTACGAAACAAAAACAATGTCTTCCTCGTTTGGGATAATTTTGCCAAATTTGTGAAAAACCACTCGTATGCTTTCTCATTCTCGATGTCCACAATAGCAAATTTAATTGGGAAGATTTGATAATTGCCATCTTGAGCAGAGGCCGACAACAAGCAACCGCCGTACTTTCCTTTTAGATGAGTTCCATCTAAAATTATGACTTTACGCATATACGGGAAACCTTTGATAGAAGCATCTATTGCAACAAACATGTACTTGAACCTTTTGCCCACTCCTTCCTCATCATATGTTTCTAATTTGACTTGGGTGTCCGGGTTGTTGGCAACCAACTTTTGTAGATATGATGGCAATGAATTGTAAGATTTATCGGAAGTTCCCTTTGCAGAGTCCATTGCAATTTCTCGTGAACGCCATGCTATCCAATACGATATTCGGATTTCATGGTCACCCCGCATCATATCTCTGATCTCGTTTGGATTTTGGACCAACACTTGTACCTCCATATTTGGACCTTAACATTTCCCCTATAACCGATGTTGAGGCTTGCTTTTCATATCCTCCTCGTTCATTGGCGGTACATGTGTGTATGGACAACACTTTTGATTTCAAATAATTCAGAGTCTTTTAGTTTTGCGGCATACACACGCCATGGACAAGACAAACCCCAACACTTGTGAATCATAAACTGTGGTAAAGATTTTGGAGTACGGTATTGGAACTTATGATGTATTGCGTAGATAGCCATGTGTTGTTTAAACTTTTCGCGTGTTGCAAAAACCATGCCAACAACTAAATCATTTGGATTGTTTATGTTGTCTCTTCCTACAAATTCCTAAATCGAAAAATCAGATTCCTTTTTTCAAAAATATTAGGCAATGAAAGTTATTCATATGATGACCAAAATATAATTAATAACGGCCCTCTGGGCATTAGTTGGTACAAATATTACAAAGTTCATAATTAACCGATAAACATAAAAGAAAAGGAAAAACACAAACTTAGCTGGTACAAAAAACAATAACCATTAAACTGAAAATTGGTGGCCATATTAACCAACCACCTACGTGTTGGCTAACACATATCCGTTAGTACTTCCATAAGTTGCTATTAAACAGGTAGAGTTATTCTTTTTAACACGTCTAAAACCCATCACTACAATTATGGCTTGCCTCAGATGAGCTTCCATTATCATCACTTTCTTCAATATGATCATTAATGGATTCATAAGGACCGCAACTGAGTGTAAGGTCAAGCAACGGGGATGGAGAAATGTTTCGGTGAGCGTCGTCCCCTTCACTTATAGGATTACAATAAGGACCTTCAAAATCAACAGTTCCAGAGATGTTAGGCAATGTAATGAATAATTCTTCAGCCTGTGGTAAAACATCCTACAAAATAAATTACCACTTTCCATGTTGGTCGGACCCATTGGCATAGTGTTCACTGTCCGTTGTGAAAGTATGGCATCACCTACATCGAAGTTGTTACAAACTTTAGTCATTGTTACAATTATTGGGGTAAGGTAGATTGATGGACATAAAAATTATATTCCTAGTAGAAATACCTGGATCAGTTGGTTGGACCTCATCATTTTCATTCCGACCTTCAGTTTGGTTTATGGCCAGGTCATGTTCCGCTTCAAAGTCCGCCATTATGCCAATATCACTTGAGGAACCAACTACAAGATGTGTTATCATTGTCTGTTGTTACCATTGCATGACTTGTTGGATCCATAGGTGGTAATGGTGGTAAAACCATTTGTAATAGTTCCGGCTGAATCTATTCTAGTACAAACATGTTTGCCGCCTGAGATTGGTCTTGTGCGATTAGATTTTCCCATAATAACATATCATCATCAACTGGTTGATTTGGGATGTTCCCATTTCCGTTAATGAATGATACAAACACGTTCAAGCCAACATCCACTAACTCATTAGTGTGGTGGTTGTCTTTATCCATAAGGTGAGATTGACCGTTTGTACCATTTGAGGTCAAACCTATTTCAACCAAGTTAAATGTTTGTTACTCGTGTATTTTTCCAATACACAATTTAACCAATAAACATAATAATAGTAGAGACAAAGATGTTAAACCGTGAAATTAAGTGTAAACAATTACTGTGCCATACCAGGTGTTGTGTTCTGAGCAGCTCCATGAGATTCCACCGGTTGGGTGGTTTGTTCAATGGTTGTGTCCAAATCTTGGACGATGCCATCATTTAGGTTAATCACGCTGTTTTCCTCAAGGGAAGCAGCGGGGGCAACATATCCACATTCAACATTTAAGAAATTTGAATAGATCATCTCAAGACGAACTCTGTGAAGCATTTGCATTTGTTCTTCTGTGAATACTGTCTCAAGGACACTTTGGCTACACATTATTGTCCTGCTTGTTATCAGTTCTGCATATTGTAAAAAAAAATTTAAAACACTATACACAGAGTTTATTTTCTATGTTTTTTTGTTTAAAAAGTACATAAACATTACCATGGTACATGACATTCTCGTGTGCGTTTGGGTTCTCAGGTAAGTATAGAGTACTCCCAACCAGGAAAGGAGTACGACACTGGAACTAGTAAGTAGCTACAGCCTCAGCCCCAACAGTGACACAAAGCGTCAGATCTGGGTAGCAAATTCTCAGAGCCATGAAAAGAGTGACATCAGCATCCTCTGAGACGTTGGTTGGTTCATTACCGGCGACATAAGGCTCTGGCGTCAGTTCTCCCATCCGGTAAGTCAGAGCGACCGGTATAGTAGCCTCTAGTAGGTATCTTCTACGGATATTTCCCATCATGGATTCATAGGTTTCGACATCACGGTGTCAGCCGTATCCATGGTTTGTTGGGTTGGGTCGGTTCGGAATTCTCATACTCCGTAAGGAGCTATGACCCAAATACCGCCCATCAAACGAACAAATCGAGCCATGGTCTGGTTCCAAAAAGGTTAAAAATGATAGTTACTACGAATTTATAATATTGGTGTTTCAAAGCAAAAGTTTCCGACAAAAGGAATACAAAGGGATTGTTTGGAAGTTTCTTTAATAGGTAAATAAATATGAAATTTGTGTTACAAAAGTACAAAACTGTAATAAAGAGTCATAGATGTTTATAAATACCTCAACCAAGTAGGTAAGAAGCTTCAAATTATTCTTTTTATTATAGGATAAGTTCAACTGTGTCGGAGAATAACTGCATGAGTGATCTTTGTCTGAAGTTAAAGAAGAAGGTCCTCACCGACTAACCAATTTTATACTGAGTAAGGATATTGTGGAAGCGTTACAAACACATATACATGTTTGTTATATAGAGGTGTATCTATTGTTACCGGATTTGTGTATATTCGGCATTAAATGGGCGAAGTGACACTGGCCTTTATGTGGCTCAAAAGTCTTCTATAGGTAATTGAGTTACCTACATATGAGTTTGCAGAACCTAATTTAATATTGAGTTAATTAGCTAAATAACCAAAAATTTATCTATAATTAGGAAAATGATTAAAATTATAGGGATTCCTTTGAGAAACAATAGAGGGTTTGAACATACTTTGGTTAGATAACCAATTTCACTATAATTCTTAGTCATGACATGCAAATATTCTTTAATATTTGAGTTTTATTTAAATATATACGGTATCGACCAAAATGGGGTGTTTGTAATTAGCCACACAAATTTCCACAGTGTTACCGAATTGTTCAAAATATATTGTAATGGCCTTAATTTAGAGAGTTCCTTGTAATATCCACCAAAATATCCCTAAAAGAAATACACATACATTTTCGTAAAAATCTGTACTAGTTTAGGATGAGAAGAAAATCATTTTTATTTTTAATATTAACTTTCATTCATAGTATAATTTGGTGGACTTTGGTTAATGGTTACGTTATACCCTTTTTATGCTTAAGATCCAATCCATTCGGCTCCACAGAGTTTCAGCCAATCAAAAACCTCCACGTATGCCGTCTATCTAATTACAACGAATATACTTGATAATCGTTGCATCGAGAGATTCAATTCGTCTCCTTCCCAAATGTCTGCAACTTTCAGGTATCCATTACTTCCTTCGATTCCTTCTCAATTCCGTAGAATCAAACAACTTTCCCAGATTCGATTCCAACATTTCTGTTAATTTTGCTCCTTGATTCGATCTTCAGATGAATATTGTTCTACTTTCTACAGAATTCAAAATCGGATTTTGCGATTGTAATTGAAACAGGTGAGATTTTGGAAAAAAGGATGATGCATCATTTGGTGATACTATGTGTGTTCTTGAGCTCACTGGTATATGCAAACGCTGGGATTACAAGTAGTTTCGTTCGATCCGAATGGCCTGCGATTGATATACCACTAGACCATCATGTATTCAAAGTCCCAAAAGGGTATAATGCACCACAACAAGTTCATATTACTCAAGGTGACTATGATGGTAAAGCAGTCATTATCTCATGGGTCACACCAGATGAGCCTGGTTCCAGTAAAGTACTATACGGAACGGTGCAGGGGAAATACGACGTGTTGGAATTCGTACCCGGTTTATAACACTTTATAAATCATTAATTACGAATTCAATTCCCAAGATGCGTGCAAATACTTGAATTAAATCTAGATCTTAGGGTTTCGAACATACCTGGATATTCTGCAGCGGAAAGATGAATCAAAGGATTCGAGGTTACTTTAGCACTCCAAGTGTCGTGCCTCTATCTGTATCCACACGCACACAAACTGGATCGAGACGGGATGCTAGTACCGTTGAGATCTAATCTCATAATTAACTAAAAGAACTTTTCTTCTTAATTAGGGTTTCATTAGCTTATAAGAGAACTTTTCTCTTCTAACTTATCTAAGAAGAAAACACTTTTCTTCTCTTCTATTCTTTAAAAAAAAAAGACTCTGTCCTTCTTTCATTCATGAGCTAAGAGAACAAGCTTCTCCTTGTATATATAATATCGGCCAAACGTAGTGTGATCATTAATCCTTCACGTAGGTAATCTCTTTATATAATAGGATTAGTGAAACCCTAACTAACTTAGGAGTAACACATGGGCCATGCCCATTACGTGAGTTTTCACCAAAAGATAATTATCAAACCAAGCCCAACTTTTATATATATTATAATTTCTATATTTATCATATAAATAAAAAATTTCCAAAACCCCAATATACTTCGATCCAATTTGCTTAGGTGTGTAACCCTATATGATCATATAATATTAGCAATAGGTTTCATAAACCTATAGATTATAAGCGGCTTCTAGCAAAACATTATAACCACCTAATACTATATGATTGTCAAACCTCGACATTACAACTTTAACTAGAGTAAAGTACAAATGATTTCAGGACATTCCCAACACAAGGAACATACTCAAACTACACATTTTATAAGTATAAGTCTGGATATACTCATCACTGCCTTGTCTCTGGCAGGTAACAAATACATGAAGAAGATGGTTAGATTTACATTTGGAAGATGCTAATCTATATACGTTGGTTTGTTATCAGTATGATACAAAATACTATTATAAGATCGAAAGCGGTGAATTTTCTCGGGAGTTTTGGTTTGTTACACCTCCAGATGTACATCCAGATGCTGCTTACAAGTTTGGTATTATAGGTATGTCAAACAGAACTGTTCGTATTGTTTTACCGAGATTTGTAGTAATTAAACTCAATTTCACTTACGGCTTGCAGGCGATTTGGGCCAGACATTCAACTCTTTATCCACACTGGAGCATTACATGGAGAGTGGAGCTCAAGCTGTCTTATTTCTAGGGGATCTCTCTTATGCTGATAGATATCAATATAACGACGTTGGTGTGAGATGGGATAGCTGGGGCCGTTTTGCAGAGCCTAGTACGGCTTGTCAACCGTGGCTTTGGTCTGCAGGAAATCACGAAATCGATTACATGCCTTACATGGTAAATATCTTAAATTTACTACCTACTTAAGTAACATATAGGTCATGTATAGAATTTGAGACCCATGGAAACCAAATAGTTGACTTGTTCCAATGCTACAAGAGAGATATGAATTGTTACATGAATTTTTTGGTATGATTAAACAAATAAGAAATGAAATTTTCATTCTAGCTCTTAGCTGTAACTTTTCACTATCCATGTTGAGCAATTGAGTTCTCAAGTATGTAAAACATTTCACAGGGGGAAGTGACACCTTTCAAGAATTTCCTTCAGCGTTACACTACGCCTTACTTAGCTTCAAAAAGTAGCAATCCTCTCTGGTATGCTATTAGGCGTGCGTCCGCTCATATCATTGTCCTCTCCAGCTATTCTCCTTTTGGTAATATCTCAATTTCCCAATACCACTTGCTTCTAGATTTCTGTTAAGCATGACTCTTTCCGGGTGTTGTGCAGTGAAGTATACCCCGCAATGGCAATGGCTTCAAGAAGAGTTTAAAAGAGTTAACAGGGAGAAGACTCCTTGGCTAATTGTTCTTATGCACGTTCCAATATACAACAGTAATGAAGCACACTTTAAAGAGGGTGAAAGCATGCGAGCAGCTTTTGAGGAGTGGTTTGTCGAACACAAAGTTGACGTAATCTTTGCAGGGCATGTTCATGCCTACGAGAGATCGGTACTTTGCTTATTACCATAAACCCTCCCCATAGATTTTGGATATTCGTCATTATGTTAAGTAAATTCTTTGTTTCTACATCGCAGTACCGAATATCAAACCTGCGGTATAATGTGTCAAGCGGAGATCGTTACCCAGTGCCCGATAAGTCAGCTCCTGTTTATATCACTGTCGGAGACGGAGGAAATCAAGAAGGTCTAGCCGGAAGGTCAGTCAAAGCTGATCACGCTTATGTGTAGTTTGTCGTTATGGGGTGAACAGAAAATGTGTTGTTTTTGTTTCAGGTTTACGGAACCACAGCCAGATTATTCTGCATTTCGAGAAGCGAGCTATGGCCATTCTACTTTGGATATAAAGAACCGAACACATGCTATATACCACTGGAACCGCAATGATGATGGGAAGAACGGAGCAACGGATGAGCTTGTGTTACACAACCAGTACTGGTAAGTTTGCTCTAATTCAGTATAGTAAAAACCTTAGTAACTTGAACTAACTGACAAATAATGCGCAGGGGAAAAAACATTCGACGCAGAAAGCTGAAGAAGCATTATATCAAGAGTGTTGTGGGTGACTTGATTGCCACTTGATATTTTCGTCTAATTCTTACTACTCTTGAAACTACCTAAAAACCACTGATTACTTATGATGTGATGTTACTTATCAAGGGAAATTATGTGTATTGATTTGATCTACTTGTGAGACATTTTGGATTTGTGAATGAAGAGTGAAATCTCACATAAAGCTTCAAACATGGTATTGTACGGCAATCAATACTTAAAAGTTAAAACCACAAAGCGCCTACACTTTTCCGAGTTTATTAATTTATACACTAAGAGAAACAGAGAGATTTCACAGAATGTTCTTGAGGTTCCAACAAAATCTATGAAGAACAATGCAAATCTCTGTACAACTGCAATGACAAGAAAGCAGAGATTGATCAATCATCCTTGCAAGTAGCTTTGTTATGTCCTACTCCTCCACACTTTGTACAGCACACAGATCGTCCTCTTTTCCTGTCTTTGATTCTCTTGTCGACTCCCTGAACCCGCGAAAACAGAGGCGGAAGTACTTGTTCATCCTCTTCCTTACCGCTGCTGCTTTCATTCTCTCCCGAAGTTAAGTCAATCGCAACTTCTCTCAGAGCTTCTGAATACGTTGAACGGTAACTCTCAACCGAAAAGAAACTCGAACAATAGTCGTATAGATTTTGGCCTTTTGTGTTTAGGACAGCAATCGCGTGCTGGCAAGGAAGGCCGGTGGGTTTCCACCCAAAACAGCTGCAGTTTTGGTTACTAATGTCCACAAGTTGAACCGACCCATCGTGAACCTCAAAAAGTGTGTCCGAACAGAAGAAAACTTTTAGCACATTTGCTTTCTTGCATTCTTCCACTAGACTTTCCTCCTTAGACGGCACAAGTTGGCTGAACCACGGTTGTGACTTCACCTGCCTACTGTTCACCAACTCCACAATTCTATTCACAAACGCTACAAGCTTTAGTACGATGGAAGTTTCTTGAATTTCTTCAACCCATTTCGAGTAAATCTCTCCCACATCTGACGTAATATGGCTGTATGGTTCACCTTCAAACAATGCACTAGCCCAGTGCTTTGATTCAATCTGCATTACCCAATCATAAGCTTTTGGAGACACTCGTCTTATTTGCTCCGTGTAAGCCTTGAACCCATCAAGTCGATCAGCACGTGCTGCAGCCAGTAAATAGTACGATAGAGATGGCTTCCCGTCTCCAAGAAACGGACCTCTCAAGCTTCTCGTAAAATCCTCCATCAAATAATGTATGGAATAACCGTGACGGGAATTTTCGAAAATCTCCAACACGGAACTCATTAGTCCTTTCTCTCTGTCAGAGACAAAGGTAAGGGGCCGTAAACTTGGCACAGCTACCTTTAATTGTTCAAGAAACCAGCGCCAAGTTTCATCGGTTTCCACATCCACAAGGGCTAGTGCCACTGGAAGCACGCCATCGTCTCCATCCAAAGCAGAAGCTGTTAACAAAATCTCATGATACCTAGACTTAAACGGAATGGCATCAAGGAAAAGAAGAGGTCGGCAACCATTTTGAAAGCCATGCATACACGATTGGAAAGACAGAAAAAGCCGCTGAAATCTTCTGTCCTCACCAACCACAAGATCAACCAAACTTCCAGGGTTTGCCTCAACTATCTTACTCACAAAATGAGGCAAATGTTTATACGCCTCTTTGAACGATGTATGAAGTCCTCCTTTGGCTTCATCAATGCCTCGTCTTATAGTGCAATAACTGAGCTCAATACCAAAATCTTGAAAAATCGAGTCGGCAATGTTCTTAGTCTTCTGATTCGGGTTCTCCTGCAACCTCTCCTTGATGATACTCACCACCCAGTTCTTTTTTGGATGAGCCGATTTCCAAGATTCTCCACCGCATGTATGCCTTCGATTAAACTTCTTTATCCTAAACACACTTTCGGATGGAACCCACGATGCATAAATCTTCCAAGGACAACCTCCAACTAAACAAACACCACATGCACGGTTTGACTCATTCTTCCTTAATCTGTACCCAAAACGACAAGCAACTGCATATTTCTGCAGCGCATCACGAAAATCAACAACACTCTCAAATCCCTGACCCACACCAGTAATGCAACGTTTCCATGAGGCTACCAAACTCTCTACAGAACCATCGTTAGCATCAGAGATAGAATAATTCATCTCTCGTTCAGAATCAAGATCCTCAGTTTCAGGGTAATAGGTCTCAATATCGTGCATAAAGTCCTTGTCATCATCAACATCGTCACCATCAACATCTTCAGCATCATCTTCGTCACTGTCGACATTATCATCATCATCATCATCATCATTGTCATCAGTTTCTATAACAGGCTTTCGAATTTCTCCCCTGTTTCTTAGGGATCTTCTCCTTGTATCCGTGACATTTTCATCCTCGAGCAAAACGCTGGGTTCTTCCGTCACACGTCTTCGTTTACTAACACTGTTAGGGGAACTAGTAGTCACACCACACACAACAGTTGGTGGGGAGCTTTTGGTACTAGAATTACTACCTCGGAGTGACCGTTTCGAACTTTTGGGAGTTAGTGTAGAGATACTCGAAACAAGACTGTTCTTCCCTTTCCTCTTGATTTTTTTAACAGTTGATTTCGCTGTTACCCCTGGATTGGTGGATATCGTTACGGGAATGTCAATAAGGTCACCGGAATCCGAAGTAACTCTGGGGGCAACCCTTCTAGATTCTTCAGGAGCTTCTGAGACAACTTGGATTGGTACATTAGCTATATTTCCATAAGTTTCTGTTCCAACTGCTACATTAGACCTGCAATTAGATAGAGAAATAGATTATGCAACCATAATCACAAGCCAAGGAGAACTATAAGAGGCCATACCTTTTACAAGGTGACAAGAGTGCTTCAGACTGGAAACCTTCTTGACCTGTAATGAACACTTCAGCTGTGACAGAGCTAAGATGGAAATCATACATCCTTTTCATGTCCTTATCTTGCTTCATGGTGATAAGGGTTCTTCGGTTTCCGGGGAGAAAATACTTGAGTGACAAAGAAGTATAGTCTAAGTTCAAAAGTTTAGCCATTTTAAGCTTAAAATCGTCAAATGTAGTTTCGTGATTAATATCGATCGCTTCGGCTTCTCCTCCTGTGTATGTCATTGTCCCATCATCATCTGTTACAAACTTTCCTCCAGATTGACATATCAATATAAGCTTACCTTTCCCCATACCTAACAAGAAATACAAAATCAGAAGAATTTAAAGTTTTGCATTAGAGACATAAACAGCTAAATTGTCTCAATTCCTATGACTATGAGATAATTGCTTAAAGAACACTTTTTGAATAGCAAAGCAAAAGCCAATGTGGGTTTAGACTTTACAATCAAACCACACAACACGAACCAGATTAGCACGTTACAAATGATCACCGAAAAATCAAAACTTTTTCAAAAAGAGGAGAGAAAAATTCAATCTTTTCTAATCAGAAAGTGTTGCATCTTGCGAGAGTAGCAGAAGAACCCAGAAGAGAGATTAGAAACCTTTTTTAGATCTGCAGAGTTACGGATTTTCGAGTGTTTATCTGCTTGGTTGATTCAGACCGGGGCTTGGTCCATCTGGGTTTTCAGATTTTTTGACGATCGATGAAGAAGATGAGTTTGGTAATGGGTAACGAAGAAGAGAAAGTTTGGGAATTAGGGCTCGGGATTCATCGTGATGTTAATTTCGGTTTTCTTTTGGGTTAAATTCGGTTTTTGGTTAAGATGAAGATGACTTTGGTTTATACTTAATAATACCCTAGGGCGCAATGCGAGGATTATTTGAGTTACTGTAAATAGTTATGTTTTAAAACTAAATATATACGCTTGATATATGTAAATATGGTTTTAATTATTAAATTATTTGATATAATAACTAACTCATGCTTACATATTTTAATGGTCTTTTTGATTTTATATTGTAAATTTTAAACATGTAAAAACATATCATTATCCAATTTTTCTTTATCTTTGCTTTCTCGTTGATCTAGTTTCATGTCAATTATTTTGTATTCTCCATAGATATACATGTGTTAAACTTCTTCTTATATATAACAATATAAACATGGTTGTTTCTATTTTGCCTAAATTTTGTTTTTCTGTAACTAAATATAACTATTTGTATAGAGATTTTGTGCAATTTGTAAAATTACTTTATGCTTGTGTTTTTTTTTTCATTTTTAATTTCTTACTTTTTGAGTTATTAACAATTTTAATATTGAAATACTTACATATTTAAATAATCGACATGTTTTAAAATCTAATCGGCTACTTATACACGTGTCGCGATCTCGTGAGTTACAATTTTGCGAACTCTCATTTATATCATAAGAAATTGACATGTGTTAAAATCTAATCGGCTACTTATACACGTGTCGCGATCTCGTGAGTTACAATTTTGCGAACTCTCCTTTATATAATAAGATACGTTTATTTTTGGTTCAATAACCCTTTTTTTTTTTTTTTTTTGTCATCTGTTTGTTTTTTTCATTGCAAAAAATCTAGAGGAACCAGTTACAAATACAAACCATGAGCATAGGTCAAAACCTAATAACCCTTACTACACTACATGCCTGCCTACACACAAGACACAACATACAAAAAATGTTCACATAATACAAGAGCTAGAGGAAAAAACTATCTCATTCAAAAACAAACTCTTCAAGCCACAAAGGATGACTTGATGCCACATAAGACTGAGATCGAAGATCGCGAGTTATGCTTTGTGCAATGAGAAAAACTCCTCTATTGGCACTTTTCTGACCATTAACCAATTTCCAATTCCTAAAACCAACAGTGCCAGAATGATATTCGCTTCATATCCAAAAGAAGGTCAAGCATTTGGCCGCTTTGTGGCCTCATTCAAGGTAGCATTCACCCATGGTGGTGAGTGCTTTCCATAACCCACTTCAGACAAATAACCCATTTTATTCATTGAAGGAAAAAAGCATTGATGGAAAAAAGAACAAAACGAATATTTACATTACACTAATTTCTCAATATCAGAGCTATCAGCATAAAACGAAATTTCACCAAAATTTCGAGAATACAACAAACTAAAAAGAAACGCCATTAAGAGACATGTTCTACAAATCCTTGTGAAGAAGATTCACAAGCTTCTCATACGAATCTCTGTCCACAAGCTTCTTCTCTCGCAACATCTCCACTAGTCTCTTCGCTTCATCATACTTCCCCTTCCTGCAACTCTCATCAACAAGTGTTTTATGCGTAATAAAATCAACCACACGTCCATTGTCAATCATCTCCCACACACATTTCACCGCATCATCAATCTCACCGCTAAGCGCAAGAGCATTAACCAAAGAGTTGTACGATTTCCCATTAGGAACAAAACCTTTTCCTTTCATCTCATCAAGCAACTCTCTAGCATTAATGGTCCTACCTTGGGCACATAACCCGTGTATCAAATAGTCATACGTAAACGAATTCGGCTGACAATTATAAACCACACTCATCTGATGAAATATCCTTAGAGCATCATTCACGTGAAGCGAGAGCACAAACCCTTTAACCATACAGTTTAGCGCAAACATGTCTGGTTCAATACCGTTATCCACCATTTGTCTAAACAAAGATCGTATCGTCTCCATATACATATGGCTTGTGTAAGAGTTGTTACCTCGACTCAACAAGGCTTTGAAAAGAATATGATACGTTCTAATCGTCGGTCTACATTCCAAGTTTTTGCTAGTCGTCATATGTCTGAATATATTCACTGCGCGTATAAGCTTCCCCGCTTTGGTGAAATAGAAAATGATCGAGTTGTAAAGATTTTCGTTACCAATGTGACGAACCGAGAGCACTTGGTTCACAATATCATCCATTTCTTTGTACATTTTCGCAGCTCCGAGCTTTCTAATGGCGATATGGTACGAACAATTCTCGTGTTTGAATCTTGGTTGCTGCGATGACCAGTTAAAGAGGTGAAAACATACTAACGGGTCTTCTTCAAGGGTGATAGCATCGGCGAGTTCTTCGGGTGTGAATCTTGGCGGGAGGTTTGAAATGGTTTCTTGAAACTTGGACTCATCAAGAACAGGTTTTGTATTCAGTTTCTTTCTGTTGCTGATTCTCCTCCTAAGAGAACGCGTTGGGATTGTGGTTGAGTATGACATATACATAGAAAGAGATGCGTATCGACCTAGGATTTGATTCAAAAGTAAGGTTCCCATTAAGAAGGAACCAAATTCTCCAATTCACAAGCATAATAATAAGTACCTTGAGAAGAAGTGAGTGTAGAAGCAATGAATCGTTGCCTCAGAAACCTATTGGATTCGAATTTGAGTGAAAGTAAGATACAAACACATAAAGAGAGATGAATTCGAAAGCAAGACGGGGAATTTACCTTGAAACAGAAGATTGGATTCGAGAGGAAATGTAGAAGCGGGAGAAAGTGAAATTAGGGTTTGGGAGAGAGAGTCTGGTGCTGAAGATGGAGCCGAGAAACGCAGACTTAGAGGCGATGGTTGCAGCCATTTTCACCGCTTCTGCAAAATCACAAAACCACGGTTTGGATGACGATTGTTCATTTCAAGGAGTCATGGATTTTCGAGGTTGATTCAGACTGGGGCTCGTTTCCATCTGGGTTTTAGAGTTTTGACGATCGATGAAGAAGATGAGTTTGGGAGAAGAAGAGAAAGTTTGGGAATTAGGGCTCGGGTTAATTTCGGTTTTCTTTGGGGTTAAATTCGATTTTTGGTTCAGATGAAGATGAGTTTGGTTTATACATTTATTTTTTTGGTTCGATTCCTTAAATTTATATTGGTTTGGCAGCTTCTGTAAAGCAATGATGCTCAATATTGGTGAAATCTCCATGACATAGGAACAAAAATTCGGGAAAAAAAAAATTCAATCATTGCAGTCCAACTTCATAAAGCAGAAAATGCAGAATTTTATTCATTGGGAAAAAAAAAAAAAAAAAAATCGTCGTCTTCTTCAATTTTGACCCAAAATAAACTTTTGTTATCTGTATGTTCCGTTTGTCGCGGAAGACAGTCCCTCAGGCAGTGAAGCTCAATTATTCCGATCACTGAAATTCAAGATGCCGAGCTCCACCACGGAGGTCTCCGTTCCGCTACTTCCCTCACTCCGCCGCACCACTAACTCTACCTCTCAGGTCGCCATCGTCGGCTCCAATCTCTGTCCGATCGAAAGCCTCGATTACGAGATCGAAGAGAATGATTTCTTCAAGCAGGATTGGAGAGCTCGTAGTAAGGTACAAATTTTCCAATACGTCTTCATGAAGTGGCTCCTTTGTTTCTTCATCGGAATTATTGTTAGTCTTATCGGATTCACTAACAATCTCGCCGTCGAGAATCTCGCCGGCGTTAAATTCGTCGTTACCTCTAACATGATGTTAGCCGGAAGGTAACTCCGCCATTTTCATTCTCTCTGTATTCGCTTGCAATGGTATTGATTGGATTTTTGTTTCACAGGTTCAGTATGGGGTTTCTTGTTTTCAGTCTTACCAACTTGGTTCTTACTCTTTTCGCGTCGGTCATTACCGCTTTCGTTGCGCCCGCTGCGGCGGGTTCCGGTATACCGGAAGTAAAGGCCTATTTGAACGGTGTAGATGCACCAGAGATATTCTCGATTCGCACTTTGGTTGTTAAGGTAAAGATTTTCACCTTAAGAAAGTCGATGAAAACGCGTTTGATCACTCTTTGCTTGGGATGCAGATCATTGGGAACATATCTGGAGTGTCAGCGTCACTTCTTATAGGTAAGGCAGGGCCTATGGTGCACACTGGTGCTTGTGTTGCGTCCATACTTGGTCAGGGCGGCTCGAAAAGATATGGATTGACTTGGAGATGGCTTAGATTTTTCAATAATGATAGAGATCGAAGAGATCTTGTAACTTGTGGGTCAGCTGCTGGTATTGCTGCTTCATTTCGTGCTCCGGTTGGTGGTGTCCTGTTCGCGCTTGAGGAGATGTCATCTTGGTATATTTAGTTATCTTGAGCTCAGCAGATTCTTCATACCGTCATTTTGTGAATGGTTCATTAAGCTAGGGTGGCGGTTTTTCGTTGTAGGTGGAGGAGTGCACTATTATGGAGAATCTTCTTTTCAACAGCTGTTGTGGCAATTGTTCTCCGTGCTCTAATCGATGTGTGTTTAAGTGGAAAATGTGGGTTATTTGGCAAAGGAGGGCTGATTATGTTTGATGTCTATTCAGAGAATGCATCGTATCATTTGGGGGATGTACTTCCTGTTCTTCTCCTTGGAGTTGTCGGGGGTATTCTAGGAAGCTTTTACAATTTTCTGCTGGATAAGGTTCTTCGAGCTTACAACTACATATATAAGTAAGCTATCTTTTTTGGATATATTACAGTACATACACATAAGTAATCCGAAATCTTGATCGATGTTTTTTTATTGTCCAGGAAAGGCGTTGCTTGGAAAATTCTCCTCGCTTGTGCGATTTCAATTTTCACTTCCTGTCTTCTTTTTGGATTACCGTTTCTTGCACAATGCCAACCTTGCCCTGTCGGTGCCTTAGAGGAGTGCCCTACGGTTGGCCGGTCTGGTAACTTTAAGAAGTACCAATGCCCCCCTGGTCACTACAATGATCTAGCTAGCCTCATATTCAACACAAATGACGATGCTATCAAAAACCTTTTCAGCAAAAACACTGACTTTGAGTTTCATTACTTCTCGGTTCTAGTATTTTTTTTCACCTGTTTCTTCCTCAGTATCTTTAGCTATGGGATTGTTGCTCCAGCGGGTCTCTTTGTACCCGTTATTGTAACAGGAGCATCGTATGGGCGGTTAGTAGGGATGCTGCTTGGTTCAAAAACAAATCTTAATCATGGTCTATTTGCTGTTCTCGGTGCTGCATCTTTTCTCGGTGGATCAATGAGGATGACGGTTTCCTTGTGCGTTATTCTCCTTGAGCTAACCAATAATCTACTGCTACTGCCTATGATGATGCTGGTCCTTTTGATTTCAAAAACCGTTGCTGATGCTTTCAATGCCAACATCTATAACCTCATCATGAAGATTAAAGGGTTTCCCTACCTCAATAACCATGCAGAGCCTTACATGAGGCAGCTTACAGTTGGTGATGTAGTCACAGGTCCACTTCAAGTCTTTAGTGGCATTGAGAAAATCGAGACTATCGTACACATTCTCAGAACTACCAATCATAATGGCTTTCCTGTGGTTGATGGGCCACCATTTGCTGCAGCTCCTGTTCTATACGGCCTAATCCTCCGGGCTCATATTCTGACATTGCTAAAGAAACGAGTATTCTTATCTAGTCCAGTGGCTTGGGACTCCGATTCCCTTTCCCAATTCACGGCATATGAGTTTGCTAAGAAGGGTTCTGGGAGGGGTGATAGAATAGAAGATGTGGAATTAAGCGAGGAGGAATTGAAAATGTATTTAGATTTACATCCGTTCTCTAATGCTTCGCCTTACACTGTTGTGGAGACGATGTCACTCGCAAAGGCCCTTTTCCTCTTCCGTGAGGTTGGCCTAAGGCATTTACTGGTCATACCAAAAATCTCCAATGTAAGTGATCTTGGTTTCTCTCCTTTTCTCTGATTGTTATCAAATCACCTTATTAGATTCTTATAGGCACTAGAATGTGAATGAGATGCTTGATACATATGAATGAAGAATAAGGAACAGATTAGAGTCTTTTGATCATTGGTTTTGTTAGGTGGGAGGGTTTTGGGAATTAATTGGTAGAGTTTAGGGATCTCTATAACAAATCTCGAACAATCACTTAGTTCTGTGTATCCGGTAGCTCTTGGTTCCTTGGTACATCAGTGATTTGAAGAGAAAAATATCGGAAATCGTTGTCGAATAAGCAATTCTCTACAATGTTTGTATCAAATTTCCTTTGTGACAGTAAATAAAATGTATTAAATTTCCTTTGTGACACTAGATAAAATGTATTGCAGAGACCTCCGGTGGTAGGTATATTGACACGACATGATTTCATGCCGGAACATGTACTAGGCTTGCATCCATCCCTTTCTCGGAGCAAGTGGAAAAGGCTTCGGATTCAGCTGCCTTTCCTCTCATGATGTATTCATTTGCTTGCCATGTTTCAGGTATCAGATCAACTCTATTGTGATTATTGAACTCTATCTCGGGCTCTAAGATTTGCAATTGCTTTGTTGTGATTAATCGACTTTTGTATATGAATTAACATGATGGTACCTCGAATAAAAGTGCATTTGTTGTGTGGTAATTTATAAATGTTTTTTTCCCTAAAAAAGCTTTGCTCTTATCGTCTTCCACGAGGGAGAAACAAAATGAAACACCAAACTAAACATCTTGTTGAGTATATTTTCATCTACACTAACTCCATAAATTTCTCCGATATTTTACTTCTCGAATGCCTGCTCAAGCAAGAGAAACATAAAGAATTTTGGTGGACAAAAGCAAGATGTGTGCATTGTTTGTTACAAAAGGTTATATAGTTTACACATCCGAATTGTAGTTTTTTCATCATTAGCTCGTTTGGGCATAGCTAGTGGTTAAAATCCCAAAGGAGTATTAATGTTTGTTTTGGTTGTGTGTGTTCATAGGTGCTAGAATGTGGGTTTCGTTTGAGTTAAAAGAGCCATATGGCTTTTACTAGGTTGATTTTTTTTTTTTTTTTCAAATTTCACATCTGAATAGTATAAAGATAAATGGCAAATAGTTACTTGATCTGAATATGCGTTTATGAATAGTAAATCAAGAAGCAGAAAAATATAAAGAGAAAGACAGAACTGCAGAACAAGTGTTTAGACAGAAAAGATAAATAGAGTTATGAAGGAATATTTTCTTTTGCTTGATATCAATTAAAAATTCCAGCAGGTCATCTTTAACTTATTTTTGATATAGAAAAAACAAATTTGCATTCGAGCTCGCTTTTGGTCGAATAAAATTTGATGAGTGCCTTCAAATTTTTGTTCCAAAATCTCAACAAATTCCTTGTGAAAAATGATGGTTGCAGTTGATAAGGTACTTCAAAACATAAAAGTAAACATACAATATGGGCCAATATCTTTTGGTTTTAAAATTAGAAGACATAAATATGTGTGATAACAGTTCGAGGTTTTATTTTGCACTCAGTCACTCAGAACATGTATTCATGTACAAAACCTAACCCACATGTTTCTTAGTGAAATACAAATATTTTGCTCATACTATAGCAACCAATTTTTCCAATCAAGATCCAATTACAATATTTTGTTCATACATTGTTTGGTTCATTATTGGGTTGAAGTTCAATTTGAAACTCACAAGCTTACTACTATACAGGTTATCTCAATTGATTAAAAGCTTTTGAGTGCTTCTTCCCGTTGATTATGCTATTTGAATCGATCAATTTTGAATCAGTGTAAGACGTGTAATTAACACTTTTTCCAAAAAAAAAAAAAAAAAATCAATAGAAGGTAAAAAAATCTATGATGGGAAATATCAACTTTCCTTCATATCTATTTGAAGGAGGTTCGGAAAACTAAAGTTTGTAAATATGCCACTTTTTTCACTTTTCTTATCGTCTAGATTAAGAGAACATATGCGTAGTACTTGAAGTTGTTTATTTCTCCGTCTAAATTTCTTTTCCGATCACAATAGAGAATATGTTTCTTCTTAAAGAAATACACATTATAGTATTTTCCAATCATCAGAAACCTTTCTCTCATCCTTAGTTTAATATTATGAAGGGATTTCAATGAAAAAACCCCTCAAGTATTGTTTGATTCATTTTAAACTCCTTAACTAAATTATTAATGTAAAATCCTCTCAACTAGAAGATTTTAATGAATAAACCACTCAACTGAAAGATTAATAAAAATGAGGAATTCTCTAATATGCCACCATTTTTTGAAAAGTTCCAAAATACCACTTTTTCAATAGTTCCAAAAATACCATAAATACAAAAATTGATTTTCAATAGATTTGTAATTAAAATTTTTGGGTTTGGGTTAACTATTTCCAAATTAGGGTATAGTTTTATGGGGTAGGGTTTGAGTTTGGGGTTTAGGATTGAGATTTAAATGTTAAAACTTCATTTTAATTTTGTGGTATTTTTAGAATTTTAAACAAAAGTTGTATTTTTGAAACTTTTTTAAAAATGGTGGCATTTTTGAGAATCGCCCAATAAAAAACATATCAAATAAAATTTCGTTAATGAAAAAAACCCCTCCTCCTAAAGTGAAAGGTTCAAGTCCAAAAAACACTTTTACCGATGCATATTGATCCTACTTTCTTAGATATTGTAGATCTTATTTTCTATTCAAATGCGGGGCATTGTTGAGTTTGAATAAGAAAATGTGGGATATTGTTGGAAATTTATTTAATTTCTGATAATATTAATGAAATGACACATCTTGTAATGAAAGAACACATCTTGTTCTCTAACATATGTGATGGTTAGAAATAAGAGACACATGCTCTCATTAAAATCAATACACCCTTTGAAGATATATATAAAGAGAACGTGGGTTGAGATTCAAGATCTTCTCTTCTATATATTCTCCTTCTCCCTAAAACACTTTATGAAAATCTCAAAGTAGGTTCGGTAGGATCTTTCTGAAGTTGTGTAATCCGAAGATCTTTAGTTGTATCTTGCAAGATAGACGTCTTCACAACTACTTACACCAGAAGGGAAAAAAATATGTCTTAGGAGATTGCGATTCGCAAGCCTCTATTAAACATTCTCTGATCATTCAAGGAAGAAGAAGAAGAAGTCATCAAATTCGAGCAGTAAACTTGCATAGCGTTGGAAAGCCCTGAGTCTCAGTTTTCCAGAGATATCAAGTTTGTATCTTTCTGAGGTACGAGTAGAAAGTTATTGCTGATTTAGTGCGACTGATACGGGCATGATCCGCATCAAGTTAGTTTCTGTTTGTAACAATTGTATTTCGTTTTTTTTGTTATGTATTCAATATAGTAAACGTATTGGATACATGTATTGATCTGCAACTATAATCTCATTAAAAAACATGACAATCAGATCATGGAGCCATGCCAGTATTCTAGCGGCCATATGAATTAAATCTACCATCACGTGTCACACTTTTGGCTATTTCCCGTACAACAAGATTTGTTTTTTGAGACTCCAATTCAAAAGAGTAGCTATTTAAACCACTATGCAATCTAATCAAGGTCTCTGTAAAAACTTTGTATCTTGAACATTCACTCGGCTTCATCAATGCATCATGAGTAGTTTGACAATCAGAAGCCACGATCACATCTGAGAAATGCATATCACATAAATTTTGTAGTGCCCAGATCATAGTACGAAACTCTTCCACAATCCGGTTATGTCATTTTGTGAAAGCTTCTCGAGAGTGAAATAGCACCGATCATGAATGATCTCCAACAACCCAAGCCCCACAACAATGGAGATGCTTATTACGCCAACAACCATTAACATTACACTTAACAATGTTTTGTAATGGTCTCTGCCAAGAAAAATCACGATCCCCACCACGCAAAACAGAGGACAGTGCATCTCCATCTTCATTGTTAACCTCCTCCCAACACTGCGATTCCTCCAAAGCCTTTTCCACCACGCCAACGTTGTGGTTTGTGTACAGGCATATAATACTGAGTTCCTAGATTTCCAAATGTTCCACAGAAACCAAGGGATTGCTTCATACCTCTGTTGATTCCGACCCTTAACCCCAACCAAACCAATTATCAAGTCCATGTTTTCCTATAAAGAATCACCAAAACCAGAGGTTGGTAATGTGACTTGAGTCATACGCCACATCTCTTGCACATTCGTGCAACGGAAAAGAACATGGTTCACCGATTCAACATTACGATCACACAATCTACCTATGGGATATACATTAAGTCCTCAAGAATTTAGTCGCTCCGCAACCGCTAAAGCACCAGATAGCTCACGCCATAGAAACATTCGTATCTTTGAGGGAGCTTTGAGTCGCCATAGAAACAACTACAACTATTAATTTTTCTTTTATTGATTTTTCTGTTACTACGAGGCATTAAAATATTGATGGTTGGAGGTATTAATCATTCGAGTTGATTTCAACAAATGGACAAAAAAGTCCTTATAAAGTTAATGATATACCAACTCAATTTATTTTTCTCTTTATATTTTGGGGTCATGGATATGTTAAGCATATAGCTAGCGTTCCTTCTTAGGTATGTTTTTAGGAATATCTAATATAGAAGAAAACTGAAGTGCTCCAGTTTTAAATTCGAGTTTCAAATTCGAATTATGAAAGCGCATGGTTTAGTCACTTATAGTTTTAGCTGGGTGTGGATTTGAAATAACACACTAAGTTTGTAAAGAGTCTGACTAAACTAAGGAGACATTATTATTCTTTAAAGAAAAAAAAACATACAAGAAGTATAAATCAGTCGAAAGGTTATGGTACCACAACCCTTCTTTATTAAATTACACACACACACATAAACACACAAAAACAAACGTTTTAAATCACAGGTCACCATCATTAAATCGCGTTTGAAGCGTTTAAACAGAGTCTATTCCGTAAAAGAAGAGATCACCAAAACGGTCATTGGTTTGAGCTTTCCCACCAAGCATTACAAGCCCTTTCTTACCGTCAATGGTTCCAGTTGTGGACGCAGACCACCCCCTAGTATTCGGACTCACCACCTCGTCACCAAGCTTATCCAACTTCTCCCACACCAATGTCTCTGTGTCCAACGCAAAAGTCCCATCCGCCAATTGACCCGGACCCACGTGAGCTAGTGGGTCCATGGCAATCTCACCTCCAAAGATCACTATGTATTTGCCAACAACTGCACTAGCGAATACACTCCTCTCTGAGGGCTTCTGACCAATGGTTTCGACTTTTGCCCACTTGTCTTCAACAGGATCGTAGCAATGAACATCATCTAGTTCACATCCGTCGAATCCATATACAACCCATACCTTTCCTTGCACCACTTCGAGCCCAGCTCCTCCTCTTGCGGTCATAGAATCTCCCGGGGTGGAACATTGCTTCCACTTCTTATCACTGATGTTGTAAGAGTCTATTGTCTTGAGCCGAACCGTACCACCCACTCCACCAAAAACATAAACGTTGTTCTCATCGGCCGCCATCGAGTGGAAGCTACGAAGAGCGGGTCCTTCTTCGACCGGAGTTAGCAGTTTCCACTCGTTCATGGTCGTGTCGAACGAGTAGAAACCATTGTACTGGCGGGAGGCATCTCGGCCTCCAAAGACGTATAGGTTTGATCCAACCGACACCATACGGACGCCTAAGCACGAGAGGTGGGGAACGTCTCCGGTTGCTGGAGCAATGGACCAAGTTCTGGTCTCGAGGTCAAAGGCGTAAAGGTGTTTGTCGATGGGCTGATTTGGTGTGAACTCGCCACCAAAAGAGTAGATCGTGTTTCCTATCTGTGCTATGGCATGTGAGCATCTTGGTCCTGGAGCCTCTCCTTTTTGCTCCACCTATATAAATTGATGATATTCAAACGTCAAATAATGTTTTTAAGTGATTTAGTGTTTGATTAGTCTCATGGTTGTGTATGATAACACGGTTTTAAAATACAACGCTATTCCGTGGAAATTAAGTCAAAACTAATTAACTTTTTCTACTACTATGCATTTTTTGTTGTTTTCCACGATTTTGGGATCACGGAGTGTCACCAATCAAAACATTTAATAATTGCTTTGTATTTAAAATCAATTTTTATTGGTCTACGAGATTACTACCTCTATCCACTTTCCAAGCAATTTTGGAGAGGACGGTAAGGTAATATAGACCCCAAGAGAGTGTAGAACATCCGTCGAACGT
The DNA here is from genome assembly GCA_963576765.1 of Draba incana. Classification (NCBI taxonomy): domain Eukaryota; kingdom Viridiplantae; phylum Streptophyta; class Magnoliopsida; order Brassicales; family Brassicaceae; genus Draba; species Draba incana. Next base: position 48,841,828 of record OY755202.1, on the reverse strand, counting down.
CCATGAAACCCCACGATTTTGGCACCTTGGAGCACAAACTTTTTCCCGGGCTTTTTTTCAATTGGTTGAGAGATTTTGCCTTTATAAGTCTTGAAAGTAAGATCCGTAATGACTTCTGTGTCTACTCCATCAACTTTGTCACGGTAACCTTCGACAAATATGATGTAGTCATCTGGATCAACCTCAAACTGCAAAATTCCAAACAATGATCTCAATATGAATTATAATACAATCAAACAAAAGACCCTATAGCTCTTGCCTCTTGCCCAAAAATCTTAACATAAATATTGGTACCTCATGAGCTAGCTTTGTCTTATTTCCATGTTGATATCCAACAACCACTTCAGAACCATTGACATACTCAAACTTGACGAAGGCTACGCAATCTTGGCCTTTCCCAACATATACCTTTCTAACACCGTCGAAAGTACCATCGTCCCATTCGTCGCCACCATTTCCTCCTTTTGCTTCCACCTTTTGGGCCATCTCTTGTTGGCTTGCTTTAATTTACGAATACTACCTGTTATTGCAAACACAAATTGTTTCGACCAATCACAACCAAATTAAAAAAAACTACTATTTGCTAGATGAAAGGGTAAAGGATAAGGAAGTAAGCAGATGACCTGAGAAGAAACAAGTAACTGTTGGGCTTTGGTGATGTCTAATCTCAACATAACATAGGCCCGCGACTGATAATGTCAATTAGAGTTAGGAATGGGCTTGTTTCTTTGTTTCTCTATGGGCTTACAATTTGGTTTAGAATTGCCTTTTTCTTGTAATAGCCTTAGCCTATAAAAAGCTAAACATGTGTGAGATTTAGGTTAAGCTTTTGTTAGAGGTCTTTTCTTGTGCTTAGAGAGATCTTGTGAAAACCTTGATATTGTAATTCGTGGTTATAGTGGATTACTGGAAAGCTCCAGATAGAGGATTAGATCACATATCGTGGTCTGTCTCTCTGATTATCTATGTGTTCTTACTTATTGCTCAATCCAATTATTCCGTGAAGAGGGGTTAAAATCCCTACAAGTGGTATCAGAGCTTGAGGTTTGAGGTTCGAGGGCACGTTCAGAGAAGTTTCTGCTGAGATCTAGAAGCTTAGATCGGCGTCATCGTCAGGGAACAAAGGCGGTGAAAGTTTTAAGGTTTTCTGCGTCGAAGGAATCGAAAATCAGATCGCGTGTCGATCGACATACTCCATCCGTGTCGATCGACACAGTGACTACTCGACAGAAGAATCGACAGAAAGTATAGTGTCGATCGACATATCATCCTTGTCGATCGACACGGGCGACTGCATAAGGCAGTGAGTTTCGTTTAATCAGAGATGTCTACAGAAAATAAGTTGAATGTGAGGATAGCCATCTTTGATGGTCAAGGTGACTTTTCTATGTGGAAGAGAAGGATGTTAGCTCACATGAATCTCCAGGGTTTGAAGGAAGAATTGATTCCATCAACTGAGTCTGAGCAGCCGAAGAAGAAAAAGGATGAAACGGCTGAAGATTTTACAGAAAGAGTAAAGGCAGAAGTACTCAAGAAGAAGAAAAGAGGAGAAGACGCTATGGATATCTTGACTCTCCATCTAGGAGATCTAGTTCTGAGGAAAACAGAAGATTGTTCAACGGCACGTGAACTTTGGGAAGCACTAGAAAGGCTATACAACACCAAGACTCTACCGAGTCGTATTCATCTATTGTATAAGTTTTATACATTCAAGATGGATGGGTCTAAGTCAATCGATCAAAACGTCGATAACTTCTTGAAGATTGTTTCAGAGTTGGCCAGTGTGAAGGTTACTGTCGAGGATGAGGTACAAGCGATTCTCTTACTCAGTTCTTTGCCACCCCAGTATGACTCCATGAAGGAGACATTGAAGTATGGTAGAGAATCTATCTCTATTGAAGACGTGGTGAATGCTGCAAAATCTAAGGAAACCGAGCTAAAAGCTAAAGGATATTCAACTTCACAAAAGATTGGTGAAGCGTATGTGGCTCGTGGGAGACAGTCGAATAGAGATCAACGGAACTCAGGAAATAGAGGCAGAAGCAGGTCTAATTCGGGCTCAAGGATTACCTGCTGGCACTGCAAGAAGGATGGACATAAGAAGGCTGATTGCTATGCCTGGAAGAAGAAGGGCGGCGATGATGAGGATGCCACAGCAGCAGTGGTCATCGATCAATCAGCAGGAGTTGGTGCATTATCAGTCTCAGACAATTGGCATCAAGAGAAGTGGGTGATTGATTCGGGTGCTTCATATCACATGACTTCAAGGAGAGACTGGTTTGTTACATATGAGGAAATCAACTCTGGAAAAGTGCTACTGGCAGATGATTACAGCATGACTGTTGAAGGAATTGGTTCAGTCAACATTAATGCAAGAGGTGGCACGGTCAAGACATTGACGAATGTCAGGTATATCCCAAAACTCAAGAGGAATTTAATTTCATCTACTATGTTGGACAGACTTGGGTTTGAACATGCTGGAGGCAATGGAAAGAAAAGGTTCTACAAGAACGGGAAGCTGAGCTTTCAAGGCACTCTATGTGGTTCTCTGTATTTGCTTGATGGAGAGACTGTAACAGGACAGTCAAATAGTGTTACCAAGAAGCTGTGGGGAGATGACACTGTTTTGTGGCACAGAAGGTTGGGACACATGAGCATGAAGAACCTGATGATCCTAGCAAAAAGGGGCATCATTGACAAGAGGAAGATTTCTGAGATAGATTTCTGTGAGAGTTGTGTAATGGGGAAGACCAAAAGACTGAGCTTCAACGTTGGTAAGCACACCTCTGGTGAAGCACTGAAGTATGTGCATTCAGATCTCTGGGGATCTCCATCGGTTACTCATAGCTTGTCTGGTAAGCAGTACTTTCTGTCTATCATCGATGACTACACCAGAAAGGTATGGGTATTCTTCTTGTCTGCTAAGAGTGAAGCTTTCACAAGGTTTTGTGAATGGAAGAAGCTGGTTGAGAATCAGATCAGCAAGAAGGTTAAGTGTCTAAGAACAGACAATGGGTTGGAGTTTGTGAACAAAGACTTCGATGGGTTTTGCAGGCAGCATGGGATTGAGAGACACAAGACGTGTCCTTATACTCCACAGCAGAATGGAGTGGAAGAACGCATGAACAGAACGATAATGGAGAAAGTGCGTTGTATACTTGATGAGAGTGGCTTAGGTGAAAAATTCTGGGCTGAGGCAGTGAGCACAGCTGTGTACCAAATAAACAGAAGCCCATCATCAACCTTAGACGGCGGTATTCCTGAGGAACTATGGCTGGGAAGAAAGCCTGGTTATGGACACATGAGAAGATTTGGGTCATTGGTCTATGTGCATATAGATCAAGGGAAGTTAAAACCAAGAGCAGTGAAGGGTATTTTCATTAGTTATCCGGAAGGAGTCAAAGGGTACAAAGTGTGGCTCCTGGATGAATCAAGATGTGTGGTTAGCAGGAATGTAGTCTTTGTGGAAGATAAAGTGTTCAAAGACTTGAAGAATGAAGTTTCAGTGGAAGAAACGGTGGAGAACCCGACTCCAGGGACAGAAGGTCCTATGTCAATCGACACACCATCTGGTGTCGATCGACACAAGATAAAAACGAGTGTGTCAAAAAGGACAGAAGGTAGCGTGTCGATCGACACACCATCTGGTGTCGATCGACAGGCGAGTACAGAACCGTCGGCTCCTTTAGATGAAGATAACGGCCAAGGTTCATCTTCAGGTGGAGTTATTGGAGGTTCAGAAATAGAAGTTATACCTCAGATTCGTACTTCTTCTGGACGAATCACGAAGCTTCCTAACTATCTCAATGATTTTGATATGGCAAGCTTTGCCTTGATTACTGCTGCGGAGATGAGTTGTGAAGAACCAAGGGACTATCAGGAAGCAATGGAAAGCAGGGATAAAACTTTCTGGAATGGGGGTATGAGTGAAGAGATGAGTTCTCTGGATAAGAATGGAACATGGAGGCTGGTTAGGAGACCTAAAGGAAGAAAGGTCATCGGCTGCAAATGGGTTTACAGGTTGAAACCGGGTATACCAGAGATAGAAGAACCAAGATACAAAGCTAGGCTTGTCGCCAAGGGATATTCTCAGAAGGAGGGTATTGATTATCAAAAAGTGTTTGCACCAGTGGTGAAACATGTTTCTATCAGGTTTCTTCTATCGGTTGTTGCAGAAGAGAATATGGAACTGGAGCAGCTTGATGTTAAGACTGCGTTTCTTCATGGCTTACTTGAAGAAGAGATCTATATGGAGCAGCCTGAAGGTTTCGTTGTTAAGGGAAAGGAGGACTATGTTTGCTTGTTGCAGAAGGCACTATACGGGCTTAAGCAAGCTCCGAGACAGTGGAACAAGTGTTTCGATCAGTTTGTGGTTAGTCATGGGTTTACAAGGAGTGAGTATGACTCATGTGTTTACATAAAGAAGAGCAAAGGTGAGTGTCTTATCTACCTACTCTTATATGTTGATGACATGCTAATCGCATCCAAGGATATGAAGGAGATACAGATTGTGAAGAATCTGTTGAGCAGTAGGTTCGAGATGAAGGATTTAGGAGCTGCGAGAAGGATTCTCGGGATGGATATTGAGAGAGATCGTGAAGGTGGAGTTCTCACCTTGTCTCAATCTGGTTATATCAAGAAGATCCTACAGGTATTTAGTATGGATGACTCTAAATCTGTTACAACACCTATTGGTTCGCATTTCAAGTTATCAGCTGTAAAAGATGATGAAGCTGAGACGATTCTGGATGATGTTCCATACTCGAGTGCTATTGGAAGCATCATGTATGCGATGTTGGGAACTAGGTGTGATCTCGCGTATGCTGTTGGCTTGGTTAGTAGGTTCATGAGCAAGCCGAGCATGGTACATTGGACTGCTGTTAAGTGGGTGCTGAGATATTTGAAAGGTACCCTGGATCGAAAGATTGTGTTCAGGAAGACGAAGGAGTTCAAGATTGAAGGTTTCTGTGATTCTGATTTTTCATCTGATCTGGACAGAAGCAGGTCGATTACAGGTTATGTGTTCACGGCAGGTGGAACTGTTATTAGCTGGAAATCGAGTCTTCAATCTGTTGTCGCGTTGTCTACAACTGAGGCAGAGTATATGGCGTTGGTAGAAGCTGTGAAAGAAGCAATTTGGCTAAGAGGTTTGTCAGAAGAGTTTGGTTACAAACAGAATTCTGTGGAGGTCTGGTGTGATTCTCAAAGCGCCTTGTGTTTAGCCAAGAACAACGTCCATCATGTGCGAACGAAGCATATCAGAAGAAGGATGCATTTCATTAGAGATATTGTTGCTTCTGGTGAAGTGAAGCTGTCTAAGATTCCTACTGAGCGGAATCCTGCTGATATGTTGACAAAGGTTCTTCCTGTGGATAAGTTTGAGAAGGCTCTGAATTTTCTCAACTTAGGAGAGCACTAAGGTGCTGGTATGGTCTAGAGCTGCACATGTATGCAAGAAGAAAGGTGTTATGTTCGTGATTGTCATCAAGGTGGAGATTTGTTGGGCTTTGGTGATGTCTAATCTCAACATAACATAGGCCCGCGACTGGTAATGTCAATTAGAGTTAGGAATGGGCTTGTTTCCTTGTTTCTCTATGGGCTTACAATTTGGTTTAGAATTGCCTTTTTCTTGTAATAGCCTTAGCCTATAAAAAGCTAAGCATGTGTGAGATTTAGGTTAAGCTTTTGTTAGAGGTCTTTTCTTGTGCTTAGAGAGATCTTGTGAAAACCTTGATATTGTAATTCGTGGTTATAGTGGATTACTGGAAAGCTCCAGATAGAGGATTAGATCACATATCGTGGTCTGTCTCTCTGATTATCTCTGTGTTCTTACTTATTGCTCAATCCAATTATTCCGTGAAGAGGGGTTAAAATCCTTACAGTAACAATTTATCTCATGATATATCCTCACTGGGGAACCTACATGGCTATTTATGGACATGATCTGGAGAACAGGTCGTCATTATTTTTTCAATTATTATTCTACTATATGTAATCACGGGATCCGCGAGGTATTAAAATATTAATTGTTGGAGATATGAATCAATCGAGTTGATTATAACAAGTAGTTGGAAAATTCTTACGAAGATAATGATCATACCACCAAATTTCTTTTTTCACTTTATAAATATACTAGAGATTGTTGCCGACAAAAAAAAAAAAAAAAAAAAAAAAAAAATATATATATATATATATATATATATTTTCTTTTTTGAAGAAGATATATATATTTTCAACTATAAAAGAGATAGCTAGACTCAATTATGATGATGTATTATTTATGGGTGATAGTAAGAACCTGTTTGAGAGTATTATTGGAAATTATAGAGCAGGTTTCAAAGGAGGATACTTCCAAGAGATAGCAATAATTGTGGAGGATATCATCAGCATCTCAAGGAAAAGGGAAAGCTTCAAATTTCTACTACAAGAAAACAAGTCGTTAGTCACTCTGGGAAGAGTCACAAAAGAGTCACTAATGAGCCATTTGCGACTAATTAGCGACTCGAAAAACGGAGTCACAATAGTCGAGTCGCTAATTTTTGGAGTCGCAAATGAGTCGCTAATCAGAGACTAATATGTGTCTGTTAAACGTAGTCGCAAATTTGTGACTAATGAGAGACTAATATAGGTAGTGGCTAATTAGCGACGAAATAGCCACTATTTTATCACTATATGAAAATATAAGTTGGTAACAAATTAGTCTCTATGGTGTCACTTATTAGCCACCAAATGTCACTTGTTTAGTCAATTCTTTGCTACTGATTTGGTACCAAATTGTTACTAATTTGAATCTAAATGTTTGTTTTGAGAAGCTAAAATAGAAGAAAAAAAGACTTATATTAAAACAAACCAAAGTAGTACTCAAGCTAAAGTTTGACAAAACAAGATAAGAGTACCAAAAGAAAGTTACATATCAAGTTTGTTCAAAAGAGAGACATAGAAAAGGAACTGAGAAGAGATCCAATGGAGGTGACCGTTAAGCTTGTATTCGTCGATGAGATCATACATTTTCTTCATCTCGACTTTCTCTTCGTTGTCTTTTGACTCTTTCCTCTTGTCTCGTTCTCTTCATTGCAAACAGATCAGCAGTGAACTGACATGAGAAATGGTACTTATCATCAAGCTTCTTCCAGTAGATATCAGAATTCGGGTACTTTGTCTTCTCTAAAGCGTGAGCAATGGTACACTGTAAGAAAGAATTCACACAACATTAGCTTTGAAGCTTGACAAATCTCATTGAATAAATATGATAACATTAAACTGAGGAACAAGCCTAACCTGAGTGACACCAAGTTTGTGTCATATAGGAATAAATTTTTTTATTATACAGCAACAACCATATCAGGTCAACATGAATGTGAGACCAAATAGATAACAGATGAAAACACAATATATATCCAAAGTTGTTGAGGATAGACTGATTCCTAACCTGAGAAGGACCAACATCAACAAAGAAGCTAATGGTAGGTGAAAACTCTTTACCATCCCTGAAAAAAATGAATTATCAGCCAAAGCAAAGCAATTTTGTCAATACACTGTATAAAGAAATGCACAAAAGCCATATAAGGACTTGAACCTGGTCGATGAACTACTGATTGGTAAATGATCATCATGGCTCATAAGACAAGTTATAATGATGAAAATTACCAGCTGCTCTGTATCACAAACAAGACAAATCACCTGAAAAAAACAAGATGTAACAAATTACGAAAATACTAAGTTTTTTTTTTGTTTTGAAAATAGGAAAATGCTAAGTTGCAAAGAACAAACGCATATATATGATTCTATAAGAGGATCGTTTGTACTTAGCCAATGTTAAAGACAAGACCAACAGTAGAGATGGCCACAGTTAGTAGCCACTGGATCCTTAGCCAAGTCCAAACATACGTAACAATCTAAACACAAAATTTTCAGTATAATAAAGAAATTTCAAGAAAACAGATAACTAAAATAAAGAAATAGAAAATAGGATATCCATTCGATATAAGAACACAGAGACTCATAAAGTTACACATGAGCCATGGATAACATGTAATCTCATTTTCAACTTGATGAGTGATTGATATATAAGAAGCCAAGACTCTTAAAATGGCATATAAATATCCAGTAGAAAGTATTTCTTACCATTCTCACCAAATTTCCAGTATTCTGGCTCATAATATCTCACCCCTCTGCTCCATTAAACCAACAAGACTTAACAAAAGAAGGAACTAGAATAAAAAATGGTTTTAAGGAGGAAACTGAGAGATGCTTTAGTTTTCGTCTTACCTGACAACTCGAGGTACCCTTGAACATGGTCCCGTCAAAGATAATAAAGCAATGAAAATGAAGATAAGAGCCAAAAACTAGGCTGACCACCGTCGGAAGCCACTTGCTTGCCACGACTCTTGTTAGTACCTGCTGAAGGACCACCGCCTCTTCCAGTACCACGAGCAACCGCACGAGCTTTTCCTCTTCCACCGGATCTTTCAGAAGAACCAGCAACCTCCGCGGCTTTTCCCCTTCCACCGGTTCTTCTAGAACCACCGGTAACCTCAGTGGTTTTTCCGGTTCCACCGCCTTTACCCTTCCACCGCCTCTTCCACTTCCACCGCTAGCTGAACGGCCACGTCCTCGTGTACTAACTCCTCAAAAACTCCAGATTTCACCATTAGGGTTTTTGAGAAGAACTTCAATCGATGCGATTCGAGTGAATGATGGAGATTAGAGACAGATATGAAGAGATGTGAAGAGATTTGAGTCGATTTATGAAACAGAGATGAAGATTTTGTGGGTTTTGAAGGAGGAATAGGAATCGTTGAAATTAGGGTTTATGTGATGAAGAATCGAAGGGATTTCTTCACTGGAATCAATGGATTTAGAGATTAGATAGGTAGAAAGAACAGAGAAGAAGATTTGTTCGGTTAATCGAAGGGAAAAAAGAAAATTGAAAAAAAACCCTTGAAATCGCCAAGGTTTTGAGAGAGAAATAGGCAATTAGGGTTATCACGAAATGAGTTTGGGATTCAGATCTGTTTTCTTTATCTTCTATTAGAGTCGGTAATGAGTCGCTAATTAGTCGCAACCAAATTGTTTTAGGGGGAAAAATTTACCGCGCAAAGGACCAAATATTTCACTGCGGGGCCTAAATGATTACCCAATCATTTGGAATACGGTGTCGTAAAGTAGTGGCTAAATAGTCACATATTTGTGACTAATTTGCGACTAATTTGCGACTCAGTCACAAACTTATACCCTAAACCCTAAATATTTGGACCAACCACAATAACTATATTCATTTTCAATGAATTTCCAATGTATTTCTTCATTATTTGTTTGGTTGTATCCATTAAAACACTAGGAATAAAAAAAAGTTAGAATAGTGTTCAAAAATATGAAATGGAAGAGTTAAGTTATATAGGTTTTGTGTTGATAAGAAAGCATTTGTGGTGAAAAAATTTTAGAAAATTCTTTTTTTCTTTTTTTTTCACTTCTACTGTGTATTTATTACAAACTTATTAGTTAAATAAAACATAAATACAAAACTAACTTATATAGATTTATATTATGGTGTTTAATTTGCCAAAAACATATATGGAGTGGGTAATGAGTCGCAACCGAGTGGCTATTTTGCGACTCCTTTGTTACTATAACACGAAACCCTGAAACGTTGCAAATTAGTAGCTAATTAACGACTCTTTTGCGAATCAGTTACAAGTGGCTAATTTGTGACTCCGTTATGTGTCACTAAGGAGTCGCTAATTTGTGACTCTAATGTTAGTCGCTACAGAGTCGTAAATTTGTGACTCTTATGCGACTCCACCAAAATATACCAATCGTTGTCACAGATTAGTCGCAAATTTTGTGACTGGTTAACGACTACGGGATGAAGTCGCAAATGAGCGACTAATTTGTGACTCCGTCAAAAAGACTCACGCTTTAGTCACAAAAGAGTCACAAATGGGTCGCAAATCTTTGTGACTAATTTGCCACTCGGTAATTCGAGTCACTAACGACCTGTTTTCTTGTAGTGTTCAGAAAGTGGAACGGAATGTTGTTCAGGAAGTTGACAAGAATGCTAGATTAGCTAGGGAACAACATTTGCCTTATTGTATAAGATGGGATGTAATGTAATTTCGCAAGATCATATGAATAAAAAGATAAATTGTTGATAAAAAAAATATATATATATATATATATATATATTAGAGATTGTCCACGCGTTGCGTGGGTTTAAAAACTAACATGATAAAATATGTAATAATTTTTTATTTATCGACTTATTGTGTATTTAATATCATACATTTGGTGCTTATATTAAATAATTATCTAGGCTAGAAGACTAAACATTTTTAGCAAATTTTTGGATATATTTGATATTATATGGAAAAAAACATTTGCTCGTAAATTTACAATATGTAGAAGACATCGTTTTTGCAACAAATCCCTAACTTGTATGTCTATATCAATATTTACTACGGTTCCCTAAAAAAATGAATAATAGTCTTTTTTTTCTTGCACCAAACACATTTCTAAAAAAAAAAATTTGATCAGAAAGTTGTAATATGCTTTCTATTCTAACAAGACATCTACATTATCTCAACAAAGATATTAGAATGCATCTTGTGTTTATTTCATTAGAACCTTGAATCTAATGAGAGAATAATTGATGTTTTATCATATTTTTGTCTCATTCTCTTTCTCGTTTTGATGAGATTTTCATCTTTAACATTAATTTATTGATGAAGTGATTCTGTTATTTTAGATTCACAATTTATGGTGGACTAAGCCTTTTTCGAGAGTTTTTGTTAGAATTATTATGTCGATTGCAAATTATATTAATCGTATTGGGGGCAACTAAAAATATGATATTAGAAGATGTGAGGATTTAAAAAAGAAAATATTCATTTTAAATCTCTCCAAACATACTTTAGCATTTTAACAATTTTAAAAGTCTTAAAATCATCTCTAATTTTTTTTCTGAACATTTGTTTTTGTTTATGTTACGCTTTTTTTTTTTTTTTTATTGAAGCTTCTCTTTTGTGATTTAAAAAAAAAAACTAAATCACAATTACGTATATAAAAGCCAAAATCTTAAACGTTTTTTTTGTATAATATATTGTTGGATTTAATTAATAAAATTTATACTTTTAAACCATTAAAAGTTCAAAATCACATTTAGTTGTTGGAATTAACTATTAAAATTTTTAAACCATTACACATTCTTCGCGATTGTCCGGCTATTAGTGGTATTTGGGAAAGAATTGTACCGCTTCGGAAGAGACAACGGTTTTTTGGTATATCTTTGCTAGATAGGTTATAGGATAACCTTAAAGGAGGTGTAGTGGATGGAGTTCCTTGGTCTACTACGTTTGCGATGGCCATATAGTGAAGTTGGAAGTGGAGATGTGGTAATGTGTTTGGAGAGAATAAGAGGTGCCGTGGCCGGTTCGGTTCCTTAAGGAGTTAGCAAGTGAAGGATGGTTAGCACATAGGGCAGCGCAGACACGTTTGGGGAGATGGGACCAGATAGAGAGGCTGATTGGGTGGAAAAAATCGGATGGTGGATGGATCAAGTTGAATACAGATGGTGCTTCACATAGTAACCCGAGTTTAGCAACATCGGGTGGAGTGCTACGTGATGATTTGGGGACTTGACGTGGGGGATTTGCCTTGAATATTGGTAGATGCACCGCTCCGCTGGCTGAATTGTGGGGTGTGTATTATGGTTTGGTCATTGCGTGGGAGAAGAGAGTTCCACGTCTTGTCTTGGAAGCGGATTCTAAATTGGTGGTGGGTTTTCTCAAGAAAGGGGTAAATGAGTCTCACCCCTTATCTTTCCTGGTGCGGTTGTGTCACGGTTTTTTATCGAAGGACTAGATAGTCCGTTTTACTCACATTTATCGTGAAACTAATCGTCTTGCAGATGGGTTGGCGAATCATGCTTTTTCATTACCGTTAGGTCTTCTTCTTTTGAGTTTATTCCTTCGGTTTTAGATTTGATTTTGTGGGGGGACGAGATTAGGTGTACGCGCCCAAGACGAATTCCCTTGTTGTAGTTTGTTCTTTTTGAATTCCTATTAATAAATACGGGGGACATTGTAGTTGATTGACCAAAAAAAAGATATGTATTTAAATTTTAAACCCCTAGTTTTATATAATAAAAAGGAAATAACAGAAGAAATAGATATGATTTTGGAAAAGGGTCTTCGATGTGTATACAACGTTGTAAAAAAAAAAAAATCTTTAGTCAATGGAATATACTAGTTTAACAAGAAATTGGAATTAGTGTAGTAGACCAACAAGTCTTTTTTCCTTATGGTTTTTACAGAAAACTAGAGAGTGAGAAATCATGCTCACTGAAACCAAAATGATTATTTTGCAGCCAGAAACAACTACACACAAGGACAAGCAGATAAGTGTAGGAGCAAGAAAATGGAGGAAAGAGTGTTTAGAGTAGCTGAATATCACAGTCAAATAGATTTTTCATTGTTCACTACCCGTCAAAACTGTTTCTTGAAGATCACTTGTGTCTTTTCTCTATACATAGTTACAGTTCTATCGCAGAATACCCCATCAAGAAAGTATAATAAATACATACATGGTTGTTTTACCTTATTGCTGCATTAGGGATGTTAAAAACGGGTATTTTTACCCTACCCTACACTAACTGTTAGGGTACCCGCTCAAAAAATACCCTTTAGAGAATTACCCTAAATCTACCCTGTACTGTAAGGTAATCCAAACGGGTACCCTAAAGGTTTTAGGATTACCCTAGGGTACCCTCTCTATTGTATCTATTGTTTTTTTTGTTTTTTTAAAACTTTTAAAACTTTCATGTTGGTATCGAATGGGACACACAAACACAAGTGTGATCATATCAAACTCATGAAAACATGTGGAGATATTCTACAAAATCTAAAATTGAGTTATTCTCAACATATTAGATATGCACTGTACTATGAAGAATCAAAACTTCTTCGTAAAATTGAGTTATTCCCCTCACTTTTCCCAAATAATTTTGTGTTTTTCTTCACATAAAAGAACAAAGAAAGAAGCATGAATAAATTTCTTACACCATGAATGAAGAAATGGAAACTGTACACAACAAATACAACATAACCTCTGTTTCTTGAAACTCACCACTTAAACGTAAATCTTTTCTTTTTTTTTCCCTCCCCTTCGACAACAAAATTTTATGACTTATTGACACCTAAAACAAAAGTGAAACTTAAATATGTAACACCTAAAACAAAAAGGAAAAACAGAGCATCTTCATACTCCCGAGCTACTCGCCACCGGTGTAGCATCTTTATCCTCCTCGTCAAAGTAGTCTTCAATGTCACCTAAAAGTTAAAGACATGAATTAATCAAACCTAAAAGTTAAAGACATGAATTAATCAAACTCTATAAAACATAAAACTGTTTGATATCTTTACCTTCAAGTTCAGCAAAACCTCCGTAATTGTTTTATAAAACATAAAACTGTTTGACATTTTTTGGGAGAAGTCGGTTTCTGAAAGGACTCAATACTCGACCTCCAACACTAAACGCCGACTCCGATGCAACTGTGGTGATCGGAATTGCCAGCAAATCACATGCTAAAGAAGCTAAATCACCATAGCGTTGGCCACTGTTCTTCCAATAGTCTAAAACATCTATGTCATTAAACGCCCTTGACTCTACTCTAGGATCATCCAAGTAAAGATCGAGATTTGTCTTTGCATTATGTATGCCTGGTTGGATTGACTTCTCAAGTTCATAGAGATCCTACATTAGAGACAAGATATGAACAGACAAAAGTATATTAAAAAACACAAACGGAAACAATAAATAAGAAGAGGTTACGTGATGACAAGACTTTTGTCTGTGAGCAAAAGCTTAACTTCAAACATGATCACACGGTATAAACATGATGACAAAAGTCTTGTCTTATAATTAATTTAAAAATATGGTATTTATAATGACAAAGTCTCACGGTCCATAATTGAGTATACTTTTTAATTAAATAATAAATCCCTAAAGTAGAAGAAACAAAATCAATAAAAAACCAAACCGAAATTCAAAAAAGTTAGAATACTTACAAAATTCATATCATCTTCAAATGGAGATTCAGTTAGGAGCTCAACTGGTGTTGGTGTTGTTGAGAAGCTCGAAGAAGTCCAAGTCTTGGTTCTATGTTCTTCATAAATCAACTTCAAGTTCTTCTTAATAATTTCAACCTTTTTCTCTGAAGTTCTCGGATCCAGCTTGTCAAAAGCTGATTTGAGAATTTGCAGCTTCAGTCTTGGGTCTAAAACAGCTGCCATGGCTAAAACAATACTATACTCATCCCAATACTTTGTAAACTTAATCTTCATTCTCTTAGCCATGTCTTCCACTCCAACATCACCACAACTAGAAAATTTCCTCAATAAACATTCAATTTTCCACACTTGTAGAAAATATGCATTAGCTGTAGGGTATTTAACACCTGACAAAAGAGTAGTGATGGTGCTAAAAGGCTTCAGAAATTGACAAATTTTCTCTCCTCTATCCCATTCTTCCTCTGTAGGCAGTGATTTGTAACTCCTATCACACTCTTTAAACCTAGCAAATGCCTTACAGAATTGTAGAGCTCTAGCAAGCATATCATAAGTCGAATTCCATCTTGTGGAAACATTTAGAGATAGTCCAGCACTAGTCTTCACCCCTACACTAGCAGCACATGCTGCAAAGGCTTGAATCCTTGACCCACCTGCTTTCACAAACCTAACACTTTCTCGAATATTTTCCACAAGACTATGAGCTAGTTCCAATCCTTCTTTCACAATGAGATTCAAAACATGAGCAGAGCATCTAACATGAAAGAATTTCCCATCACCCAACAACCCATTACCATTAATCATCAAAAGATTATGCTTCAAAATGCTTTGCATATTTTCATTGTTGTTAGCATTGTCCAAAGTCAATGAGAAGACTTTTTTCTCTAAACCCCAATCCTTCAAGACACTAAGAACTTTAGTAGCTAATTCTTGACCCGAATGTGGATGCTTTACATCACAAAATGCAAGAATTTTGTTGTTCAATCTCCAACTTTCATCTACATAATGAGCAGCCAAACACATGTAGCCTTGCATAGTATGTTTAGCAGTCCACAAATCTGCTGTCAAGGATACATGGCCTTTGTATTCTGAAAATACATGTTTCACCTTTTCCTTTTCCAACTCAAATCTCTTAGACACATCAGCTCCAGCAGTTTGTCTACATATATGTTGACAGTTTGGGTTCAAGTACTTATCCCTAGCTCTGACTAAAAGGCTGATCATGATAGATTATAATCTCACTAATCATCTGGCGGTCTACTTTGGGATCATACTGCTGCCTATTTTGACTAAACTCTGGAGGCCTATTTGGGCAAGATTCTTCTAAATGGTGTTTTAAAGATGTTGTTCCCGCGCCTTGTTCAGTAACCATCTTCTTACTACAATGCATGCACTTACTCCTTCTTTTACCATCTTCTTCTACTCCTATAGGTATAAACTCTTTCCAAACAAAAGACTTTTTGCGTTTGTTAGAATTTTGTACCGTTTGAGTCGCTTGAGTAGACTGAACTGCTTGAGTTGCTGATGCTTCTCGAGATTCCGTTTCATCTTCATCATTCATTGCTTCTGCCTGCTCATTAAATACCTCCATATGCTCTTCCTCGGCTCTAAGTCTCTCCAATAATTCCATTGACTGTTGATCCATTTCTACAAACACATAGAAACAATAAATCGAACCATACAATCATTTTCCCATGATTAAAAATAAAGTTTAGTTGCAAGTAGAGACAAATTGTAAAATAATGGCCTTTATTAAATTGAGATTCTCAAGTTACAAATCAATGAAACGTAGAATCGCACGAATCCTGAAACAAAATCAACATAGAAGAAGAAGAAGAAGATCTAGTAACTAAACCCATATACAAGTAGAACACACAAACACAAAAGAAGGTTTGATTTTTAGTAACCTGAAGTAGAAGATAGAGCGAGATTTGAAATCGGAATCAATGGCGTGAAGGTGAAATCACGATGAAGACCCCAACGGAGAGGCCAATAGCGACTGCGATAAAGGAAAGGGTTTTAGAATTAGGAAGAAGAGATGAGTTTTTTCTTTATTTTTGTATTTATGATTTAGCCCCTATATTCCCCTGGTTATTCCAAATTACCTGGTATTTTTTTTGTATTGTTTACGCACCACTTCCTCTGTCTATCAAGCTTTTTATTTGTTACAATTCAAACCCTGAATTCCATTGAAACAGAACTTAACATAGGTTTTTGCAATAACATCACAAAAGTCTTAGTAAATATTAATCCCACTAAACGGGTACTCGGGGTGTAGCCACACACAAACTTTGAAAACTGGCTCTTACCACCTGGAAGTTTCACCTCTTGCTCTACCCACACATAATTCTTTTTACGGTTTGTAACCACACATAAAGTTTAAAAATCGGGTACAACTACATCGCCGTTTAAATGAGACGTTTTCCGTCTAATTGCTTCATAAACCGGATTAAAATCAGGATTTGGTTTAACTTTCGTTTTAATTTTGGTTCAGATCTTGGTTTAGCTAATCAATTGAAACCCTCTTTTAGCTTTAGAAGGTTTCAACAAACCGTAAAAAAAATAAGGTTTCTCCGACTTCCTTCTCCGATTTATTCTGGGTTAATAAGAAAGAACCCTAATTTCTCAAATCTGTCTTCTCCGACTTCCTTCTCCGAGCAAGCTGCTGATATGAGGTCGAAATCGATTCTCCATGTAAGTGAGTCCGCTGGTTCGTCGGCCAATTCATCCGGAATCGTTCGTGATACAGTTGTGAACCCACCACCGAAGATTTGTTGGTGTGGCCATTCAGTTGTGGAGCTTAAGTCGAAGAGCAATCGAAATCCAGGTCGAATGTATTATCGTTGCTCATATGCTGCGGATAATAGGGTATTATGAACTATGATTATGAATGATGATTCTATAGGTGTGATTTTATCTTGGCAAGAAAATGATTTATGATTATGGTTGTTTGATTTGTATCAGTTGATGAATGATAGGCATTTTTTCAAGTGGGTCGATGAAGTTTCAGGTGATTTGAAGGCAAATACACTTGAAGAAGAGTTGGCCGAGATGAAGCGAAACATGATTGAGAGTATGGAGTTTGAGAGAAAGAAGCTTGAGCAGATAGAAATTGAGGTTGAAGAAAGGTTGACTGAGAGGATTGAAGAAGCAATTTCGAATGGAAAGAGAGAAATTTGGAAGGCACTGTGTGTTATGGTTATCGTTGGTGTTGTTATCATGGTAGGATTTGCAAAGCTATTTGGTTAGTTTCTGCAAGTTTATGTGTTGAACTTGAGTTTATGTGTTGGCTTGTTTCTGCAAGTTCCATAAACAGTCTAAGTTTTTGAGATTTTGTCACAAAAACAAGTGACTTACAACAGTCTAGACGAAACATGATTAGTCACAAAAACAGTCTAGACCAAACATGATTTGTCACAAAAACACCTCACTTACAAACCGAAAAGACCAAACATCAAAACACATTGAATTAAAAAAGAAAACAAGTCCTCCAAACTTTTCCCTAATCAGGGCCTGAATCTTCTGAACCTGAGAGCTTTTTTTCTTGCCTCTTGACACTGATTTCTTGTAACTGAAATCCCTTTAAACTTTTCCCTAATCAGGGCCTGAATCTTCTTAGGCTTAAAGTACACTGGATCTTCTCTTATCTTATCAACGAACAAGCGTGCAATAATCGGATCTGTTAACATCTCACAAGCTCCATTTTGACTGCAAACATGTGGCTCTATTAACTTTTTGATCTCCCATCTGTTCTTCCGCCTGTTAACCGAACAATAAACCCTCCATGGACACAGCTTACCCGTTCCACAACGATAACCAAGCTTCATTTGATCCCAACGATACTGCTTCATGTTATACCCAGTATTCAAAGCAAAATCTAAGACATTTTCCTTAAAGGCAACACCACTTGAATAAGCTTTACCTAGACGAAGAGCACCACTACGCCGCCTTTCAATATGATGAGATCTCTTAACGTTAACAAGTGGGACATTCTCATCGTCAGTGTCAACACAAACATTGTTTCGTATACGAGGCTCAAGTTGGTATCGTGCAACAGCATCCTCTATCTCCAACGTATACTTATCTCTAGCTACTTCCTCAAGAGGAACCGATTGGTCTTGAACCGATTCACCAATACATGAATTATCGTCTTCAGGCTCTTCACTCATATTAGCAGCTTGCTTGATGACGATTATAGACCCAGAAGACTCGAATTTTAGAGACAGATTTGAGAAATTAGGGTTCTTTCTTATTAACCCAGAATAAATCGGAGAAGGAAGTCGGAGAAACCTTATTTTTTTTACGGTTTGTTGAAACCTTCTAAAGCTAAAAGAGGGTTTCAATTGATTAGCTAAACCAAGATCTGAACCAAAATTAAAACGAAAGTTAAACCAAATCCCGATTTTAATCCGGTTTATGAAGCAATTAGACGGAAAACGTCTCATTTAAACGGCGATGTAGTTGTACCCGGATTTTAAACTTTATGTGTGGTTAAAAACCGTAAAAAGAATTATGTGTGGTTAGAGCAAGAGGTGAAACTTCCGGGTGGTAAGAGCCAGTTTTCAAAGTTTGTGTGTGGCTACACCCCGAGTACCCCCCACTAAACTCAATCATAAGAAGATTGTTTAATAGATGATTTCGACATAATTAAATCTGAAACCAATGAGAAAAAAATATTAAACTCTCTCACAAGTCACAAACTAAAACAAACCTCTAAAAAAAGGAAAGAAAAGCTTCTGAATCATTCTCCCCTTTGAGCTCACCTACGGGTACCCTAAACACTATAGGGTAAACCCGTTTGGGTAATTTGTATAAAAGGTACCCTCTCATTAAATACCCGCGAGTTTTTGAATCAAAAGGGTAGGATATGGGCTCGAAATATCAACAGGGTTTTAGGGTACCCTACGGGTTTTGCCCTTTTTAACATCCCTATGCTGCATTCTGAACAATTATTTGCTGACGCTATTCTATTTCAATGGCGCTGTATCCCGCTTCTTTTTTCTCTTTAAACAACTCATTATCTAATGATTTTTGTTGACCTTGTGAATTCCCTGCAACAGCATGTGTCCCGGCAAGAAGAATTGTATCAGCCGGATGTATCTCATTCATTTCAGCCAATCTCCTCATCACAATTTCCCCTAAATCTGCATTCCCGTAGACTCTACAAGCAGCTAGCAAAGCACGCCAAGCTGTTGAATCATCTGTGATAGGTAAATTCTTTATTAACTCGAATGATTCCTCTAACTGCCCCGCTCGGCCCAAAAGATCAACTACACAACTATAATGTTCAACTTTTGGTGTGTAGCCGTACGCCTCAACCATCCTCTTAAAGCATCTGACTCCTTCCATTACCAACCCTCCATGGCTACAAGCATTCAACACAACCAAGAAGGTAATCTCATTAGGTCTCACTTTGCTCTCCATCTTATTGAATAGTGTTATTGCTTCTCTTGCTAGTCCATGAGCTCCGTAACCCGAGATCATTGCGGTCCATGACTTTACATCCTTATCCTTCATTCTATCGAAAATGTCAACAGCTTTGTCAAGCATTCCAAGTTTTGCATACATATCAATGAGTGAGGTTCCGAGTTTTGCATCCAGAGCAATTCTTTCCTCTTCCACTAAGTCACCAACACTCCGTCCTACGTACGCTGCTTCATTATTTGCACATGAAGACAAGAGCCCAACAAATGTAGATGAATTAGGTTTCATTCTTTCATACTTCATCTGCCTTAATAGCCATAAACACTCTCCAAGGAGACCCATTTTCGCATACTGGTCAATCATACAATTCCATGTAACAATGTCCTTTCGGATGGCACAATCAAAGATCCTGCGTGCTGAACTGATACCCCCGATTTTGGCGTACATAACTATCAAAGTTGTGACCAAATGCAAGTCAAAATCATGGCCAATCTTCATACATAACCCATGAGCAGATTCTGCTCCAGACAAGTCACCTAGATCACTAGTAGCCAAAACAAAGCTAAGAAGCGTACTGACATTAACGGTCACTTCATTTCTCCGCATATCCCTGAACAAATCCAAAACCAACGCTTGTTTAGAAACCTGAAGATACCCATTCATCAAAGTACTAAACGAAACAGTATCAACTCTCTGCGGCATTTCATCGAACACTTTGCGAGCATCATTAATCCTACCGCCAACACAGTAAAAATGAAGAAGAGCATTCCTCAAATCAGTAAACACCATGAACCCAGATCTCAAAACGATCCCATGAACTCCCTCACCAATCGGAATACGCAATTCACGAGAAGATGATTTAAGAGTCGTGATAAATGAGAAGCGGTCCAAGGCGAAACCTTTAGCTCTCAATTGGTTGAAAACACGAAAGGCTCGCTCCGGCTCGTCACTGATCGAGTAACCTTTGAGAATTGTGTTGAACATGAAGAGATTAGTGTTGGAGACATGCTCGAAGATGGACGAAGCGTATCGAATGTCTAGTACAGAGGAGGAAGCAAGTAGCTTGCTCACTGCGAAATCGTCTTTGTCGAATCCAGTTTTGACCATGTAGCCATGAATTCGAGAAGCTTCGACGATATCTTTGCACGAACTTAGGTCGTCGATAAGTATCTGGCATTGTGGAGACAAGAACGAATCAAAATTCTTACGACGGAACACAAATTTGCGACTGAGGCGTGACGTCATCAGAGTAAACGCCGCCGGAATAGTCACGGCTCTGTTTTTAGTTAAAAGTACAAATTGGGCCTGAAACTGCCTTAAAGGTTCAAAGTCGCTTTAACGTTGTTTCGTGCATTCTGTATTTATACAAATTCTATTCGATTCTATACGAAAGTTTCTAAGTGACCATTTTGTGGGTTAATAATTGTAACATAGGATTTTGGATTCTACATGTAAAGAATATAGAAATTAATTAGTATACTTAATTAAATAATTTTTAGTAAGTAACTAGGTTTTGTAGTGTAAGTTATTAGTTTTTTTTGGGTGAAAATATAATAAAATTGTAATAAAAATATAAGGAATATGAGCCTCGATAATGTAACCGTGCACCTACGATTGTAGCCGATAGTAGGGTCTTTGAAGGAATAAAATTGTGTCAAACAGTGCCTACAACAGTGTTTAGTCATATATCCAATTTCCATATAATTTTGCATCTTTGAATGCAAATTCTCATTTTATTTCTACAACGAAAAATCAGTTTCATTATTGAGACAATTAAGTATTGGGTACTACTATACCATATATTTAAGAATCCGGTATCACCTTTCCAGATATTAAACCGCCGGTGTGGGCCATATATGCAAAAAGACTATATTGCCCAGAGGGAAGTGAACAGAAGAAGGTTGAGAAACGTGTAAATCTTTATAGACTCAGTGCAAATATTCCCGTAGCCCCAAACCTATAAGCTAGCCTAGTGACGATACCGTGTTCTACACCACAAAACTGTATTGTCTTTTCAATTCATTAAATGCGGCGCTACATACACGTATTTGTATGTAAAGAGTGAGATGGTTAGCTCGTTCTATACTTCTCCTTTATAAAGAGCCATAGCCAAAGCTTAAAAGCTTTACACAGAGACAATGACAATCAGCTTTTACCTCATAAAGTCTCAAACAATAAATCGTTTAATCATCCAACTTCAGGTCTGTTCACCTACCTCGACAAAAGGTTGGTCCCCCATTAATACTTTTTGTTTCATTCTTCACAAACATGAAATCCTTCAAAGAGCAAAACAAATCATTTACATATCCATCCATTATATTCTCCGGTTATTACCACTTTTGCTGACTAGATTTATTACTATAAAAGTACAGATTTGTTTGTTTGCTTCTAAGTCTTAAAATATTTGTTGACCAAGTTATCAACCACAGATATGTTGCGTTTGGTGCGTTTGTAGCAAGGAAACTGGGTAATTGGTCCATATGCGCGGTGGGAATTTGAACGAAACCCAACAGATCTGGGCTTCGACACTTTTCTTAGAGACAATGAAACCTTTGAGACTCTCCAGGAGCACGTCAGAGGGCGTTACCTCATACCGACGGCTCATCCTATCAGGCTAACCTACCGTATGCCAGATCAGACACAAGGAGCTGACGAAGAAACCGACCCGCTGTCAAACATATGCTCGGACACGGATGTTACACTGTTCATGGCCCTAAGGTTGTACTACCCAGCATTAGTCCTCCGCATCACCGTGGGGGACGAAGACGTAGCTAGGTATGATTTCCAATGCCGCAGCCCTCTCATGGTCGGGCAAAAACTATACCTACCGGAGAATCCCACTGACGACGACATGGCTGAATACAACGGTAACTTCCTAAAAAACCCTAATTTTCTCTTTAAAATATCAATTTCTCCACATACTTTCTTTTGAAAACCAAAATACATATCTGTTTTCAATGCAACTACAGAGCTGATAGCGAGTCGGCAAATACCTGTGGCTCGTAGTATCTTTGATACTTTCTTTACAGAAGACAAGAGATTGATGCTTTGGAGGACTCGTATGGAAGTAATGTACTCAAACCCACTTAACAAAGTAGGCAACCGAGTGAACCCGGTCCGAGATCTAAATAACCCATCAACGACTAATGCGGTTGTTCTCCTTGAGGGCGAAACCGATATGGATCTGGGTATGCCGTTCGAAGGGGAAGATTTAGCAGCCAACATTTTTGGGCACCCCGAGCAAGGTAAACAATCAAATTCATCTTAAATCCCATTTATATTTCCGCATTATTTATGGAATTACTTTATAACCAGGTTAGAAGTAAACTAATTTTCATAATGATGTCACATATTTGACACTTGGTTCTCGATTAGGGTTTGAATTGATAATGACGTAACCAAGTTCGGTAGAAAATTTTGGCTAGTGTGGAAATACAGAAGATAACCATAAGACGTTGTATCCCTATAATATTTATTTTAACTAGTAAGTCCTATGTTTGCGGATAATGATTCAATTAGCCGTATTTATATGTTCTTACCTGTTTAGAACTGAAATTGCCTGCGAAAATGAGTTAGACTATATCTTAACATTTATCCGAAAAACGTTACATTTGGCTGTGTCTTATTTGCATAACAAGATATTAATAAAATTAGTATTGTTTGTCCATCGCAGATATCAACATTTCCACAGCCGATGATACAATGGACAACATCCAACCTCCCACCAGTCTTATGGGTAATACTGGTAATGGTAGAAGAAGCCTTTTACAGATATTCATGGATTGTAATGATGCAGTCATGTCAGGGAGCAACAATGACCCCAATCTCTTGTGGGCTAGGGTTCTTCCACAGGCCATAGAGACCAACCATAACACTGTTGAGATACAGAGACTCCAAGGAGAAATTGATGCAATGTACGAGTCAGAAACATGTCCTCTGACTCAAAACACAATCACAGCTTATACAAGTGACAAAGGTAGCTCTTCAACTGGTTCTTCAGGAGATCTGTGCTACATGACTAACTTTGATTTCCAACATGAAATGGCGCTCCTCCCACCAGAACCACCAACATATGTTGTTCGTCCATCAGGCCAAGTATCAAATGGTAAGTAATTATATCCTCCCACCTTAAATTTGCTTCACCAAGTATAATACTATGCTACCTCATACTAATTGCCAATTTAATGTGTAGCTGCCACACCTGTAGCACCAAGAGTTTCGATGCAAGTTACTGCCCCGTTTCCTTTGGGATTAACCATTAACACAGGAGCCAGTTCAAGCAGTCCGCCAATACCACTTCCAACGCCTGATGTTGATGACTGTGAAAGTTCTTCCGATGAGAGCCTTACTATTGGTGGGTTTTTATTCTAGACTCACTATGATTTCAATGTTTGTAATAACCCTACCGTTTGATGTACAAAACTACTTTCCTTATTCCGGCTACGGCCAAACTATATGTTTAATTACTTTTGCGGATAAGACCAACTCATTGGTCCATGTTTAATTACTCTTATATCAGACACTTATTACTATTAATGGACGTAACACTTATCTTTCTCTCTTTCGTTACCACAAGGGCACGTAATTGACACAAATATCTTGGTCTTAGAGAGAACAACCTAAATCCAAATTAAAATACGTTCACTGCTAATTGGGACCAGGTCGGAAGAGCATATCAACCGGAGAAAACAAGCCGACTGACAGGTGAAACCAGCAGAGAAATCATCAACCAACGTGTAACATCCCAAACCGAAATATAGAATTTCGGTAAGTGTGTCGATCGACACCAGAGAGGAGTGTCGATCGACACCAATGCTGCAGAATCGGTTTTTGGTTCAATTTTAATCGTGGTTTGGCTCGGTTTGAAAGATTAACCTTAGGGCTACGGTATTTAAGTCTCTTATCAGACTTGTGGCCGTGTTTTATCAGAGAAATCGTGTGAGAGAGGCAGAGAAGAGATTGTGAGAGTTTTCGAAGGATTGTTGCAAAGAAATCCCTCGGAA
Organism: Draba incana; assembly: GCA_963576765.1. NCBI lineage: Eukaryota > Viridiplantae > Streptophyta > Magnoliopsida > Brassicales > Brassicaceae > Draba > Draba incana. The sequence goes on along the minus strand of OY755202.1, from coordinate 48,817,338 downwards.
ACCTTCTCGTTTGATTCCTAGAGCGTAGGGATAACCGTGCTACGTATCTAGTGGCATTAAGGTTTTGTTCCTGCAAGTTTTAGCCTCGGTTCGTCGATGTTTCAATCACTCTTGTTCCTCGTTCTTCGTTCAATCCGAAATCGAGGTGAGTGCGTGATCGCGGTTACGGGATTAGTTTGTTAGGAGATTGAATGATTGAATTGTGATGATTATGATTGTTTTTCCTGTGTTTCCCGTGTGGTATGTTATGGCTTTGTCGTGATCAGTCTCGTACGATGAAACAGGACCGAGTCTAGAGAGGATTCGACTCGGTCTAGGTTTCTGCGAGGAGTGTCGATCGATACCTAGTGGTAGTGTCGATCGACATCCCCTTTTTATGATCGCGAGGCTTGGTTTAGGAATTGGAGTGTCGATCGAGACCCAGGAGGAGTGTCGATCGACACCACTTGTTAAATTGAAAAAACTTGTTTAACTGTTGAATGTTGATTGTTCGCTTAATAATTGGCATTCTTTTTCCCTATTTGTAACCGGTAGGCGGGATGACCGCTTCACTGAGTATTTGTGATAATACTCACGCAACTCTTATTTCCATGTGCTGCAGTTAAAGGAAGAGGATGATAGGATTATGTGCTCTTGTTGTTAGTCTAGTGAACCAGATGTCTTAGGTTGCTAGATTTATTCATTCCTGAATTTGGTATTTGAATTATTCTGGAACATTGATTATTTATTTTATGGAGTTCTTGGATTATTTTATTGGTTAAATGATTTATTGTTTTCCGCAGTAGAAATTATTAGTTTAAAAAAAAAAAACATGGTTGTTTCACAATGCCGGCGAGCAAAAGCTCTACCGGTGTTGGAATCGAAGAAGCATTTGGTTGTCTCGATTAGTGTACCCGAGAGAGAGAGCTTCTAGGGTTTTAACGACTCTCACTACCATAAATTGATCACTTTTGATTTCTTTTTTAAGAACTAAATGTAATTACGTCGTTTATTTTATTTTTCCAAGCATAAAATTAAACAAAATTAACAAAACAAGTGAATGATCAAAAACTATCTAAGAATTTTATAATATTGATATGAGTATAATTACAACCAAATTATAGAGTTATATAGCGAAAAACTCGATTGTTTGGTATCACAGTTTTGAATTCATACAAGTTGTTAGTATGTTATTCGAGCCAATTTCTCAATTACGTCAATCTTACTATCTAAGTTAGTTTATCATTTACTTATAACAAACTCTTCTCGCAAATTTATATGTAAGCTTCAATATTTTTAGTTTATTATAATGATGAACCCACCGATTTCTTTTACAATACGGCCATTATGAGTATATTGGTTGTTGGTAGTTGATGATTTGACCATACTGAGGACCAGATTAACACATGTTTACTTAACGGTGCAAATTTTTTACATAGTAGTATACTTATAGCTGGTAATCTCTGCATTTTACACGGTTATACTGGACTTGGTTTTAACAGTGAAAAGGATTGTATAGCCGATGGAAAAGCAAATCGTAACCTAGAAGGGAAGTCTAGATTACGATTTGCTTTTCTCTGTGCTCATCTGGCTCTTAATCTATGTGCTCTCCAAATTCTGAACGAGCGATTAGGAGTCAGATGAGCACAGAGAAAAGCAAATCGTAATCTAGAAGGGAAATCAAACACCAACCGGAAAGATAGATTGACACGGTTAAATCACACAGAGAGAGAAAATCGTAATCTCTCTCTCTAAAGATCTCGACAAAGAACTAGGGTTTCTTCTATATAAAGTTGTACTGGACTTGGTTTTAATGAGCCTACAAGTTTATTAGAACTGACCTTATATAGTAAGATATTTCTTATTTATGGATTATATACCCTCAAATGATATTTTTTTTAAAACATATTATCACTTTAGACACTTTTTCGGTAAGATATACTCTGATTTGAAATTGTTTTATATCAAATTTCTTTTGGCCCCAAATTAAAAGCTTCTATAAGATAACAGGATATATGATGCTCAAGAAAATAATGAAGAGAATAAAGAGAAATTGAATACGCAAGTATCACGTTATGTAATAATTAGCAAAACGGTATTCGATACTGTACCACTCACTGTATCCTTTCCCGTTAGTCTCTTATACCCCTATACCTATGATTGTAGGCGTCTGACATGGTAGCTATGCTATCTTCATAGATAGGAGTAGTGTGTCAAATATTCTTTAGTTGCGTGTTTGAATTCAAAATATTTCAAAACTTTTATGATAAATAAATATAATTAAAATTTTATAATGCATTAAAAGGAGAGATAGGCGGAGTTATTGAGGCATACCAGGGAGAGAAGTTTGTCTTTAGATTGAGAGCTAGTTTTGTGTCCTTAGTAAGCTTGGAGTTTGTTTGTAGTGAGTGTTCGCTGGAAATTTATTGTTCCGGTGTGTCAGATATCAGATCTGATTTTCTCGTTTTATTTGTTTCGCGTTCTTAGAAGGTGTTAAATGGAAGGTCCGGCCGAATTACCGTCTCGGATGTTTGTTGCGGGTGATGAACCTGTTGGGGTTAGGGTTACTGCGTATAGACCGTCAAGCGGAATCAGAACTGTTATGAGCACTCTCTCTGAAAGTGAGAAGGATACAATTCGCCGGTCAACATTTGGGAAGTTTGTTTCGATCGCTGACTTGCCTGTTTATTCCGGGCGTTTTGGGAGATTTGTATTGTCTCGACAATTAAATGTGAAGAAGAAGCACTAGATCTGAATTTTATTTGCCGGGAGACCAGTAAGATTCTCATTGAGGGAATTTTCCATTGTTACAGGTTTGCCCTGCAGGAAGTTTCCCAAGAAATCCAAGGTTCGGTTTATCAATAACTTGAACTCAACCCCCTACTGGCCTTCTTTGTTTGGCAAGCTTGAGTCTGTGTCTGTTTCTGCCGTGATCAAGATGTTGAAGCGGAACACCGTTGCTGACTCTGAGACGAGGGTTAAATACGGATGTTTGGCTGTGCTTGCCTCTGCTTTGATGCCAACTACCCATAATCTGAAGATTGTTAAAGAACACGCAGAGATAATAGTTGACCTACCTGCCTTTTTCAGTATCCATGGGGGAGACTAGCTTTTGAAATGCTGGTTAATAGTATCAAAAAAAAAGAACGAGGTTGTTTTGTCCCAGAATACATTAGCCGTCAAAGGGTTTGTTTATGCACTTCAATTAGTGATGGTGGAGGCAGTTCATGCGCTATTAGAGGGAGTACAGAACAATTCTACCTTGTCCTCAGAATCTGAAGGAGAATATGATAAGGAAGATGATGTGAAGCTAGTCTTTCAATCCTTCTCATGCAAGGGAGTTGCACGAGGCTGAGGAGGTAATGAATTTCTCTGTAATATATTTTGGTAGTATTTTTGTCTTAATTTTGGTTTGTGAAGGTTGTTAACTTACGTGTATTGTATATTTAATATAAATGTTACAACTTTTCTTATTTGGCTAATTTAACATAATTAAAGCTATTATATTTATTTGACTACATAGTTTTGATAAACCGGTTTTATAAGTGGACTCGTATATATTATTATCAAACTAATAAATGTAATATATATGTATAATTATGTATGGCGCATTAATAATTGTCAAACGCTAATTGTTCGAGTTTGAGAATATTGTGGCTATATAGAAAAGATTAAAGATTTGTTTGTAACATATATGTTAAAGTATAAATGTTTCTTCTTTTTACCATTAATATCCGGCAATGGTAAAAGATACGGCCAAATGTAACGTATGTCGTCTAAATGATAAAATATAGTCTAAATCATTTTCTCAGGCAATTTCAATTTTAAACAGGTAAGAACATATATATTTGTTTGTAACAGATATGTTAGAGTATAAATGTTGCTACCGTGTATATAGCGTATGTAGTTAGTAAGCTTGTGTGTGTTTTTGTTTTGTAGACCGTTGTTGATTGTATTATCCCCGGAGACGGCGATTTTGATATTGATGAAAGCGAACTTTGTTGGTCTGATGAGGAGGAGGATGATAATGTGGATTACATGTTAAGTCTGATAAATGATGACTTTTCCTTCTCCAGTTCCATGTTTAAAGGTGGCGTTACGAAGTATGATTGCTCGCATGGTCAATATGGTGAAGGAGAAAAATGTGAAGAATAAAGTTAAGAAGGTTAGTGCGAACCCTGAACATATAGGCGGGTGCTCAGTTGCATATTTAAGTGAAAAATACATTCAATTAGTTGCTGAAATTGTTGTTGGTAAGATGAAGCAAGAGTTGGGTAGTATGGAAGCAAAGGTTGAGGCCAATTACTGCAAACTACTGGAGCTCAAAGCATCTATTGGTTAATTGAAGAGCTGAAATCAGCCATGGTGTTAATGGAGACTTACCTATCGCTTTAGATGGCACAACATATGGTGAAGATTAAATCCGGTGTTGTAGATTCAATTGTGGCCTATTTGGACAAGGTTGTATCTGTGAATGGAAGGGGAGAGACCGAGTGCCAAAGGAGTAACGCAAATGATGAGGTTAACTTTAATATATCAGTTCAATCTGATGGGGCAGTTGGGAATGAAGAAGCTAGACCTGTTAATTTAAATGGTGGATCACAAGGAGCTGATCTTATAATTGGCGGTGTCCATGGCGAAATCAGAGCTGCGACTATGCACATGGTATGGTTTTGTTTTGTCATAAGTAATACCTTGATTCAATGTACTTAATTTATTTTTGGTGATGTAGGGTTGTAACGGGAGAACGGTGGGGGAGAATGCTGATGTTGATATGGGTTTAGGCAATGTAAGTGTTGTAGCTGGTTGTTATACTAATTTAGGGGCGTTTTCGGATAACAGTGATTTTTTTTTTTTCAGGGAACGACCCAAAATATTCAAATGGAAAGTCCAACATTCTCACTTTGTCTTACACAAGAAGAAAACCACATGTCTAAACAATGTCAGCCTAACCCCAATCCAACGGTTAGGGACATTGTTGATGAAGCACGTAACAGTGTCATTCATGTAAGGAAGAGCAAGCGCCCTAAGATTGTTCCATCTAATCTCCTGAAAGATTTTCAAGTTGACAAACGTATGGTATCTCGTATAAGGGGTTCAGTTTTCTGTGGATTTGGTAGTAAAAATGTTGAAGATTGTGCTATGAGATATGGGAAGCTCGTGGAAAAGGTCTCTGGAATTACGTAAGTTTGTACTCTACATTTTTTCCATGTTATCATCTAACGTGGCTGGTTATTTCTTATTTTATCCGGTTAAGTAGCGCTTTTAACAATCAAGTAATCTATGGAGTCTGGAATCTGGCAACCAGAATTAGCTGCTATTTTTTTTTGGTTGCTGGTTACATGTGGCCCGTGGTGGATAATTTTTAGGATTCCAAGATTATTGGCTTCCATGATGGTAAACTAGTTGTGTCTTGTATATTGATATTAATGGTCAGTTTGTTTGTAAATTAGGAATATTAATCTTAGCGGAATAAGTGTTGCAGTTAAAGACTTTCTAGACATTTGTGGAATGAAGCAATCTTTGTCTCCTAAGGTATGCTTTGTGTTTGTTATATATATATATATATATATAATTTTTTATCCTTTGCATTGTCTAATGTTTAATAATTTGGAGTGTAATTATTTGTTTTCAATGTTTGTAGATGGTTGATGTGCTAATGACACAGATTAGGTATCTTTTCAAGAATCCTGAGTCACAGTTGCCAAAGAATGTTGAGCTTTTTGACTCTAAGTTTGTGGCACATCTTGTTAAAAACTATACAAAATTTAACAATATGGAAGACAAACTCTCACGTATTCCATAAGTTTGTGCTTGATGCCTTTGTTGGTGAGAATGCCAAAAGTATAGAAGCTGAACGTTTATACCTTCTCTTTAATTTTGACAAAAAACATTGGGTGGCTTTATGTGTTGATTGTACTTCATCGACTATTAGCATATTGGATCATGATGTTGCCATTAGGAAAGATTGTGTTATTGCAAAGGAGTTAACACCTTTGGCACAATTGTTTTCTTTCTTGCTTAAGAAGTGTGGGCGTAATGGTTTTGCAAGGGAGCATAAGGAATTTAGTGTTGAGAGGGCCAAGGGTGTACCCTAGAATGTGAACCATGTATGTTCTGGAGTTACTTGTATTTTACTTTTGCAAGCTCATGCTATTGGCGGTGTTGAGGGTTGTCGTTCCATCACTTCACATGTGTTACAGAAGAAAGCCGAGAGATTTTCTGTGATTATTTATGAAGAGAACTTGGTCAGATGTAATCTGTTTGGCGTTAAGTGTGGGCATATGTGTTCTTTTATATTGGATCATGATGTTGCCATTAGGAAAGATTGTGTTATTGCAAAGGAGTTAACACCTTTTGCAGAATTGTTTCCTTTCTTGATTAAGCAGTGTGGGTGTAATGGTTTTGCAAGGAAGCATAGGGAATTTAGTGTTGAGAGGGCCAAGGGTGTACCCCAGAATGTGAACCATGCCTGTTCTGGAGTTACTTGTATTTTACTTATGCAAGCTCATGCTATTGGCGGTGTTGAGCGTTGTCGTTCCATCACTTCGCATGTGTTACAGAAGGAAGCCGAGAGATTTTCTGTGATCATTTATGAAGAGAACTTTGGTCAGCTGTAATCTGTTTGGCGTTAAGTGTGGGCATATGTGTTTTTTTTATGTTTCTATTAGGTGTTGCTGGGTATGTTGTAATGTTTCATGTGAACAATTTTTGAACTATTTGTTTGGTGTTTTGAATTGTTATTTTGTGTTCATATATCTTTGAATGATTGCATTGATATAGTCTTTTGGATACCAATCCTTATACCATTACCGGGAAAAATATTCCAAACATAAAAATATAAGTCGGTTATTTGAAACAATAACTTGTGAACAATTTTTAAAACTATTTTGTGTGGTGTTGTAAATTGTTATGCGGCGTTTGTCATGTTATATAAGTTGTTATTTGGTGTTCGTTTGTCTTTGTATGAATGCATTGATTTAGTCTGTTGGGGAAATATTAAATTGCACTTCAGTATTTTGTTGGTGTATATTTAACTGGTCTTTAGTATTTTGGCAGACAAGAATAAAAATAACATATAATATTTTTTGTTTATATCTATTCAAGTAGGTGGTTAATTATTGGTGTATTAATGTATAAGAATAGTGTATTGGGTTAAACATGTTTTCCTCATCCAAAGATTTAGTGGCCACGGAACCATTTATTAATTAGAGAAAAGAAGATTGATTTGAATTTTTTATACCATTCATTATACCATAACCGGATATTAAGACAAACAATACTTTTATTAACCAGTTAATTGAAACAATAACGGTTATGGTATGGTGGGAATTATATATATTATATTAGTCTGTACTTTTTGGAATTGGCATTAAAATTGCATAACTTACCAACATAGTAATAGTTCAATATATTGCAGATTAATATTTATAAGGAGGAGATCAACATTATTTTTTTTACATAGTTGGAAAAGGTCTCATCTAGGATGGTACATATAAACATTATAACACATGAAAATTTGCTGACCCAGGTACAGCTTGATAACATCGACATATCATCAACTTGTTGCCTCCTTTATGAGTCACTTAAACACATTATGTTGTTGGCATCTTACAACTTGCCTTGTGGCCTAAACGACCGCAACGGCTGCACATTGTTCGACGTCTAAGGCTTCTCATCTGTGTAAACAACGTATAAAATTAAAAATGTAATTTTTGATATAAAGTGTTATTTATTTAAGTTTGTAAGCTTACTAGAGTCTCCCCCATGAGTATAAAAGCGCTTCTTGCGTGGCCTACCCCGGGGACGTCTTGTGGATGGTGGGTGCAGGTGAAGATCTGATAATGCACTGGACAGTTTTGCGACACCATTAGGTTCTGTGGCGGGGTTAATAGATTCCGTGTATGCGTTTTTCCAGTAAGCTGTGGTGTATTCAACAGCAACCAATTGGTCTACTCGCATTTTGGAACACACTGCAGCGGCTACGGCGTGTGGGCATGGTATTTTAAGGGCTTGAAATTCATTGCATGAACAAACTTTCTTAGACAGATCCACCTTATACGGCACACCATCTTTTTCTTTAACCTCGAATTCAAAAACCGTTGATCTCGTGAACTGCATATCTTGAAGATTTGTCGAAGTGTTCAGCTAGGATTTAACTTACTCTTGGGGTGAGTGTTTCTGGGTAATCGGTAGATTCTTTTCTACAATCTGCAAACCAGTTCATCAGTTTTGCTCGTATATATTCGACCAAAGTCATAATTGGATATTCTCTAGAGCATCTCAGAGCTTAATTCCAAGATTCTGCCACGTTTGAGGTCATGACATCATAGCGTTCTCCTTGGAAGTGAGATCGTGCCTAATGGTCCAAACCCTTGTCCCTTAGGTATGTCGAGCATGAGTAATCCATTGTCTTTATTTCGTCAAATAGACGATAGAATTCTCCAAGTGTGTATGTTTTTGCACATCTGGCAACAAGGCCAACCAGATGTTTGTTCTTGAAGATGGATTTGACATTCCTCTTTAGATGAACAATGCAGGCACAATGTTTAACTTCTGGATAAACCTGTACATTACCGGATAATAGATTTATTGATTGGTGTTCCTTTATGATGAGTAATAAAACATGGATCATTTAATGTATGGAGAGCAGCTGAATTACCTTACTGAGGGCTGAATATATTGAAGCATGACGGTCGGAGATGAAAACCATATCAGTGGAATTAGGAATGAACATAAGGAGTTTAGTAAAGAAATACTCCCATGCTAAATCATTTTCGTTGTCAACAATTGCATAGGCAAGGGGATATACTTTGTAATCGCCGTCCTAGGCTGAGGCGGTCAGAAGGCAGCCGCCGTACCTCCCTTTCAAATGCGAACCATCAATGATGAAAACTTTCCTCATGTACGCAAAGCCCTTCACGGATGCCACCATGACACAAAATAGGTATTTGAACCTGTCTCCTATCTTGGGCTCGAATGTTGTTTCCAATCCGATTAGTGTTCCTGGATTGGCCACAACTAGTTTCTCAAGGTATGCTGGTAACGAGATGTAAGAATTATCCGGCGATCATTTGGCACTGTTCATTGCTAACTCCCTTGATTTCCAAGCTTTTCAGTAGGAAATTCGGACATTATGGTCACCTCTCATCATATCCCTAATCTCCTTAGGGCTTGGTCCGGATCCAGCTCCACCGAATTTAGTTTTTAACAGCTCACCTATGACTCCAGTTGTTGCTTGCCTTTGATAACCTCCTCTCTCATCGACGGTGCATTTGTGTTGTAGTGTTGCCCAACGTATTTCTATCATGTCTGATCCGTCCAGACGGACTACATGTATCCACCAAGGGCAGTTCCTTCCCCAACATTTTAGTATCATAACATCCGGACTTGTCCTTTCGTTACGGTAACAAAATTTGTTCTGGATGGCGTACATTGCCATATGTTGCCTAAATGTTGGACGGTTTGAGAAAGTCATCCCGAGACTTAAAGGGAATTGGTTGTTAGTTTCATTTCCTACATGTTCAAAATGTACATTAGTTGTAGTTCTTTCTTAGCAGTTGTACACAAATAGCCCAAATTAAAATAACTGATATTTTACATTACAATGGAAACATAGAAAAAAAACATGGTAAGAAAATTAAAAAAAATAAGAGTAACTATCATAATTATCAATTAACAAAGTCCTCACAAAGCCAATCCTTTCTACATGCTCTCTTCTCGGTAAACTCTTCTTAGTAATCGATGAATTTTCCAATTGTCGTGGCACAAAATGGCTTGACACGAAAACCTTTCTCGAACCATGACGAGTTAAATTAATGTAATCTATTATCATACTTTTTATAGCTAATCAAGAAATGGGAGGACTAAATTCATACTGTTTTAACGACTAGGGTACTTTATTTATACATAAATTCAATATGTTTTGATTTTTTTTTCAACATAATATAATTTTTTTTATGTTGTTTGAAATTTAAATAATAGAATAGTTATCAACATTTATAAAATTAAAAAACATAAGTCAAAAGCCAAAAAACTTAACTTCTACTAGACACATAATTGATGTGAAATAATTAAATTAAATTCAAATTGTATGAAAATATAAATCTAATGCACTTTAATATTTTTTTTATCAATAATATACAATACATGAATCTAAGTGGTAAATACATTGTTGGCACTAGCACAGACTATTAAATAATTTGGTTTGATTAATATAATAATCTATAGAATTGTTTAGCTAGATTAAATAATAAAAAATAGAAACAGAACTTTTATTCCATCTATGAAAGCATTATGTAAATTTTATTAAGTGAAATATGATAATTTATATGGTATTTAGCTGTAGATATCATAATATTAATGAGAATTTTAGTTATCAATTCCGTAAATATGCTATCTAATATTTTTTGAAAGTTTGTATGAAATCTTGTGTCTAGCTTGTTGACACATGGACACTGTTTAAAAACAATATGAATTTCTGTATAAATAAAGTTGTATAATGAAAAAAAATCAAACATGTATTTAATAAAGAGAAACAATATTTATTTCTTCCAAAAACTGCTTGTTGAATTGAATTTTTAATAAATAATAATATTATTTTTCCAAATAATTGGTTTCTGTATTGGTAGAATCATTAATGTATTCTTAGTTTAAAAATTGAAAATGAAATTAGTCCTCTCATTTCTTGATTAGCTATATAGAGCATTTCAAAGAGGAGTGGTTGATAGAAATTTAACTCCCCTCTTCTCCTTCTCTCTAAAAATCTTCTATCCTCTGATCTTCTTCTAAGTTTATAGTCTTCGGTGGCCGGTGGTCGGTGTTTTCACCGGCGCCGTGCTTGTAGATATCTCGGAAATCTCTTCTCCGGTGTGAAATTGAGTTTTGTTGTATTATATTCCGGCTTGACCGGATGTTTTTCCGACTTGTTCGCATGGTTTCTTCCGTTTAGCGGATCTTGATTCCGGCTTGACCGGTTTGTTTCTAATTTTTCGGAGTTTAGTGTTTTCTTCACCTTTCATTAGTTTCAATTTTAATCCACTTTGGCTATGTTTCTTTCTCCTTTTCTGATATGGGCAAAATCATAAGGGCGTAAATCTTTACTCAAGTCTATATGACTTTTAAGGAGTAAAGTGTCTCGATTCAAGCTCGGAATCAACGGAGTCGAAGGGTCGTTCTTTGAGTTCGAGATTTCCCTAATTCTTCAAATAATCGGCAAAGGAGGTGGATTCGTGGGTCTTAGGTTATCAACGAAAGGTGTACTTTATGGGCATATGTGAGAGTGTATGGAACTCTTCCAAGATGTAACAAGAACAGATATTTGTCAACTCACGATTTACACACATATATATCTTTCATAAATTTTAATCAACTTTTACACTCACTCAATCACAGAGTTAAACCCCTAATCTACCCAGAAATACACACCCCCGCACACCAGCGAGTTGCGTCTGAATCAGATTACAAAAAGAACCAATATCATGATCTTCTTGAACATCAAAACCCAATAACTCGCTTTTATCTCCCAATGAGATTTTTTCTCTTGATACTCACGAAAAAGTTAAACAAGAATAAACCTCCAAATTTCCATTATATCTTCTTTGTGTCTGCTTGTAATAGTGCGGGATCTCCCTATGGACCAGTGGATATGCGCATGTACTAGACATAGACACTAGCTTGGCTGCGCATCACTTCCTCATTAAATGATTCTCCTGTTCTCTTGCTTACTCCTGAAGTGTCTGCACGCCAACTCCACTTGCATTGCACCTAACCCAAGGTTAACTCGCCACGTGGCAGAAGATATTTGTGCAGAGATCTCTATAGTACCACTGATGAACCCAGATGATTTCTCTCTTGTGATACTTCCGATTTCACTTCTCTCACAATCTCCCCTTTTCCGTTGAGTTTGTCAGTCCAAGCACCTGAAACATATTTAAGGGCAAATCTCTATATTCCGTGTCAGCACCAAAATCACCTCAGTGATTTCAACATCATGACTCAAGCCATCCTCGACCATTTCTCCCATATGAAGTCACCTCAGTGAACTTCACAGAACGGTAACAAAGTTTAGCGAGTAAAGTTTTAAAGAAAATATACCTTTAAATATTGAATTTAACATACTCAAGAGTATTCAAGGTACTTAGACACAACAAAAGACCAAGAAGCATTAGTTTTTAGAGTCTTTAGCATATAGCTAGAAGAAGGGAAAGGAAAGAAACGAGAATGTCAAATTGTCTCAAGATAAATAGCTTAAAACAGGAAGAACCAAAGTTCTGAAGTTCAGAGCTCAGAGATAACTTCAAACTCTTGATTGTACTCTTTATGTTCTCCTCCTGAGACAACTCCAAACGGTTCATTTGCAGCCATCCCATATTCTCCCCCTGCTTGGAGGCACACTAAAGGACAAACAAGCAAGTGTTAGTGGAAATAAAGTTAAGAGCATGAGAGTGGAGATGCAACAGTCATACCAACAACCTTGTGGTTTAAACCACACTTAAAGGAAGAAAGAAACTGAAAGTCTGTCATGATAGACATATTGTGAAGAATCATAGGCTCCCCCACTGTATAACAGTACCCTTGAGGTATGAGAAAGACTTGAGGATCAGGCGAGATCTGGTCTCCAAGAGTGACACATACATGTCTTTGGAACTCCAGCAGTTGACCAATGAGGTTTGGAAAGACTAAACGACTTCCAGTTGTGTCTTTAAGCGAGGTAAAGATCTCATCGTAGACCAGGGCACCAAAATTGAACGGAGTTTAGTTGCAACTATGCAGACAAGTGTTGCTCTTTCTTTTGTGATAATTTTTTGTTCATTGTTGGCATCCAGTTATGACAGCAGATCTTGTACAGCATGGCCATGGTTGGAGTAAGATGAATGACAAAGAGATTTTCCCAACGTTTCACTCCTCTTTCACATAGAGTACATGCAATGTCATCTATAGGAGTTGCAACCTTGTAGGTGACCCGTCCATTTAGCTTATAGGGAATGCTCGGGAGTTGGAACATCTGGTGGATAATCTGAGGCGTGAATTTGTACAATTTTCCACAAATGTACACACAGTGGTGTCCACCATCACGAAACTCAAGCCGAGAGATGTTGGAGTAGAATTCTTTGACAATCTCATCGGTATAGGTGTCGACTTCGAGAACTGTCGGAAGAAGACCATCAACACTGATGAGTTGTTGCACAACAAGTGTCTTCGGAAGGTCCATTTTGAGAGTCCTCATATCATTGAAAAGTCGAGGAGAGACACTGGAATAGAGCTTGAGGGTATTCAGAGAGATGAACCTTTTGGTGAAAGGTTTCCTAGCTTGCCAAAGCTGAGGATGATCAGCATCCCTTTTGGCCACACAACGACGATTTTCTTCACATCGGGCTTGGAACATTGAGAGAGCAACTTGATTGACATTGGTAGGCATCATGAAGGAGCAATTTATCTGAGCAAAAGAGCTTAAAACACAGAAGATAAATGTGAGAAAGCTGTTTTTTGAGAAGGCGAACACAGAGCCGAAGCAATGTTATAAAGACAAGGACGAGGAAGGGTGCACAACTCAAGATGTGTCATATCAAACAGTGAAACCCACACTTAATACTTAATAAAATAATTAAAATTCTATCAGAAATCTTAATTATTATTTTAAGTATATCAATACATCATTTCAAGACACCAGGAAGCATGCTTCATGATGGGACAACACGGAAAACTCAGCTGAAACGGAAAGAGTAACAACCCCTTGTAGACTAATCCCTAGAGATTATAGAATCCAACTAGAAATGATAATGATGTTTATTTTTGAGATTAACTAATAAACAAATATGACAAAGAAAAGCCCGAACACTTAGAGCAGGAGTATCAAATATTGACACGGGTATACCCAATGTTATAACATAATGAAACTTGAAGACAAAGTGATTCAACCCACCAGCTCACATAGGCAGCTATTTCTCACAAGTGAGTAGCTTTTACCATGGTGATCACATATGACTAGTCTTCACATCAGCATACATGTTCAGCTTCACATGGACCAGATTTCTCCTTTTGAGTATTATTATTATTATTATTATTATTATTTTTTAGCATATGGACTTTTCTCCCATTACTTTTTATATTAACACAACTTAGCTTTAACTAGTGTAAGCAATACCCTAGAAGACTTGAGAGAATCTGCCGGAAGGTGTGAACATGCATGATGAGTAGCTATTTTTCACACGTAATTTGCTGATGAGAGGTTTTAGAGGGTTATTTGTACAATGGATTAAAACTCATTCTGGAATACAACTAATGACCCTAACCATGACAAGGACACTCAAGCAACAATCAGTGTTCACAAACCCCATGAGAGTTCTTGAGGGTGTTAAACGAGTTAATCTCTAAAGGTTTGGTGAAAATGTCAGCTAGTTCATTTTCTGATGCAACATGAGTGATTTTGACTGCTTCCTCAACAAACTCTCTAATAAAATGATGCCTGATATCTATGAGTTTAGTTCTAGAATGCTTAACAGGGTTCTTATAGATGTTTATTGCACTCATGTTCTCATAATGCACAATAAGAGATTCAGAGATCATATCATAGTCAGCAAGCATCTGTTTCTCATCCAAAGTAGTTGAGTACAACAGCTTCCCATGGCAATGTACTCAGCTTCAGCAGTAGACAAAGTAACACAGTTTTGCTTCTTATTGTGCCATGAGATGAGATTGTTTCCAAGAAAGAAACATCCTCCAGATGTGCTCTTCCTATCATCAACACTTCTGGCCCAGTCAACATCACATAATCCCACAATATTTTGACTTGAGTCATTTGAGTAATAAAATCTGTGGTCCAAGGTTCCCTTGACATACTTGATGATCCGCTTAACAGCTCTTAGGTGTGACACCTTTGGACACGCTTGAAATCTTGCACAAATGCCGACAGTTAGACACAAGTCCAGACGACTTGCTGTGAGATACAATAGGCTCCCTATCATCCCCCTGTATAGTATTCATGAACTGATTCTCTTGATTCATCCTTGGTGAGCTTTGTTGTGGTACTCATGGGAGTCTTTGCAGTTTTGCTAGAATCCAAGCCAAATCTTTTCACCAGATTCCTTCCATATGTGCTTTGACACACAAAAATATCCTTATTAGTTTGACTTATTTGGAGACCCAAGAAATTTGTGAGTTCACCAACCAAGCTCATCTCAAAATCCTTAGTCATAGTCTTTACAAGACTTTCCACAAGATGATCCTTCGTACTGCCACAAATAATATCATCCACATATATTTGAACTATAAGAATATCACCATCTTCTTCCAGAATAAACAAGGTTTTGTCTACACTTCCTCTTTTGAAGCCTTTTTGAATGAAAAACTGAGTCAAACGATCATACCATGCTCTTGGAGCTTGATTCAATCCATAAAGAGCCTTTTTGAGTTTGTAAACATGATATGGAAACTCACGGTCTTCAAAGCCAAGAGGTTGAGACATAAATACTTCTTCTTGCAGTAAGCCATTGAGGAATGCATTTTTGACATCCATTTGATACAACTTGATGTTTAGAACACAAGCAATTCCGAGAAGAAGTCTGATAGATTCCAATCTAGCCACTAGAGCAAAGGTCTCATCAAAATCAATTCCCTCTATATGTGAGTAGCCTGTGCAACCAATATTTCTTTGTTTCAAGTGGTTACTCCTGCTTCATCAATCTTGTTCTTGAAGATCCATCTTGTTACAACAATATTGACATTGCTTGGTTTCTTTACCAGATCCCACACATCATGCCTGGTGAACTGATTCAGTTCTTCGTGACATGCTTCGAACCAGAATTTATCCTGAAGAGCTGTCTTGATATATGTGGGTTCTATCTGTGAGACAAAACACGCAAAGTGAATCATTTCTTTGTAGTCCTCTGTTTCCACGAGTGACTCTTTCACCTGCTATGCTTCCAATGATGTCTCCAGCGGAATGATTCTTTTGAACTCGAAGAGGGTTGCGCAACCATGTTGGACGGATCTGCCTCTTTATCACAGACATCTGATCTATCCTTATCCTCCTTATCCTGATCATCAAGACCATCCAAGGTAAGGTCGTTCAATTCATCAGACAGACCAGTTGATGAGAGCTTCCGTCTGTCATCAAACACAACATTGATGGACTCTTTCAATTGTATGGTTCTTTTTGTTGTACACATGATAGGCAGTATTGTTGGTGGACTACCCCAAGAATATGCCTTCATCACATCTTGTATCAAACTTCCCAAGACTTTCCTTATCATTTAAGATGTAGCAAGTACATCCAAATATGTGGAAGTATGTAAGGTTGAGTGGTTTACCTTTCCAAATCTCATAAGGAGTTGTCACATATCATGGTTTAACATATACCCTGTTGATGATATAGCATGCAGTGCTAACAGCTTCAGCCCAGAACTTGGTTGCCACCTTATTTCCATGTAGCATGGGACATGCCATTTCTTGAAGATTTTTGTTCTTTCTTTCTATAACCCCATTTCGATGTGGTGTCCGAGGAGACGACAATTTCTGGTGGATCCCTTGAGAATGATAAAAGTTGTCAAACAACTGACTTTGAAATTCTCCTCCTCGATCACTTCGGATTTGCTTTATGTTGCTCCTTTTGTTTTGGAGTTGAAGAGCAAGAATTTTGAAGTTCTCAAGGGTCTCCGATTTGTCATGCAGAAATCTAACCCAAGTGTACCTTGAAAAATCATCCACAACAACCAGAATGTACCACTTCTTATTGATACTCTCCACTTGGACTGGGCCCATGAGATCCATGTGATTCTTCATGATATTTCCCTGATCCTCTTGTGATGAACTTTGATCTGCTTTCATTGATTACATGTCTTGCACACCGTATTAGACTTGTTTTCCAGTCTAGAGACCATTCTTACGATACCATGTTGAACCAGTTTGACGAGACTTCTATTGTTAATGTGACCAAGATGTTTGTGCCAGAGGTCGAGATTAGTACTCATCATAGACATGCAAGTTTTAGAGTTTGTTCAGATGTAACAGTTGTTGCATGATCGTTCCCCGACGATCACACGGCTTCAAAATTTATCAAAAGCATCACAACCTTGACTCAAAAGTACCATCTTTAATCCCTCATCATACAACTAACTGATACTTATGAGATTGGCTCTCAGACCTTCCACCAGGTAGACATCAGTCAACCGAGGAGTATCAAATCTTGAAGTCTATCCTTTCCCTTTGATGTCACATTTTCCTCCATCACCGAATGCGACTCTTCCACTAGCGGCAGTAGAGTAATTTGTCAAGCAGTCTTGATCACTAGTCATGTGTCTTGGGCACCCACTGTCGAAGTACATGAATGTTGATCCTTAGAGGATGCAGAGGTGTAAGCAACATTTGCATTTTGTTGAGGATTTTCAGATTCGAGGTTTCTCCAGTGCAGGATAGGAGAGATGTTGTGTGAGGAGTCCATATCCTCCAACTCACAATCCTCAGATTCATACAACTGTTGTGAGAAAAGATCCTTCCTGGACATCCAGACACATCCCAAATACCTTGGTTCCATCTATCACTTCTTGAGTTGCCATAGATGGCGTATACGGTTTTTCCTCTTGTAGCACCAATCTCCTTGATTTTCTTCTAGACAGCAGTGTTGACAGACTCTGTTTCTTAACCCATGATTCTTTGTGGGGAGTTCCACTGGATCAGGGCTGTTATCATTGGAAGAGACACCAGAGACTACATGCTTAGACGATCCTAGGTCAAGAGATACGTGTTGCGGTTCCTTAGCTTTCACAAACTCCATCCAGTTAGACTTACCACCCATCATACTTGCATTTTTATATCTCTCATCAAGGATTTTTATTGCAATCCCGACTGCTTTCCCTCTCATCCTTAAGGATTGAATGAAGAAGTCTTACCTTATTCTCTTTGTTAGACTCCAGATCTGACTTAACCCTTGATGATGGGTTTGGGGACACATCCCTTAAGCTGTATTTTTGACAACTGGAGTTTGGTTTTTCTCCTTAGAATCCAGCTTTTATACAACAACCGAGGCTTCATGAGATTCAGTTTCATCATCCGAATCAGAATTAAGATTTTCTTCTTCTTTGTCTTCTGACGGAGTGATGAATGCAACATGGTTTACAATCTCATGTACCTTGTCAAGATTCTGACAACCAGACATGAGATAGTCAATGATATGCTCAAATTAACCCTAAGAGCTACTCTCTCAAATTAAGAGATCAGATGCGGTATTTAGGGATCGAAATCCACAGGGAATCAAGATAACATAATAGATTAAATAAATTCGGATTAAACTAGGCAGAATAAAGAGAATGCAAGTAAATCAAAGCAAGCAAAACAAACGGTTGTGAAACAATAAAAGAAAGACGCTAGGCACAGGGAAATCGCAGGTGAATCAGATATGCAGATGATAAATAAAAGATAGGATTATGAAGCTCAGTTCACGCACATGAATCACGAATATAAAACCAATCAACTTTCGCTACAGAGATTATCTATGTTTAAATCCTAGAAGACCAAATTTCTTTGCGAATCCTAACAATCTAAACAAGCATTAATGTTAAGGTTCAATTGTTCACAAAACCCTAAACCAAATTTCTTTGCGAAAAGGAATTTTTCTCATCAAAGTCTAGTTCAGGAAATCAATCAAACTGTCGTTTCTATTAATTATCCTAAGATCAGATTTCAGGTCATGAATCTAAAATCAGCAATAAACATGAGACAAGATGAAGAACAATCTAATGATATTAATCCTATGCAATTTAGATCAGATCTAGCAAATCATCAAACACCTTTGAAAATCTCTAAACTAACAGGGTTACTACTCAGACATAATCGAAGTAAAAACCATTATATTAATTGAAGATATCTCTTAAACAAAGATAAAATAAAGCATAAGCCTAAACAATGGCTTGGAAAATATATATATACAGGTACAAAACCGACTGGAAACCTAAAAGTAAACATCTGGAACTTTCGGGCTTCGAACGGACTTCTTTAGATTAAGTTTTGGGCTTGGTCGACATGGGTGTCGATCGACACTCATGGTGGTGTCGATCGACACCATCTTGAAAATCAGCTTCTTCACTTCGTTTAGCAATGCTCCAAAACTTCCAGTAAACATATTTTTAGCTCCAATCGTCCAAGTACCTATAAAGACTCTAAAACCAACACAAAACACAACAAATACTCTAGATATTGGACTTATATCATGGCTTAAACTAGGTAAAAATCATGATATATCAGTCAACACCATTGCAAGGAGACATCTGCCCTGAGCAGTTACCACCTGAAGTTTTACCTTTCTTCATATGATCTTCCTCGTACTTATCAGGAAGGGTTTCCATACGAGCTGCAAAATCTACATCTGTTGAGACGAAGAGCCTCGATTTGATGTACAGCTCTTATACCAAATGAGAGTGTATGGAACTCTTCCAAGATGTAACAAGAACATATATTTGTCAACTCATGATTTACACACAAATTTATCTTTCATAAATTTTACTAAAATTTAACACTCACTCAATCACAGAGTGAAACCCCTAATCTACCCAGAAATACACACCCCCGCACACCAGCGAGTTGCGTCTGAATCAGATTACAACAAGATCCAATACCATGATCTTCTTAAATCACTATAATCACATTATTAGTACCAAACTTATGTTTACTAACCTCAATATAATTACATTTGTAGAACCACAAGTGTAAATCACAAATAAGTGCCTTGCAATGAAAATGTTTTAGGTGAAGAAGACTATCAAGCATCATGCAAGTATAATCTTGGACCCTTGGTAACCATGCAAACTTCCTCTAATTTGTAACCAAAATCCCATACCTTTTAAACCAAACATATACAAATAGAAACCCTACAATTCCTCTAAAATCCCATTACACAAATGCTTAAACCAAATAAACCAAGGT
This sequence comes from Draba incana, assembly GCA_963576765.1. Lineage (NCBI taxonomy): Eukaryota > Viridiplantae > Streptophyta > Magnoliopsida > Brassicales > Brassicaceae > Draba > Draba incana. The sequence continues at coordinate 48,797,442 of OY755202.1, read as the reverse complement.
TGGACAATTGCTTCAACCAATACACCCAAGCTAGACAATTAGAAAACAAATAATATGCTAAAATGACTTAAATACCAAAATCTTAATTTCTTGCGTATTGAATTTTTTTATAAACCAAACCAATATCTAAAGGGAAAGTGAGGTAAGGCTTGTAGATGCCTTAAATGTTAAATCTGTTACGAAGGTTTAGAAAATCGTTGATATGAAGAAGGAATCAAGCATAAAAAAACCAACAAAAAACTATCTTAAAACAATGGCGACACACGAAATGTGATGACACAACAACACAAAATGTGGTTCACATCAATTGTTTATATTTGTCGTAAAATTATACAAAAGAGAAAGATATCAGAAAAAATATATAGCAAAAGGCAGAGATACCAAAAGAAATACAAAAATTCAATTGTTTATACTAACACAACAAGACAAACAACAAAAAATATAAATAATGCTGCTATAAAAACTTAATTCATACAAATGTGGTTTTTGGGGTTCAAAAATGAATTGTATGTTATTATGTTTGGTAAAAACAAACTAAAAATTGAAGTTACGAAAACTTGAGATTTTTGCAACTTATTCTCAATGAGTTTAGACGAGACGAAACAACATTTAGGGACATATACTAATCAGTGGAGCTATATGGTTTGTTTACAAAATGGAACAAAACCTTCATACGAGAAACTTATAACGAAGTTTTAATTAAAATTGACATCTTCCAAATCATCTTCCTTGAGACTTTGATTTCCTCTTGTGTGTTTCAACAGAACAATGAGACGTAAAACAACACCATCATAGACGAGAGTTCCAACTTCCAAGTGAATTGTTAGGCAAGGAACCTCGAGAGAGTGGCAGACTAGCGTAAGCTAGTTCCATGGGTCGGGAACTCCAGGTAGGCACCAATGGCTACAATCTTGGAGAACACCAGATGCACGAGAAGTTCCTCGGGCCACCACAAGTAAACAGACAGACGGATGACCATCGGTTTGGTACCAAGTCATCTTCATTACTGATTTCTTAACAAAAGAAGAAAGTCATCTTACCCTTGGTAGGTTTTCTAGTGAGTCCACCAGTGACCAGCGTTGAATATAACAATGTTTGCCTTTTCGTATAGCTTCATGATCGATCTTTGGATCATATAAAGACTCAGTGTCTATCTTCTCTTCATGTTTCCATCTTATATTTCTGATTCTTGGACAAGGAACGTTGTTTTTTTTATGTCTATAAAACATTTGAAGTCCTAACAAGATATAAATTTCATTAACAACCCTAAATAAAATGATCCAAATCAATAATAGTCTATTTTTAATCTAAGATAATTACTTTAATTCAGTAACCATAAATCTTTCGTTTCTTCTTATGAACTCTTTTCTTGTCTTCCATAGACTCCCGCATGTTTCTGTTCAATGAAATCTACATACACAACAAACAAAAAAGGAGTCACCATGTAAGTATGTAACACACCCTATCTGCAAAAGAAACACGAAACTCAAAAAATCCGATTTCAACGCATTTGAAACCAAACATGAAAAATGAAACCCATATCCTCCCGAGGGCATGGCTGATTGTAACCAAATCAGAGGCATGAACAATAAGCACAAAAGAGTTTGAAAAAGGCAACCAGAGGGGATGAAGGGAGGATATCGGTTATAAATTTTCTGTGTTGGAGGGGTAATAGAGTTGAAGCACACGGTGACATGAAAGCAGCGAGAAAAATCTTTACAAGAAGAAGAAGACGAAACATAGAGAGATTCTTCGGTGGCAAAATTGAATATCGGTTTCAATGTATCTAATTGGTCAACATGTTAGTTGAAGAATTTTTCAGTTTGATTACCCATCAAATGATAGTAATCTCTCTTCTTCTTTTTTCAACGTCAATGATAGAAATCTCTCTTGACGTAATCATTTCTCTTCTCAAAATCCATGGAACGATTGAAGGTCTATTCCAATAAATAGCAACCAAACATCACAACTCTTCCTTGAAACGATTTTAGCATCTGTAAGTTTTTCTGTTGATTTGTAACCGCCAATGATACCTTTTCATAAAAGAGACGGAAGTTTTTATCTTCGATCCATCTTGATCATCTGTTAGATTTGACAGAGTGATATGAAGCGTTGTATTTTTTTTGTGGGGTTATGTTTATACATTGAAGAGTCTCAATGATTCGTTTGATACCTTTTCGGAAAACAATAAAAACAATTATAATCTTGACCATTCAATCTTAAGGCAAAATAATGCCATTAGATTGAAGTTTTTTTTTCTATAAAAAAATGGTGACATCAACAAAAACAAAAAGTGGGTTTGCTATTATATATAGATATATAAAACATAATGTTTGAAGATAAAAGAAAACCCACAAATTTAAAAGAAGATACAAAAATCCATGTTATTCTGAAAAGAAAAAAAAATTCGAAAGTTTTAAAAACCGTTAAAATCTATTTATTCTGAAAATAACTCTTTTTGCATTTTTTCCTCTAAAATCATCCATCAAACTTTCATAAACAAAGTATTTAACCATGTTTATTTCAATCGTGAGTTTGATTAATAACTATGACTATTTTTTTGCATAAGTTAATATTTAATTTTTCCCTTACATATTAATCAGGGCCCATTCACAATTTAATTATCTTTCTTAGTATCTCATTTTCACGATAAAATTGTATAACATATATTATTTGCATAAAATAAATCTACCCTTAAATTTTTTTTTTATTTTCTAGCCCAACACCTAGGTGTCGTTGGTGTTACTATAAAACCGGCCTTGCACGCCAACTCCACTTGCATTGCACTAACCCAAGGTCAACTCGCCACGTAGGAGAAAATATTTGTGCAGAGATCTCTGTAGTACCTGATGAACCCGGATGATTTCTCTTTTGTGATACTTCCGATTTCACTGCTCTCACAATATGGTGATGATTGGGGCAGATTCCATAGTGAGAAGAGCTTGAAATTTTCAATTATGTAATCTGGAATCAGTTTTGGAGTTTATGTGGTGGTCCGTTCATGGAGGTGTGTTCATCGGAAATCTCTGCGTGCATGTTTTACGCGTGTCAGTGTTAGATTTATTATCTTTGGGTCTTTGATTTAATTCACGTGTAATCTCAGTCAGAGAAAACAGAGCAATAAATGCTCAAAAGCCATCATGCAATGCCCATTTTAAGACTGTTTGTTTAAATGGTTGCTGACAAAAACAAAAACAAAAAAAGCATTTCAAGACTGTTTGTTTTTGTTCATCGGTCTGTCACCATTTATTCATCTCCACCAATACAGAGCTAAGCTTCTTCCATTTTCCTCAAGTTTCTTCGTTTTGCGATCCCAAACGTAAGCTTTCTTCCATTTTCTTGATTTGAATTTAGACCAAATTAAGAGGAATTAAGTGGAGAAATTGATTTAGTCCAATGATTCTTCGTTCCATTTTCGCATCTTTACTTAGTTTTGGATTCAGAATCAAGATTAACCGTGTTAGAGACTGATGTATTTTAAAAATGAAACCTTTAGTTATGGGGATTGGTTATTTCAGTCACATAGGAACCATAATTTCGTTCAGTGACACAGTTTTAACACTTATTATGGCAAATCATTGTGTTCTTGTTTAAAAAACTCTTGTCTTTTCACTTTTGGCAGGAGCCATGAACATGAAATTATCGTTTTGTTCGACTTCTTCCAAGATTTCGTATGGGCATCATGCACTCTACTTATCCCCATTATGGTTTACAGGTTTGTTATTTATTAGATTTCATATATGGACTCATTGTTCTGCTTGTTTTTGAAATGCATTTTGCTTTTCAGTTTCATCCGGAGAGTATTGCTACGACCTATGGAAGTCAAATATTCAAGAACTTCAAAGACATAACTGTCGATTATTGGAGTCGCTGCAAGTCTCCATCATTGCGTCGAAGAAACATAAATGAAACTGGTTAGCTCTTCTAAACTTTACTGTTTCATTCGTATTAGAATCACATTTCTGTCTCTCATCTCTTTCTCCATTCTGAAAGCTTCTCCTGAATAATGAATATGTTTTAGCAAACATGCAGGTGCCTGGTGCTAGTCAATTGGTGGAACAACTTTCCAGAACTTATGGGAATTGTTCTAGCTCTTATGGGAACTCCAAGGAGTCTTTGTTTAACACCAGGACAAATGGTGTAGATGTCTTTGATTTGGTTGATTTATCATATCCAAAACCTCATACAAAATTGCTGAGATTGAAATGGAAGAAGCTAGAAGGTCTTGTGCGTAAAGTTGGCGGAGCAAGAAATATATTCATGGAACTCTTTGGCAAGAATGGAGGGAATGATGCTTTTTGGTTAGATACTTCTTCTACTGACAAGGTTGGTACTCTATTAGTTTCTTCCTATCGTTACTGGAAAAGATATCTTCTATTTGTTTTAAAGAATGTTTCTTCGAATTGCATTGTTCCAGGCTAGAGGGCGGTTTTCTTTCATGGGTGGTGAAGGTGGATCTCTCTGGAAGCAACTGAGATTTAGTTTATCTGATCAAAGGTTTTACGCATCTCTCTATCCGACAAAGGTTTATGTTCTTTTGACTTGACCGTCATAACCTATGTGTTTTGGTCACCGTGCGACTATATTAATGTGGGTGAGATAATCGTCACAATGATGGATCATAATGGAAATTGGAACATTGATTTACTACTTGTTTTCTCAGCGAGATTTCGTCTAAACACGCTGGATACCTTCTCATCGAAGATGCTCAGAATTCTACTGAGAAGCGGTTCTTGGAAGACGGCTTTCTTGGTTTTCTACATAAGGTATGACAAAAGATTTTATTCTAGTATTTTTTACTAACAATACAATCATGGAGTTGATATTTGTTTTTGCTGGAATACAAAATCATGAAAACTTGCTCAATTGTATTCTTATCAGGAGCTTTCATCTATCTCTTATGATGAGAAGGACTTTGAAGGGTTACCTTTTTGAATTTTTCGGTGGATACGTAGGTTGTATTGGGTACGTGTTGAATCATCTAACTCGCGAAAATTTCTATTGTACAGTTTGGTCTGAATTACACCTCTTCTTGTATTGCAGGTATGATATTAAAGTGGAATGTGAAATGCCAATTAGTCGTCACAAATCCAAGGCTCCGGATGCATGTTTTTTCTTTGTGGATAATATTGTTGTCATTGACCAGCAACTTGACGACGTGTATATATTATCTCTTCATGAAGAAGGCACCGCATAAACGTCTTTCTTGAACGATACTAAAGAGAAGCTCATTAACCTTCGAGGTTCGTCAACAAGAAAGTCGAAGGATCAAATTCTCTCTGCTATAGATTTATCTAAAGGCAAAACAAGTTTTGTTCCTGATAAATCCCGAGAGGAGTATATCGACGATGTTGAGAGGTGTATGCAATGTATCAAAGACGGGGAGAGCTACAAGCTTTGTTTAACGACTCAGAACAGATGGAAAATAGGGAATACTTATCCTTTAGGACTTTATCTCCACCTGAGAGAGAAGAATCGAGCACCGTACGCAGCGTTTCTCAACTTCTCATACGCGAATCTTTCTTTATGCTGCTCGTCTCCCGAACGATTTCTTCAGCTGGACAGACACGGAATGCTTGAAGCAAAGCCAATTAAAGGTACTATAGCTCGTGGCTCCACACCCGAAGAAGACGAGCTTCTTAAATTACAATTGAAACTCAGGTAACACCAAACACGCCATTCTTTAGCCTTTGTATATCATTTTTATTTACTTTTTTTACCCCATTCCCGAAACCATAGCGTTTAATATTAGTTTCGTCCCAAGTGCCACTCGAACCAGCGACCTCTACACTTTGCCTGAGATCTTTACCGGGTTAACCTTTCTTTCTTTCTTTGTCTTGTAACAGTGAGAAGAATCAAGCGGAAAATCTGATGATTGTCGACCTTTTGAGGAATGATCTCGGCCGTGTATGTGAGCCTGGTTCAGTCCATGTGCCTAACCTTATGGATGTGGAATCATACACAACGGTACACACTATGGTCAGTACGATCCGTGGAATGAAAAGAGCAGATATAAGTCCAGTGGAATGTGTCCGAGCAGCTTTCCCAGGCGGTTCAATGACTGGTGCGCCGAAGCTAAGATCCGTGGAGATTCTTGATTCGAGAGGTCTTTACTCTGGCTCAATCGGGTATTTCTCGTATAATGGTACGTTTGATCTGAATATTGTGATTAGAACAGTGGTGATACATGAGGATGAAGCTACCATTGGAACTGGAGGAGCAATTGTTACGTTATCAAATCCAGAAGATGAATTTGAGGAAATGATTCTTAAGACTAAAGCTCCTGCTAATGCGGTCATGGAGTTTTGTAGTGGTTCTGTGAAAGACAGTGATCCGAGAAGACACTAGTAGTTTCTCTTCAAACAATTGTTTTGATCTCTTGTAGCTTTAAAAAGTTGTCATCGCCTTCCTATTAAATGCAAAGTTGTTTTAGTTATAGATGATTAGGTATTTTAATTTTATTGTTTTAGCATAAAAGATGACATAGCTATTTTTAAAAGTGTTCTTAATTAAATTATTGTTATTGTTTAACTAAATAAATAAAAAAAAATAGTCTCAATTCACGAGTAAAAAAAATTATGCACGGATATAAATTAAATTTGTTTGTTTCCAATTTTTTAGGAACCAATTTAATTTGTTACATATGATAAAAATTGAACTTACAAAATATTTTGTTTTTTTGGATTAACTATGTCACTTTCGTTGGCCACAATTAAATCTGTTGATGTTGTAAAGAATTGGTATCATTTCTTTTGTCAATGTAACAAGAAAGTTAAAAAATATGGCAAAGATTCTCATGAGTTGGATGCAAATCCTATACAACTGTGAAAAATGTAAACACGAGATTTGCATATAAATTATTTGTTTTTCCGATTTTAAAATAATTTGTAAAACAAAACACATAAACAAAATCATCTTAGGAATATTACGTTTTTGGTTTTTCTAGAACCAATAATATATCAATAATAAAATCACAAATATTATATGATAAAATAAAAAGAAGTAATCTACACTCTTCTATTTTTTTCATGACTATATCATAATGTCTATCATACCAAAACAAGATTCTCCAGCCGTACTCTTTGTGAATATTTTGACATCGTTTGTAACCAAAAAAATCAAAACTCAAATCATTGTCTTGTGCAAATCTTTGAAGTCCACGTGAAATTCGATTGAGATAGTATTGGTAGAAAAAGGTTAGTTATTCATATGATAATTTAATATCTTATCAATACCAAAATCTAGGACTGAGTTAAAAATCCTAATCACCGATAAATATCGTCGACAAGAAAATGTTTCAAAACCTTCATCTGTTTTTTACAAATTTAACTTTTGTTTTGTTTAAATTTCTTAAACGAGACATATGTTCTTTATCATCTTTCATTATTTAACATATCATTATGTTATTTATCATTTTTCATTATTTAACATATCATTATTGAGTAAGTCATAAACAACATTTTCAATTTACTTTTACATTCTACGGCATCTTAGTTTTTCATAATTCATAATATCTTTCAATATTAAAATTAATCACGTTACGAAATTATGTTCACACCTGCACACGGTGCGGAAAGTCACCTAGTTGTTATTATTTGAAAATTTATTCGCAAATTTCTATAGAAAAAAAAAGAAAAAGATAAACAGGTATAATAGTTGTAAGAGAAAAAAAAATTAAATAGTTATTTGATTGATGTCTGTCAATTAATTTTGTTTTCAGTTTTCTCGTCTATAATAAGTTGTTTATTTCCCTTTATCCCACTCCAACATGACTTTCGGTTTCACAATTTGAGTACTAGCTAGGTTTCATTTATTGAGTACAGACTGCAAACATGCATAATATCCCATGAACATTTTGGACAGTTGCTTGCAAAATAATTTCTGTTGAACACGAAAAATAAATCCACTCAAAAAGTAACAAAATTGGTTTCAACAACTTTATAGAAGAACCAAAATTTGAGATCTATGTATGGACACATCATATAAGACGGTTCAAGTTCGGATTTAATCCGAATATACAACAAATTATGCAGGATTTCCAAATGTAAATTGTTGTAGAATTTTGAGGAAGGATAAGTGATAACAAGACCACTTCTAAACACTCATTACATGCGTTCGAACGCAGACACAACTTCAAATGACAGTGAAAAAATAAAGATATTAGAACATCAACTCCAGTCAATATATGTGTCCAAATATATGGGTATGTATATATATTATGATAAATATATACATCGAGTTGTGTTATATTTATTTCATATATTTTTGGTGAGTGTTGTTAGTCCACAGTCTATTTGAACCAGAAATTATAATAGGTTTAGATCCATCAGCAAAACTCTCATAACTAGGAAGACCCCTTTACAATGCCAACTAGTATTACGGTTGAGATAACACGGTAGATTTGTACCTTTTATATTAGGTGATCAAACTATAGTTCCACCTGAAGTTTGATTTCTTGCTCCAACCACACAAAATTTGAGTTTCATTAAATAAATGCACAAAATGAAATTTCAATTAAAAAAAAACTACACATAATTTGAAAATCAATTAAAAAACACTTGCCTTTTAGATTTTGATGGGTTTGTTTAATTTAGTAAAATAACAAGATTCAAATTCAAAAATAAACTAAACTAGTTTTGTAACCAGTACTCACCAAATACACCTAGACCTGAAACTTATGTTAGTGTATTTTGCATGATTTTAGGCTTAGCTTTGCTTTGATTCATTCCACATTTTACATCATATTTGCATTTTTAGGTTCATATTCGACTAATTTACATTTTAGGATTTTTTTTTTTTTTTTTTTTGGTCGACAGCATTTTAGGATTTAGGATTGGGAAATGTACATAATGCATTCTTTTTCCTCGTTATCAAGTGGTTTGGAGCTAATTGAGCTTTGAGAAGCAAAAATGATGAATCCGGGTGCAAGAGAGGAGAAAAAGAATAGTAAATGAGCAAATGAGAAGAAAGCTTATCGGTTAGGGGACCGATATCCGGAGGCTAAACCGTAGGCCAATGTTGGATAGACGCATCTTTAGATTGTGAGTATAGTAGATGAATGATTAATGATTAATGATTAGGCTTAGATAATTAGATATCCATAATATGTGATGTATATAATGCTATGATTTAACTTGATCTCCTAAATGTAGATAATAAGTTATTTCACGCCCGAAAGATGTTTGTTGAAATGATTGCACCAGTCTCATGTTAGCTTTTCTTTCCTAGCTAATGAAAGTTGATGTTTGGGTGATTAGCGAACTTAGTGGACTTGCTTGTTGATGCTTGGGAATTATTTAATTGGCAAACAAAAGTTTAGCTAAGTTAAGTGATTAACAAAATAATTAATTAATGCCATAAAAGTTGGTTAGTTAGTAATAATGATTCATGTTCTAGGTTGAACTTAAATTATAAGCATTGCATCATTAGTTAGACATTAGGCTCCCTTAGTCGATTGCTAGTTAATTTATGATCCAATATTTATATCAAGTAATCAATCCACATCATCTCTTCCTCATTTCTTAGCTTATTTTTATTGCCTAATTTTCTAATATGCAATTAAGACTTTGGATAAATCAAGCAAAACTCCATATTCCCTTAACTTAGTTAAAATTATCATGGCTTAGGGGAGTGTATTGAATCTTGCATTTAAAGAGATTTGAGTTTTAATGAGATTTTAGGTTATTTTAATGATTTTGTGTGATTCTATAAGATTTATAATAAAATTCTCTGCAATCATGGGATTTGAGTCTTTGTATATAATTTCAATAACAGTGGATTTTAAAGTACTTTCTAAAATCACTAGTTCAATAACAGTGGATTTTAATAGGTTTTTAAAAATCCATAGTTCAATAACATAAGATTTGACAAATTAAAACGAATCACTTGAAATGTTAGATTGAATACACCCCCTTTAGTGTTTTAATTTATTTTCTCCTACTGTACGATCATTTGCTATTCGAGCATTAGCTATTCTCGAACGACTAATCACTGCGTTTCTTGGTATGCCATAGGTTTTATTGAGTAATTGTACCAATTAATTTCACATCAGAAATGCAAACTCAAACTTAATTCTTGTCTCAAACAAAAGCTTTAAAAATGAAGAAAAAAAAATCAAAACTCAATCGAAAGAAAAACTAAATTGACAAAATTGAAGTCATAACACCAAATGAGGAGATTCAAGCTTGACAATTCACGGTTCTGTCCATTTGGAAATTTGGATCATCTAAGATTATGGAGTTGGTCAGTCGATTTTCAAGTGGACAAAACCCTAAATTATTGAGTTTGAACTTTCTCCTACGGTATTTTGCAACTTCGGTTTTGTTGATTAGCTTTGCTTTTGATTGAGTTTCAATTTTGAAAGCTTTTTCTGATACAAAAAAAATTATGTTTCGGATCACGGTTTATTTGGTGAATATTGATTACAAAGTTGCTTCCAAATAATTCTGGTCAGGGTTGTCTTTTTATATGAGCAAGTCGTGCGGTCGAACATGACCCATAATTTAGAAGGGCCCATAAATATATGTTTTCTTATATATGTACATGTTATTACAAAAATATGAGTTTATTAACAAGTGAAGATTTCGAAAATAAATTTATTCATTACGATACAATTTGTTACAATCACCTTAAACTTGTCTCCACTTGATACAATTTGTTACAATGAAGAACTTTAATTGGGTCTTCTTTGTTGGAACTATTTTTTGACAATGGCGTTAGCCAATAATTTGGTGGCTTTTCCGATCAATATTTTGTCGGAATCACCGGAACTTAGAATCGTTGTACTCATTTGTCAAAAACTAAGTTCGTTTGAATGAGAAATGTTGGATTAATTTGGATAATTAAAATTATCACAAATACTCTTTTAATTTGTACCAAATAACGTACAATTGATTTGGAGTTATGGTGGGATTTGACATTGATTGGTGAAATCAATGAAATAACGTTTGTGGCATTATGGCTTGAGAAGGAGCCTAAGAAAACGTGATCTCTTTGACTCTTTATAATAGGAAAGACAATAAACATTCATTCGATATGATTATGATCAAAGTCTCAGAGTTCATAAACAACAAAGAAATCCTTCACATGTTTTTCCTCTTGTGTCTGAGAGTACACCTATATAGATTATGGGTTCGTCAGCTTCTATTTTCGAAAGTAGCAAAATAGTCGATCGTGTGGTTGTATCCTGAGATTCTTAATTGTATCGAAAACCGTCACACTACGGACAATTAAAGAATTAAGGAAACAGTGTCTCACCTCCACACAAACTAGGGGTGGGCAAAATATCCGAAACCGAAAAACCAAACCGAACCCGACCCAAAATTATCCGAACCGAACCGAATCCGATTTTATAAAATACCAGAATGTGTTTCATTTTCTTAAAACCGAAAAACCGAAACCGAACCGAACCGAACGGGTATCCGAATTAACACAAAACATAAAATTGACTATATTTATTTAGATATAATGTTCACATAATTTATGCATTTTTTAGTTTTTTTAATTGATTCGGGATTTGTAGGTATATTTGGTTAAAATAATTAATTTAATGAGATAGATTATTTAGAATTTTTATTTTTGTTATATATTTTTCGGAAAACTTGAGTTAAAAATAAATTAATCAAACCAAATTAGACTAAATTACGTAAGTATGAATATTTCGGGTAACCGAAACCGAAACCGACAATAACCGACACTAACCGAACCGAAACCGATCCAAAAATTAAAATACCCAAATGGGTATTATATTCCTAAAACTGAAAACCCGATAACCGAATAAACCGAACTAAAACCCGAATGATTACCCGAACGCCCACCCCTAACACAAACCTTTCTTCATTCATCATACTTTTGGTATCACTTTATCAAATTTTGTACCTGGTTTTTATCTTTAAATCTTAACAATATTCAGTTTTGCAATATCGTAGAAATTGTGCTCCTACATTCTTTCCCAAAAGCCCAATGTGCATCGTGGGTCTTCTTTCCATCGACACATACATCTTCTTCATCCTTTTCGTTCTCTTTATTGTTGTAAAATTGTTGCTCATGAGTTGGAAACAAATTGCGAAGGAGACAGTTGGAATTAGTATCCTCACAAGCCACTTTCATATCTTTGTGTGATAATAACAATTTAATTTTGTTATTTTCAACACAAAAATCCACCTCCTATCTTCTCTTTGTACTAAAAGCTCCATCGGCAAAGAAAAAATCAAAGTGATCTACGATACATATGTCATCTTCATACATGTCATAAACCAGATCACCAAAATCTCTCAGTAGATCTCGTAGTTTACTGCTCTTTCAATGAACAAACTTTCTTCCAGGATAGATGCAATCTCTCACCATAACCACCAAAATCGTCTTTGATTGAGAAACCAAAAACGTGTCTCTGATACCAAATGATGCACGCGGAAGCTTCTAGAAATAGAACTAGATCCGCTGATTCTGAAAACATCCGGAAATCTAGGGTTTGTGAATACTCTTCACAGTGGTTTCGCAAAACCTCTTTAAATCTTTCGATTAATAATTCTTTAATAAACTGAATACAATAGAATGCCTAAGAAGACTATCTTATTATATAAAAAGGAAGCCGGTCGACGAGAGCGTGACACATAAGCAAAATTGTAATTCGTGAGATCATGACAAGTATTTAATATTGATTGAGATGATGACATGTGTTAAAACTTAAATTTAGTTAAGTAAAAATAAAATTAAAAACGAAAAATTAACAAAAAGAGTTTCCAAGTAATTACTCAAATAATTAAATGGAAAATTTCTAATAGTCTAAACTAATAAAAATAATAATATATGGGATATAGAGAGGATATAATAAGATATGTATATGTAATGTTTGATAATATAAATGAAAAATTTCTAATAGTCTAAATTATTATAAGTAATAATATATGAGATGTAGAGAAGATATAATAAGATGTATATATGGATGTTTGATAATATTTTTTATATGTTTTCTATGAGGTTACTAACATAAAATTTACTAATTCCTGATTTAATTCTAAAATATTTTAGTTGTTTTACGATTTATTATATAGTTAAAAAAAATATTGAGTATGATCTGAATTGTGTTATATATATGATTATGAATTCACATTATATCAATTATCACATAAGAATTGAGATATAAATGATCTCTATTGATTTATAGTCTATCAAATTCAACGGATTTTTAATTAAAACTTAAATATTTATTAATAATTTAATGTGTTAATCCGCGTATTAACGCGGGCCTTATTCTAGTTTATAATAAAGCATAAAACCCGAATATTTCTTAGAATATTCTAGAAGATAAACATTAAAATATAAATATAAATGATTAAATAATAAATAATGAAAATATTTTAAATATCTCGTTGCATCGATTTTGCAGCTTCGGTTTTGTTCATTAGCTTTGCTTTTGATTGAGTTTCAATTTTGAAAGCTTACAAAAAAAAAAGTATGTTTCATATCACGTTTTACTTGGTGAATATTGATTACAAAGATGCTATCATTTAATTCTGGTCAGGGTCGTCTTTTTACATGAGCAAGTCGTGCGGTCCAACATGACCCATAATTTAGAAGGGTCCATAAATATTTGTTTTCTTATATATGTACATGTTATTACAAAAATATGAATTTATTAACAAGTGAAGATTTCAAAAATAAATTTATTCATTACTATAGATAAAAGAATTTTTTTGTAATTAAAATTTTAAAAGTAATTATATTAAAAGGTCAAATTTTAATATTTGAACAAGATCTCAATAAAGTTTAAGACGATCCTTATTCTGGTTGTTAAGCTTGTTTAACTAAATTGAACAAAAACCATCAAAATCTAAACGCTATGTGGTCTTTGAACTTTGATCGACATTAAAATATTGGTGTTATTAATTTTTGGTGTTATTAATTTTTGGTGGGCTATGTATATCGTTTTCCAATTTGGTGTTATTAATTTTTTTTATTAAAACTTTATTAAAAAGAAACTAATTTAAAATTGATTACATCGTAGAAGAAAATCAAAATATGAAATTTTATTATATAAAAGAGAAGCCGGTCGACGAGAGTTTGACACGTAAGCAAAATTGTAATTCACGGGATTGTGACATGTGTCTAATATTAATCAGATGATGATACATATCAATATATTCTATCTTATTGTACAAAAAGAAAATAATTGCCATAACAATTTTGTATAAAAGGAAAATAAATGTCATAAAAATTAAAAGGAAAAAAGCAAGACAAATGATAAATAAGAAAATTCTATTTAAAAAAATGTAAACATAGTACAGTTAACAAAAAAATGTAAAAGAAATTATTTTCATTTTTTTGCATGACATAAGACAGAAACAAATACCAAAAAGGTGTCATGACAAAACACAAAAATTTCCAAAAAATTAAAAAGAAACAAGAAAACTTGCAAAAACAAAAAATAAAAAGTAATGAAAAGAAATAAAAATAAAATAACGAATGAAAAATGGAAAAAGTGTTGTTAACAAAAAAAAAATTCATGCTATAAAAACCGAAAGTTTTCACTACGTTAATCAATAACATGCAAAAATGTCAAAACATAATTGCTTTAAAAAAGGAAAGTCTATATCATTAGTGGCTACAAATACGATATGCAAAAAAAAAAATGGGAATAGAAATATTTTAATTAGTTTGAACAAAGTAAGTGATTCTTATGAGTCTATCTATTGTTCTTATTGATTTCTTCAAAATGTTTGTGGGTAGAAATATAGCGTTTTTAGTTAGTACATGAAAATTAATATATAAATTGATTTTGAATGATTTAAAAATATGTGTTGATGTAATATTTTAAAATATTTTGATAGTTCAACGGGTTACTAACTAAAACTTAAATATTTATAATAAATCCGCGTATTTACGCGGGTCCTACTCTAGTAAATAAATAAAACTAGTGAAGATAATATTTTTAATGACACATGAGTGATAGGAAAATGGTCTGATTTCGAGTAGAAGGTAGAATATAGGCGATAAGCTATAAGTATGTTTTTCTAAAAAAGTAAACTTAAATTAATAGGATCGGTGCACAACCCTGTGTATACGGACAATCTTTGAATTTGCTTGAATCAGTGATTTCAAAACCCTAGTTCGATGTCGACATCCAAACCTAACCATGCTTATCTCTCAGGTAAATTTATGGCTCCTTATCTCTCACTCTTTCATCGGAAACTATTACGGCCGTTCTAGATTAAAGACCTTACTGCGATTTTAAAATTTTGGTTTTCGTTAGGTTTTGAAAAGTCTTTAATGATGGAGAAGGCTACGTCGGAGGAGGAGGCTAAGGCGGTAACATCGGTGTTTTGGGACATCAATATGTTTCCCATTCCCAGTGGTTTTGATCCTCGTCGGGTCCGACCGTGTATTAAACAGGTTTTGAAGGATTATGGCTACTCTGGTCCTCTCACCTTCACTGCCGTTGGCGTATTGAAGGACGTCCCTAGTGACGTCCTGAGAGGAGTATGTTCCAGTGGCATCGCTCTCATTAACATCCGCTGCGGTAAATATCTTGCCATCCTTATACAGTAGTTGTTGGTAATCTGTCTTGATGAATAGAGAGTCTCACGTCTTGAGTTTCTGAAATAGGTCGCATTGAGATGGGGGACCATATTTCTGAATTTACGCGCATGAACAAAGCTCCAGCTAATGTAATTTCCATATCTGAACCGAACCCTAGTCTTTTGTTCTACCTGCAATCGAGGGGATACAACATTCTCCAGCCCTTTCCATGTGAAGATACTTTCCAAAGCTTTCTTCTTGCAGCAGGTGTGTATGTGTTTGTCCTCTCTTTCTTTCACAGTGTTTGTGTTGTACCAAATCTGTTGCTGAACTGGCTACTTTTCCCACAGATTCTGGGGCACCTGAGGAGGAAACAACTGACTCTGCCTACTGGGATTGTTTAGTTTGCCGCCGTGATCCTCCTGGCCGAGGCTTTGAAACTTTAGCCAGCCATCTCTCTAGTGAAGAACATGAACAGCTGGTAATCAATACCTTTTTTCATTTTCTTAACCTCTTGCCACAAGTCTCACTTGTAGTTTTTTTTAAACCCCATTTGCATTTGTTAATTTTCCAAGCAGACGTTGGAATGCTTGTCTTGTAATAATGTTCTTCCTCCTCTACCCCGTGATATTCCTCCTGTCCTCTTCAAGGTGAGGAAGCAACCAAAGTCTTTTTGTTCATTTGGTTTGGTTTGCCTAGGGAGTTTTTCACTTCTGCATTGGTTTGCCTAAATTTGACCCCGTGTTTTCTTTGTTTCCAAGCAGCATTCGGTTTCCAACCAGCCGATGAACGAGTACATAGCTTCTATGACACCAGCTCACCGTCCTCGGACTGACAAGGCGGCTGTAACATCCGTTTTTTGGGATATCAATGCGTGTCCGCTTCCCTGTGAGTTTGATGATCCTTGTCTGGTCGGTCCTCGTATAAAACGGTATTGGAAGCAATTAGGCTACTCTGGTCCTCTCACCATCACTGCCGTTGGCCGACTTACAGAGGTCCCTCATGACGTCTTGCAAGCGGTCTCTTCCTCTGGAATCGTTCTTCATCACGTCCCCCGCGGTTAGTATCTTTCTCATCCTTGTGCCTTTCTACGGTTAATGGATATTTTCCTTCCGTCTCAAGTCTTTAGTTTCTGAAACAGGTTCCAGTGACATTTTGGCTCTTGTTTTCGAGTCCACCATTAGTAAACCGCCTCCAGCTAATATACTGGTCATATCCAATCCAGACCCAGCCTCTGGTCTTAAAGACATTCTTACAGCTGACTTCGTACAGCCGTGGGGATACAACCTTCTTATTGAGCCTTGTCTTGAAGACATTCTTTCTGTGGGTGTGTGTTTGTCCTCTCTCTCTTTCACTGTGGTGTTGAAATACTACTGAGCTCTACTCTTTTCTTTTCGTTTTTCAGTATCACTTGAGGAGGATAAATGCAGTGAACCGGGTGAATGGATTTGCTCCGTATGCTTCCGTGGTAAAGCTTTCCAAGGGTTTGAAAACTTCACCATGCATCTCTCTAGCAGAGCTCATGGACGCAAGGTAATCAAGCATCCTAGCCAAGCCGGACAGACTTATTCTATCAATCCATTTTGTCATTGTCTGACTGTTTTTGAGTCAAAAAAAACCTTTTTCCACAGCTACTTTCCCTTTCTCACCATGTGCCTTTGTTTTCCAAGCAGATGTTGGACTGTCTCCCTTGGGATGCTCGGTTTTCTCATCCGGAGGATGCTCGGTTTTCTCCTTCCCTGATGGCGAGACAATCTAGAGGCAAGTTTTAATATCCCATAAAGTTTTTAGAATTCCGGGTTTTCTTAATGAAAACTAAAACATTGTAGCTAAACTGCAAGCAAATGAGGACGTGGAGAAGGAGAAGGAGAAGGGGAAGGGAAAGGAGAAGGAGAAGGAGGAGAAGAGTACGTTGGGTTAAGTTTAATGCTTTTGCTTAATTAACTATCCTTCTACTTAAATGCACTATATGGTAGTACGTTTTTACTTTTTTATTGATTTAAAGTAACCATGAAGTAAAACAGTGAAGTTTGAATGTTTCTTATCAATATGCCCGGCTTATAGAAATTTGGTTTTCTCTTAGTACTCTTTCTGCAATTGTAAAATCCTTTTTATTACGAAAGTTTGCTTTTACGTTGTGGTTAAGGCAGTGTAAAATGCAAATAAGATTAGCTTCCAAGATCATATAATCAGCTAAAATCTTTCTTTCTCTTAAAGAACATTATATTACCACTAATTATGCATATCACTTTCTGTGGGGATTTAGAGAAAAACTTCATATACGTATCTTCCTAGAAATGTTTTTTGCTCTGATAGAAAAACACAAGAAAAATAAAAGACTTCAAAACCAAAGTCAAGTGGTTAAAACTTTATCAAACAAAAATCTTATGAATCGATTAGAATATACTTGTGTTTGATGCAAAATCTCTAAATTGAGCTAAACACAAGGCCAAGTTCTAGTGGTTTCCTCCAATTCGAATTGAAAATAAAAATGTGATTCATCAGTTTCTCTTTATTCGAATCCAAATCCGCTTGGCAAATAATCTTCATTTCAAAGAGATCATCTTTGATTAAACAGCAACATGCCCGTTTGTGTATAATTCGACTGTTCGCCACAATGCTTCTCTACGACTTGGCGATTACTAATATTTTTTTTTCTATTTTAAGGAAAAGGCCAAAGCTGTGACCTTATGACAATATCATACATGCAAACAATACAAATTTGTTAGAAGCACACTATTTTAAGAACTTTTGATCAATAAGTAAAAATTACACATAAACTGAAGTAAAAATTTGCTACAAAACGTACTAAAAATTAATAAGCGTCCATCTTTTCCCTCCTAACATAAATTTAATTTCAGGAGAAAGATGTAAACGAATAATTAAGGAGTAAAAGAAAGAGAGATCATTTAAACTACCCATTAGATCATCAAGCAAGGAAATCTAACCGGTGTACCTTAGATTTGAAAAACCAAAACACAACGTTATGATAGTTGGTGGTACCGGTTTTGGCACTCTCTACCCAAATCCGACTTAAGATTAAACCGACCTTGTTAGTCATCAATATTAAAGGAAGTGGACGTTAGCCTGTTTCTTAATTTATTAACTTGGATCGTATAGATAAACTTGGGCTGTAGCAAAAACTCATAGAATCAGTCAAGCTGGTATCACCAGAGGTGAGGAATAGAGAACGTACTTGAAGCCTTGAGATGCAGTCCTTGATTCAGACACGATATGTAACTGAGGTCATTGGAGACAAACAAGTTCTACATTTCTAAGGTAACTTCAATGGCTGAGGCATTTCAGAAGTGATCTCCATCAAGATAATCCACAATTCATTGATAATGTAACAATTGTGAGATCAAGTTAGATTGCATATGTCGAGAGGTCTTTGAGTCATTTGCACATTCAAAGATTTGATCATACAACAGTTTGCCAAAATTGTAAGGCTTATTGAGCACTATCATATATACCTGAATCGTTCGATCCTTGTGAATGAGTATCTTCTTCATCGCTGGCATCGAGTTGTCACAACAAATTTGGTAGAGCAAAGCCATCGACAGACAAAGATGTGTTGGAGTTAGCTCCTCCCACCAATGAACATATCCTGTAGAGGGCATGGACACTACATCTTCAATTGGTTCTTCAATGTGATGAAATTGAGTGATTTTTGGGCTGCATCTTCAGGAATATTAGCAAATTCTGCTTCATTAAATGTTAGTTGTAGCAGTGTGGAGGCTGAGTATCGTAGTATGGCTTTGGCTTTGGTCACTAAAAACCTTCTTCGGTTTAAGCATATCTTAAGAGATTTGAAAATTGATTTAGAGGCTCTAACCGAGTTATTCTGTGACAATAAGGCTACATATAGCTAATAATCCGGTGTTTCATGAGAGAAAAAAACATGTAGAGGTAAATTGTCATACTACTAGAGATCAAGTGAAGAATGAGTTTTTGAAAACAATGCATGTCTCCAGTGGTAATCAGCTTGCTGATATTCATACTAAGCCTCTGCATCTGGGTCGTTTCAACTCACTACTCCTCTGTTTATCTATATGAAGCCTCTTCTCACCTTCTCTGAGTACGACATGAGGGAGGTGTATTAACATTATTGTTAGTATAGTTAGAAGTTAGTTAGAGTAAAGTTTCCTTTAGCTTTATTTTGATGTGTATATAAACACCACATGTACATTTCATTTTGGTTAATGAGAAAATCACTTTATTAAGTAAAATGTTAATAAACATTTATCTTATTCATCATACATGTGAAAGTTTCGCGAGCATGTTGCAATACATCCCCTTGATGATATCTGATAACCAGAAAAATAATAATAATTCACTCATGTTTTCTTTTCAAATAAATTAACGATTTAGCTAATGAGTATCATGTATACAGTAATTGTTGGTAATCTGTCTTGATGAATAGAGAGTCTCACGTCATGAGTTTCTGAAACAGGTCACATTAATTTTGATGGACCATATTTCTAAAACAGGTCAAGATGGTGGACCATATTTCTGAATTTACGGACATGAACCCACCTCCAGCTAATGTAATTTCCATATCTGAACCGAACCCTAGTCTTTTGTTCTACCTACAATCGATGGGATACTTTCCGTGTGAAGATACTTTCCGAAGCTTTCTTCTTGCAGCAGGTGTGTGTTTATCCTCTTTCTTTCACAGTGTTTATGTTGTCGAAAAACCCACCAAATATGTTGCTGAACTGGCTACTTTTCCCACAGAATCTGGGGCACCAGAGGAGGAAACAGATGAACCTGCCTACTGGGATTGCTTAGTATGCCGCCGTGATCCTCCTGGCCGAGGCTTTGAAACTTTAGCCAGGCATCTCTCTAGTGAAGAACATGAACAGCTGGTAATCAATACATTTTTTCATTGTCTTAACCTCTTACCACAGGTCTCACTTGTAGTTTTTCTTAACCCCATGTGCATTTGTTTTTCAAGCAGACGTTGGAACGCTTGTCTTGGAATAAGGTTCTTCCTCCTCTACCCCGTGATATTCATCCGGAGGACCTTACTGTCGTCTTCAAGGTGAGGAAGCAACCATAGTCTTTTTGTGCATTTGGTTTGGTTTGCCTAGGGAGTATTTCACTTCTGCCTTGGTTTCCCTAAATTTGACCCTGTGTTTTCTTTTTGTGCATTCGGTTTCCAAGCAGCCGATGGACCAGTACATGGCTGTAACATCCGTGTTTTGGGACATCAATACGTGTCTGCTTCCCCGTGGGTTTGATCCTTATCTGGTCGGTCCGTTTATAAAACGGTTTTGGAAGCATTTAGGCTACTCTGGTCCTCTCACCATCACTGCCGTTGGCCGACTTACAGAGGTCCCTGATGACGTCTTGCAAGCGGTCTCTTCCTCTGGAATCGTTCTTAATCACGTCCCCCACGGTTAATATCTTTCTCATCCTTGTGCCTTTCCGTCTCAAGTCTTTAGTTTCTGAAACAGGTTCCATAGACATTTCGGGTCTTGTTTTTGAGTTCACCGTTAGTAAACCGGCTCCAGCTAATATACTGGTCATATCCAATCCAGACTCTGGTCTATCTAACTTCATACAGCCGTGGGTGTGTGTTTGTCTCTGGGGATACAACCTTCTTATTGAGCATTGTCTTGAAGACATTCTTTCTGTGGGTGTGTGTCTGTCCTCTCTCTCTTTCACAGTGAAGTTGAAATACTACTGAGCTACTCTTTTCTTTTGTTTTTTCAGTATCTCTTGAGGAGGATAAGTGCAGTAAACCGGGTGAATGGACTTGCTCAGTATGCTTCCGTGATAAAGCTTTCCAAGGGTTTGAAAATTTCACCATGCATCTCTCTAGCAGAGTTCATGAACGCAAGGTAATCAAGCATCGCAGCCAAACTGGACAAACTTATTGTATCAATCCATTTTGTCATTGTCTGACTGTTTTTGAGTCAAAATAACCTCTTTCCACTGCTAGTTTCCCTTTCTCACTTCTAGTTGACCCCATGTGCATTTGTTTTCCAAGCAGATGTTGGACTATCTCCCTTGGGATGCTCGATTTTCTCATCCGGAGAATGCTCGATTTTCTCCCTACCTGATGGCGAAACAATCTACAGGCAAGCTTTAATATCCGATAAACGTTGAGAGTTCCTAGTTTTTAAAATTCCGGGTTTTCTTAATGAAAACTAAAACATTGTACCTAAATTGCAAGCAAATAAGGACATGGAGGATCAGAAGAAGAAGAAGAAGAAGGGTACGTTGGGTTAACTTTAATGCTTTTGCTTAATTAACTATCCTACTACTTAAATGCACTATATGGAGATTGGACACAGTAACCGGGTAGTATGTTTCAAATGATCAATAATGTGACAGCAGCCATGTTTTTACCTTTTTATCTGACCGGTGATAAAGTTAAAGTAACGATGAAGTAAAAAAGTGAAGTTTGAATGTTTCATATTAATATGCCCGACTTATAGAAATTTGGTTTGCTCTTAGTACTCTTTCAGCAATAGTAAAATCATTTTTATTACGAAAATTTGCTTTTATGTTGTTAAGGCAGTGTAAAATGCAAATAAGATAGCTTCCAAGATCATAGAATCAGCTAAAATCTTTCTTTCTCTTAAAGTAAATTATAATTAGTACTATTTATGCAAATCACTTTCTGTGGGGATTTAGAGAAAAATTTCATATACGTATCTTCCTAGAAATTTTTTTGCTCTGATAGAAAAACACACGAAAACAAAAGACTTCAAAACCAAAGCCAAGTGGTTATTTATTTATCAAACAAAAATCTTATGTATCGATTAGAATTTATTTGAGAAAATGTGTTTGACGCAAAATCTCAAAATTAAGCTAAAAACAAGACCAAGTTCAAGTGGTTTCCTCAAAATCGAATGAAAAAAAAAACATCTTTATTAGATTTGTAGAGGCCAATGCATACAAATAGAACATATGATTCATCAATTTTTCTTTATTCGAATCGAAATCCGCTTCCCATCATAGCTGGATTTTTGGCAAATAAGGATCATAATTTCAAATCCCGGGAATATCTTCATTTCAAAGAGATCATCTTTGATAAAATAACAACATGCCCGTTTGTGTATAATATTACTGTTGGCCACAATGCTTCTCTACGACATGGCGATTACTAATAATTGTGCCTCACCACATGGCTGCATGAATACTAATAAGTAACCAGAAGATTAAACATAATTATGCTAATATAATGGTATAGTATTTTCGTTGATCTCTGATTCGTTTAGTGGGGTCTCTTGCTCCTCTTAACGGAATAAGATTTATATACCGTCGGAGAGGAATGTAATGGCGTTCTTATCTTTTTTTCCGGACGGACCGAACTTTTTTTTGTTCCATCTCTTCATGGTACCATTTATGATGTAACAAGCAACGATGTTGTAAAAACAGGAACCTAACAAAGCTAACTACAAAGCAATATCTAAGCGACAAAATAATTTCAACAAAGACATATATACAGTCTTAATTTATTACTCGTTTCTTCTGTACGATATTTGGATTTTGTTCGGTTCTGTCATGCATGTGTGAATCCCGTGCTACTGGAGTTTTCAAAGGATTTGCTACCACAAGTGCTAAAGAGAAGACTAAACATCTCGCTCTATCAAAGTATTTAGAGAGTGAGCTTGCTAGAGCCTCTTACACACCCTTCAGTTCCTGGTTTAAATGAGTCGGAAACAATATAGTTTCTTAAACTTTGATTAAAGAATAACTCTCTTTATTAGGTTTAGAAATATAACTCAAAAACTAAATTCCAAATCTCATACCCTTGACACAACTCATCAATAGGTATTTATATAAGCACAATTTTGCTATTTCTTTTTTCTATTCTACTAGAATTAGATAACTCCTAATCCATGCTGGAACAGACTTAAACCTGTCTAATATATCATAACCGACTTGTTAATGATATTTTGGGCCTTAAGTTATGTTAACCAGTGTTCAATAAAGCGCTAAGCGGGCGGCGACCCTCCGTCTAGCGCCTAAAACGCCTAGTTGGGGACTAGGCGAATTTTTAGGCGGTTTAGGCGGTGTTTGCGGTTTTTAAATATAACTATATATATGTATATTTAATTATATATATACATAATATATAGACTATTTATCTATATATTTTACTTACCCAATATATAAAACATAATAAATTAATCTTAATTCTTAATAATCATCATCTATAAATAAAACCTAAACGTAGAGTAAAACTAAAAAAATGAAACAAAAATGAATTTTTAAGGGAGTCTTATCTTATAAGAGAGTCATGTGCTGCAGAGGATAGGCAATTGTGGTCTTATGAGCCATACAAGATCGTGCGGGGGAAAGTTCCACAACAGAAAGTTAGTGGGGATTGTGGAGTTTATTGTTTGAAGTTCATTGAATGCCATGCGCTAGGTACTCCATTCAGTGTGATGGATTCCATGGACGTAAAGGCTACTAGGGACAAGATGGCAGCCGAGATATACAACGAGACAAAGCAAGATGGCACGCAACAACGCTTTTATGGCCACTTGGACCTTTACGATCCGTAGTATTGGTCCACGAAACCATATATTTTGTTATCCCATCAAAACTTGTAGGATGGTTGCATATATTTTGATATCCCATCAAAACTTTTAGGATTCTTGCACATATTTTGCAGATGTAAGAATAACTCATATCCTTAATTTTTTCTGGATAAGTCGGTCCTTTTTTGCAGACATCTAATGTAGACTTCGGGTGTAGACTTTTTATGTAGACTTATGTACTCATTTTGCGTCTGATGAAAAACTCATTATGATTGTCAACATTAACGAAGGTAAACATAAGTCTATAAGAGAAGTCTACTACAAAAGTCTACAAGTGAAGTCTACTACTGAGGTCTACCTTAAAATAAAACATGATACCAACATAAACATAAAGTCCTAAACGTAGTATATGAGAAGTACACATGAGAACAACTTAGGAAGAGGTTTAAAGTACAAAATTTGGTTTAGTATGACCTGGTTGGTTGCATTTCGTACAGTTATACGTGGAGTTCATCTTCCGCGGTTTAGTTCCTTTCTTCTTTGCGATTTCTAACCAAGTTTGCCATCTCGACTTCTTCTTCCGACCTCGACGAGGGCCAACTTCAGGAGGTTGGCATGAAACCTCCTGTTTGAGACATTGGACGGTGTCCTTTCTATGCAAAATGTTACCGTGGTACGCCGCATATAAATAGTCTTTCCGGTAAAGAGGACTAATAGCCGTAGACACATCTTGACGGCACACAATCAAAGCCACGTAAGCGTGTGAGCAAGGTACCTTCTCAATTTGAAAGACACCACATGGACATGTGCCTTGTCCCAAATCAACCAAAAAATTTCGGTTTGCTCCCTTCACGTAGAATTTCAAACATGTGATGTGTTCAGTCCTCATGGAAGACGCGTAATACTCACGTATAGTCAACAAGTATTCAAAACCTCAACTATGGCATGTTGTAAGAGCCAACGCATCCTTTTGCCTTTTATAAAACTATCTTCCTAGTTTGGCTCGGATAAATTTCGAAAGAAATGCTATTGGAAATTCATGGGTTACCTTAAGTGCCGCATTGATAAATTGGTAATATTAATCGTCTTGATGTTGTACCTCTCTCCGACGCAATGGACTCGTGACCACAACTTTGGATCCGCCTTCTCCAAGTATGTTGCGAGTTCTGGCTTTATGGTGCATATTGCGTCCATATATCGGTCATACTCTTCTTTCGTATATGCATACGCAGCCCCTTTGACCAAGTATAAGAGATCTTTCCCCCTATATTGCTTGAGGATATTGCATTGAAGATGGTAATAACAAATGCCACGAGTTGCCCACGGGAAAACCTTCTCACACGCCTTCTCTATCAACGCGGCCCTATCTAAAATGATCACCAACAAAAATTCATCCGATACACAACCACTCAATTTGGTAAAAAACCACTCTCACGAAGCATTATTCTCAATATCGACTATTCCAAAAGCCAAGGGAAAAATCTGGAAATTTGCGTCTTGTGCACATGCTACTAACAAAACTCCCTCGTACTTCCCACTTAAATGTGTCCCGTCAACAACAATTACATGACGAAGATACTTAAAATCTTTGATTGAGGCTCCAAATGCTATGAAAAGATACTTAAACCGGTTTTGATCATCCACTTCAAGAGCGGTGATTGTTCCCGGATTCGCTTCCTTGATTTGGTGGAGATACGATGGGAGACTCTCGTATCCTGATTTTGCTGTTCTCCTCACCAATTCACGTTCATAAACTAATGCCCTATACGAAGTGGTATAATCGAGAGTCATGGCGAACATTTGTTTCATAGAATCTTTGATATGTTCCGGCGTAATCCCATTAATTATTCCAAGACGCTCTATGAAAAGTCTACCAATGTATTTTGGAGTTACATGTTTGTGGTAAGCCACTCGATCATCCAGTGAACATGTATGAACATTGATATACTTTGTCACCCAAAACCGGTTTGCTTCATTCTTTACAGACGCTCTTAACCTCCACTTACAGCCTTTGACACGGCATACGGCCATAAATATAGTTGGTGTGGACTTCAAAACCCTAAATGCAAACCGTAGCATCACACAAGTTAATCGTAATTCTCGAACTAGCTCATCCTTGCACGAAAACTTTGTTTAACAAATAGATTATCAGACCATGTAAAACTCGAGGAGCCTCTTCCATCTCCACATTGAACATCGAAGGAGATATCTTCTTCATCCTCGTCTTTCACTTTTTCATACTCACTATAATCATCATCAATATCATCTTCATCCTCTCTTTTTATATCCTCTTCTTTCACTTCACCTACATTAGACCCATGTTGCTCATTACACTCGTCCTCATCCTCATCATTTGCTTGATCCTTGTCTGTATCTTCGTCTCCGTTGAAATCATAATCACCATCCGTAAATCCGGTGTCCATCTCATTTCGACTCGAGACACAAAGCCGTAACACATTCGTTCTACTTAGCTCCACCAAACTTTGTACTTGTCTATCGTTTATGACGTGCATCGGAGGTGCATCCTGCGGCATATGTTGCAGCATTGAATTAGGTAATGAATAGGTGAGCTCCACCACCTCTGCATTTTTGTGTAGCTTATACTCATCTTTTGCCATTTCAACAAGTTCCTTATGCGTAAACCCATCCCACAAGATAAACACTCTCCCTCCCTTACGATTATCCACCTCAAAATGCCACATACCATCCTTCATAATCCAATCTCCATAAACAACAGTTACGTTAACCTCCATCTGTAAACCAAAAAACAAATGATGCTTAGTTACCAACAATCAGATCAGTCAGTAGACTTCTCGTGCAGACTTCTGAGAGTCACTGGAAGTCTACGTTGAATGAGCTAACTAGTCACCAAAACAAAAAATTCGATTTACCTCATCAATATTAGTCATAAACAAGTCAAACTCAAACATAAGATAGAGCAACAGGTACCACATATGTGAGAACAAAAAAACAAAAAAAAACTCTTTGTAGAATGACAATAAATAGTTTTTAATAACACAGTGAAATGTAGACTTCCGATCAGTCAGTAGACTTCTCGTGCAGACTTCTGAGAGTCATTAGAAGTCTACGTTGAATGAGCTACTAGTCACCAAAACAAAAATTAGATTTTACCCCATCAATATTATTCATAAATAAGTCAAACTCAAACATAGGATAGAGCAACATGTACCACACATGTGAGAACAAAAAAAACAAAAAAAAAACTCTTTGTAGAATGACAAATAAATAGTTTTTATAAACACAGTGAAATGTAGACTTCGGATTAGTCAGTAGACTTCTCGTGCAGACTTTTGAGAGTCACTGGAAGTCTACAATTTGGGTTATTTTTGCAATTTAGGCATATCCCAATGTAGACTTCCCAGGAAGTCTACACGAATGTAGACAAGGGTTACTTTTGCATTTGATTACAAGGGTTACTGGGAAGTCGACAAGGGTTACTGAGAAGTCTACAAGGGTTACTTTTGCATTTGATTACAAGTTTGACTTTCGTGTAGACTTTCGGGGAAGTCTACACAGAAAAAGTGGGTCAGTTTTGTATTTGACCATATTTTGACTTTACCTGTAAGGATAGAGTAGACTTCCTGGGAAGTCTACAAGAAACTAGAGGTTAGTTTTATATTTGACCAAAATTAACCAATAATCTGTAGACTTAATCTGTATACTTCCATGGAAGTCTACATATTATTGGTCAATTGTTCGATATTTAGTCAAATGCAAAACTAACCCCCGCTTTCCATGTAGGCTTCCCTGGACGGCTACAACTCAAAGTCAAAATATAGTCAAATGCAAAACTGACCAACCATTTTTATGTAGACTTCCTGGGAAGTCTACACAACAAGTTAAACTTTTAGTTAAATGTAAAAGTAACCCCATGACGTGGCACTAGATTTTTTGTTTCCAAAGGAGTTGTGTAGACTTCCTGAAGTCTACTTCAGATTATTTTGCATAAATAGTCAATTGCAAATCTGACCTTTTCGTTGACATGTAGACTTCCAGGGAAGTCTACATGTCTTAACTAGATATGAAATTTGAGTTTGGACAAGTTTCACTACCTTTTCACCTGTGTGAGCTCGTTTTTCGCTTCCTACACCGTCGAAACTTGGAAATATCAAACCGATATTGAATCCCCGATGTCGTTACGCAAGATTTGAAAGAAATCAACCGGTGTTGGTAAATTATTTTGAAAACGAAAGTTAGCAAGATTTATGGATGGAATTGTAGAGGAGAAGAAAGGAAAGAGGTAATAAGGATTATATCACATCATTAAGAGCTCAAAAATCAGTTGTTGAGCCATTAAGAGCTAGAATATGGTTGTTTATGGTAGTTGGAAAATTGATGAAGCTGGCATTTCCATATATAAGTTGATTTCTTTGATCATTGATAATTGTCATTCTTTCCGGTGAAGTCTACAAGACACATTTGGAAGTCTACGTAAAGACATTTTTGTAAATACATGGACAAACCATGGCAATGATTGAAAAAATAGAGGAAAGAGAAAGAGGGGTATAGTTTTGCATTTGACCACAAATAAGTATATATTTCAGAAAAATTCCCAACTATTATATTGGTTCAAAACAAACGCTTAAATAGTTTAGGATCTTCGCAGATCTAAACGTGTTACGGCGAGAGTAGCTTTGGTCGACTCTAGACTAAAGACTTATCAACAGGCGTGTATAGGCACTGTACAGACCACCTTGAATGCAGGAACAATTTTTGTGACATTGTTCCCTAACTTTAATGTATCTTTGAAAGATCCCAATCTTTTAAAGGCACTTAAAGTTCAACTACAAATCGTTGGAGCACCAATGCAAGAGAATAGTTTCATTGCTACACTACATCATCAAATGGTCTATCGCGTTCAAGATCATGCCCTGGATCTAGCACTTCCTTCATCAGATGAAGCGTTATTCCTAGAAGTTAATTCAGCCTCTCAGGCTGTGAAGTCTGTGAAGTCTCTCCTCCGCCTATCCTTTAACCTTGTGGTATCAGAGCGCAGGACTTGTGTTTTGTTTGAGAGAATCATTGTTTATGTTGATCGTTCGGGTATCTAGAGAACTTAATTCTCATAATCATGTCTGAATCTCAAATCATCCCTTCAAATTTTCAATTTTCTACTTTACCTAAAAACAAAAGTCAAAAAAATCGTCCGTCATCTTCTAATATAGATTCTCTTTATGAGGTGGAATATGTTCCAGGTGATCAAATGCCTGAAACTACTCTTCCTCTTGTCAACCCGTATGAGATCTTTGCTAAAAAACCTAACTTCTTTTCTGTTCGTGGAGTTACTCAACTCATACGATCATCTTCAACTCAAAGAGTCAAGGAATATGTTCAAGCAAGCAAGTTCTCATCATGCCAGGTCCCGGCTACCGAAGAGGAACAGTTCATCACGTTGAATATTCCGGAACAACTTCCGAGGCTCTGGCAGCAACAAGGATTTACACATCTCCATTTTGGGGTTGTGCGAATCGGACTCACCTTACATGCCCGAAAAAGACTTCCGGTTACGGCGAGAGTAGCTTTGGTCGACTCTAGACTAAAGACTTATCAACAGGCGTGTATAGGCACTGTACAGACCACCTTGAACGCAGGAACAATTTTTGTGACATTGTTCCCTAACTTTAATGTATCTTTGAAAGATCCCAATCTTTTAAAGGCACTTAAAGTTCAACTACAGATCGTTGGAGCACCAATGCAAGAGAATAGTTTCATTACTACACTACATCATCAAATGGTCTACCGCGTTCAAGATCATGCCCTGGATCTAGCACTTCCTTCATCAGATGAAGCGTTATTCCTAGAAGTTAATTCAGCCTCTCAGGCACCAAATGCGACCCAGATCCCTAGGCAGATATCTCGTGAAGAATTAATACAGAAGCTTCCTGAAACATGGGTGACAAGCTATGAGAAGCTTCATCAAGCACCGCAAGGCCCGATCCAAACATCTGAAGCAACTTTCCACTCAAGGAACGATGGCCTCACGGAAATCAAGTTTGAGAAAGCAAGATCATCATCCTTCCGAAGACCGATGTTCACACAATTCTCCATTCAAATCGATGAGAGCGAGTTCCATGGTCCTTACAAAGATCAATATCCGAAACCCATATCTTTTGAGAAAGATGGAACAGTCATGTATCCGTTCAGAGACGAAAATGGACACTGTTTCTTCGACATCTGCAACTGCACGGCATGCACAGATGACTATCTCGACTACGAGTCTAACGAAGATAAACACAGAAGACGAAGATCAAAGAAAGACCCTCTCTACAAAAGATATTTGGAAGGAGATCCATCGGTGGGCACACTAGGAGATGACAACGGAAGATACGAGTTCATAGTTCAATATTCCCAGCCAAAGGAACCAGATCCTCCTGAGATAATGATGTTCAGTCCAAATAATTTTCCACCTTTTGAAGACTTTACCAAGGACGACATCATGCACAGTCCGAAGATTAGACCAACCACGGTGAACTCTTCTTCTGGCCTTGATCCGTTATCCCAAGCGGAAAAAGTCCTCAATTGGCAATCGGAGAACGCGATGGTTCAGAACAAACTTCTTCATACAATCAACCACAAGATGGATCAGATGGCAAGCAACCACAACAAAAGGATGGTCACTTTGCAAGATTCGATATCGGAAATTAAGGCTCGCCTAGAATAACTTCACAGGGAAATGCTAAGTATGGCGCAACATGTGTCGGTCAACACCTCTCAATTCCGACTCAAGGAAAAAGAGATGTCGAGTCTCAAAAACCAATTAAAGACTCTTCAAGGGAGTTTTGAAGAAATGAAGGGGAACAAAAGATTGACTAACAGTTCCTTTCCTTCGTTTGGAAGTGTATATCCAGAACCCTCATATCAAGGATCACACCTCCCAAACTTCCTTCCGCAAGAATATTCCAGACCGAGTTTGCAATCAATCAATTTTCTACCATCGGATGATCAATATACATCCAGTTTCAAGACGCCGATCCGTCCGATATTCAAGATAAATCCTTACAAGGAGAAAACAAGAAAATATAAAGAGGAAGCACATCAATCAACTAAAAAACCAAGCTTTTCTCCTTCACAATCTAGTCAAGGATCATCTCATGAGGAAGACAAAGGCAAAGGCAAGGTTGAAGACATTGGAATGATAGATTTCTCAATGTCCGATTTACTTAATTCTATGGCCAACAAAGTTCAAGAACCGGTCAGCCACCACGAAGAAGAGGTATCCCAAGCCTATCAGATAAAAGAAGCCATTCATCTTCCGATAATCAGACACATGTCTGATACAAGCTCATGCGATGGTAATACAACTACAGAGGATGAGAAGTCACTCCCAAGGCAATTTGTCATAGGAGAAAGCAGTGGTCCTAAAGAAGAACCAGTAGTAGACGAAATGCCCAGTGATGAGGAGATGCCCTACAATCAATTCCGACAATTTCACGAAGACACTGGCCAAGCAAGACAATTTGCTTCAAAAGTCGTCACATTCACATTTGATGATATTCCATTTCACAAATGGGGTGAAAGACTTGATGAGTTTCGAGCATGGATGACTTCTGAGGCTCTCACCTCCCCGACGTACACGATCATAGAACAGTTCGCCGCTCGATTCTCTGGCTCATTAAAAGAATGGTGGAATTCTCTTGGAGATTACGTACACCTGCAAGCTTACCAGTCTACTATTCCGATAGTACTTGAACAAATTCATAAAGAATTTATCGGTACTCCTAATCACATCAAGGATCAACTGCAAGAAGAATATTTTACAGCGAAGTGTTGTTCTCTCCAGAAGAAAGATCTTGCGAAACACTTTGAAAGACAATCGAAAAGATATTATGCACTGGATGGCCTCAACAATCCAAGTCTCAAGCATGTCTACCTTTCATCAATCGACGGTTATCTCAGTCAACAAACGAAGACCTATATCAGAGATCAAAACCAGACGGTTGAAGAAATTACTATTAGACAAAGAAGGGCATTTTGCGAAAAACTGTCCTAGCAAATCCAAGAAGAAGAAGCAGTATCTCATCAACTCGATATCCAACATTGCTCCTGACCTCGACCTTGACAAACACGATCTCGAGTCAGTCATATCATATGATAGTGACGAACAAGATGCAATATGTGGATATTCTGATACTGAGGAAGACGACTCATCCGAAGAAGAGGAAGGATGTTACAAAATCACAGAGATTCCTAAACAATAAGATATTCAGACACCTCATCTTCCAGTAACCATCTTTGATCCAGAAAAGAAGATGCGACCAGTTCATATCATTGCCTTCATAGACACTGGATCCCATGCATCAATCATGAATCCTAACGTTTTATCGGCATCAATGTGGCTTCCATATAATCAAGAGTTCAGAGTCGCAAATGCAGGATCGTTGTTCATTAAAGCCAAATCTAAGCCAATCACGATCGAGATCTTCCCAGGATGCCAAATCACGACTCAAGTGCTTGGATCGACGACACGAGGCAAAGACATTATCCTAGGATGGGATTGTTACTAGTCATTAAAGAAGAAGTTTGATATCTCCATCGAACCTCGAGGAGTCAGATGGAAGAATCTGTTCAAGCCTTATACAACAATTCCAAGGCTTTTCTCTGTCCAAGACATCATGTCAGCAGAATTCGACAACATAAAAGAAGAAATAACGAAGAGATCATGTTCAGATTCACATAGTGAATTCCTGCAGAAATGCAAGAATCCTCTATGGCTAAACCCGGCGTTTTTCGTGTCTCTTCCGTTCAAGGAGAATATTATTACTACGCCAACCAAAGCAAGTCATGCGGGAATGCCCCCGGCACTTCTACAACAGGCGCATGAAGAGTGTGAGCAACTAATAAAGCAAGGAATAGTCTCCACAACAAACTCACCATGGGCATGCAAAGCCTTCTACGTCAACAAAAGAGCAGAACAAACTAGAGGCAAATTAAGGCTGGTGATTGATTACAAACCACTGAATCGATTCCTTCAAGATATCAAGTTCCCACTCCCGACGAGAAAAGCACTATTGCAACACCTTTCCGGAGCAACCATTTTCTCAAAATTCGATTTAAAATCAGGATTTTAGAAAATCGGAGTCAAACCGGAAGAAATGCACAAGACAGCATTTTGTTTACTAGATCGTCATCTGGAATGGAAAGTCCTACCAATGTTTTCAGGACGCTTGATAAACTCTGCAAGCAGAAAGAATTCTAGACAGAATTCATGGATAATTCAAAACATCTAACAAAAGTGTGTTCAAAATCCGACTTGTTCATCAAGTGTTCGAAGAAAAATAAATCATGTTCGTGCGATCGGAAGAAGAAACATCGTGAGAACAAGAGGTTTCCAAACAAATACCCATTTCGGAGCAAAAAATTCTTCAGAAGAAAAAAGAGCTTCAGGAAAACGACAAAATGCTTTCTTTGTCACAAAGAAGGGCATTTTGCAAAAAACTGTCCTAGCAAATCCAAGAAGAAGAAGCAGTATCTCATCAACTCGATATCCAACATTGCTCCTGACCTCGACCTTGACAAACACGATCTCGAGTCAGTCATATCATATGATAGTGACGAACAAGATGCAATATGTGGATATTCTGATACTGAGGAAGACGACTCATCCGAAGAAGAGGAAAGATGTTACAAAATCACAGAGATTCCTAAACAATAAGATATTCAGACACCTCATCTTCCAGTAACCATCTTTGATCCAGAAAAGAAGATGCGACCAGTTCATATCATTGCCTTCATAGACACTGGATCCCATGCATCAATCATGAATCCTAACGTTTTATCGGCATCAATGTGGCTTCCATATAATCAAGAGTTCAGAGTCGCAAATGCAGGATCGTTGTTCATTAAAGCCAAATCTAAGCCAATCACGATCGAGATCTTCCCAGGATGCCAAATCACGACTCAAGTGCTTGGATCGACGACACCAGGCAAAGACATTATCCTAGGATGGGATTGTTACTAGTCATTAAAGAAGAAGTTTGATATCTCCATCGAACCTCGAGGAGTCAGATGGAAGAATCTGTTCAAGCCTTATACAACAATTCCAAGGCTTTTCTCTGTCCAAGACATCATGTCAGCAGAATTCGACAACATAAAAGAAGAAATAACGAAGAGATCATGTGCAGATTCGCATAGTGAATTCCTGCAGAAATGCAAGAATCCTCTATGGCTAAACCCGGCGTTTTTCGTGTCTCTTCCGTTCAAGGAGAATATTATTACTACGCCAACCAAAGCAAGTCATGCGGGAATGCCCCCGCCACTTCTACAACAGGCGCATGAAGAGTGTGAGCAACTAATAAAGCAAGGAATAGTCTCCACAACAAACTCACCATGGGCATGCAAAGCCTTCTACGTCAACAAAAGAGCAGAACAAACTAGAGGCAAATTAAGGCTGGTGATTGATTACAAACCACTGAATCGATTCCTTCAAGATATCAAGTTCCCACTCCCGACGAGAAAAGCACTATTGCAACACCTTTCCGAAGCAACCATTTTCTCAAAATTCGATTAAAAATCAGGATTTTGGCAAATCGGAGTCAAACCGGAAGAAAGGCATAAGACAGCATTTTGTTTACTAGATCGTCATCTGGAATGGAAAGTCCTACCATTTGGTCTGAAGACAGCTCCGTCCTTATTTCAACAAGCAATGCTAAGGATATTTCAACCATTGGTCAACACAGCACTAATCTACATCGATGACATTCTACTATTTTCCAAGAGTAATGAAGACCATGTCAAGGTTTTGAAACAGTTCTATGACTTAGTCCAACAGTATGGAATCATGCTCGCAGCAAAGAAGATGACCATAGCAAAACCAGAAATCGAGTTCCTTGGAGTCAAGATCGCAGAAGGAAAGTTCACACCACAACCACATCTAGCTACAGAACTACTCGCCTTCCCCGACGAAAATCTCACAAGAAGACAGGTGCAACAATTTCTTGGCGTAATCAATTATGTCGGCGAATTTATTCCAAAGCTGTCCCAGCTGACACAGCCACTGAGAAAGCTGTTGCAAGAGAATCCTCCACAGTGGAGTACACGACAAACTGAAGCAGTGAAAAAGTTAAAGCAAGAAATTCAAAAGCTACCACCCCTGCAGATTCCCTCTGTCGGCAAAAGAATAGTTCAAACCGACGCAAGCGACAAATACTGGGGAGCAATACTGTTCGAAGAGATTGATGGGAAATGACATATATGTGCCTACAAGAGTGGACGTTTCAAGGAGTCAGAAAAGCATTATCACTCTATGTTCAGAGAAATCCTAGCGGTCAAAAAGGCTATTGAGAGATTCGAGTTCTACTTGATAGGACATAGATTCAAGATTGAGATGGATATGTCATCTTTTCCGAAGATGTTACAATTCAACCAGAAGATGGTGCCACATCAGCAGCTACTTCGTTGGAGTGAATGGTTTTCGAAATATGACTTCGACTCTACCTATTTAAAGGGCAAGGAGAATATCCTAGCCGATATGTTAAGTCGTAAACCAGTAATACCCATTTTCGCCATCATGAGCTGCCAAGGATCCAGTTCTTCACCAAAGTCTCTCTACGATTTCGACAGCAACATTCCTGAAGATACAAAGGACCTGATCAAGACTGGAAAACTTCACAACCACCTTTGACAGAAGATCTTTCGCTACCAGTCCATAATCTTGTCCAACCACGGAGTTACCAACAACTTCATCACACCGCTTGGTATCCATCCAAGGTATCCGTTCGCTCATCTGTTCAGTATCCGAAAAAGCGACCTCCCAGAAGAAGTCATCTGCTTTCTATGGTATTTTTGTGCGGTATACACTGTTGGTATTATCTTTGAGATACCATGGTTATATCAACACATTAATTCCCAGAAGTGTTTCACTAATGGTATATCGACCTTCCTGAGATGGTTCGAACCAATGAACGTTTGGAGCAGCAAACTTTGTGCTTCAGCCAAGGCACTTAACTATCCTTTCAAGAAGCTACGGAGAACAACATCCAATCCGTTCTTTAACCTACACACCATCTACTTCTTCCACCGACCTGTCAGCGTCAACACAAAATCAAAAAAGATCCATGCAATGCCTACACTCATCCATCATAAAGATCTTAACAGAGGAGTTCGTCCAGATTTCAACATGGCCGATAATGAGACTTTTGAAGCCTTTCAGAATCATGCGTTTCGACTCAACAACACGATCCAGAAGTTTGCTATCCCATACAAACTTAATTGGTCGTTCTACGAAGTTGACTACCAGATGGATCTTGATGAAGACCTTCAGTTCTATATGATGAAGCAAGAGCAACTCAAAAGTGGTAAATTTACTGAAGTAAAGACCGAGGAAGAAGACGGCAAATATGGGAATGCACCACCAGCAGGAGTATATTGGCAAGACTCACAAGAACCTGAGGATCCAGACCTAAATCTAGACCTTGAAGAGATAGAAAAGTTTTGCACCAGTGACACGATCATGGAGACAAATGAAGAACCAGAACCAAAGTATGTGTGTCCAGACGATGGCTATGGATGTTGTGAAGATCACATGCTTGAATTTGAGATGGATCATTAGAGACATCTTAAAACCCAAGCCCAATAAGAAGTCCACTAAGAAATAAGGAGCCTACTAAGGAGTCCACTAAGAAGCCCAATAAGTATTATGTTTAATTAAAATAAATATGTAAGAAATATCTATAAGCGTGTAGAATAATCTATAAGTGTGTAATGAGGTAAGCGCTTACGTAAGCGACTTAAATGCCTCTCCTATAAATAAGGGATGTATCCATCCATGTAAGGAACAAGTTTTCATTTCTAATAAAAAGTTTCTCTCTCTAAAAACATGTATCTCTAGATTCTCTCTAAGTTCTCTAGATCTCAACATCTTCATAAGCTTTGTATTCTTTCTTTCATAAACACAAGTAGCGATCGAAGTACTCGAGATTTCTGGATAGACCCAGAAGAGTTTCCGGTCTAAACAACACGGCTCTGCCAATACGGTAGTCGTGAAGGGGTATCTCTAATAGTGGATTGAGCCATGGCTGATGAGTTAGTGCCTACGATGCTCTCCTTTACCTGAAACCCTTTCGCGGCGATCAACACGGCTTAGTCAACACGTTTAGATCTGTGAAGTCTCTCCTCCGCCTATCCTTTAACCTTGTGGTATCAGAGCGCAGGACTTGTGTTTTGTTTGAGAGAATCATTGTTTATGTTGATCGTTCGGGTATCTAGAGAACTTAATTCTCATAATCATGTCTGAATCTCAAATCATCCCTTCAAATTTTCAATTTTCTACTTTACCTAAAAACAAAAGTCAAAAAAATCGTCCGTCATCTTCTAATATAGATTCTCTTTATGAGGTGGAATATGTTCCAGGTGATCAAATGCCTGAAACTACTCTTCCTCTTGTCAACCCGTATGAGATCTTTGCTAAAAAACCTAACTTCTTTTCTGTTCGTGGAGTTACTCAACTCATACGATCATCTTCAACTCAAAGAGTCAAGGAATATGTTCAAGCAAGCAAGTTCTCATCATGCCAGGTCCCGGCTACCGAAGAGGAACAGTTCATCACGTTGAATATTCCGGAACAACTTCCGAGGCTCTGGCAGCAACAAGGATTTACACATCTCCATTTTGGGGTTGTGCGAATCGGACTCACCTTACATGCCCGAAAAAGACTTCCGGTTACGGCGAGAGTAGCTTTGGTCGACTCTAGACTAAAGACTTATCAACAGGCGTGTATAGGCACTGTACAGACCACCTTGAACGCAGGAACAATTTTTGTGACATTGTTCCCTAACTTTAATGTATCTTTGAAAGATCCCAATCTTTTAAAGGCACTTAAAGTTCAACTACAGATCGTTGGAGCACCAATGCAAGAGAATAGTTTCATTACTACACTACATCATCAAATGGTCTACCGCGTTCAAGATCATGCCCTGGATCTAGCACTTCCTTCATCAGATGAAGCGTTATTCCTAGAAGTTAATTCAGCCTCTCAGGCACCAAATGCGACCCAGATCCCTAGGCAGATATCTCGTGAAGAATTAATACAGAAGCTTCCTGAAACATGGGTGACAAGCTATGAGAAGCTTCATCAAGCACCGCAAGGCCCGATCCAAACATCTGAAGCAACTTTCCACTCAAGGAACGATGGCCTCACGGAAATCAAGTTTGAGAAAGCAAGATCATCATCCTTCCGAAGACCGATGTTCACACAATTCTCCATTCAAATCGATGAGAGCGAGTTCCATGGTCCTTACAAAGATCAATATCCGAAACCCATATCTTTTGAGAAAGATGGAACAGTCATGTATCCGTTCAAAGACGAAAATGGACACTGTTTCTTCGACATCTGCAACTGCACGGCATGCACAGATGACTATCTCGACTCGAGTCTAACGAAGATAAACACAGAAGACGAAGATCAAAGAAAGACCCTCTCTACAAAAGATATTTGGAAGGAGATCCATCGGTGGGCACACTAGGAGATGACAACGGAAGATACGAGTTCATAGTTCAATATTCCCAGCCAAAGGAACCAGATCCTCCTGAGATAATGATGTTCAGTCCAAATAATTTTCCACCTTTTGAAGACTTTACCAAGGACGACATCATGCACAGTCCGAAGATTAGACCAACCACGGTTAACTCTTCTTCTGGCCTTGATCCGTTATCCCAAGCGGAAAAAGTCCTCAATTGGCAATCGGAGAACGCGATGGTTCAGAACAAACTTCTTCATACAATCAACCACAAGATGGATCAGATGGCAAGCAACCACAACAAAAGGATGGTCACTTTGCAAGATTCGATATCGGAAATTAAGGCTCGCCTAGAATAACTTCACAGGGAAATGCTAAGTATGGCGCAACATGTGTCGGTCAACACCTCTCAATTCCGACTCAAGGAAAAAGAGATGTCGAGTCTCAAAAACCAATTAAAGACTCTTCAAGGGAGTTTTGAAGAAATGAAGGGGAACAAAAGATTGACTAACAGTTCCTTTCCTTCGTTTGGAAGTGTATATCCAGAACCCTCATATCAAGGATCACACCTCCCAAACTTCCTTCCGCAAGAATATTCCAGACCGAGTTTGCAATCAATCAATTTTCTACCATCGGATGATCAATATACATCCAGTTTCAAGACGCCGATCCGTCCGATATTCAAGATAAATCCTTACAAGGAGAAAACAAGAAAATATAAAGAGGAAGCACATCAATCAACTAAAAAACCAAGCTTTTCTCCTTCACAATCTAGTCAAGGATCATCTCATGAGGAAGACAAAGGCAAAGGCAAGGTTGAAGACATTGGAATGATAGATTTCTCAATGTCCGATTTACTTAATTCTATGGCCAACAAAGTTCAAGAACCGGTCAGCCACCACGAAGAAGAGGTATCCCAAGCCTATCAGATAAAAGAAGCCACTCATCTTCCGATAATCAGACACATGTCTGATACAAGCTCATGCGATGGTAATACAACTACAGAGGATGAGAAGTCACTCCCAAGGCAATTTGTCATAGGAGAAAGCAGTGGTCCTAAAGAAGAACCAGTAGTAGACGAAATGCCCAGTGATGAGGAGATGCCCTACAATCAATTCCGACAATTTCACGAAGACACTGGCCAAGCAAGACAATTTGCTTCAAAAGTCGTCACATTCACATTTGATGATATTCCATTTCACAAATGGGGTGAAAGACTTGATGAGTTTCGAGCATGGATGACTTCTGAGGCTCTCACCTCCCCGACGTACACGGTCATAGAACAGTTCGCCGCTCGATTCTCTGGCTCATTAAAAGAATGGTGGAATTCTCTTGGAGATTACGTACACCTGCAAGCTTACCAGTCTACTATTCCGATAGTACTTGAACAAATTCATAAAGAATTTATCGGTACTCCCAATCACATCTAGGATCAACTGTAAGAAGAATATTTTACAGCGAAGTTTTCAAAATCGAAGACAAAAATTAGTGAAATCGACTAAAAGAAAGGTATGGTGGCGGCGGGGGCAAATTACAAAATCTTATTATAAAGAAAAAATAGGAGGAGAAGGAGATAAGAAGAAGAAGAAGAATTAAAAAAAAAAAAAGTTGGAAGAAGAAAAAGAAGTACGGTGAGAGGAGGCAAGAGGAAGAAGAAAATAGTGTTAGAGATTAGGGTAAAATGTTTGTTTGTTTTTTATTTTAATTGTTTTTTATTTTTGTACGGTAAAAGTTATGTAATTGCATAAGGGTATTTTTCAGAATTTTATGTAAACTATGTGTTACTCACTTAATTATGATTTAATGAATGCTAGATATTTAATTTTGACTACAAAACCTAATATTCATACTAATTACCCATTAAATTATGGGATGAAACAAAATGATGTACAATAGAATCTCTATAAATTAATATCTCGTTAAATTAATAGAATTTTCCAATCCCAAATTAAGTTTTCGACCTAATTAATCTTTCGATAAATTAATAAAATAGAATCTTTAATTTGATCAAAGAAAAATCAGCTTCATAATTTTCTTGAGCATCCTATGTCCTATTATCTTATAGAAGCTTTAATTTGGGGCCAAAAAAAATTTGATATAAAACATCTTATTATAAAAAGTTTGATGCGTCAAACATAATAATTAACACGATCGTAAAACTTGTCAATTGATCGGTTTAGATTTTGACACGTGTTAAAAAAAATTATCCAATTAGATTTTGCCACCTACATTATACAAATCTTATTTTCTTTATAATCTTATATTTAAAAACATTATCCAATTAGATTTTGCCGCATACATCATACAAATCTTACTTCTAATTAATCTCTTAATAATAATTCATTAAAATAATTAGTTGATAAACATGATTTATTTTTAAAAATTTTAGTTTTGTTATATGTCTTGGTTTTATTTTGTGTTTGTATAACCATTTTTTTTTTCTTTTCTTTTCCATTATGTATAATAGATAAAATAAATTTTAAGATTTTCTCATAAGAATATTAATTAATACACATGTAGAAAAAAGGGCAATTGCAAATATGCCACACATGGCAAAATTTAATAAAATATGCCACTGTTCACAAAATCATTACGAGTGTTCCATTGTTCACTGACTAAATGAAAAAAAAAAAACAGATCTCACTTTCTCTCTCATCTCTCTCACGCTCATCTCCCAGATCCAAATTTTTTTCTCTCACAAAATTCTCTTCTTTGAAATTGCAAATCGGATTTGGGTTATTGATCTAGAGTTTTCGATTCTCTCTCTGACTCCATTGGGCGCAAACACAGTGAGGATAGATCTAGGATTTTTTATTCTCTTTCGTCCATGTAAATCTCTGTAGATTCATTAAATTGATTTTGATTTCTTGGAGGAGGAGGAGGAGGAGGAGGAGGAGGAGGAGGAGGAGGAGGAGGAGGAGGAGGAGGAGGAGGAGGAGAAGAACAAGAAGAACAAGAAGAAGAAGAAGAAGAAGAAGATGTTTAATCCATGACTTTTGCTTTTTTTTTGCTTTTTTTTTAAAATTCGATTTGGGTTACAAATTTGAGGTTTTTTTATCAAATCTGGGTTTTGGTTATTTTTAGGGTTTTCCCGTTTTTATAAAGTTTTTAAACAGTTTTATAAGACTTTTTTACATGTCATTAAAAACTAAAGAGTTAAATAATTTATAAGATTTTTAAAAGGTTTATAAGATTTTTATAAGGTTTGTAAAGTTTTTAAAGGTTTATAAGATTGTTTAAAAACCTTATAAACGGTTTTACACGGTTTTTAAATAGTTTTATAAGGTTTTTTTACCAGTTTTACAAAACCTTTTAAAAACATTATA
Source organism: Draba incana (assembly GCA_963576765.1). Taxonomy (NCBI): domain Eukaryota; kingdom Viridiplantae; phylum Streptophyta; class Magnoliopsida; order Brassicales; family Brassicaceae; genus Draba; species Draba incana. The sequence continues at coordinate 48,755,625 of OY755202.1, read as the reverse complement.
ATGTTTTTAAAAGTTTTATAAGATTTTTTTAACAGTTTTATAATGTAAAGGCAAAACCCTACCCCCATCCCCCCCCCACCAAAATCTATACCCTAAATGCATAATAGTTAACTCAAACTCGAAAATTTACAGTCGTTTGTGTTTGAATTTGCTCGATCTAATCTCGTATTCACGTTCTTCGTCAACAACACCACCTTCTCAAATCTTTTTAGCGGAAATCGCGACAGAGATCAGAGCTAGTGAAATTAGAGATGGCGAGAATCGAATTCAATGACAGTAAAATCCGATCTAATGATGGCGATATGGTAGAGAGAGAGAGAAAAAAAATGAAATTTAGATGAGAGAAAAAAAATCAGAAAATATTGGCACGCTGGTAATGATTTTAAAACAGTGGCATAATTGAAAAGTGGCATGCCAATAGTGGTATAACTCAAAATTTCTCAATATAAAATTTGAGTTCAAGTAGACTTAGGTTTACATACCCAAATATTCATGAATTATAAATTTTTTATCCTTATATATAATAAGCTTTTGTGCTCTCTCAATCTTCTCACCAAACAATTATACATATCTCTTTCACAAGTTTTAGTTTAGTTTTTTCGTTAGAAAAATAACATCGATTACTCTCTTATTCGATAGGTGAGATAATTTGTGAGATTAATAAGAAAATTTTAACTCATTTTTTTATTATTGTTTACAGCATAGATACCATCACATGAATGACTACTCATCTAAAAAAATATCAAATATTATAGGGTTTGAATATAAGGTTTTAAAACAGATTATAAAGTTTTTTTAATGGAGTTATAAGGTTTATACTATTAAAAAAGCATTCTAACCTTTTTAAAAAGCCTTATAAGGTTTTTTTTAAAAGATGGCACATTCGCAAATGTGCATCTGATGGTGGCATGATTGAAAAAAAAAATGAACGATGGCATTTTTGAAATTGTCCAATACAACTTAATAATAGTGAGGTTTCTCTATTAGCAGTTTTGAGCTTTTCGTGATTTAAGTTTTTAACATGATATAAAATTGAAAAATTCAAACAAGAATATACGAAAGAATTCAACATGATTTCATAAAAAATATAGTAGCGAAATAGGTAAAAGTAAATTACTTCAAACATGAATAAAAAAAATTAATTATTTTGAAAAGACGTGATCGTATTTAATTGAAAATAAAACAAGAAAAGACTCAAGATAGAAAAATAATTGTTAATTTTATTTAATATCAATGTTTTCAACATTATTTTTTTAATTTTCATACAAGTTATAAATTATTATCTCGTTAACCCGCATAAATGCGGATTCTTTACCTAGTTTCATATAAAGTATATCTTCCCGAAAAAGTGTAAATTGATAATATGTTTACAAAAAAAAGTATCATTTGAGGGTAAATAATCCATAAATAAATAAGAAATATCTTACTATAAGGCCAATTCTAATAAACTCGTAGGCCCATTAAAACCAAGTCCATTATAATTTTGCTTTTCTCTGTGCTCCAACTTCTGAAATTTTTGATTTTCGACCTAAAATCCAAAGATTTATTAATTTTGTAGAATTTTGTGTATTTAGAAAATTTGGTGATTAGAATTCTAAAAATCCAAAGGTTTTATGAGATATTCTCAAAATCTTGTTTAATGAATAAAATTAGAACAAATCAATCGACCAATAACAATAAATTCTAATAGATTTATAGAACCCCTAAAAACTAAACTTTTTGAATAACAATAGACTTTGAATGGAGTTTAAAACTCATCAAACCAATAACAATGAATTTCATTAAGAATGTCATATTTCATAAATTAATAACAATGGATTTTAAAAAATCTTTAAGAATTCATCAACCAATAACCCCCCTAAACACATGTCATAATTCTGTGAATTACAATGCTTACATGCCAAGCTCCCCTCGACCAGCTTCTTTTTGATATAGTAAGATGTTATGTAAAGTTGATAATAATAATATTGAATCGAACTCAGATATGGGTTCAATATGGGTTTTCGGTTAAGTGGCCCATTAACCTAATAAATCTGATACCAAATTAGGTTAAATGAGATAATTTCAGCCGCCGATCTAAATCTCTCGCTCTCTTTTTCTTCCTCTCGTCCCTTTCCTATGGATCCGTCGTTGTACTGGTCGGCCAAAACAGCTATATTATGGGATGTTGACGATTGTAAGATTTCTGAAAATCTAGATGCTCTTGAAGTTTCGCTGAACATTAAGAAGGTTCTAAAGAAAAACGGTTATGATCGTGATCCAACAATATTCGCATATGGCGATGGAGGTCGCATATTTGCTTTTCTCTGTGCTCCAAATTCTGAAAATTTTGATTTTCGTTAGGTTTATAGAAAAAATACAATTTAATTATAATTATAAGTATAAGTATAGTCTCGGGCTAAAGATGAATTAGGTGTTTGTCTTATTTTAGATTAGTAGTATTATTAATCGGTGGTGGGATTTAATTATATAATATTTTTTGTTGGTTGTTTGGTTTTATATAATTTATCCTCTTTTTCGGTGGTTTAATTCAATTTCTTGATTCGTTTGTGGGGTTTTGGCTTGATGTATTTGCCGATTGCACGAGTTTGTATTTATTGAAAATAATTATAATGACTTATTTTGTCGACACATTCCTGCAGAGTTTTTACGTTCTAGAGGTCTTCATGGATCTCTTCATGTAGAAGCTTTTGTTGCTTACCTTGAAGCCTGTCCTATCGTCAAACGGAGTACCAGTTAGGTCTATTCATTTGAATGTTGTGATAGAATATTTGTGATAGTCGGAAATTTATGTCAATGTGATTTAGGCCTCCTATTGAATTTCCGACTATCATAAATGTTTTATTACAAGGTTCTATGCTTTTGGCATATAATATTATTTACAGAAGCTCCGACACATCATTAGAGGTACCAACTGTTCTACATCTTATTATGTTTAGTTCTTCCTTTGTTATTGTACATTTTGGTGTTTAGGAGTTTGAAGATACACTTCCTTACATCAAAAATATACGTCCAGTAGTTGAATCATTTGGTATATGGTCTTCTCCTTGTCAGTATTCAGAATGTGTACCTGCTTCAGAACATGGAGAAGAAGAAACCTAAGGGAAGAAAAACGAAAACGAAGAAGAAGAAGAAGAAGAAGAAACTAAAATATGGGGTCTTCCAGGAGACCATTTGGTTATGAGTCTGAATTAGTTTACTCTCGCGAGGCCATCAAAGAGGAGAAATTTGGTTTGAACTCTGGTCCATATTTCACTCTTGAGGAGTTCCAGAAATACACTCGATATTCAATGAGTCTTGGAAAGGACTATGTTGGAGATACAAAATGGGCTCCATCTGTTGAGGAAATCGAAGGAGAATGGGGATAGTTGAGCAACCAACCAACCTATTAAACACAAATTAGTTTTGTTTGTGTTAGTAGTTTTGTGATTGGATTTCTCCTTGTAGGTAGATTTGGAAGATATTGTTGTAAAGGATTTTCATAGTTCTAAAGGAATCAGCCACTTGGTTTTTTAGCAAACTTCTGAACCTACATTTTTAGCTTCATGTCAACGTCTGAATTTGGTAGACTATCTGATTCTGGTTTTTGTACTTTTAGTGTACTCAGACTGATCCAAAGGAGAACACATTTAGAGTTGGACAATTAACAGAGCTAGTCGGCAAAGGGAAAAGGAAAGAGAGCTTCGCAAGCTTTTCTACGACATCGCTTATAGAGAGATCCATGAACAATTTGAAACAGCTCGTTGTCAAATAGTTGCTCAAGAAGAGAATAATGCTCGACGTGATGAGGAGCAACGCCAAGCTCAATCTCGGATCTCTTAAATGAATAAGGTACTCACATACATGAAGAACACTAAACCTCACATCGCAGATTACATGAGTGGACAACCTGCCTTGGATATCTCACCAAGCAACTCTCCTTCCTCTGCACCACAACACCTTCTGGACCAGGTACCAGACCTGCCATCCAACCCTAGCCAAGATTATTTTTAATTTAGGCTTTTAAAACTTTACTTCTTATGTATTTGAACATATATTTATTATGTTTATGTTTTAGTACTTGTGTTTCTTTTCTGGTCAAGAGTGAATTTCTTTAGTGTATTATTAGTGTTTTCAGCATTCCGGTTTTTCTTTTACTTTTGACTTATAATTTGAAAATAAATACATATATGTAATCTATATAATATATATTGTTTTTTCGTATGTCAAGTCGCAAATTCGATTATACATTTGTAACTGATTTGCGACATTAAAATTCGATATACCAACCAAAAGGGTCGCATTTTTGTCCTTAATACGCGACTCTTTAAAGACTATTTTGCGACCATCGACGTTCATTTGCCACAAACGTTTTAGTCTTCAAAACATCGTAATTATACAACTAAAACCGTCATCGCATATAAGTTTCCAACTCACGACCACAACACTCATTCGTATCGTAATTAGTCGTTAATATACGACTACTTTTCTCCGTCATAAAGTGATCGTATATATATATATATATATATATATATATATATATATATATATATATATATAAACGACGAGTTTAGACAGTCACAACACAAGTTAGTTACTGAGAGTATTGTGCGAAAGTTAGTTACTGAGTATTGTGCGACTAATTTATTTTTCCGACGAACAATTAGCGACTAGTTATTTTAGTCCCTTAATATTCGCAAAATAAGTTTTGCAACCATTTATTGATGTTTATGAGAATCGCGCATCTGCTGTTTTCTTGTTGTATTTGTTCTCTATTGTTTTCATTCTTTTGGGTTTAGCTTCCGAGGATTTTTTTTTCCGTTAGCTTCATTTTCCGAGTATTTCACTATGGTTTTACAAAATATTCAGACGGCAAAAAAGAAAAAGAAAAAACCAACTAAAACAAAATTTTGAAAGCGAATCTACATAAAAAAATTTCCACGCCACGTTTCTTAAAGGTTTGGGAGTCTAACTGGCTTCTTCAAACTATCACATGGTGTTCTCAGTTTTTTATCGTTTTCTGAACAGATATAAGCAAAATACTCAAAATAAAGAAATAAAGTAAAGAAAAAATTTATCTTTAGGGATGTAATAAAGTATTTTCGACTCAGAGTTACGACAAATACATACACGTGATAGCTTTGAAATTTGAATGTACATATTACATATTACAAAAATCTCTTGTAGACTACTCCATCATTAGGTTACGACCCACTTTTATTTTGAAAGTGGATTTACAGCGAACGAGACAACTACACTTTAAATTCTTCAAATATATAAAGTGTTATTTTATAAACTCAATATATTGTAACATATTCAAGTTGTTTTAGAACTTCATGTTGCTTAAAGGCTGGTAGAATTTGATCAGGCTCAAATGAAAGAGATTATTACACAATCTACCACTTTTACACCAAATCCTTATAAACTCTACCACTTTTCCTAATCTCTTATCAAATCTACCACATTTTTGTCTTCTTCCTTCTTTCTCCTTTCTCTCTTTATTTCTTGTTTCAAACAGAAAAAATGGTGACAGTGGTGATAAACGCCGGCAACTGAGATGGTGGTTGATGGCCGCGACGGAGGCGAGGACGACAACGATGGTCAGAGACAGAACGGAGATAACGACGACCGTGGCGGTGACCACGACGGTGGACACGAAGGCGGCGGTGACCACGACGGAGATGGAGACGATGACTGTGGACCAGTCCACGACGGTGGACACAACAACGACGGTGACCACAACGGAGATGGAGACGATGACCGTGGACCAGACGACGACGGTGGACACGACGGTGGCGGTGACCACGACGGAGATGGAGACGATGACCGTGGACGAGATCGGCGAAGATAGTCACGGCAGAGATGATGACCGTGGACAAGATGACGACGGTGGACATGATGACGACAGTGACCATGACGGAGATGGAGATGGTCGTGATCAGAACGACGACGGTGAGCACGCGATGGTGACAGTAGCCGTGGACACGGTGACAATGGTGGTTAACGGTGACGGTAGTTGTAAACGGAATCGGTGGACATCCAGGGGTTCGGGGACAAAATGCAAATAGATAGGTGATAATGAAGGGCAATTGTGTCAATTCATTCACTAGAAGACAAAAATGTGGTAGATTTTGTAAGGAATTATGAGAAGTGGTAGATTTTGTGAATATTGAAAAAAAATAATAGATTCAAAAATAATCCCCAAATGAAATGGGTCCAACAACTAGCAAAGTTATGACTTCCTGGACTTTATTTGATTCCTATCACTTATTTAAAGTTGTATTGTGGTTTTTCCGGTTTTGTTGAAAATATATTTTTAATCTCTAATCATTCATTTCCACAATTAATAAAAAAGAAAGTCTATAGAATATTTTTTTGCTTCAATGTTTTTCTCTCTTTGTATAACGCTTTACAGATTCTTTCACTTTTGAATTTCACAATAACTCTGAGTAAGTATCGAATGTTTGTTTGTGTATTCATCCACAAGACGACAAAGTCTCATGTGTGGCGAAAAAAATGCATGATATAACTCGGAAACATTATTGAGGTGTTATCTATAGACTCCATGTTAAAATCAATATGTAAGACTATAAAACATGGTCCCAAAAAAACAAGGAAGAAAGCAGACTTCAAGTTACACCAGATCGGGAAAAAATCGTATACCATGTATTTAGCTTTTTAGTGAGCTATATACGGTGAAGAACAAAATTTGAAGAAATTTTTCGTTCTAAATCAAGAAAAAAAAATGTTTGTGAGAGAACACGTTCGTTATGATCATATGATTTATATCCCTTCCTTATTGAAGAACGGTCGTTTTTTATAGAAGAATTGTGGTCTAGTATACTGAGTTAAGACTTAATTAAGAGTCAAGACAAATAGGTCTAGCTAGAGTATAGACCATGGATACTGAGTCAAGACTTAAGAGTCAAGTCAAGACTTAAGAGTCTGCTTTCTTCCTTGTTTTTTTGGGACCATGTTTTATAGTCTAGCTTGGAGTATAGACTAGCTTGACAATTTCCTAGAAGAATTTGTCCTATAGGAAGTTGAGTATTATCATCTACTTTTGTTCTTGTTTCAGGCAGCTTGTGTATATGTGAATCACGAGGCAGAAGAATTGAATATTACAGCCAAAATACGTACTCGTCGACTTTGTATATCTTTTCAGTGGCTATGAGTTAGATGGGTTTATTTATTTATCTTTTTTGGGTTAAAAATAGGTTTACTTCTTACATATAAAGAATGTTGCCTATCTTACATAAAATTATATTCCTTCCGTTTCAAAATATATAAGTTGTTTTGGAGGTTTTTTTTTTTTAAATATAAATTGGTTTCACAATCCTATGTATTTCTTAATTTTATTGAATATTGTGTGACCACTATTATTCTATAGTTTTTTTTATGATTAGCTAAATTACTTTTATTATATATATTAAATGATATTTTTTAGAAATTTTTTTTTTAACATTTGCGATTTTAGCTAAAACAACTTATATGTTGAAACGGAAGTAGTACTTTTGACCGTCAACGGTTGATAATGTAAAGCCCTTAGTTTGGGGGGAAGGGGGTAAGGGCATGTTCATTGGTGATCTTATGGTGTCTTATGGGGTGTTCTTAAAATATAAAATTATTAAAATTTGAGTAAAAGGAAGAAAGAGAGTGTTTTTGTGGGGTATATTGAAATATAAAATTAATAAAAGTTGAGTAAATGATGATGAAGTGTTCTTAAAGAGGAGAGAGAGTGTCTAAAATTAGACACTTTTGGAGAGTGTTCTTAATTAAAGTTGAGTAAAAGGATGAAAGAGAATGTATAAAGTTGAGTAAAAGGATGAAAGAGAAGGTATAAAGTTGAGTAAAAGGAAGAGAGAGTGTGTGTTTTAATAATTTTATATTATAAGAACACTTCTTAAGACACGACGGTGTCACCAATAAACATGCCCTAAAGCCCTTAGTTTGGGGGGGAAGGGGGTAAAGTTCCTTGCCAACAAAGATGACTAAGAAACAGAGCATCATACATTAACATAGGCCATGAGAATTTTAATTAACCACTTGCCTCCTCTTGGATTCGTAAGTGCAGCCAAGCTTAGCCTCTCCTCGACATATATATACGATAGGAATCTCCCTTCTCTGGTCACGCTACTCGCAATCGCACATGCTAGGAATTTTCTTGAGGAGCCATACATTTAACCTCACATCTTCTAAAAGCTGGTATGACACGTCGAACCATGTCAATTTGATTATTTATTTTTTTTTCCACTTCTCAGGTTGCAAGATGGTTGATACTGCTGCATCACAATCCGACCATAACTCAACTTCATCAATATGGAGGCATGTAAGCTATTAACATTCCAACAAATCAATCTTCAATTCTGCTAAAATCAAATTATAGGCTGTTGAGAAAGCGTCCTTAGCGTAGAAAATAGTCTTTCATTTGTAATTTCTCACGATCCACACCATCCAGGCACCTTTATATTTAGAATTTGGGTTGAGCCAAGCTGAATGAACACTGCATTTGAGGCATCCATTACTCCGCTTTGTCCTTCTCATTTCTTTTCTTGTGAATCCATAAACACCATTGCTCCTCTTCTCCGACAAAGATAATTGCTTTGTTCATGTTGTTAGATTTTTCAAATGTATGCCTTTCCAACTCTTTCAAATCATTCTATTTTCCAGGATAAAGCATATAGTTTTTATTTTTCCAAATCCCTTAAAGTATCCATGGTATGAATAATTTAAGATCATAGGCAATCCCTCTTTCTCCATCAGCTGAAGAACGTACTATATGTTTCCTTCCAACGACGATGAAAAGCCATTCCTCGGAACAGGTATAGCAAGTGGCCCCATAATCGAGAATTTGGAACAATCGACTCTGATCCATGTCAAGTTTGCAACTCAATGTTGCAAAACCAATTGACAATCATTGTCTTACTTCAAAAATAAAGAAATTTGTGTACTACTATATAAGGTTCATGGACTAATAAAATTTGAGTTGGAAGCCCATTATTGTATTAATGGTATCAAATTCTAGGTTGGTTGATCAAGTATGGTAACCAAATAGGACATATTGTGGCCTAATTAAGTAAGAGACGTTATTGATCTTAGAGTGAGATTCGGTTTCGAAATGGACGTAAAGAGCCACTATCTTGTGGAACGTGTTACGAATGTAATATTGGAAGTTTGATTGAACCTAACGTAGTATATAAGACATATGAATCAATTTTTCATTAACTAACTTATATTAAGTCAGAAGCATATAAAAATTGATAAAATAGTTTTGAACCAACTGACTTTATACAATTAGAGCTTCTTCCTTTTTTGGGTCGCAATATATAATTAGAGCTATAATCCAATTTTTCGATGTATCTTTAGATCGATCCCCATTAAAAAGTAATAGTTTTAAACGGTTATTATTACTCGTTTTTTCATATGGATTTTTTTTTTTTTTTTTGTAAAATTGTAGAAAGGGAATGTCCTTGTTGAGGAAGCCAATGGATCAACACAGATTGATACTATTTCAGACTGCTGAAATTTATGGATTCTTCTTACCTAACACAAATTGTTACAATGAATTTTCTTCAGTATTACTCGTGGGGTTTAATTTACCGTATAAAGAATATTTCACGTGACTCTTTTATGGGTCCCCCCCAACCTTTTTCTTTATTCATGTCAGTATATATAGATATTAAACGTTTTTGTGTAAAACAAAGACGTTTTTTTTGTTTGCTAAAAGGTTTCTTATTGTGTCAAGAATGATTTTTTTTTTTTGCTAAATTTTTTTCAAGAAAGATGTTGCCTATATTATATGTGGTTTATCTTAGGGGTGGGCTAATTATCCGAATCCGAAATCCGAAACCGAACCCGACCGTAATTAAGCGGTTTGGATCTATATTGGTTATTATTACATAACCGAATGATTTTCAATTTGTTTTACTTTGGATTTCGGTTCGGTTTCGGATATATCCGATAACCAAACCGAACAACCCAAGTATATAATAACAATGTATATCTTCTACTAATGTTTCTTTTTCTTTCTTTCACATTTTCTACAATTTTTGAAGTTTGAACCTTATTAAATGGATAAGACTCGATTTTTCCTCATTTTGGTCTTATTTTTGAATTCGTGCCTTCTTTTTATATTTAGGCTTTATTCTTAATGTCATTAATGACTTTATACTTATATATGTTTGAGTTCAGATTAAACTGGATCCGAACCGAATCCGATAAGATTTTGGATGAGTTTTGGATCTTAAAATAAGTAGCAAATTCGACCCGAACCCGAAAGGATCCAAACCGATCCCCATCCGTAATAGAAATATACCCGAATGGTATTAGTAAGCCCCAATCCGAAAATCCAAAAATCCGAAAAATCCTTACCGAATCCGACCAATGATCCGAATGCCCACCTCTAGTTTATCTGCATAACACATGTACTTCTAAATTCTAATGTATTTGTACGATAGATGTTCTATTATAGCTACATGTATGTTGTAAGTACTTTTGGGATATTAAATTACTTGTAAGATTTCTACTTTAGTCAACATTATCACTGTAAAATACAAAAAAAAAAAAAAAAAAGTTTAGTGTTTAGTGTTAGAAGAAACCATGAAAAAAGTAAAATACCGATCAAATTTATTTATTGGAAGAAACCATGAAAAAACCTTCAAATTAATATTAGATTATATCAAATCAAATACAACACAACATATGATAAGTTACTTTTAATGTAAATCGTCTCTATATCACCTCTTTAAAGTGCAAATTATAAAATATGCCATAAATTGAAAGCATCTTTTAAAATATGCCATATTTTGTTTTTTAGTGGAGGAACCAATTTATAATTATACTCATTCTTCTTTCTATCTCTTTTTCCATTTTTTCTTTCTTTCAATCTCTTTCTCTTTTGTTTGAAACCAATATCTCTGGTTCTCTTTCTTTCTCTCTCCTCTTTTTTCTCTCTCTCTCTCTCTTGCTCACTTTTTTCTTTACCTCCTCTCTCTCTCTTTCTTCTTGTCGGAATATTTTCTCTCCTCTCTTTATCCTCTCTCTCTCTCTCTCTCTCTCTCTCTCTCTCTCTCTCTCTCTTTGGAAAGCGATGCTTCCTGAAGGATCAAGCCGTGACCACGTGACGGCGAATCCAAGCGAAAGTTTCGAGATTGGTCTAAGAGAAAAATGAAAAAGCAAGCTTGGGATGAATTCATGGGGAGGATGAGAGAAAATGCGGCGTAGAGAGCCAAAGGAAGAAGAAGAACGTGGACATCCACTTTGTGGTAGATTTTGTATTTTTTTGTCCTCTGACACGAACGTCTAGTTTGTTGACATTTTGTCCTTCGATGTCTACAAAATATATGACAAAGTACAAGACGAGGACAAAATATATAAAATAGAGGACAAGAAATACAAGACGAAGGACAAAAAATACAACACCTACCATAGTAAACGTCCATTGTCTCGGAGAGAGAGAGAGAGAGAGAGAGAGAGAGAGAGAGAGAGAGAGAGAGAGAGAGAGAGAGAGAGGAAAAAAATACAAGACCGAAGACAACATAAGACAGAGGACAAGAAATACAAGACATGGACGTCTCCTTAGTGGTATATTTTGTATTTTTTGTCCTTTGACACGGACGTCTAGTTTGGTGACATCATGTCCTTCGATGTCCACCACACATACAGTTATAGAAACGGGTTATCAACGGTGTCAGTAACGATGGTGGACATAGAAATACAAGACCGATGACTAGGGGTGGGCAAACAGGAATATGAGACGGGATCTAACGGGAACGGGACGGGAATGGGACTTATAGGACTAGAAAAATACGTCCCATTTATGTCCCATTTCAAATTCGGGACGGGAACGGGATAAAATGGGATGAGATGGGAACGGTACGGGAAATCCCATAAAATAACCGAACTCAAAAATTAGATTAAACAATGCTTCAAATTGTAAATATGTATACAACAAGCTTTTTTAATTTATGAAAAACATGTTTAAATTAAAGAAAATTCACTTGTATTTCATAAAAGTTAAAAATTTAAAATAAAATAAAAACTATAATCTTCAAACTGAATCAAACTTAAACCAAATTAAACCATATTTCATATTATCCCATTAAAAATAGATATATGTATATATCCCATATTAAACCATATTTCATATTATCCTTATAATTTCATAATTTCATATATTCCATATTAAACCATATAAAAGCCATAATATTCAAATTGAATCATATATCCCATATCCCATATTAAACCACATTAAACCATATTTCATATTATCCCATTAAATATATATATATATATATAAATTAATTTTTATAGTTATATCAAACGGAATTTTCAAACGGGACTTTGGGATATCCCGTTCCCGTCCTGTCCCGTCCCGGTCCCAATTGGGAATTGAAAACTTGTCCCATATGGGAATACGGGAAATATATGGGACGGGAATTCGGGAACGGGTACGGGACGGACCGGGACGGGACGGGAATTATGCCCACCCCTACCGATGACTAAAATATAAGTCAAAGGACAAAAAATACAAGACATAGGACAAGAAATACAAGACGGAGGACAAGAAATACAAAACCTACCACAATAGACGTCCATCGCCTTGGAGAGAGAGAGAGAGAGAGAGAGAGAGAGAGAGAGAGAGAGAGAGAGATAATAGTTTCAAAAATGAAAAGAAAAAAGTGGAGAAGATGATGAATAGTTGAATGGCATTCTCGTAAATATATGGATTCATTAAAGGTCTTTTCGTCTTTCACCAATGGATGTATGTACGCTTTATGACAGATTTAAAAAACCTTTTACACTTGTGGCAGATTTTGCAAGTTTTTTGTAGATTATGAGAGATTTTGTAATAACTCCCTCTTTAAACGACTTTTATGTAAAACAAACTTTAATAACAAAGTGTTTTAATCAAAAGCTAATAGCTCGCTCAACTGGTAAAACTCACATGCAAAGTCTAGAGATCGTTGGTTAGAGTGACATTTAAGAGATTACGGGTTTCGGTCCTGAGAATATTACGGGTTTCAATTCATAACATCTTGGTAATTCAAAGAAAAAAAAAATAACGAAGTGTTTTAATTATGGTATGAAATCGGTGTAATCTGTCGATCAATGACGAAAACATGTTTTTTTTTGTCAACTAAACATGTTGAATTTGCATGAAGATATCATGTTTTACCAATTCTTGTATTCGAACAAAAGTGATAACGAAGACAGATGATTTGCCATTAAAATATTCTAGTTATGGAAAGTTCGGACATACTCAACTCTAAGACTACATTGTTACATTTAACAAAAATATGTTGAGGAAAAATGATGTAGCATTTCAGATGAACATATATTGGTTGTATATTGATGAATAACAAACAACAATGATTGAAAGAACAATGATTGAAACACAATACGAATTTCAAAGGACATACAGTATATGTTAGAAACAAAAGCATAAGAAGAAGAATAAACAACTTCCTTAGATTTTTTCTTAGTGTAAATCATTGAAGAAAAGACTCAAGTCCCATGTCCTTTCACTCATTGATTTATCATCAACTATGCTGTTATAATTGGTAACTCTATTCTATTAAAAGAATCAATCCAATCAATTTAAATTTGGCTCTTCAGCCGAATCAAAATATCACAATGTAGCAAACTTTTGTGAGATACACTCATACACACCTTTTTAAGTTGATATTCCAAATTGAGAAATCTTGGTGTGTAAACTATATTGTTTGACACCAATGTCATACTTTATATTTAGATTAATTATATGTTAAATTCTCTCCATTTAAAAAAAAAAGAATATCATCTTCTTTCTATGTTAATTAATTAATTAAAGTGTATTAATTAAATTTAAAACTTTTTTTTTTTGTCAACATTTAAAACTGAAAGTGGATAACAAATAAGGTAGCTTACTTTTTGAAACATTATTTTGGAATTTCAAAAGAGGGTTCTTTTCTAAGATAAAATTAACCATAAGATGGAGAGGGTATAAATTAATTAGGGTGAGATGTCACATTAGTAAGCTTCTTCCAAACGCAAATATCAATAAATATAAAGCGCATTACTCGTATAATTATAAATGACGAAATGCCAAAAAAAAAACAACGAAATGTCAAAGAAAAATATGAAGGGCAAGTTGCTTAGTGAAGCAAAACTCATTTCTCCCACTAATTATCTGACAGAGACATAACAAAGAATCTTTATGACTTTTCTTCTTGCTCCTCACTTCCAAAATTCTCTTATGTCTTTCTCTTTAGAGTAGGGAAAAAAAGCCATATCCATGGCCGCTCCAAGATCAAGAAGATGCTGCTCTCTTTCTCTCTTAACCCTTTTCTCCATCTCTCTTATTTTGATTTCTCTTTCACTTTTCTTCTACACAAAACCCTCTAATAAGCCCTTCGTCGATTACTCAGACCAATTTTCTGTATCTTCTTCTCCTCCTCTTATATCTCCTCTTGGAGAAATCAATACAACAAACACAATTTTCTATGTCTCTTCTCCTCCTCCTTTGTCTCCTATAGAACAAATCAACACAACAAACACAATTCTCTCCGTCTCTTCTCCTCCTCCACTATCTTCTTCTTCCTTTGATCAACAAGACCAAAATAAACCTTTAAGTCCTACACAACCAAAAGTTATCAAAGTATGTTTACATCTTGCATAAAATCCTTTAGAAAAAAAAATTACCACTAGATATTTTATTATTTGCATCCAACAAACAAATATATTTTTTTCTAATATTCAAAAGTTTTTTTTTTTTTGGTAACTTGGCTATGTTAGAAGAGAAGTGGGTTGGATTTAATAGAAGCAGATTTGGCAAAAGCAAGAGCAGCAATTAAGAAAGCAGCTTCAACACAAAACTATGTCAGTTCCCTCTACAAAAACCCAGCAGCCTTTCACCAGTTAAGTTACCTTTCTTTTTGTTTTGCTTAAATATGTAAATTTTACTTAATACAATTTCTTACAGTTCTTAAATAAATATCTGGTCGTTTCTTAGAATAGTCAAACATGCCATATTTGAAATGAACTTTTTTTTTTCCTAACTATTTGACATCGATTTTAACAACATCAGAGGTTTCATTAAATTACGGTTACGATAAAGGCAGAAACTTTTACGCAACTTAGCCATTATAATATTTAACGGCTCCAGTGCGATGCCATGTTTCGACGTAAGAGAGCTTCTATATCTTTCTTGGTTCTTTAACAAAAAAATATATCTTTCTTGGTTTTCTCTATTATAAAAAATATATATCTTTCTTGGTTTTCTCCACTATAACAAGAATATAATATTGTTGACAAAAAAAAAAACAAGAATATAATATTGTAATTGGATATTCAACTATAGTTGTAAATTATTGAACTTAAAAAAAAAGGTATTATATTCAACTACTTATATATTCTAATGACTTTTTAAAACATAAGCTCATTAGGTAGAAAGCCATAATAAAAAAAGGTTTTAATCATTGATAATGTTTTGACAAAAGAAAAAAGATCATTGATTTCACCTATCTATGCTGATATGTAAATAAAAAAAATAAAAAAAAAGATTGTATTACCAAAAATGGTCAGATGACTTTGAGACCCAATATTTTTTTTTTCGATGAGACGCATTCTCTTATTACGTACTTAGAGAATCTGGCACCAATTAGGCAATAACTAACATTAAAAAAATGAAAGTTTAATGCCTAAACAATTCTTCAAGATTTTGTGGCTATGAAAACTACACATAATGCACTTTTAGATTACTAATTAGTAATCCATATATGGTTATCAACCAAATTCACTCTATAACTTATTAGCCCTTGGCTTATTAGTAACATATCTAATTCACACAGCTAGCAGCACACGCGAAGTTGAGGATATTTTTTATTGATAGATTACACAACCATAATAAAGAAACACTGATATACAATTAGTGACATCATCAATCTTTAAACGTTACCAGAAAACAACATAACTGATCAAATTAAATTACACTATTCTTACCCTTTTTTGGTAACCGATTTTCAAATTGAATATTATAATCTACTATTGGTTAGACTTAAGAGTATATTAAGTATTTAACCCCAAAATTTATATTGAAACTCTAAAATAACTCTTGTTTTAAAACAAAAACTTAACCTTAAAACGATACTTAATTTAAAAAAGAGAGAGTAACAATATTACGAACATATTCGTAAATATATTACGAAAGTTACATATGTACTTGTATAAATAAACTTTGATCTCACACTTGCCAATGCACAAAAATCAGGAGTCACACGGAAATGATAAATCGTTTTAAGGTGTGGACATACACTGAGGGAGAGGTTCCATTGTTTCATGACGGCCCTGTCAATGACATTTACGGTATAGAAGGACAATTCATGGACGAAATGTGCGTCGAAGGACCGAAGACTAGAAGCCCTTTTCGAGCGGACCACCCCGATAATGCGCATGTTTTCTTCCTACCATTTAGTGTCGCAAAGGTCATCCACTTCGTCTACAAGCCCATCACCTCTGTTGAAGGATTTTCGCGTGCTCGCCTACACCGCCTTATGGAGGATTATGTTTCCGTAGTTTCTACTAAGTATCCCTTTTGGAACAGAAGCCAGGGAGGAGACCATTTCATGGTATCATGCCATGATTGGGTACGTACTCTTTTATTTGTGTGTCAATCATTGAAATATTATACTCCTCCGTTTCATAATATATGATGTTTTGGAATTTTTTCGTTTCAAAATATAAGATGTTTTATATTTTTATGCAATTTTTAATTTTATTCATTGTTGTGTGAATCGTATATTAAGAACGAAGAGAATATATCATAATATCATTACAAATGTTCATTTTGTGTATAGGCACCAGACGTGATCGATGGGAATCCAAAGTTGTTCGAAAAGTTCATAAGGGGACTTTGCAATGCTAACACCTCGGAAGGATTCCGGCCGGGCATAGACGTATCCATTCCCGAGATCTACCTTCCTAAAGGTAAATTGGGTCCGTCTTTACTCGGAAAATCACCGAGAGTTAGATCTATACTAGCATTTTTTGCTGGAAGAACACACGGTGTGATCAGAAAAATCTTATTTAAACATTGGAAAGAAAAGGACAATGAAGTACAAGTCTACGAACGTCTTCCCCCTAGAAAGGACTATACCAAACTAATGGGAATGAGCAAGTTTTGTCTATGTCCGAGTGGTTGGGAAGTCGCTAGCCCAAGAGAGGTTGAGGCGATATACGCTGGTTGTGTACCCGTGATCATATCAGATAATTATTCATTACCATTTAGTGATGTGCTTAATTGGGACTCCTTCTCCATACAAATCCCTGTTTCTAGGATAACAGAGATCAAAACGATTCTACAAAGTGTCTCTCTTGTAAGATACTTGAAGATGTATAAGAGAGTCTTGGAAGTGAAGCGGCATTTCGTGTTGAATCGTCCAGCTCAGCCCTATGATGTGATGCATATGATGCTTCACTCTATTTGGTTAAGACGACTTAATCTTAGGCTTACTCCATGAAATATTTTTTTTGTTACAAATAATCATTGTATGTGTTACCAGCTTTGTATTCATTCTATTATTGAGACAACTCTCCCTTGTAAATAAACATACACAACACCAAACACAAGAAATAAGAAAAACAAAGCATTGTTCTTTTTCTCTTTTCTATATTCTTGTTCTAACTTGTTTCCTATCATCGTTGCTACTATGAACTCAGGTGAATGGAATTCGATTGCCTTGCAACATAATACAAGAAATAGTCAACCACTAAATCAGATGCTTGAAGAAAATTCATAGTGATGCTGATTAATAATTTAAACTACCAATACGATTTGAAGTTTAAGAGCCCAAGAGTTTTGCATCCAAGTCCCATCAAAGTGAGAATAAATATGAAAAATGTTAAAAACAAAGCAAAAAAAACCAACCACATTGACTGTGCCTGGATATTAAATTATACATGGATATCATTTCAGTTGGAGCCTAGCTCTTGAAGGTAGCACTTCGGTTCCCGGATGCTGGAAAGGCTTGACGGCGTTTGCCTTGGCCAAACTCTGACTGCTCCGGAGCAGATCCCTTCTTTTGACCTCCTCCTGATGACTTAGCTTCTTTCTTTCCTCTTCCCCTCGGTCCTTCCCCAAATTTCACCTCTTTCCTTGCAGCTTCATAATCAAACGGTTCTATGTTAACAAACTCTGGCTTTTGGACCTTGTTGCTGCTCTTGTTCATGGAATTAAAGCACTTCTGAAAGTTTGTGGACAACTCTGAGAGAGACATTGGTTCATCTTCGTCTTCCTTAGCACCACTATTGTCTAATAGTATAACATCATCGGTCCCGAAACCAGATGCTTTGGTCTCTGAAACTCTACCAGAAGTGCCAACGGTTTTCGAGGCTTCATCTTCTGAATCATCTTTCAACTCTGTCACACCATCTTGCTTGGAAACAGAGGCTGCCATTGTTGTAGACACCTCTTCAGGCTTTAAATGAACTTCAGTAGCTGACTTTGACTCCGAACCTTTGTAGGTAAAAGAACGGAATGGCAGGTTTACGGATGATCTTATTTGTTCGAGCTTATCCTCTTCATTATTATCAGTTCGAATTTTCTTCTTTGAGGCTGCATTTCCCAGTAATGCTCCTAAACCACTGCTAGGTTTCTTAGAAATAAGAACAGCCGCAGAAACCTAACAAACAACAGACAGGTCTTTGTGAGTCCGGGATGAATGATTACGAACACCAACCCAAAGAAATAACCAGGTGTCACCTTAGTTGAACCAAACAAGCTTGTGCCTAAACCTTTCCCTTCGCTAGAATTTGCTGGGAAAGTGATGGAGACCCTGTTATTAGTCTCAACTTGCAAAGAATTATTCTTCAAATTAGGAGAAGCTACGTCTTCTGCGTACAGATGCATGTCTTTCTTCTCAATAATGGATCCAATATTCTTATCTATAACCTACAACAAGAGAAGTCCATATTTAAACCAGACATAGAGTGTATAGAAAACAGTAGAGACTAAAATCTACTAGATATAGAAAATTAGAAAGCACATAAGCTCTAAGTTCGATCCATCAGATCGAGGTTTCAGTTTAACCTAGCTACCTCAAATTCAGATTCACAATTGGTCATTGACATATAAAATTATTCCAACACTAAGCTCTAGTTTTCTTTGCAGCAAGAGATTTTCTTACCCTAATCTGCTTTTGGATAACTGATACAGCTCAACCAAAAGCTCACAGTTTATAAATTGTATATAAAGAAAGGGACAATAAAAAAATAAACAGAGATATCTTACTGTTCCAGCAGACCAATCTCTTAAAGATTGAGCAGCAGACTCAAATGCTGCATAATTTTGCATTGCTTGCCTGATGACACTGACCACCGAATCAACATTACGCTCAATATAAGGAAGCTTTGACTTCAACAACCGACGCAATTTGCTAACACTAGCAGGCATCTCTTTGGCTATTACGATAGCAACATTATACCAAGTTAGGAATTGCCAAGAAAAATCCACTCACTGGCAGATGGTAAAACTGAACTCTCAGCTATATACCTATTTCAAGAAGAACTTTGTTCGGCAACACATAACCAGTGCTCTCGTCCTCTGAACGTGCAATGAAATCCCGCCATTCACAAAGCCCCTAAAGACAGCAAATGAAAGTGAGCTCCATATAGTATAAGAAAAAGCAGAGTAAGATGCATCATTATTACATCAGACCAGAACATCGTACCGCAACAATGGCGAGTTGAGCTGCACTGAAGCCCGCTGCCTGAAGCCTAACAAAATGCCATGATGATAAAATAATACCGATTATTTTATGTAACCTAGAGCTTAAGAGAAGTCTAATCATGAACTAATATGAGCCATTTAATAATTAACAAACACATACACCTCTTCTGTAAAAACAAAACTAATAAGTATTGGAAAAGCAACACAAAAGCAACACACCCATATACATGAAGGTATGAATTCTCAGTCAAAAGCTCTTTCTCATATAGTTGTGTGCACACATCGTAACTACGCTTGTAGACCTGTAAGAAACAGCAAGTCAAGATGGTCAAAAATTTGAAGAAAGAGAATATTCTTCCTGAGCTATTGTTTCATCTAGACACGAGAATTTTTTATTGACTGTGCTTAAGAAAACGGAATTCAACTAGAGACAATAACATGCATCACGAAATGCTTCCCAATGTTACTCTTAATAAAGCACAAGAGAATTGCAAACCTAGAAAATCACCTAGGATAGAATACTGAAAATTCAATTAGTGTACAGTACAACATTGCCCAGCAATAATGTTGTACAAACAAATGCTTCCAAAGTTACTTAGAATGTTGCAAACAGGGGAGCTAGGGGAGCTAGTATACAATAAGAACACTCAATTACACTAGCCTACAAGTCAACATAACCCACCCGTATAAACCCAACAAACTTGGTCACAAATCATTTTCCACAAACAATCTATGCCAATCAAAGACAATAATATATCTTAGTGACTACCTCAAGCAGAGGAGAGTCCGAATCCACATCATCCTTTGCCATTGTTTGCAGTTCTAGTCTCATTACATCATATATGTACAAAAGATAGTGGGTATCTTCTCTTGCATATCTGCAAGGAAATTCAAAATATGAGCTCAAGTCAGCTGATGCCAGAACAGTAGTGAAAAGGTAGGACAGAGAAGAATTGACCTTGTCATTTCTGTAGGAAGGGGTCGAATTCTCCAGTCTGCATTTTGATACCTGCAGCAATATAAAATTAACAGACGCCGAAAGAAAAGTGAGAAGAATAGAGTGAAATAAGAAAAAAACAGAGAGATTGGAGTATTAGCCTCGTACGCACTCTTTGTTTGCAGTGACTCCACAAAAATGTTGCAAAAGAAACTCCAGGCTATTTCTCTCCAACTTCAGCACCCTTGAGGCCTGAAAGAATCAAAATGTGAACAAACACCTTCCAACATCAGTAATAAAAATGGAAACAACTCAAATTTCTTTCACGTATTTGCTTCTTAATCGTTGCAATATGAGATCCAAAGCTTATTCACCAAGTTTACTGGCTGGTGCCTTATAACACATACCATAAGTTATTTACAGAGAGGAGGGTGCCAAAAAGTATCTGCTAAAAGGACAAGTAAGGGAGAGAGGAGTTCTAGTTTTCAATTCCAAGGATAGAGGAAAAGAAAGTAAGAAAGCAGGGAACTCAATTCAAGTGCCAATAAGTAGCCATCATTCTTTTTCCTACCAAAAGTTACGGGAAATGGATCTCCTATGTTTTAGTGTGATAAGGACTATCACAAAGAAAAAGAAGAAATCAATTGTTGCAACCAAAATCAAACCTGTCCTGTGTCAAAGAGATTGCAGACATAGATACCGAAGTCCCGTTGAAGCCAAACAATATCTCGATCTGCTCCATGCATTACCTAATTTTATCAACAAAATTCAGAGTGCATAACAAATATTTTAGACCTTTTACGAAGAAAATTAATGAATCTCAGGCGAAACCTTTTTCTTTTTAGGGTCTTTGAATATCTCCCTCAGGTAAGGACCAATTTGAACCCGCAGCTTGAATGTATCAATTATATAGTCCTCTGTTCTGGTGGAAATTTGCATCAAGCATGTCAATCCTTGAAAAGATCGATACTGATTATGCTCCATATCAACCTAAACAGAGCAGAAAAATAAAACAATTGTCAGAGAAGGGCCTATGTAATCAAGGAAAGAATTATAGGTAGCCCAATAACTTAATACTCTCCAAACCAAAATGATGTCTCTTTGGTGTATAATTTAATTTGTAAGAGACTCTATAAAAATAAATGATCAAGTAACAACTCATTACATAACTATGAGAATTATCAAATTTCCTACCAATTCTACCAAAAGACATTATGATCAAACAATGCACTCCGCATTAGACTAATAAAAACAATCAGAAAAAGAAATTTACCGCAAACTCTTCAACACTACGCAATTTAGCTACCAACTCTTTCAGATCTTTCACATCTTGAACAAACTTGAATGGAGTTTCTTCCAATGGGAGGGGCATAACAGGTTCCATCCCACTTACATTTTCGGTAACGAAGTCAATCGCTGACAGTTTCTCCTGCATAGTATTATAAACATATCAATACAATACTGTAAGCTAACAGAATCTAGAGTCTTAACGAAGCCATATAGAATACGGTAATTCTAACCAGTGGATGCATGAACCGCTGACCGTCCTCGCTCCTCTCGAGCCAAACATGCTCAAACGGTAAATTCGCGTTGTTAACCAATATGTTATACTCTTCTTGAGGCTTCTTTATAGTTGGTACATGGAAAGGAACTTTAGCTTTACCAGATAAATTCTTATCCCTCTCAGCCACCTTAACATCAATCATCGAACCACCAGTTGCTACTGAGCCAGAAATTCCATTACTAACTGGTTTCTTCTTCTTCCCATAAACCAATTGAAATCCATTCTCATCACAATTAGCCAAAGGCCTACCAATTTCCTCCTCTTTCTTCCTTAAACTATGAAACTCATCCAAAGAAACATCAAACCTCTCGAGAAATTCATCGTTCACGTTGCAAAGCCAATCATCAGCATCATCTTCATCGATATTCCCAGGGAACTTCATCGATTTGCCCCAAACGTGCGAGGAATCACCGGTCGTCTCGAGAATCGACTGCGAGGTTCTAGAAATCGAATCGATTGGTTGCTTAAACTCGTCGAAGTTGTAGTAGAAATGGAAATCTTTACTCGCCGGAATCACACGAGAAGACGATGAGAGTTTCGAGAGAGTAGCTGAGAGAGAACCATCGACTAAAGACTCCATGGACCTTACCTTCAAGGGAATCGGTGATTCGTCGACGTCCATGTTACCGTCGCTCATCCTCGGCTCGAGAAAGAGAGATCGATCACAATAACTGTCTCTTTGGCTTGGCTAGGGTTTTAGGAACACCACCATTGAATTGTGGAGCTATTTTAGTATAGTAAGGGTAATATCGTAACTTGTGTAATTTTTCTTACTTACTCTCACACTAGTCTCTTCCTCTATGTATATTAGGGCATATGCATTGGTTATCTCTTGAGGTCTAACGTGGTGTTCTTATAATATAAAATTATTAAAATAGTTGTAAAAGAAAGGAAGAGAATATTTTTGTGGGATATATTGAAATATAAAATTAATAAAATTTGAGTAAAGAGAGTAGAGAGTGTCTAAAAACAAGAGAGAGTGTCTAGAGTTTTTAAAAGGAAGAGAGAGTGTCTAAATATAAAATTAATAAAAATTGAGTAAAATGATGAAAGAGAAGGAATAAAGTTGAATAAAAAAAAGAGAGAGTGTGTGTTTTAATAATTTTATATTATAAGAACACCACATAAGACCCAAGAGGGTTAGCAATGCACATGGCCTTAAGGTATTCTTACTTATTTCTATTTACTTTTGATTTAAGTTGGGATAATACACGCGTAACGCATTAAGGACAAATCAGATACTCAAAAGAGATTTTTTACCTTTCGAAGCGGATATGTCCAAGGCGTATGACATGGTGGAATGAGATTTTTTGTCAGGCGTTATTTTGAAAATAGGGATTATATAATGTATTGGTGCAATGGATACACGTGTTTCTTTAGTGACTTATACAATATTTTTCATAAAACCATAATGGAGATTCAAACAAGAAGATTTTTTTTTATGTTCAACCTTTGTGTTAAGACAAATGTACACGTGATGAGACGATACACACGTAACGCGTTAAGGACAAACCAGATGTACAAAGAGATTTTTTACCTTTAGAAACGGATATGTCCAAAACGTATAACAGGGTGGAATGAGATTTTTTTTAAGGCGTTATTTTGGAAAAAGGAATTATGTAATGTATGGATGCAATGGATACATGTGTTTCTTCACTGACTTATACAATATTTTTCATAAAACCATAATGGAGATTCAAACAAGAAGATTTTTTTTTTATGTTCAACATTTGCGTTAAGACAATTGTACACGTGATGAGATGATACACATGTAACACATTAAGGACAAACCATATGTACAAAGAGAATTTTTACCTTTAAAAACAGATATGTCCAAAGGGTATAACAGAGTGGAAAGAGATTTTTTTTAAGGCGTTATTTCGAAAAGTCAGATTCAAAAATGTATTGTGTAATGAATCATGTGTTATTTCAGTGACTTATATAGTACTTTAATAAATTCATAATGGAGATTCAAACAAGAAGATCTGTTATCTTTTTTTTATGTTTATACTTTGCGTTCAGACACTTGTACACATGATGAGATGATACATGCGTAACGCATTAAGGACAAACCGGATATACAAAAAGATTTTTTTTACTTTTACAAACGGATGTCCAAATGGTATAACAGAATGGAAAGAGTTTTTTTTAAGGCGTTATTTCGAAAAGTGAGATTCCAAAATGTATGGTGTAATGAATCATGACATGTGTTATTTCAGTGACTTATAGAGTACTTTTCATAAAATCATAATGGAGACTCATATAAGAAGATACATTATCTTTTCTTTATGTTTATACTTTGCGTTCAGACACTTGTACACGTGTTGAGATGATACACGCGTAAGGCATTAAGGAAGAAGATATGCAAAAAAAAATTTTACTTTTAGAAACGGATGTCCATAGGGTATAACAGAGTGGAAAGAGATTTTTTTTTTTTAAGGCGTTATTTCGAAAAGTGGGATTCCAAAATGTCTGGTGTAATGAATTATGACATATGTTATTTCAGTGACTTATACAATACTTTTCATAAAATCATAATGGAGACTCATACAAGAAGATATGTTATCTTTTTTTTTATGTTTATACTTTGCGTTAAGACACTTATACACGTGATGAGATGATATATGTGTAACACATTAAGAAAAAATCAGATACACAAAAAGATTTCTTTTTACTTTTAGAAACTGTGACACCCGGTTTCAGGGCATATAAGGTATATGCGGTATATGCGGAGAGCCTTAAAAGAATTGATTTGGCTACCTATATCACCAAAGTGCACGTATATTTTTGGTCATATGTCTTGAGAGAACTCTAGAGTTAAGCGTGCTTGAGCTGGAGTAGTTTCAGGATGGGTAACCTACTGGGAAGTCATTTCCAGTAGCGTGTGAGTGAGGTCAAAACACAGGAAAAGATCGCATAGTGATTTGCAGGGTCAGTAAACATGGCTTCCGAGCTTCCTGGACTAACGCACCGACCGTCGGGGAGTGTGGACCCACGGGCCGAGAGTGGAGCCAATAGATAGGGCGGTCGGGGCGTTACAAATGGTATAAGAGCAAACCCTGACAGCTATGTGAGTAAAATTATCGGGGGTAACGATCTTGGTATACGCAACGAGGATGTTGTGATCTGTTAGTGGGGATGATTGTGACACCTCGATTTCAGGGCATATGAGATATATGCGGTATATGCGGAGAGACTTAAAAGAATTGATTTGCTACCTATATCACCAAAGTGCACTTATCTTTTCGCTCACATGTCTTGAGAGAACTCCAGAGTTAAGCATGTTTGAGCTTGAGTAGTTTCAGGATGGGTGACCTACTAGGAAGTCATTTCCAGTACCGTGTGAGTGAGTTGAAAACACGAGAAAAGATCACGTGGAGATTTGCAGGGTCAGTAAACATGACTTTCGAGCCTCCTGGACTAACGCACCGACCGTCGAGGAGTGTGGGCCCACGGGCCGAGAGTGGTTGTGGAGCCCATGGATAGGGCGGTCGGGACGTTACATAAACGGATGTCCAAAGGGTATAAAAAAGTGGAAAGAGATTTTTTTTAAGGCATTATTTTCAAAAGTGAGATTCCATAATGTATGGTGTAATAAATCATGACATGTGCTATTTCAGTGACTTATAGAGTACTTTTTATAAAATCATAATGGAGACTCATACAATAACTGTCTCTTTGGCTTGGCTAGGGT
This sequence comes from Draba incana, assembly GCA_963576765.1. Classification (NCBI taxonomy): domain Eukaryota; kingdom Viridiplantae; phylum Streptophyta; class Magnoliopsida; order Brassicales; family Brassicaceae; genus Draba; species Draba incana. The sequence goes on along the minus strand of OY755202.1, from coordinate 48,729,746 downwards.
TTTAGGAATAACAACATTGAATTGTGGAGCTATTTTACTGTAGGGCAATATCGTAACTTGTGTAATTTTTCTTATTTTTTCTCACACTAGTCTCTTCCTCTATATATATTAAGGTATTCTTACTTATTTCTATTTACTTTTAATTTAAGTCGAGATAATACACGCGTAACGCATTAAGGATAAATCAAATACACAAAGAGATTTTTTACCTTTAGAAGCGGATATGTCCAAGGCGTATGACAGGGTGGAATGAGATTTTTTGTAAGGTGTTATTTTGGAAAAAGGGATTCTATAATGTATGGGTGCAATGGATACACGTGTTTCTTCACTGACTTATGTAGTTTTTTTTATAAAACCATAATGGAGATTCAAACAAGAAGATATGTTATTTTTTTTTTTATGTTCATACTTTGTGTTAAGTCACTTGTACACGTAATGAGATGATACACGGGTAACGCATTAAGGACAAGCCAAATATACAAAGAGATTTTTTTTTTACCTTTAGAAACGGATATGTCTAAGGCGTATAACAAGGTGGAATGAGATTTTTTTTTAAGGCGTTATTTCGAAAAAAGGATTCTAAAATGTATGGGTGCAATGGACACACGGGTTTCTTCACTGATTTATACAGTATTTTTCATAAAACCATAATGGAGACTCAAACATGAAGATATTTTTTTATGTTCATACTCTGTGTTAAGAAACTTAAAATGAGATGATACATGCGTAATGCATTAGGGACAAACCAAATATACAAAGAGATTTTTTACCTTTAGAAACAGATATGTCCAAAAGGTATAACATAGTGGAAAAATATTATTTTTTTAAGGCGTTATTTCGAAAAATGAGATTCCATAATGTATAGGTGTAATGAATCATGACATGTGTTATTTCAGTGACTTATACAGTACTTTTCATAAAATCATAACGGAGACTCAAACAAGAAGATATGTTCTCATATTTATGTTCATTTTATGCGTTGAGACACTTGTACATGTGATGAGATAATACACATGAAACGCATCAGGGACAAACCAAATATTCAAAGGGATTTTTTACCTTTTAAAATGAATATGTCCAAGGCTTATGACAGGGTGTAATAAGATATTTTTAAGGCCTTATTTCAAAAAATGAGATTCCATAATGTATAGGTGAAATTAATCACGACAAGTGTTACTTCAGTGACTTATATAGTACTTTTAAATGAAAAGTCACATGGGTTCATAAAACCACAATGAAGACTCAAACAAGAAGACATTTTTTTTTTTATGTGTATTCTCTATGTTGAGACACTTGTACACGTGATAAGATGATAATCGTGTTGAGGATAACCTCATTATGCAAACAAGATTTTTTCCATAATAAAACGAATATGTTCAAGGCCCGTGATAGGATGGAATGATATTTTCTTAAAGCGTTACTTCGAAAAATGGGATTTCATGATAACTGGGTGGAATGATTCATGACATGTGTTACTTCGGTAACTTATACAATACTTTTAAATGAAAAGTTGCATGGCTTCATAAAATCATAATGGAGACTTAAACAAGAAGATATATTAGTCCTTTTTATGTTCATTTTATGCGTTGAGACATTCGTACACATGATGAAAATATCATAGTAGGAATGATGAATATTAGGGATTACAAAAACTATGAACTGCCATTCAGTTCAATAACTTCTTTTTATGGATGATAATATCTTTATGGGAATAAAAATTGTAAATGAATGTCGAGAAGTATTGTATTGTCTTCATCTGTATGGATGTGCTTTTAGTGAGAAAATCAACATACAGAAGTCCTCTCTTACATTCAGCTCAGAGGTCGATGGTGTTACTAAAACAAAGATAAAGAATTTATTTGAAATCCATCAAGAAGGAGGAGCGTGTAAATATATTTGTCTCCTTGAATGTTTTAGTGGATCGAAACATAATTTTTTTGCGTTCATTGAGAATAAATTGCATAAGTAACTTCATGGAGGGTATGAGAAGACTCTTTTGTTGCTAAAATCGGTAATCCAACATAGCAAAACCTCAGCATCTCCCAAAGTAATCTATCACCACAGTTTTTCTCTGGGTGCTACTTTTCAAATTCTTGGGATGGCAAATCGAGGAAGTGTTTCAGCTTCTTTTGGGCCAAATAAAAAGCAAAAAAAATTTCGATATCGTTGGTTGTATGTTGTGATCCATATTGTCATAGATTCTTTTCGGGTTGGAGGAAGAATATGTAAAAAAGATCTGAAAAGAAATTAGATGAACATGGAGATGGAGATGGATCCCAGGAAAATTTAAATGTCCACTAATCCTTCAACAAGAAAGACAAGAGATTAGTAAATCTTGTGTAAACATAAATAATTGGGGCAGTTGTATACGTCGAAGACAGTTATGTTAGTCCTTTGATGATGGAATTTTCATAAAATAGTTAAAAGTTGTTGGAACTTGCTTTCGTTATTTATAATAATTCTATCTAAAATTATGGTGATTACCACTTTGTGTGTGTACAAAAGTAAAGAGTAATTGAGTTTCAAAAAATCTGGACCTTGTTCCACAAATCCGACATGAGAAATTGTAGAAATCAAACTTGTAAGTTGTTATATTTGAAAGCTTACATGTGAAGTTCAAGTTGTAGGGTTGATTCGCCCAACGGGTCGCCTGAACATGCATGCTCCTCTTCCTCAAACTTCGTTCGACATTGCTAGGACTCGAAGCACCTCGTTTACCTTCTCCTGCTCCGTCGTTTTTTGAAGCAGCTTCTCCAACATCGACTTCATGCTGGTCAAGAACTTTGGGGTACATTCGTGATCATTGTCGTTGGAGTATATGGAATTACCGTCATGTTTGCGTTAGTGTTTCCTACTTCAGCTTCCTTGTTTCCAAATCCGTCGTTGGTGTTGTCGTTGTTACGTTGTTGATCGTCGCCAGAAGCCATCGCTAGATCGGTCATTCATAAGTTTCTTCGAGTTAGAAAATCTATGTTCCCCTTAGTCGGCGCCAAGTTGTAGGAGTCAAAACTAGCACAATTAGAATTGTCAAGTATTTTGAAGGGAAAAAAGAATTCTAGGTTAAAATTACGGACGTAAGTTAAATGTTGTAAAAGAAATGTTATTGATGTTTAGAGTAAATAGTTGTAGCTCCTTGTATCAAGGAACGTACAAGAGTATTTATAGCACCCTAAGCCGGCTAAGTCGTTTCCTAAACAATAATAATAAAAAAAATTCCCTAAGTCTTCGGCGATTTCCATTCTTCTCTGGATTTTCTATCATGTTTGTGTGGGCTTCGTAGATGGGTCACTTCGGTTTATGGAATTTTCGATGACAAGACTTCGGCCCACTAAGAGGTTTGAGAGAATTCGGCCCACCAAAAGACATAGGAGACTTCGGCATGTAGCTAAAACACTTCATTGTTGCAACATTTTGCAGCTACGATGCTCCATAGCTACAACACTTCAGATTATGGCAGCTACGATGGTCTTAGCTGCGACATTTCGGGTTTTGCCAACTTATATGTCTCTTTGGAGACTGCAGCTCCGTAATCGGAAAAGATTTAGAAGACTTCTCTGTAATTGGAGAAGACTTAAGAGTCTTCTTCGTAACTGGAGAATAGTAAGGAGACTTCTCCGTAGCAGGAAAAGACTTAGAAGACTTCTCCGTAGATACAATAATATATTAACATGTGTTATCATCTAAATAGTATTATTTTATGAATTATAATTTGCACTTCCAACTTTATCTAAGACTTTATGTAATAAGATCTCTTTCGGCCCATACTCTTTTTGGCAAGTTCCGTAGACTTTTAAGATTAACAAGAAGATATATTGACAAAAAGAATGTTAAGATGAAAACAATGACACGAAACTAATGAAGGTCACTAAACCTCTTTCTCGTAGGATTCCATTCATGTGTTCATAGACCAAGCGAAGAGCTCCTCATACCAATCTGGCTTTGGAGGTCGCAATCTGTTCAAGCCGTCCTATCATCAATTTCCACATAAACCTCAAATTCTATCCTTTAGGGATTTTTATGATTTGAACATCAAGTTGGATGAAATTTGATATTGAGATGCAATAAACCGTGAACCCAATTTCAAATGAAGCGAAAAAGAGTAAATTTGGAATCAAAGTCATAGCGTAGGAGGGAGAAATGGGAAGAAACGTCATCGAAGTCATAGCTCCTAGGACATAAGCTGAAAGAGGAGACAGATTTTGTCTCAGTGAGATTCTTCGAAGATGACCAGTGCAGGAAAAAAACCCTTTTATACGCCAGATTCCGTCCACAAGTGAAATGAAATTTCTTTATGCATCGTCTCTCTCCAAGATTTCAAAGTTTAACACTCTTTTCTTCATTTTCGTTATCTCATAAAAATTGGCATTTACAAGCATCAAACCAAGAAAGTTGATAGTTTAGAAACTTTTCATAAAATTGGCATTTCATTTCTGCTTAATGAACAGCATTCATTTACAAAAGCAATCATAAGTTTCTCAGAATTCAAAATCCGCAAATCATTCTAGTGTTAAGAGTTGGTTGTTTTCGCTTGTAAGCTACTCCATAGATGTGAGGTCTTGTTATCCACGGGAAGCTATACACAGACTTGGTCTCTATTTCAGCACCGCCGCTGAAACCAGCTTCCAGTATGCACTCTCTCGTGTTTCTTGTCAGATGGCATCCATCTGCAAATCTCTGCTGCAGAGGATCCAACAGTTTCTGCAAACGCCTGAACAACGATCCATCTGCAACCGAATAGGAATTTCAGATCCAACGTCTGCAATCAGATATTGTAATTAATTGTTAACTCTTTCTCTCTCGCTCGGTGTATAAGCAGCTTATATACCTTTTGCTGCAACATGTTCTAAGAAGATGAAACTCCCTCCTGGTCGCAGCACCCTTTTGATTTCTGAAATTACCATTGAAAAGAGTTACTACTTTCTATTTGTGTAGAAATCAGCAATGATGCTTTGCTTTGATTAGTAGGGAGAAAGAGTTACCATTGAGTGTTTGCGTGACATCTGAAACAGAACATAGAACAAGTGTTGCTACGACTGCATCCACACTTGCGTCATCTAACGGTATAGCTTCTCCTACCTAGTGAAAGACAAGATCAAAAGAGAGCTAATAACACGGGACTATGAAAGAAGACAAACATATCATAACCAAAACTTACTCCTTGCTTGAATCTGAAGTGTTTAGGTTTCAATCCTGCTTTCGTAGCGGATCTGCGTGCGTACTTCCTCATTTTGGGATTTGGATCCAACCCAAGAACAGTTACGTTAACATTACGCGCAGCATAGTATCTCATATTAGGGCCTGTCCCTATACCAATCTCCAACACCTTGTCAGCTTTTGCAGTCAGTTTATCAAAGACCTTCATCTTGCAATCCTCAATCTTAACCAAAGAAGAAACAGAGGAAAAAAATCAAAACGTCAAAGAACCATGCAATTTCCAGCTCATAAGAACATACCTCTTCCCAATAAGACTGCAACGTTGAGTTCAAAAACCAAGACTGAAGCTTCCTAATATACCTTCGGCCTCTGCGGATGATGTGCTCCCGGAACATCCTGATTTATACACCAAACTCTAAACACTATGAATCTCTTCTGAATCATACAAAAATTCACTCAAATCAAGAACTCAACTTCCAAATGCGATCAACTTCTGCATAGCAAAGATCTTATGAAAATGTGAAAATGGGTTAAGAGTCCGCACCTTTGCACACAAAGCACTGTGAAGAACACGAAGGAAAGGAAAGCTAGAGCAACCTCAAGGAAGGTGAGTCTTCTAGGTCTTAGAACAAACATGGTCTTGTTTTAATGGTGGGACCAAAGTTACTTTGCTTAGGGAAGGACAAGTCAAGAAGGAAACAACACCGAAAAGAGGGAGTAAGCGAAAAAGGGAGGATAAAACAAAAACCAAAGCTGCAAGTTGACGCTACTGGTTAACAAAGTATTGGAGTTGACTTCCCAATTCCGACATTCAATGTAGCGAGGGTTTTTCCATTTATATTTTTATTCTAAGTGATAAGTGTATAGTGCATGTATTATAAAGCATGTATGTGTATTTGAGTATCTTATTTCATTGTGTTATTGTTGTTTTGATTTTATTATATTTATATTTCCTTTGTAATGAGGTTTTAATTTTACAAGTAGTTGAATAGCGAATGACGCATTTAACTATGTCGACAAAATCAATATGTTTACATATTTTCTTTTCTTTTGTATAGTTGTATATATATGTTCTTTTTGTTGTCGCATAGTTTATCTTAAAATTTAAAACTGATATTTTCATATGATTTCTAATTTTTTTTTTTCAATTTATCTAATTTCTTTTGGTTTTTTACCATTCGCTTTTTTACTATTCGCGGTGTAAAGAGAGTAGATATACAATTACAATATATACTTGATTGTGTTTAAGGGAAAAAAAAAGAAACTGAAAATGGTAGAATAAGACCATTAACCCTGAAACACATTGCTTTTGAAAAAGTTCTTGTTTTGAGTTACATTGAATGTAAGTGTTTTTTTTTTAAAGGACTTGTTATAATGTTTTTTTGGTGTTTTACGTATTTATAGATTTTAAAAATTGAAGAAGAACAATGATGAAACAAACTTTGAGAAGTTATATTATGATTATATGTAAGATAGATTTTTTTTTTTTTTTTGATATACCAGACCAATCTCTCAGAATGAGTGTAGATGACGAAACAAAAATATTGGGCCTTATGGCATTTATGTATAGAGTCCACTGCAATTGGGACACTTTATTCGTGGGCTTGGTGTACATAACACTTTCAAGTGTTTTTTGATGAGAATACCCCCACGCGCTGTGGAAGGCTAAACGGTTGCGTCACCTCGTTTTGAACTCTGTTCATTGAATAAAAGAGGTCAGTCAAATCATAATTACACACCAAGTCCCTTTCCCAAACCGTTCACTGCACACGTCTTGTCTCTTTCTTTTCGATACGCAGGAGAGAAAACTTTTTGAATTTCAGATTTTTAGAGTTTTTCTCTCTATGACGATGAATGAAGAGGAATTCAAGCGTTTAGAGGGTTAAATTTCCGTCACCGTTGTTCAAATCCGTTTTTTTGTTTGTCTTTAATCGTTTGTCTTACTGTTTCTCGCCGTACATCTATTGTTGAACAGAGGAGGCTATGCTCTGAGGACAAAACCACCAAACCCTCAGATTGGGCTCTGGCTGACCCCAGACTCCCTCCAAGGATTTTTGTCCGAGATCATTACCCCCTTGGTGTACGGGTGAATGAGTATTCTAAGTCGGACTATTTGGCCGAGATTGCAGTCGCATTGAAAGATACGCCTGAGTTGGTCAAGATTCAACGGTCCTAGTTTGGTAGGTTATTTGATATTCCTCCAAGGAAATCCTCTTTTTCTAGGAAAACCGTGTTCGATCTGCTTTGCCGTCAAGTGTGGACGATTAAGCCACACGAGATGTGGTTTGTCTTCGGAGGTAAACCCATAAAATTCTCTCTCAGAGAACATGGGTTACTCACCGGTCTGAAATGTGACCAGTATCCAGATGCAGAGTCGCTAGCAAAACGGCAGAAAGTAGAAGGAATAGATTCGAAGTACATATCCAAATTGGTTGGGAACCGTCGGTCTGTTAAGGTCCCGGATCTCATACAAATGTTAAAGAATAACAAGAATTGGCCCTCTAGGAAAAAGTTAAGTGTGGCTTTGATAATCATTGTTGAAGGGGTTGTAGCAGTTAAGTCACAATCTGGGACTGTGAACGAACAACATGTTGAGATGCGTGATACCAACTTTTTCCTCAATTATCCATGGGGGCGCCATTCATTCGAAGACTTGTTGGGGGATCTGGTTAAGGATAAATCCACTGAAGCTCTAGAGAATTTGATTGGGAGGATGCAACAGTCGTCTATTTCGATGCATGGATTCCCATTGGCCTTGCAACTATTAGCGTACAAGACAATCGATGGGTTAGACAAGATTAACAGAGAAGATGGAGAAGAATTACAGCTTACTCAATGTTACAACAATGATTTGGGTCGAAAGCGTGCTATAAGTCAAGATGACATCATCATCTGTGAGAAAATGGAAGATGTAAGTGTTTTAATTGCATGTACATTAATATGTTCCTTTTGTACATGATTGATTGTGTACTTAAGTTTTGCCTTTTTTTTGAAATAGTTATCTGTGGAATCAATACTTCACACTTCAGAAGACTGGGATGTGGATAATGAGTTAGGTGAATGAGTATGTCGTACATGATAATGTTTTACACGTACTGTTTATCATGTACGACAACATTATCATCGTGGACACTGATAACATTGTACATGGGGACAAGAATAATGTTGTTGAGTTTGATAAGGGGTTTTTGATAAGGGGTTTGAAGAGTATGGGTGTACCGGTCTTGTGTAAGCGAAGTTCAGAAGGAAGATTGTTATCATAGCCGAAGAGAAGAGGTAATGCTATTCCATAAATGGGTTTGATAAGTTTGTTTTTGTAGTAAATTTTTTAATTTAATAATAAGTTGGACTGTACATTTACAAGGAGGCTCCTCTAAGGGGAAAGGGAAAGAGGTTGAGGAGGTGAATGAGTGTGTCGTACATGATAATGTTGTACACGACGACGGAGACCAGGGGGGATAAAGCTCTTTTGGCGTACATAGTAATGATGTACACAACGACGAATATCAGGGATGTCAAAATGCTTTAGTCGTACATGGTGGATTCAAAAGTGTACAGGACAAAATTCATGTACATATAAAATTCAACACCCTGCCACTAGAAATGCCAATCTGGGCTACGTTCGAAGTTGTACATGATACATTCTTCGTCCACCCAACTTCATTCTTTGATGGGTTGACTGTACAGCTGAAGATGCATGTACATGATATTTTCAATCTTGACCAGGCGACCCGTGTACACGAAGTGGAGGAGATATCAGATTGTGGTTCGGCTTTAATCGTACATGGTGTACCGATACACACCTTTCAGAAACCAATTAAATACCTTAGTTCTTTAATTAGTTCTAACATTCCATACTGTTTTCCAGCAACCTCTCAATTCAATCCCATTACTTCATGGGGATGAGTGTAAGGGGACAGAGCAGCATACCGAGCCAGTGGAAGAAAGCAGGGACGACGACAGTTGTTTATCGAAAGATAATCAGGTTATTTTAATATGGGATTACATTTAGTAATTTGGTGGTGAAGGTACACGCCCATGACTTACTATTTGTACATATGTAGGCAGTACAAGTGGGTGGGGCTAAACAAACACATGTCTTAGCTAGGCGGAGGGGTTCTAGGGTTAGGAATCCCACCTCTAAAGGCAAGTCTCTGAAATCAAAAACAAGGGTCCCACGTACCGTGTATGCACATTTAGCGTATGACCCCCTATGTAAGCAAAAAAATGGAGACCTAACTCGGGTGATGAAGCTGGTAGACATGTACACTGAGCCGTAAGATGTTCTTTTCTCTTCTATGTTATACTCATTGTTGTTTGTACACAATTGACATTTAAGATATTGTAATTGTAGGACTTTTCTTCTTTCATATGGAGTAGAGGTTAAAAAAAGTTTCTTCAGCATCTTAGCCAAGAAGATTGAGTTTCTATCAAGGACTGTACATATTGATGGTCATCCACCTTGTTATTTTTTTAGTATTCTTTTTTCTTAAGTTTTAAATTGTTTTCCATTTTAGGCAATGAAAGTCCTCATATCTTTGTTATGGTATAAGTTACGGGAGTCTCTCATACCACAGCGTGCTGATATTATTGATGATTGCCTCTTTTGTTAATGCGTGCTGAGTACAACAGTTTCAAAGTAAACCATGTGGAAGGTTCGTACACGTGGCCCAATAAGCTCAAGGGATACGCCAATGGAACTTTACCAGCAAGGGATGATGTTATGGAATGGGGGAAAGATGTTGTCACTCTCTACTATCCCATGTACTGGCAAGCCAAACATTGGGTTGGGTTAGTCATCAACATATGTTCACGGTCAATAGCGGTACTAGATCCATTATGTTCCACAACATTTAATGAAGTGATGGATGACTTAATGAAACCTGCTGCGGAAATGACTTCGTATTTCATCGCTGACTGTTGTGGAGAAGATTCTCTTGCGACCCCCTTTTCGTGGATAAGGATTGAAGGTAGGTCTGAACCAGGTAAAGAAGATTGACGACACCAGACCGATGGCTGCTAAGCTCTTGGAATTGCATGCTCTTGGGTGTACACTTGATCATATGGATAAGATCACTGAGGATGGTATCCTTCATTTTCGTAAGAAGTAAGTTGTTGATGTTTACGACACTTTCATTGTTCCTGCGTGAACATTATATTTTCGTTTCGGTTAAAACCTTGTCACTTGAAATACTTTGCTTTCTTTGTTGACTTTAACTTCTCTTTAATATAACAAGATGGATGTACACTGGAAGCAGACCGTAACTACCTTCAGCTGATCCCTGCGTAATATCCAATGCAAGTTCCCTCACCCTCCACGTTTTCCAGTATGTTATTATAATATGTAATTCTTGTTGTAGAATGTTTGGCAAATCGCATGCACGCGGTCCTGGTTCTCTATTAACGTATTTCGATTTCATTAGCTCAGCAATCACCTTTGTTGATGCGTGCTTGGTGTACTGGCTACACGACACAATGTCACACGTGTGCTCCAATGTTGCCATTCTGATTTTCAAAAAATATGAGTTCCGTACAACAGTTGCCATGATCTAGAACTTGCATCGTGGATCGATGCAACTGTACACTATCTTCCTTGGTGTTGACGTGTTGGGAATGTCCTGAAATCACACTTGTATTCACTCTAGTGATAGTTGTACTGTCGAGATTAGACATTCATATGATACTAGGTGGTCATAACATTTTGCTAGGAGCCGCTGATGATCTATGAGTTATGAACTCATTGCTAGTATTATATGATCCTACAGGGTCACACACCTAAGCAAACTGGATTTACTTTATGTGGGAATGATCATTAATGTAATGATCCAAATGATGTGTATTTGTACACATGAGAATTGTGTTTAAGAGAAGGTGTCGATCGACACCATAGGGTGGTGTCGATCGACACGGGCTAAAATCGAAATAGGGATTTCGGTTTAATGACTTAATTTGAACCGGTTTAATTGCTGGACGATTAGGTTTTCTCATGTGCCTATATATATCATATGAGGCACGAAATTGAGAGCAGCCTTAGTTGATAGCCACCTCTGAAACGTAGGATTCCCTGAGAGATCCGATTCCAGGTACTAGCATCCCTACGGGTTCCAGTTTTTGTGCGTGTGGACTAACCGTAGAGGCGCATCAATTGAAGCGCTACAGATCTCGATAATCTGTCAAATTCCGCTGCATAATCACCAGGTATATTTGAGATCCCGTTCTTGTAGATTCATCGTTTACAAACCCTAGATCCTAGGTAAAAGGAATTGTCACTAGGTTGTTTAATAGAGATTAAACCGGTTAAAACCTGATGAAACACCTACAGTGGTATCAGAGCCTTAGGGTTTAACTGTTGAATCTGCCTGAAAGTAATCGAATTTGATCAATTTTTCTTTTCAAAAACGTTTTGTCAAAAATTGTTCATATCGGCTTGAAAAACCTAAACGTGTCGATCGACACAATGGTTGTGTCGATCGACGCGATCGTCTCTGCGTTGCGATTTGGTGAACCGGTTCAATTGGATTGAATCGGTTATCGCGCTTGGTTAAAAATCAATTAAACCGGCTAATTGCGGTTTGTTGCGATTTGGTTGGCGTCGATCGATACAAATATTGTGTCGATCGACACCGACCGGTTATCGACTCGGTTCAATTGGATTGATCGGTTATCGATCCGGTTCAATCGGATTGGCCGGTTATCGTAAAATTGATTAGGTTTGGTTAGCATCGATCGACATAAACGTTATGTCGATCGACAGAGACCAATTATCGATCCGGTTCAATTGGATTGACCGGTTATTGATTTGGTCAATTGGATTGACCGGTTATCGAAAATTGAATTTGGTTTGGTCAATGTCGATCGATACAAATGTTGTGTCGATCGACACTGACCGGTTATCAAAATTGGTTCAGACGGTTATCGAAACCGGTTCAATTGGATTAATCGGTTGTCGAAGAACTGTTACAGAAAAATAAGTGTCGATCGACACTAAGGTAGTATCGATCGACACCCTACGAAGATTATGGGTTAGTGAACCTAAAATCAAATAACCGAACCAGATTTAATAAAATTCTAAATCTTCCTGAATGCATATATGATATGTGTTAGGATTAAAAGTTCAGTTCCTCAACTAAATATCAAGTGTTCTGGATGTCTTCCCGATCTTGTCAGCTGTCAAGACTCGTTTCATTGCATGATAGGCTTGCAGTGCAAGGTGTCTGTAGTTACATGAGTAAGGCAGTAGGTAATTGCGTTGATGAGCTTGCAGTGCATGGCATCAACAATTACATGACTAAAGAGATTGGTTTACTTGAATGGGCTATCAGAAGTTCTGGGCCCAGAGACATCAGGTGGATAAAACATAAGATGTCTTATCCACAACCAAGAGTTATATTGGATATGATTAGCAAAGTGTTGCTTACCTATATAACTGAGATTCGGGTGACAGCCAGTGGCTCGCTCGGGTTTTGGTGAAATATGGATCTTGGGTCATTATATTCATTTGAGGAAACATTGTTTTGAATATAATGCGAGTCTTCTTAATAGTTAAGATTTCTCATTTCCTGAACATCATAACTAAAACTTTTTCTTTCCTTTTTACTAGTTATGTCTAAAACCCCTCATCAAAACTCTTTCTCATTGCGGTCCGTCCTTGAGAAGGACAAGTTAAATGGATCCAACTTCCTTGATTGGTATCGGAACTTGAGAATCGTTCTCAAGTAGGAGAGAAAGGACTATGTCCTTGAGAAAGTTCTCCCCGAGAAGCTAAGGTCCAATGCCTCACATGCAGTATATGATGCTTGGAATAAGCATTACAATGATATGGTCGATGTGCGCTGTCTGATGTTGGCTACCATGAACTCTGACTTGCAGAATCAATGTGAGAACGTGGCGTCGCCCATCGAGATGATTACTAGCCTGAAAGTGATGTTTCAGGAGCAGGCTTGAGCTGAGAGATACCAGACGGTTAAATCTCTAGTTGAGTGCAAGCTACCAAAGGATGCTCCAGTAAGTCCTCATGTCATAAAGATGATGGGTTATATTGATAACCAGAGGAGACTGGATTGTCCCATTAGCCAAGAGTTGGCTACTGACATCATTCTGCAGTCACTACCGTCGAGCTATGATAAGTTTATCAAGCACTACATCAAGAATGGTTTGACGAATACGTTGACTGAGCTGCATGATATGCTCAAGATAGCTGAGCTTAACATCAAGAAGGGCAAAAGGTTTGAGAAACCTGGTAAAGCCAAGGGTGAGAGCAAGGCCGTCCAGATTATGAATCAGGATAAGCCTGAGTCTCGCACTAAACCCAAGTCCGGCCCATCAAATGATGATACATGCAACTACTGTGAGGAGCCAAGGCATTGGAGGAGAAAGTGCAAGAAATACATGGAAGATTCTATGGAAATAATGAAGATGTATGAGACTTCTTCTTCAGGTATTTGTGTTATTTCAAGTTCTATCTTATGGGTATTAGATACCGGTTGTGGTGCTCATATTTGTTTAAATATGCAGAGCCTAAGCAATAGTAGAACGTTGAAGAAGGGACAAGTGGAGATGCTCAACAGGAATGAAGCAAGAGTTGCTGCATTAGCTGTAGGAAGTTTCCATTTGTAGTCGCCTTCAGGCTTGGTTTTAAGAAACTAAATAATTGTTATTATGTACCTGCCATGAGCAGAAATGTCATTTCATTTTCTTGTTTGATTTTGAATGATTTTATTTTGATAAAAGACAAATGTTGCTCTTTTGATCTTAATGATATGTTCTATGGTAGCACCCTATTAGAGAATGAGTTTTATGTCTTAAACCAATCTATGCATGTCTATAACATAAACACAAAACGGTTCTCTAGCATTGTCATTTTGGGCCACATCGGATTCTGAAGCTCCATAGTGATGGGCTTCTGGACTCACTTGATTGTGAATCATGTGAGAAATGTGAATCCTGCTGTTGGACAAAATGACTAAGGCCCATTTTATAAACTAAATGAAAGGGCCAACGAATTATTGGGCCTTGTACATACAGATGTGTGCGGCCCGATAAGCACCAGTGCTAGAGGAAACTATCAATACTTCATTACCTTTACTGATGATTTCAGTAGGTATGGCTATGTCTATCTAATGAGACACAAGTCGGAATCCTTTGAAAGGTTCAAGGAGTTCCAGAATGAAGTACATAATCAACTTGGCAAAAGTATTAGAGCTTTTCGATCAGATCGCGGAGGAGAATACTTAAGTCAAGAGTTAAGTGATCATCTGAGAGAGTGTGGAATTGTTTCACAGCTCACTCATCCTGGAACGCCCCAATGGAATGGAGTTTTTGAGAGGAGGAATCGGACCTTATTGGATATGGTTCGATCAATGATGAGTCACAAAGATCTTCCATTATCTCTTTTAGGGATACACTCTAGAAATGTATGCGTTTACACTAAATAGGGTTCCATCAAAATCAATTGCAAAGACACCACATAAGATGTGGACTGGAAATGTTCAAATTTGTCTTTCCTGAAAATTTGGGATTGTGAGGCTTATAAAAAACGTTTAACAAGCTTGCACCCAAATCCGATAAGTGCTACTTCGATTGGTTATGTTAAGGAAACCAAGGCTTACTACTTCTACAACCGTTCTAAAAACAAAGTGTTTGTTGCTAAGAACTATGTTTTCTAAGAGAAAGATTGTCTTTCCAAGAAGAACAGTGGGAGTGAAGTATAACTCGAAGATGTTCGAGAATCACAGGAGACTACTCGACCTATTAAGGAAAAGCAGTAGTTGGATCTGCAAAGAGTTGTAGAACCTACACCTGTGGTGCCTGAAGTTCGTAGATCCGAAAGGATTCGTAACGATCACGAGAGATATGGATTTCTTGTGACCGATTGTCATGACTTGTTGATCATTGACAATGATGGGCCTGCAAATTTTGAAGAAGCAGTGTTGGGCTCGGACTCCGAAAAGTGGCTTGGAGCCGCTAGATCCGAAATGGGATCCATGTCAGAAAACCAGGTATGGTACTTGGTAGATTTACCTGATGGTATAAAAGCCATTGAGTGTAAATGGATCTTCAAGAAGAAGATTGATGTAGATGGATATATCCAGATATACAAAGCTAAGTTGGTGGCTAAAGGTTTCAAGCAAATTCATGGTATGACTATGAAGAGACCTATTCCCCAGTCGTTATGCTTAAATTCATTCGGATTATCCTAGCAACTGCCATCTATCATGGTGATGAAATTTGGCAGATGGATGTGAAAAACAGTTTTCCTTAATGGAATTCTGGAAGAGGATGTGTACGTGACACAACCTGAGGTTTCACAGATCCTAATAATGCTGGGAAAGAATGCAAGCTTCTTCAATCCATTTATGGATTGAAGCAAGCATCACAGAGTTGAAATCTTCATTTTGATAAAGCTATCAAAAGGTTTGACTTTATCAGGAACGAAGAGGAACCGTGTGTTTACAAGAAGACTAGTGGGAGTGTAGTTGCATTTCTCGTTATGTATGTAGATGACATACTTCTTCTCGGAAATGACGTTCCGTTGCTTCAGTTTTAGAAACTTGGCTCGGAAGTTTTTTTCAATGAAAGGCATGGGAATAGCCGCGTGAATTCTTGGAATAAGAATCTATAGAGATAGATTGGGTAGGCTAATTGGATCGTGTCAAGATGCTTATGGTGATAAGGTTTTGGACAGGTTCAGTATGCATGATTCCAAGAAGGGCCTCATACCAATGTCTCATGGCATTAATCTTACCAAGATGCAATGTCCCTAGACACTGGCTGAGCAAGAATTTTTGAGTAGGATTCCCAGGCGTATGCTGTGGAATCTATCATGAATGCCATGTCCTGCACTCGTCCAGATTTTGCTTGTGTTTTAAGCATGACGAGTAGATACCAATATGATCCATGTGAAAGTCACTGGACAGTTACCAAGAATATTCTCAAGAATTTGAGGAATACTAAGGATAGGAGCTTGGTGAACTGAGGAAGTAATGGTTTTTGTTGAGAGTGGTTAGACGGACAAAGACGATTTCCGGTCGGATTCTAGTTATGTCTTGTGTCTATATGGCGGCGCGGTTTGTTGGAAAGGGTTCCAAGCAGAGCACCGAAGCCTGCGGTTTATTGGAAAGGGTTCCAAGAAGAGCTCCGCAGCCTCTCCCACGACCTAAGCATGAGTTTCACCCTCTTGCTGTAGGTATTAGATATATTAAGATGTGATCTTGATTCTAGTGGGAGTTGTAATGGATTTAGTTATGTTATGATATTCATGTGGACATACTTTGGTTATGTCATAATGAAATTGTTTCATGTATTATTTGATTATTGGATAATTGAATAATAGTCCCAAAGTAATTTATGGCATTTTATAGGTCATCAAGTTGAGGACTTGATCATGAAACCCTATAAGTGATTAATGACATAGATTATATTTGTCCCTAGTCAAGATTGTTAAAGTGGGACACTGATAACCGCCTGAGACTGGTGTGTGAGGTGACTGATGACTAAGTTTCATGGAGTCATTAATAAGAGTATTAAAGTCAATCACATAGATATATGTTAGAGAACATATGATCGGACATGACCCGCTAATGAGAACTCTACAGGATAGTTATATAAGTGTCATAAGAGGTTCTCATTACGACTATAGAGTATAGTCCTTAGACATGAGTTCATCATGATTTCTTGCATATGAATTGGTCCACTTTGACTTTGTCAAAAGTCATCCGTAACAGGTGACTATAAAGGCATTGATTGAGTGTATCATGAAGTGTGTGAAGTAACAGGGATGGAACAAGATGGAATTTGTCCCTCCTATATAACAGGAGATAAATATCTCAGGGCCCATCGAAGATTTGATACTGAGAAATGTGTGGCCGCGCTCAAACGAGGTGATTGTCAGTCGTTTGTTTTTTATCAGTATAAATCGGAGTTCGATGAACATGATACTGGCTATAATAAGGATGACACGGTTCTTGCCTTATGCCATATCAAGATATATAGACGAAGGGATTATAGGAATAGATGATTCCAGTACAAGTGGGAGATTGTTGGGAATGTCCTGAAATCACACTTGTATTCACTCTAGTGATAGTTGTACTGTCGAGATTAGACATTCATATGATACTAGGTGGTTATAACGTTTTGCTAGGAGCCGCTGATGATCTATGAGTTATGAAGGCATTGCTAGTATTATATGATCCTACAGGGTCACACACCTAAGCAAACTGGATTTACTTTATGTGGGAATGATCATTAATGTAATGATCCAAATGATGTGTATTTGATACACATGAGAATTGTGTTTAAGAGAAGGTGTCGATCGACACCATAGGGTGGTGTCGATCGACACGGGCTAAAAACCGAAATAGGGATTTCGGTTTAATGACTTAATTTGAACCGGTTTAATTGCTGGACGATTAGGTTTTCTCATGTGCCTATATATATAATATGAGGCACGAAATTGAGAGCAGCCTTAGTTGATAGCCACCTCTGAAACGTAGGATTCGCTGAGAGATCCGATTCCAGGTACTAGCATCCCTACGGGTTCCAGTTTGTGTGCGTGTGGACTAACCGTAGAGGCGCAGCAATTAAAGCGCTACAGATCTCGATAATCTGTCAAATTTCGCTGCATAATCACTAAGTATATTCGAGATCCCGTTCTTGTAGATTCATCGTTTACAAACCCTAGATCCTAGGTAAAAGGAATTGTCACTAGGTTGTTTAATAGAGATTAAACCGGTTAAAACCTGATGAAACACCTACATGACCGAGTCTGCTTGAAGTGGAAAAACCTCTTAATTGCGTATATCGCAAGCGTCATTTGACACTCCTTTTTATTTTTAAATGTCCGTCCCTTGTACACTGCATCTTCTGTGCTTCTAATATCCAGATCTCCAAGATTGTGTTCTACATCATTAAACTCATCAAACACGGGCGCAGCGTTGGCTGCGTAAAACCCTTCATCTCTCCTTATATCCGCGTACAAGTTATGCAGGCTAAGGGTTACACACTCACTTTGTGTAGCAGGAATATCAGCTGTACACAATGGACCATCGATGAATGGTTGCTCTTCATTCAACTCCCACTTTCTACCTCACCGTACTCTTTGTTGATTAACTCCGTCCAGCGGTCTATATTGTATTCTATATCCTCCTCTCCGTCAGAGGAATCTGGTGTACATATCATGTCAGAATATTTGTATTCTTCATCCGATGCGGGATCATCACAGTCTCCACTGTCTTCTCCAACTTCATCTTCAAATATCATGTCTTTATCCCGAGCTAAGCTTATAATTATGTTCTCTGCGTATACAGCTTCCTTGTTCACGTACACGGGGTCGGACACGTCTTCCCCGAACAGCTGTCGGCGTGGATTGGACCCTTCCCTGCCTTTATGTACCGTCATGTTGTTGTCTTGTTCCATGGGTGTATGTTTCTGGTGAACAGATCTATGACCATCGCTACCTTCTTCTTCAAACCGCAACCTTCAAGGCGTAATGGCATTGGTCGAACCATCATCCGGTACACCAAACTCAACAAATAGTGTCACCTCCTTGTTTATCTTCCTCATGGTTTTGTAATTTTCAAAACCCTCATCTGTAGCAAATAATATTGGTGGGTTCCGCAACGCATCTGCAACCCCGTTCTTTGTTGGTGTCCAAAAAGTCAGCATAACAGGTGCTCCAGGATCCACCCCAAACTCTCCTCTTACATGCTCCTTGAAACTCATGTACGTACCAGGTTTGTCGTTCAGTTTAACGGTTCTACTCATGTTCTTCTTGTCGACAGTGAAGCCCCACTCGCTATGTGCATTATATCGCCACTCTCCGCTCACAACGAGAATCAGATTTCTCTCCACCTGCATGGCAGATATAACAACCACGTACCGAATGTACATGTTATACAATGTACGTTGAAAATAATAACTTCGTACCATATTAAATGTTGTACACCCTTACCTCCACCATTATCGTCTTGCCGGCCATTAATGCTCTTTGTTTACCAACCCCTGCAACTAATGCTCCGCCAAGGTTCTTTATAAGACAAAAATTAAACGTAATTTAAGTATGTGTACTTCCTCTACTTTACCATTTCTTCCATTAACTATTTCTTCCATTAACTACACAAACAGTGGACGAAACCAACACGTCCTACCGTAGCCGCCTACACAATCTACCAGCCAAACCCACTATCACTGATTTCACTCGCGTTGCATGGAAGGACATTACCGTCCACTTTCACTTAATAAGTGACAAAACCGCACCGTTTTCGTCAAAGTGTCACCCGCGCAACGGTTTTAAAATAAAGTGCTATGGCTGCCAATTTTCTCTGACGAAACCCCCATTGACCGAGCTTTCTAAAATGTTAGAGAAGATGAAACTTTTTTTTTTGTCGAAAAGAAGATGAAACTTAAACTAAAAGCAAACCCAAATTTTTTAAATCTACTATATGAAAGCTCTTGGGCTCTCTCCCGCTTACGCCACATAATTTCTAGGAAATTTAGAGAAATGACTGTCATGATGTGAGGCTTGGTGAAATATTAGATCATAGATGGAAACATACCTTCATCGAACGAGACGGTTGTCCAAACCGGTTGAGAGTCTTTGTTACCCTTCCTCTGTTTGCGACATCTTCTCTGTTTGGATGTCATTCTCTCTCTATGTCACTTGTGTGGATTTCCCATGGAAATCATATGAAAAGGGAAATCAGTGGCACATAGAAGGTACATAAGAGATTGTACTGAAGCCCAAAACTTGAGGAGGCGAAGGAACTGAGACGTGTACCAGATATATCTCTGTGGTGGTGACCGTGATTGAATTCTTTTGATCTTCCTCCTCAATGTAACTCCGTACACTACAAGAAAACAACGCATATTCCTACGGCCAAATCCGTCAGAAATCAGTCGAAATAGGGGGTATTCCGACGGATTTCTGACGGGACATGGATCACCGGAAACCGTCGACAATATGTCGGAATCCGGTCGGAGCACATAATTCCGACGGCATTCTGACGGATATTCATCCTGACGGAATTCCGACGGTCAAGGAAGACGACGGCTTCAAGACCGTCGGAAATCCGTCAGTTTATGTAGCTGTCGGAATACCATCAGAATTTTGTGCCCCGACCGGATTCCGACGTAGTGTCAACGTCAGTAATCCGTCGGGCCAAACCGACGGAATTCTGACGGCTTTGGAAATCTTAAAAAAATAAAATAAATTATTATGAAAAAAAAATAAATTAAAATTAAATTCAAATTGTTTAAAAACCAAATTTAAAGTTTTACATTACATTTAAAATGTCCAAAAACATTTATGACCTATGAGCACGGAAGAATTCGTTCATCTTCGCCTCCATTGCACGATATCGTTCGTCCGCCTCCTCCTTCTCTCTCTTTCGCCGGTCCTCCGCCTCCGCAAGTTGTCTCTGCAGCCGTTCCTCCGCCTCCGCTTTCTCTCTCGTACCGTTCTACCAAAGAGCTAACCTGCTGGGCCAGCTCGGTGTTTTGTGCTACCAAACTAGTACCACCGTGATAGCGAACCGACGAAACGGATGAGCAACTGTCTTCGAGGAGGCCATAGATACGACCTCTGGTCTTAGGGGTTACCTAAGAAAAAAAATTCAAGCAATTTCAAAACGTATTAGTATTAAAAGGTATTTTAAATGTGTTTAAAATTGACACGTTTACTAACCTCGTAAGTGAACTCGTTGATCTTCTCGAATGGAACTTTGGTTGGCGGCGGAGTTCCTTCGACGCTCGATTGCGATTGGAGGTACTGCTCCCCGAGCTTCTCCACGCTCTCCACGATTTCCCGAGCAATCGCATCTTGGATTTCACCCGTCTTTCTGTTGGTGTGGGCATCTCTGATGACATCAAGATGCGAAGGACGCACACCGGTCTTCGCAATCTGTTAGCATAGGCAAGTACGAAAAATGTTAGCGATAATTAAAAAATTATGGAAAATTACCATTTGCTGAACACGTGACGCCTTGCTCGTTGCACCGAGGTTGTGGGTCGCTTGTCCCTTCCCATTCCGGTCGCTCTTCCGGTTAGTCGAGTTTTTATCCGAGGTCGCTTGAGTGTCCTCCCGTTCCCAATGTGCAACTAGTCCATCCCATAATGCTTCGTCGGTTTTAAGAACCTTAGGCACCTTCTGACGTCGCACCCACCCGTCCTTCCACTCGTTCATCTTCTGCGAGTACTTTCTACGCGCCTTTGCATCAATTTCTTTGCGGACGATACGAGTCAGCTGTGGGTCCCACGTAAATACTTGCTGAAAAAAAAAACAATACCCGAAATACTATTGCCAATTGGAATGTAATATAAAAGATGAATTTTAAATTTAGAATATAAATACATACCGCAAATTGCCGAAACCATGTGTCCTCGTCTGCCACCGGAATGGAATCATAAGTGGGATATGGCTTACTTATCATGGTATTGATCATTCAGTTGATGGCACTCGCAATATGGGAACCTACACGATATTTTGTTTCATATTTTGTTAACAATTTTATTAAGTTAATATAAGCCTATAAATTTTTAAAAGTAGTCATTACCAGGTCGTGTTAGGTGGTACATCCGGATCAAGTCGTGTCAACCTATCTCGACCGGGTTGGGACACAAACTCCTCTATGCTCATTGCCGTACGAGCAGAGGCACTAGTACCCATAAGAGGAGTGTCGGGGATCTGCGACTGACTCTCAGTCCCACCTCCTCTATTGGAAGTACAGGCTGCGCTAGTCTCATGAAATAGGCCATAATCCCTACGAATTACAAAATTTTTACATAACTTTAAAATTAGTATTTAAAATTACTATGTCAATTATAAATTTAAAATTTACAATCTTTAGTACGGAGTTTGGGCTTTTGGGATTCAGGGAATTTGTGATTTTGAGATTTTGAGATTTTGAGATTTTGAGATTTCAGAATTTATGGAATTTAGGATTTATGGTCATTTGGTAATTTGCGATTTTGGAATTTTGTTATGAAGGAATGAAGTAACACTCCGACATCAGGAAGACCAGACACGTAAAATTTTGTAAATGTTATAAAGGTTTTTTTTAGATATAGTGATTTTATGATTTTTTCATCTTATATTTATAGATTTAGAGATTTAGGATTTGTTAAAAAAATTTAAAAAACATTAAAAAAAACATTTAAAACAATACAAATTTAAAAAATTAAGGGACTCGCTCAATGTTGGGAGTTCAAGCAACCATTATTGACAATGTTAAGGAATTAGAGGTTTATGAAAACCAAAGGAACATAGATAGAACTTCTGGGATTCAGGGGCTGGGATCTTTGATTGGGAGAACATAAATTATGACGAATTATGTTGCCATTCGAAGAGCCAATCCCGTGAAAACCAGAAGTTCTACCTATGCTGGCTTGGTTTTCATAAATCCCTAATTACTTAACACTGTCAATAATTGTTGCATACAAGTCCCAACATTAATCGAGTCCCTTAATTTTGTTAATTTGTATTGTTTTTAAATGTTTTTTAATTGTTTTTAAAATTTAAGGGTTTTAAAAGTTTTTTAAATTTTTTTAAAAGTTACTTAAAATTTAAAGTTACATGTTTTTAAAAGTTACTTATTTTTTAATTTTTTAAAATTGAAGAGTTACATGTTTGTAAAAGTTTTTAATTTTTTTTTAAATTTAAGGGTTTTTTTTTTAATTTAAACAAGAATTTTGACAATTTTTAATTTATAGAATTTTTAATATTAATCTTATTATTATTGGGAATAGGATTATAATCGGTCCATCATCATGTGTTAGCAACAAAGGATTTTAAGATTTTAGGATTTACAAACTTAGGGATTTTGGGAAATTGAAAATTTGGAATTTCGGCATTTAGGGATTTTTCGATTTTTAGATATGGAGGTTTAGGGATATAGGTATTGTTTGGTAATTGGGATTTGGAATTTTTAAATTTATGTTAAAAATAATTTTATAGAGGATTTATAAAATTTTAAATGTTTAAAATGATTTTTAAAAGTTATACAATTTTCAAAGTTTAAGAAAGTTAAATTTGTTTGTAAAAATTTTAAATAAATATTTATTTTTAATTTTATAATTTTTATCTTAATCATATCATAAATCTATTAAAATCCCTTAAAACCACAAAAGCTTATTCAAATCAAAATAAAAAAATTCCAAAAATTCTTAAAATGTTCATAATATCGTAAAAATTTCTAAAATCCCTAATTGTTAAATTCTTTATATTAGCATAAATCCAAAATTCATAAATGTAATAATTCCTAAATTCCCAAAAATTATAAATTTAGAAAATTCTACTAATACCTAATTTCATAAATCCCTAAAAACTCATACACCCTAAATATGTGAATTCCTAAGTCCGTTACTTCCTAAATGCATAAAATTCGCATAAACCATTATGAAATCACCCAAAATTCGATCACAATCACAATCATAAACAATTTTGTAACTTATAATTTGAAGAAAAATAGTGAAAAACTCTTCAAAATTTAGAAAAACTTACATGTTTGGGGTAAGTCGTGATTGGCTTACGGAAGGGAAGTAGTATCGGTGGAGGACCGGTGTAATCGGCGGCAAATCGGCAGTGAAGCAACCGGAATTGGAAGGAAAAAAATTTTGTTTGCGTTACGTCTGCGGGGAAGACGAAGTCTCTGGTTTTAATGGCGTATGCCGACGGGGTTCTGACGGAATTCAGACGGGAAAAAAATTTCGACGGAAATACTGACGGATTTTTCCGCGTCTTCGATGATATCGAAGTGTTTAGGCGGCACGAAATTAAGGTTTTTCGTCAGAATTCCGTCAGGAAGTGTGACGGAATTCTGACGAATAGTGGTTTTTTAATTAACTTTTCATCCTCCGAATAGGAAAAAATTAAAATTAATTAACCGTCAGAAATCTGTCAGACATTATTACGGATTTCTGACGGATTTGGGTTTTTTTATTAATTTTTTCATAACTCAAATCCCTAAATTCAAAAATCCGTTCATTCATAAATGACTAAAAATGTCATAATCAATTACGAAAGCATGTTGAACAATGCATTTAAACGGACAATTAACCATTCCCAAATTACTAAAAAACAATTTCAAGAACAAATCAATAAAAACTCTTTAAAATCATCAAAAACTTACATGGATTGTTGAGTGGGTGAGTGGGTTTGACAATTGGATTGTCAACATTTGAAAACCGGTCCGAATCGGTCCTGAATCGGCGGCAGAACGGTCGACGATGAGATCGAAGTGTTTATGACGGATTTTGGTTTTTTATCAATTTTTTTATCTCCGATTAGGAAAAAATTATTTTCCGTCAAGAAGCCATCATAATTACTGACGGATTTCTGACAGATCCTTAAATTCTTATAATATTTATTCGGAGATTTAAAAATCAATAAAAAAGCATAATCCGTCAGAAATCCGTCAGTATTTATGATGAATTCATACTTTTATATTCGGTCTATTGGGGGATTTTTAAAAATCATTAAAAAAAAAAAAATCTGTCAGAAATCCGTCATAAATTCTGACGGATTTCTGACGGATTATTTATTTTATGTGTTAATTTATATGCGGGAATATGACATTAAAACAAAAACGTAATATAACTTACAAAATCATTGATAAAAAAAACGTTATTTTCTTTATTTTAAGATTACATTACACATATAAAAATATGACATTACAAATAAAATATGACATTAAATAGGAAATAGAAAATATTACACATAACAACATAATAAGGATAAACTCGTACAACGGATACTCGGAAAATATTAAATTCATGGAGGGGTTGGATGTTTATTCATAATCTGAGTTTGGAACTGTTTCATATTCGTACCCAGTAGTTCCTTCATCTTCCTCATCCATGGTAGCTACTTCCGTTGGTTGGTATTCAGCAATCATTGAATTAGCACCGATTATCTGTGTGCAAAATGAATTTAGGTAAGTCTTCCAAGCAATATTTATAAACGTATGTTATACATCTACCTTAACAATATTCCGCTCTGTGATGTTCAGGTACTTTGAGTTCCTGTTAAAACGGCAAACGGTAATATTCTTTAGGATGATCACCGCACATACACCAGTCGTGAGTCTGTACTCGTCATTCTTGAAGATGTTATGGTGCATGGTTCCCTCGATTTTTCCTGAAAGATCTTTTAAGGTTACTAGCAGATCTCTCTGGTCATTAAGGGTCAAACTAGAGAGCATAGCCACAATCTGGTAATGAAATAGAATATACTTGTCAGATAAATTGTATCTCTAAATGTTAATAAAATTGGTCGAAAACGTAAACCTTTTTGATTTTCACAAGTTGTGAATGCGGGGATTGAATTTCTGCGACCGGGGTCCATAAAGATGTGCTCCTATTGTTATAAGAACCTACATGTATGAATGATAGATTTAGTATTTGTCAGACACAACAATTATTGTTAAAGTAACTGCGGTAATTATATATATATACCTTCACGGATTATGTAATCGATAGTTGAAGTCTACCGAGGAGTACTAAAATCCTGGTCGGCCTGTGGTGCCTCATTAATGACCTCTCGAATAAAATCTTGTGTTGGGCGTGTCTGAGAACTTTCACCTCGTACCACCTTTGCATCATGAGACCTCTTGCGAAACAGTTCTCGCCGAACGACTTGGCCAGGTCCCGGTAATACGGGCGTTTGGTTCTGGGATTGTTGAGTTTGATGGAGTGAAATTGTCGATTCAGCATCATTAACATTTAAGTTATCGTAAGGAGGGCTTGAAGGAACATGAGTTGTGTTAGGAGGGTTTCGACCGGGGCCGCGGTTTTGTATATAGTAATTCCATAGATCTCTGTTTGCCATTACGCAATTGAATATTTATGTGTTGTGTTATGATTTTGTGTTAAGATTTTTGTATGGAAGAATGAGAAAATGTGCAAACTTATGTAGAACGGATATCCGTAAGATTTCCGTCGGAAAACCGTCATAACACTCCGACATAACACCCCACCAATCCCATCGGCCACTGTAGACGATTTATTAACCACTCAAACATTGCCGACATCGCAAACCGTCGGAGTTCCATCTGAAAGCCGTCAACATAATTGTGACGAAATAGTTCCGGCGGAAATCCGTCAGTTCGTCTGACCAATCAAACGTTGCAGACATCGTGTAGTCTAAATTCCGTCGCTATTCCGTCGGTAAAACCGATGGAATACCGGCGGGAAACCGACGGTTTATACATATAAATTCTACTATAAATACACTGATCATGACGGAGTGGATATCTTCTACCCCTCTCACTAACACAAAAAAAAAATGTCTTCTACCTCTCCTAACGAAGAATCTATATAAAAAACCGGGGTAAATTTTTTGGATATTCCAAAATTCTCGTGGGAAACTGAATCTCATTGCAACGAATTCACTCAAGAGATTCCCACTTACTCGTGGGAATATGATACCTGCTCACCAATCCAGCAGGAAGATTCCACATCAACAATAGTGTTGGACAGTCAGTGCTTGCCACACAACCACCACATTCCAAAATTGTCGTGGGAATCGGAATCTCAGTCCGACAAACACACTAAAGATATACCCACATACTCGTGGGCAGATGCTTCATGCACTCCAAAAAATGCAGATGGGTTCGGTTTTCCTAATCATAAATACGATAACCAGCCAAAATGTCATGACCAGAAGCGGGTTGTCAATGCCGGCCAACCATATCAATTCACTGAATAGTCATATACTTACGGTGGAAGTACTTCAACAGAATGTAAGGATCAGTACTATGAATTTCAATTCGCCCAAAGCCTAGAAGCGCCAAACTTAAATATTGATGTTGATGCAATCAAAAGTGAATTGTGTGATGGATTTTTAGATTCTCCATCAAAGAATAATAAAGGAAAGAAAATTAAAAAATGGTTCTAACCAATGGTAAGTTTGGAGTGGATAAAGACATAAGTTTATAAAATTAATATTGTCTATTTATGTGTTTTGTACCATCACCGTTGTGTGTTTAATATTTGCAAGTCTTTAATCTACCTGTGTATTAAGTTGTTTTAAATTTTAAGTTTCATTAAATGTAATGTTTTACTGGTGTTGCATAATCAAAATATATTGTTAATGAGTAAGCGGATTTGATTATAAATTATTAAATGTCAATGATATACAAGATTCTTCCTCTGCTTAAATGGTTATGCTTCCTTTAAAACTATATCAAACCCGAGTTCGAATCCAGGGTGGTGTGCAAGGATAGTGGTTTTCTTAGTTGTCCGTCGTAATATTGAGATTGTCTTCCACAATCAGATTTGTTAATGAGCAATAGCAAAATGCAGTAAATTTTTGTCTACTATATATGCAGTACACTATATTACTAGGAATCCATAGATGTCAGAGTACAACATTCATAAGGACACATTTAGTCATAAATTATTAATCTGAATCTTCGTCTGATCCACTTTCACTAGGGGTGGAGTCTGAATCGTCGTCAAATTCGTCACGTGTTTCCTCTTCGTCCGAATGCACTAGATCATCCCCGATATGTGTGATATCAACGACAAAGTCAATGTTATCCATCTCCTCAACAGGTGACATTGGTATACTTCTCGATGGTTGTAGAGCATCTTGTTCTGGAACTCCCTATATTTTTCCTCTCGGGTTAATAGGAGTTATTGTGATCCAAGCATCTGTACGATAGGCAACTCGAGGATATGGAATGTAGCAAACCTATTAATAAAGCGTGGATATATATTGTTAATATACATGGATATATATAGGTAAACATATTATTGTATTGAAACCTGGTCAGCTTGAGACGCAAAGATAAATGGATCGTAATACTGTAGTTTCCGGCTTGAATTTATCGAAATAACACCAAGAGGGTAACTCGAACCCCTCGACCATTGGATGGATCATACCAATCGCACATAAACACAATGCACCTCAGGTCCAACATTCCTGGATAGTGGATTTCCAAGATTTCGTTTAAAATCCCATAGTACATGGTATCACCTGACTGGGCCGAAATACCATATTACGAAGTTGACATTTGACGTCCTTCCTTATGGACCCTGAACAAATATCCCCTAGTGCAAAACTTGGGATATGAAGTCGCGGTGCTGCGTAAACCCTGAACAAACTCCACTAACCATGTCGGGAGTGGTTGACCACTTGCTAAACTTTCGGAAACCTAAAAAATGATATAAGTAAGATATCAGTAACATATGAACGTGAACACCTGGAAAAGTAAGAGTTAGTAATTATATTAAAATTACATAACATTTCAACCACCCCGGAAATTTTTCATCTTTCAAGACAGCAAGTTCGGTATCTATCTTATCAGAATGGTAATCACGTGCTAGAGACATGTAGATCCTGTAACATCACAGTCGTTAGTAGATGAAGGCAAATAATTCCATAAATTTAGTATAATAACTGATATACCTTTCGTACTCCAAAATTTTGTCACAGTTTCTGAGGATATACGTATGCAAATGTGTGACCTCTTGTGGTGATAGTCTGCGTTTCTTTCCTTTTCCACTTGCTCAAACAACTTGGGCAAACAACTCAGAAACAACCACGGCATAGACTGCTTTCTCACCTCTATCATCATGTCAGGCAGAACATCTTAGGTGCGCACCCCACATCTTCCGGTGGAAAGTAATATTCGGCAAAGTGTGAGACTTCCTCGTTTAGGCTTTGTGCGACAATAAATCCCTCAACCTTGCTAAGATTTTTAACCTTTTTCTTCAGGTGGAACATGTAACGCTCGAACGGATACATTCATCGGTATTGAACAGGGCCTCCTAAGGCTGCTTCTCGTGGGAGGTGAATAGGAAGATGTTCCATAACGTAAAAAAAAGACGGTGGAAATATCTTCTCAAGGTTGCAAAGAAGAACCGGGATATTGGACTCTAAGTTACGTATCCCATTGACTGTAAGCGTTCTTGAACATAAATCTCGGAAGAATGCATCAACGCCTATAAACGAAAAATAAACAAGTTAATTAGTACATGTATAGTAATATTATGGCAGTAAGAAACTAATGGGAGTACGAAATATACCTCCAATTGCTTGGTGGATTGGTTCTGGAAGAAGATATGCAAATACAAATGGAAGAAGGCGCTGCATCACGAGATGACAATCATGACTCTTCATTCCTATAAACTTCCCTTCCGTCGAATCCACGCAATTACGTAGATTAGATGCGTAGCCGTCTGGAAATTTTACAAATTTTTTGAACCATTCAAAAAACACTTTTTCTGCCCAGCGTCTAACCGGTATGCAGGCATCGGCAATCTACCATTAGCCGAAACATGAAGAGATGGCCTCGAACAAATCAATGGCAAGTCCAATCTAGACTTCCAGTTGTCTTTGGTCTTTCCTGGGACGTTTAATATGGTGTTCATGATGTTGTCAAAATAATTATTTTCCACATGCATGACATATGCATTATGCTGCAATAGATGGTCTTTCCAGTAAGGTAAATCCCAGAAAATATTTTTCTTGTGCCAATTATGATATTTCCCACAACCGTCGACGGGGTGATGGCCATTACCCCCCACATTCAGGAGTTCGCTCGGCACCAAAATCACATAACTGTTCCAATATGCTGCAACCATTTATCTCCGGAGGTGGACCATATAACACTTGTAGATTCTTCCTGAAATGTCTTTTAGACCGACGATATGTATGATCTGCCGGTAAAATACACATGTGACAATCAAACCATAAAGTCTTCCTTCCGTGCTGCAGTTGGAATGCTGTAGTATTGTCTTGGCAATAAAGACAAGCCAATCTTCCAAGCGTTGTCCATCCAGATAACATACCGTACGCTGGAAAATCGCTTATGGTCCACATAAGAACCGCACGCATGTTGAAATTCTGCTAGACTGAAACATCAAATGCCTCAACACCATGCTCCCACAACATCTGCAACTCAGAGATCAATGGTTGGAGGAATATATCGAGCGACCGTCTTGGATGATCTGGCCCGGGAACTAGAATTGAGAGAAACAGGAACTCTCGCCGCATACACAAAGATGGAGGCAAATTGTAAGGTCTTACGATGACCGGCTACAATGAATATTTTCTTCCATGCTTGCCAAACGGGGTGAAACCATCAGTGGATAAGCCTATGTACACATTCCGTCTTTCATATGCAAAACCTGGATATACGGATTGGAAGTGTTTCCACGCTTCCGCGTCAGAAGGATGCGTGATATCTCCATCTTGACTATGCTCTGCATGCCATCTCATAGCCTTAGCTGTGCGGTTTGATTCGTACAGCCTCTTCAACCTCTCTGTTAAGGGTAAATACCACATCCGTTTGAATGGAATCTTCATCCAGCCACTTGTATCCTGGAACCGAGGTTTCTGGCAAAATTTACATTTGTTTCGGTTCTCGTCTTCTCTCCAGTATATCATACAGTTGTCGATGCACACATCTATAACCTGGTGGGCAAACCAAGACCGGCGACAAGTTTTTGGACCTCGTAGTATGATCCTGGGGCCAGATTATCTTCTGGCAAAACATCTTTCATGAACTCGGCGAATGCATCAACACATTCTTCTGACAAATTATAATCAGTCTTCAGGTTAATCATCCTACTAGCAGAAGATAGCGGTGAATGACCATCCCTACAACCGCTGTATAGTGGTTGCTTTGATGCGTCTAACATATCGAAAAACCTCCGAGATTCTAAATTAGGTTCTTCAACCCTATCACCCTCATGATACCCACCCGACTGCAAATTCTCTCTAAACACATCGTTAACCATCGCAACCGTTCTTACCCCAACATCTACTTCAGCTGTAGGTTCCCCTACGCTAGACGGAAAATAAGGTTCATTGCTACTAGTACTACCATATTCATAATTCCTTTCTCCATGTAAATACCAAATCTTATATCCCGCCCTAAATCCATATCTATATAAGTGGTTCCAAACAGTAGGAACCGCAACACTAATTCTATTACAGTAATTAGAACAAGGACATTTGATATCCTGACCTTTGTTGGCCGCCTCTTGATTTCTAGGTAACTGCATGAACTCGCAAATACCTCGAGCGTATTCGGTCGTTAATAAGTTCGACCCCTCTTCCATCATTGGCTCGTTCATCCATGACCGAAAATATGAAGAACTCATCTCTAAATGATTTTTTTGCATTTCAAATGTTGTTATGAACGTTGGAAGAAATGTGAGAACTTATGTAGAATGAAAATCTGTCAGAAATCCGTCGGAAAACCGTCAAAACCTCCGACATAACAACACATCAATCCCATCGGCCAACCCAGACGATATGTTAACCACCCAAAGTTTGCCGACATCGGACCCCGTCACAATTCCGTCGGAATTCCGTCTGTCAGACAGAAAAATCTGATTTCTGTCGTTTTTCCGTCGGAATGACGATGGAAACTTATGACGGCTTACCGTCGTCGGTAATCCGTCGGTAAATATTGACGGATTTCTGACGGCATACGGACGGTAATCATGGTCGTCATAATTCTGTCAAAATAAACCGACGGAGTACTGACGGAATGATTTTCTGTCGGAAAACCGTCTGAATTCCGACGGGAATTCTGACGGCCGGAAATTCCGTCGGAAATACGCATGTTTTCTTGTAGTGGTAGATCTAAAGATAAAACAACGATTGGTAAATGTGTTCCTCGAATTTGTGACCTAAAAGCATCGTAGAAGACGGGGAAGTGAAGTAGGAAGTCTATGCATTTATGTTTACAATTTTAAATATAATTACTAAAACTCCATGACAGAAGACGAAGACGAAGCAATGAGTAAGTGAAACATTTCAGAACGAACTCATTAATGTGAAGAAGCGAAGGGGATGAAAATTGTATGTTTTTTTCCTTGTGTACATGGCAGGTAATTGTGTGTTGATGTGGCGCAAGCGGGAGAGAGCCAAAGAGCTTTCATATAGTAGATGGGTCGATCTCAATTCAAGTCAGACCATGTGCGTCTGTAAGAATTCTCAGTGAATTGAAAAAAATAACAGAAAAAAAAATTTGGTTGTGATTGTTGATGAGCCAGTCTCTCGGAGGAGAGACTATTGAGCCCGAAGTGACAGAAGTGAAGACTAGAGCCGACTTAATTGTCTTTTTCATCATGCTTTTATATGTTTTCTTGCATTTAACATTTTTACGGATTGTAATATTATCTTTGACCACAAGATGGCATCGATCACCTGCTTTGACTAGTCAGCTTCCCAAAACAATTTAATTTCATGCTTTGTAATCCATTATATTTCAAAATAATCACGTTTCAAATTCACAAACAATCATACGATGAGGAAAAGAGGATTTTACTACGAAAAAAATCATAACAAAAGGAAAATTGAAAAATATAATCTTGTTGGACCTCTAAACTCATAAAGGGACTTAATACATGACAACTTGTCTCTCCTTTGCTTATTCCATAACAATCATCAACGAAAAGATCAACTCTTTTTTTTTTTCGTTTTCTTTGTTTGTGGAACATTTGCTGATTTATATAATCTCTTACCAAAAAAAAAACTGAGATAAAACTATTCCAAATCAAAATAGAAGGAGAAACCAAAATCAAGACTTTCATCTTTTGTTTTTCTTTTCTGACCATTATTCTTTCGCCATTCGTCCCACTGCAATAGTTATAATCCGGTCGTGTTGTTTTGCGTTTACACAGTGTAGTGCTGGTTAAGATTATCAATGTCAAGTCCCTTGAGCTTCACCACAGACTCAACGTGTCCTTTTAGAGTATGTACCTCTCTTAGCCTGTAAAAAATATGATCTGTTAAACAAAACTAATGTATATGGAATAAGGTTCGTTCAAGTATTTTGATTCACTAATTTTAGTTACCTAGCGACTTCTGCACGCTTTTTTGCTTGCTCAGCAATCTCGGAAAGTTCGGAAAAAGTCGCCTTGTCATCAAACATGGGCTCCGGAGGTTTAAGGCCATGGAGAGTACGTTGAGCAAGAGCCCATTGAGCCTCTCGCTCTCCCCGACCATAGTCTTTCTTCGTTGTGAACGCGGTCTAACAAAAAGAAAACAATGAATGTGGTCAACAAAAAGTGTTTTAGAGAATAACAATAAATTAATTAATTTAAAGTAAAACATACTCTATTTTCGATCATGTTATTCCAAGCCTTTCCACTGAGAGTATAACGTATAATGAATTTAAGAATATCAAGAGGAATATAGGTGACGAAACTGTAAAGCCATACGACTCCACACCATCCCCATCCGCAACCTTTCATTCTCGCAAACTTCATTGTCACCACTGCGGCAAGGCAAGTGGCAATCTGTTGATTGAAACAAATGTTATGTGGGTTTTTAGGAATTGCATATCAACAATACATTAAAAAAAAAAAAAAAGATGTATGTAAAGGACATAGATATACGTACCAATTGTGCAATAAGGAATGCAAAGAGAAGTAAAAGTCCTGGACGCTCAACGTAGGACCAGCTCCTTGATCTGGTAACAAAGATGAGAGCTTGACTAATAACACTAACTTGTAAATACAAAGCCGCCATTAATTCATCATCTTTTCCTTGAAGTGACCTTACTCCAAATTTGTCCTGCATGCATGGTTTATTTCCTTAGAATAGTGTTTCTTGATTTCTATCTAAATATTCAAGATGTTTTATGTTACGTACCTCGAAGAAGGTAGTGTCATGAGCTAGCCAAAAGAAGACGACGGTCATGAGAGCCATGTAGGTTCCTAAAACAACTCCGGTACTAAAGATCTCTTTCAACTTCCATGAATCAGGGATCGGAGACGGCTTCACTCTATCCTTGGATATGGTCATGATGGTTCCATCATTTAGAATGGCAATAATGAGAACCATGAAGGGAGAGAAGTCAAATTTCCATATGAGAGCTACAAGCATGAAGCCAAGGACTACACGTATGGTGATAGAGACTGCATAGATTGTGTAATTCTTCATACGTTGGAATATAGCTCGACTGGTTAAAACCGCGCTGACAATTACACTCAGTCCTGGCTCGGTTAAAACAATGTCCGAGGCACTTCTTGCTGCGTCAGTTGCATCATCTACAGCAATACCAATGTCTGCCTTTTTTAGCGCTGGAGCATCATTTACACCGTCTCCGGTCATACCTACGATGTGTTTCTTCTCTTGCAGTTTTCTTACAATCTCATACTTGTGCTCTAACAAAACAAAAGACAAAAACAATGTTAAATAAGTCGATCATAATATTTCATCTAACATGGAAAGCAAGATGTGTGTCTTGCGGACCAAGTATTCTAGTATATATAATCAAATTGCTTCATATATATTTACCAGGGAAGACTCCAGCGAATCCATCGGCCTTTTCGATGAGTTCATCGACAGGAACTCCACCAGTAGTGTCATCTTTGTTTTGTAGTAGAGAAGAAGAAGGATACATGTTGGTTCCCATACCAAGCCTACGACCAGTCTCTTTACCAATGGCCAATTGGTCACCAGTGATCATCTTAACATTTACACCGAGCTCAAGGGCTCGTCTTATGGTCTCTGCACTATCATGTCTTGGAGGGTCAAATAGTGGTAAAAGACCTACAAACTCCCATGGGCTTCCCGCACTTTCTTTATCTCTAGCAGGAACCGTCTACGAAACAAAAGAAATAATAGAGTTAAAGATATGAATAAGAGAAATAAAGGACTTGGTTTATATTTTCAGGGTTAAGAGACGCACTTGACGAGCAACTCCAAGTGAACGAAGGCCACGCTCCGCAAACTTGTCAATTATGTCATGTGCTCTTTTCCGAGGTTCTCCTTTCATTTCACAAAGGTCAATTATTTGTTCAGGAGCACCCTTGCTACACCTATGCCAATCTCCTTTGCTATCGATGTATGTGATCGCAGTACGCTTTTCTACGGGATTAAATGGCAAGAAATGTACCTCAGTGATTCCTGCTCTAGCCTGACAAAATTATTTACTAGTTATAATCATAGTTGAAAACAATTATTGTAAGAGATATTAATAAAATAAAATTATTGTACCTCTTTTGGGTCAGCTAACATATTAACAATCGCAGTATCGATAGCGTCTTGATTCTCTGTTCTCGAAGCTCTAGCTGAAAGTAGCATAACAGTTTCTTTGTCTGCGTCTTTTGGGAACACCTCAATGAGCTTCTCGTCAACTGTAAGTTTGTTCAAAGTGAGAGTTCCGGTTTTGTCACTGCAAAGAACATCCATACCGGCCATTTCTTCGATAGCGGTCATTCTCTTTGTAATGGCTCCTTGTTGAGATAATCTATGGGAACCAATAGCCATTGTTACAGATAACACAGTAGGCATTGCAATTGGGATTCCTCCAATGAGAAGCACAAGAAGGTTGTCAATTCCATCTCTGTACTTTCTATGTTGAATCGGGTACATTACAATTATCTCAATCAACATTCCTACTCCGATAGAACATATGCAGAAGTTACCAATCGCCGTAAGAACCTGAAAATATTTCAATTACTTTAGGCGCGTAATGATAGCTTCCTCGTCAAGTAAAATAAAACTTTTTTTTTGGCTTACCGTTTGGAAATGTCCAACATTGTTAGTACTGTCAACAAGATGAGCTGCCTTTCCAAAGAAAGTATGCATACCAGTTGCTATCACAACAGCTTCAATTTCACCTTGTTTACAAGTAGAGCCAGAGAAGACCTCGTCTCCTGGATGCTTAGTCGCGGGAAGAGATTCCCCGGTAAGTGCAGATTGGTCAATCTTAAGAGGATCACCTTCTAAAAGACGAGCATCGGCTGGAACAATATCACCCAACTTAATACTAATCAAGTCTCCTGGTACTAATATCGCGGCTTCTTGCTCTCCCCATTTCCCATCCCTTAAGACCTTAGTCTTTGGTGCAAGATTAGCCATAAGAGCAGCAGCTGCATTACCAGCATTGTTCTCTTCCCAAAAACTAATGGTTGAATTGATTATGAGAAGACACATAATACCAACAAAATCTTGCCAATCCGGCGGTCTACCATCGCCATTGGCCAACACGATGGCCATTAGCGCGGCTGCTTCCATCACCCATGACAAAGGGTTCCACATAAACCCAAGAAACTTGAGAATTTTGTTTTCTTCTTTCTCTTCTAGCTTATTTGGTCCAAAGATCTGAAGTCTGCTTCTTCCTTCTTCAGATGATAAACCATCTCGTGAACATTTCAACTGTTGGAACACTTCTTCCACCGGTATTTTTTCCTGTATACACAAATGTTGATGGGATAATTTGTCTAATAGCAAAGAAAAAAACTATAACTTAAAAACTAACAAAAAATGGGTATGTGGCAAAATCTTAGTCATTGAATTTAGGGATTTTAGTTAGTTTTTGGGTTATACTCTTTTTTTTTTGGTTATGAGGCCTAATTTCCTAAATGTTGATTAATATAGATCGAAGTTTCTGCATTTGGATTTGAGTTTTTAACAGAAAAAAAAAATTTTAAATTAATTTTATGTAATAAATTATTGCATGATGAAATGTTCAAAAATCTTATTATATAAAAGGGAAGGTGGTCGACGAGAGCGTGACACATAATCAAAATTGTAATTCGCGAGATCATGACATGTGTTTAATATTTATTGAGATGATGACATGTGTTAAAACTTAAATTTAGTGAAGTAAAAATAAAATTAAAAATGAAAAATTAACAAAAAGAG
Source organism: Draba incana (assembly GCA_963576765.1). Classification (NCBI taxonomy): domain Eukaryota; kingdom Viridiplantae; phylum Streptophyta; class Magnoliopsida; order Brassicales; family Brassicaceae; genus Draba; species Draba incana. The sequence goes on along the minus strand of OY755202.1, from coordinate 48,692,983 downwards.
TTTCCAAGTAATTACTCAAATAATTAAATGGAAAATTTCTAATAGTCTAAACTAATAAAAATAATAATATATGGGATGTAGAGAGGATATAATACGATGTATATATGTAATGTTTGATAATATAAATGGAAAATTTCTAATAGTCTAAATTAATATAAGTAATAATATATGTGATGTAGAGATGATATAATAAGATGTATATATGGATGTTTGATAATATTTTTTATATGTTTTCTATGAGGTTACTAACATAAAATTTACTAATTTCTGATTTAATTCTAAAATATTTTAGTTGTTTTACGATTTATTATATAGTTAAAAAAATATTGAGTATGATCTGAATTGTGTTATATATATGATTATGAATTCACATTATATCAATTATCACATAAGAATTGAGATATAAATGATCTCTATTGATTTATAGTCTATGTTCTATCAAATTCAACGGATTTTTAATTAAAACTTAAATATTTATTAATAATTTAATGTGTTAATCCGCGTATTAACGCGGGCCTTATTCTAGTATAACATAAACTTCATGCAAACAAAACAAAAAAAAAATTGATGCCTTAATCGTTTAAGTCTCGACTTTTGAGTTTTCTCTTAAGAGTTAGGATATTGGCATTTATCAATTAAAAATAACATTTTTCCATTACGAATTTTGAATTTTTCGCATATATATAAACAAGGCCGGCTCAAGTTTAAGATTATTATGGGTTCTCTTCACCCCCTTTTGATTAAACAATCAAATTTTAGTTGTGGGTCCACCAATCTTAATAAATTATTTTTATAAAAATTAAAATTGAAATAAATGTGGAATCTTTAATAAAAACGAATTTAACATAAATAAATAATAATTATCTAATTAAACATAGATTTTAAACCCCAAATACAAACCCTAAACCCCAAAAATATACCCTAATTTGAGAATAGTTAACCCAAATTCAAACCCTATACCCCAAAACTATATTCTAATTTGGGAATAGTTAACCATAATAAATCTTAAACTCAAACCTAAACCCTAAACCCTAATTTGGGAATAGTTAACCCAAATTCAAACCCTAAACCCCAAAACTATACCTTAATTTGGAATAGTTAACCCAAAATAAATCATAACTCAAACTCAAACCCTAAACCCTAAAGCTAAACCCTAATTTAGGAATAGTTGACCTAAAATAAATCCTAAATCCCAAACTCAAATCCTAAACCCTAAAACTATACCCTAATTTGGGAATAATTAACCAAAACCCAAAAAATGTAACTATAAAAATTAATTTTCAATGGATTTGTATTTAAAATTTTTAGATTTGGGTTAACTATTCCCAAATTAGGGTATAGTTTTGGGGTTTAGGGTTTGAGTTTGGGGTTTATAATTTATTTTGGGTAAATTATTCTCAAATTAGGGTATAGTTTGGGGTTTAGAGTTTGAGTTTGGAGTTTTAGAAATTATTTCAATTTTTTCAAACGAATTAATGTTATTTTTTTAATTAAATTATATTAGTTATTTTTTAGTTAAATTATGTGTCCCCCACATCTTTGTTTTGATTGGTTAATAAAGTGGGGGTAAATGAGATGGTTCAACCCCTAGGGGTGAACCCAAGAATTGTTCTTTATTTTTCGACTTTTACTTTTTAAATTTGAATTTATCGGGGGTTTTAGCTAGTAAATAAATTTAAAACTTTGTGTGTAACATTTCTGAGATTTAAATATGAAACAAAATACGTTTATATTTTTATAAATCTTTTCCAATAAATCGTATCTTTATTTATTGGGACACGAGATTGAATTACAGAAAACACATACATATAGATATTTAGATTAAAAAAATTAACTTACAAGATCAACATTTTCGTTCTTGATTTCATCCCATGAGATATCGGCAGCCATCTTGAATGGCAACAGAAGCTAAAAATTTGTTGTGCTTTTCTTTATTGTTTGGAAAGGAAAAGAAGAAATCTTACAGAACAGTTAAGAAACCTTTGATTTGGTTTCTTTAAAAGCAAGAGAAAAAATAAGTTTTTTGTTTGTTTGTGATGGGGTGTGAAGACAAAGAAGTGGATTATATACTTAAATGGTGTTTGTGAATATTTTGGTTTGTGGCAGTCCTTAATTTGTGGTAAATTTTGACAGTGTATGTGTGAGAATGTGTTAGTTTGAACTGTTTTCCTGCCTTTTATTTTGCTTTTACTCTTTATTCTTAGTTTTTCTTACTTTCTAGGCCTTTGTTTTTGCTGTCTGTTAGCTCGAATTCATTTCTCCTTTAAAAATAATAATAAGAAATATTTAGTTTGTTTCTACATTTAGCAAATTTGTATTCGTTTGTCCAAAAAAAAGGATTTGTTGTCAACACTTTTAAAACGTTTGTTTCAACAATTACACTTGACCTTGAACTATTTACCTATATTCTGAAAATAACTTTAATATTAAAACACATAATTATAACCAGAACGACATGGAAAAAAAGAATAAAAAGTTTTTAAAAAGATATTTGATCGTAAACAATTTCCAAATTTCTGCATTTTTTTTTTTGGTTCCAATTTATTTTATAACATATTACAGGTTTACATGTAAAAGGTAAAACCTCTTTCAAAAATTTCACAATCAATCATTTGATTGACCAAGTAATTCAGACTTAAAACGTGGAGCTACACAGTGCAATAACCGTTATGGAAGATATTTCAATAATTATGACTATATATTTAACGTATGATATTTATCGTACATACATTTAGATGACATTTTACAAAATCATCAAATTAATATGTACCCGATTCAACATAGAAAGTACAGAGATGGAATTGATAACCTTCTAAATATGAGAATGACGTCTTTGTAGAGGAAACTAAAGGGACAAACTTTGAAGGAGAAACTTTGTTTTTGGATAACTTTCAAAAGGGTTTTACATCATCTCTTTTATAGAAAAAAATGGAACAATCTGGATGTGATAAAGTTGTTCTTCCTCTTTTGTGTTATTTGGGCCTTTTACTAACCCCATTGAAGCTGTTGGTTCTTTCTTCTTGCTCACAGTCTTACTTTCTAATTCTACAAACGTTCAATCCTTTCATGCCATGTGTTGTCCCATTTATTAGGAAGGAAGATGTGACCCTAGAGATGTTGGAACTTTTTTTGGTTAAACAAATGATGCATTGATTTGGGCATTTGGTTTATGAAAATTAAGTTAAAGTTTGAATGAGAAATGGTTTGAGCTATCAGGGAAAAACCCCAAATTGAGTGAAATGAAATGTGCATGGAAAAAATCTCGCATCCGTTAGGTGAAGACATTTTCATGTGGTATATAAGAAGTTTAACATATATCTATGTTCAAAACAAAACACATACATGGAGAGACACAAATATACAACACGTGCACCACCACCACCGAACCAAACCGGGTCGGGCGTGGACGCAGGTTTGCGTAATTTTTGGACCATTGATTTGTCAAATTTTTGCGTAATTTAAAAGGAATTTTTTTTGGAAATTTTCCTTTTATCGTAACCGACTCAGTAAGACTTGGGATTACTCCAAATCTTTTCCTGATTCGAAACTTGCGGAATACTCCATAATATTTAGAAGGGTTTCACTTCTCATAATTTATCACGCTCTCAAACACAGAAAACTCTTAGTTCTAAAATCCTCTCTATGTCCCGTCTTTCTAGCTTTACAAAGTAAGTCTCTTAGTTTATTAGATTTGAGAGTATATCGTAGATCAAGTTCACTTGAGTCTATTACGCGGGTGCTCGAGTTTTAGTTCGTGATCAGTTGTATCTTGGAATTCATAAATCAAACCTAGTTGCAAGCACTATTCGGCCGATTTATTGAATTAAGGAAAAATATATCATATATTGCCTCGGTGATTTATGCTTATTTAAATTACGTCTTTAAATACAGTTTTTGCAATTCGTTTCCGTTATCGTTATTTCAATAAAATTCGCATGGTTTCTTAATTTGTTTTTTTGCTCTCCCTACAAGAGATACATTGATGAATAAGATTTGTCTATTTATTGTCAAAACCTAGTCTTTTGAAAGCCAAACTAACAAAATCCCATTCCACATGGAAAAAAACTCGCCGAAAATCCATCTGGATCTAAACCTTGTCAGAATGTATAGAGAAAACTGCCGAGTCTCGAACCTCTTATGATGAAAGTATTGCAAGCAACTTCGTATGTCTTCTGTAGATATTATTAACATTAGTGTTTGGATTAACTATAAAGTTTTAGTTAGCTTTAAATATTAGTTCAAATCTAAATTTGATTTAATTTTTTTAAAAAATTAATTGAATTCTAAAAATCAATATGCCACATAGGGCTATCTTTGCTACTACTTGACTAATTATTAAATTTTTGTCTACTATATTGCAAATTAACCCTTAAAAGATTCCGTCGTGGTTAGATAGGAACCATTAAAAAAAAAACACCGATTGGTTTCCATCGGGTCGTCGTCGTCCGGGTAAAGGTTGTGTTGGATCCATTTTAGATGTGGAAGAAGGAAGAAGAAGATCTGTGAGATTCCATCAAAGACTTTTCTTCGAAAACAGATTATACAAAGGAAGAAGAAGAATATATATATATATATAAGGAAAAGTTGAGAGAGATCTGAAGGAAGAAGACGAAGGGGTAAGCAGATAACATGTCTGCGATTGTTTGCGGGAAGAGATCTCTGTTTGAGGATTTGGCCACCGCTTCTCCTCCCGTTTCCAAAAAAATCCGTTGCTTCTCTTCTTCTTCTCCGGCTCGTTTCTCTCCTCCTCCTTCCTCTCTGCTTCTTCTCGATCACCTCGCCGCCATCTTCCCCGATATGGATAAACAGGTCTTTCTCCATCCCTAGATTCCGAGTTTGTTTCGATTCCGTTTCTCTTTGATCTGATGATTTTTTAGATTAATCTAATTTTTCTGATTGGATTTTGTACATTTTGCTCCTTGATCAGATGATTTTTTAGATTAACCTAATTTTTCTGATTGGATTTTGTATTTTTTGCTACTTGATCTGATGATTTTGTAGATTTACCTAATTTTTCTGATTGGATTTTGTACATTTTGCTCCTTGATCAGATGATTTTGTAATTTTTCTGATTGGATTTTGTATATTTTGCTCCTTGATGGGATGATTTTGAAGATTTATTGCCATTTTTACCACTTTTGAGGAACCTATGATGATTGTTGACATTTGTGAATGTTATAGATTCTTGAGAGGGCAATAGAGGAATGTGGAGATGATCTTGATTCAGCAATTAGATGTTTGAATCAGCTTCGTCTTGAATCTGCATGTAAAAATTCAGATTCTGCTACCAACCAACCAATCCAGGAAACAAATGTTGAAGCTCAGCCACAAGGTAAGCTATGGAATTCTGTATTCTTCTTCTCTAGGATTTTTTATTCATATTCGTGTATTTGTCGTCGCAGGATCTGCAAAGGAGGAAGTTTTAGCTAATGGAGAATTGAATTTGGATGGTACTGAGTGGGTTGAGCTCTTTGTTAGGGAAATGATGAACGCTTCTGACATGAAAGACGCGAAAGCCCGTGCTGCAAGAGCATTAGAAGCTTTGGAGAAGTCCATCAATGCACGTACTGGTGCTGAAGCAATGCAGAATCTCCAACAGGTGATTAATCGATCTTTATATATCTGTGATCATAATCCAAATCTGTTTATGACCATGTATTTGGTTTTGTTTTTGCAGGAAAACATGATGCTGAGGCAGCAATTAGAAGCAATTGTCCAGGAAAACAGTTTGCTAAAACGAGCGGTGGTGACACAACAGAAGCGGCAGAAAGAATCCGAAGATCAAAGCCAGGAATTGCAGCATTTGAGGCAGCTAGTCACTCAATACCAGGAACAGCTGAGAACTCTGGAGGTCTGTAATGTTTTCTTAACCTTAACTTAAAATACCAATTTTCGAAATCTAAGTTAACGTTGATTGGTGTTGCCAGGTGAACAACTATGCGCTGACGCTCCATCTGAAACAAGCGCAGCAGAACAGTTCTATTCCGGGGAGGTACCATCCAGACGTCTTCTAATGTTTATGAGCGGCTCACATATATTATGTCTCGTTTCGTTTTCAGTGTGTTTCTCTGTTGATTTGTGATTTATTTATACATATATCGAGTCTGGAACCATTGATAAATGGCAATAGTTGAAAGAAGAAAGCAATGTGTTTATCTTGTATATATTTGTCTTCTAGATTACCTTTAATTTATAGAGAACAAAGAATCAAGTCTGATCTACCAACTTATATTTCAGAGTGATTTAGAAAGGAATTGAATTTCAGTAGGAACATGTATCAATTTCTGAATACTTGTTGCCACCATTGGGATTCTAATATTTGACGAATCAAAGAAATCGGTTTCATATTGCTCACAACTACTACCCGAATCTGATTCGCCACGCGAGCCACTTTCTCAGCCACCTGATTTACTTACACTTTGAAATACTGATCTCAAAGCCACCACGCCGTCCATTAACGCTGCAGCCATACCGAGTTCTGACGTGCGTCTTGTCTGTACTCGTTATTGGGCTTCTCTTGTTTTGCTCGATCGTTCATCGAATTCTTAATAGATTTTTCATCTCTCTTTTCTGGTCACAATTTTGTGTTTCGATGCAGCTAATAGACTTGCGTGCCGTTTAGGAAAACAATATGTATGCTTTTATAATAACAAAATTATATATAACATATATAAACATATAATTATAAGAACAAAAAGCTTTTCCACTGCCGGGCTTTGAACCCGAAACATGAAGACCAAAGTCTAAGATTTAACCTGCGTGCTACAGTGGAACTTTTGATAACTTTTGAACTATATTTATATATAACCTATAACAAAGTAATTATAATAACAAAAATATTTTCCACTGCCGGGCTTCGAACCCGGAACATGAAGACCAAAGTCTTGTGTGCTACAGTAGAACTTTAGATAACTTTTGAACTATATTTATGTACAACCTATAACAAAGTAATTATAATAACAAAAATATTATCCACTGTCGAGCTTCGAATCCGGAACATGAAGAGCAACGTCTTAGGTTTAACCTGTGTGCTACAGTGCAACTTTTGATAACCTTTGAACTATATTTATATATAACATATAACAAAGTAATTATAATAACAAAAATATTTTCCACTACCGGGCTTTAAACCCGGAACATGAAGCCCAAAGGCTTAAGGTTTAACACGTGTGCTACAATGGAACTTTTCATTACCCTTGAACTATAATTATATATAACCTATATAAAAAAGTAATTATAATAACAAAAAGAATTTTCACTGCCGGGCTTCGAACCCAAAACATGAAGCCCAAAGGCTCAAAGTTTAACCCGTGTGCTATAGTGAAACTTTTGATAATCCTTGAACTATAATTATATATAACTTATCAACAAATCATTAAAATAACAAAAAAAATTCATTGTCAGGCTGTTGATAACCCTTCAACTACAGTGGAAGCTTGTTTCGCGACCAAAGCTTGGTTAAAATTAGCTAAATCTCAAAAGCCTCATCGGTCATTCACCTTTGATTTACACATTTTTTTACATGAGACCTAATGAATCTTTCGTTTCTTTTCACAAGCATTCCACCAAAAATTAGTCATCGCCCCGTAATCTTTTGACATTGTTTGTTTTGATAAATGGAGACACGACATCGCATATACATGAAGAGCCATCTCCACCGACTTAAGGACTTGAAAAGTCACTTGATGGCCAATAATTTTCCAAAACGATTGAAAAAATTTCCCTCATACACCGTTGAACATGTTTACATTTTATATTTGATGCGTTGAGGAAAAGAAATTTCCCTACCTAGTACCAAACATGAACGTAACTTACGTTTTTTTCATGTTGTTGTTGTTATTCGTCTGTGTTAGCATAACTTTCGTTTAAAGCCATGGGTTTGTACTTTATTGACCGAAACAAGTATTAATGTATTATTCTTTGGATGCAGCCACTTTTAGTAATTACAGAATAAATATAGGGGTAGAACTGTAGTTTAGAGACCAAAGATAATTAGCGACCAGAGAGATAATACCATAATAATAATAGAATTTAGCTGGAGAGAGTGACGTTTCTGCTGTTCAAATCTTTTCTTTCTTCTCTCAAAATTATTCTCTCGTAGCCGACAATGCAGCAGGTTTGATGTTTCTTACTTTCATTCTCGATTCTGTTATCACTGATTCTTGACCTGTGAAGTAATCTTCTTCTTCCTAATTTTCGATGCAGACGAGAAGTGTTGTAGTGAAGAACGTCTCAGATCTAGCGACTGAGAGAGAGATTCACGAGTTTTTCTCCTTTTCAGGCGTTATTGAACATATTCAGATCCTCAAGTAAACTTTTTTCTCTATGCTTGGAAGTTTCTAGAAGAAATTAGCCCTAATCTTGTTTTTTGGTGCAGTGAATCTGGAAATTCTAGAATCGCATTTGTTACCTTTATTGATCCTAAAGCCCTTGAAATCGCTCTCTTATTATCGGTATGTAATGTTATCTTTTGTATTTTGGAGGAAACTAGTGAACTAGGCTTTGAGGAACACTAAAAGTGTATATTTGTGTTGCAGGGTGCTACAATTGTTGACCAAATCGTTACGATAACTCCGGCGGATAACTATGTTCCTATGCGTGAGATTCAGGTTTGTGTGAATCAACTTGTTTCCTCAATTGTGTTCTGAATGATGTCTTAGTCACTGTGCTTGCAGGAAGTAAGAATGGTTCCGGTTCTTCCAGAGACTAGTACACCGATATGCCAGGTTAATTTTCGGTTCTTGTGAAGAGCAACTCTGCATTTTCATTGAACTTGACAAATAAACTTCTGATTGCAGAACCGCGATGGTAATGGTAGAGCGTATGTTAGCAAAGCGCAAGATGTGGTGGCGAGTGTTTTGGCGAAAGGTTCTGCTTTTGGACAAGATGCGGTGAATAAAGCCAAAGCTTTTGATGAGAAGCATCAACTAAGAGCGAATGCTTCTGCTAAAGTTTCGTCTTTTGATAAGAGAGTTGGGCTTACCGAGAAGTTAACTGTAGGGATTTCCGCTGTTAATGAGAAAGTAAAATCTGTTGATCAGAAGCTTCAGGTTTCCGATAAAACCATGGCGGCGATATTTGCAGCCGAGAAGAAGTTAAACGATACGAGTTCAGCTGTTAAATCAAGCAGGTGTAAAATATGTTATCATCTGATTCTTTGGTAAAGTCATTCTTGATTTAGCTAACATATTGGATTCTGATTGCAAATAGGTATGTGACCGCTGGAGCTGCTTGGTTTAGTGGCGCTTTCAGCAAAGTTGCGAGAGTTGGTCAGATTGCTGGCTCGAAAACGAAAGAGAAGTTCAATCTAGCCGTCTCAAATATGGCTTCCAAGGTGAGTTAGATTTCCAAATCAAGAACACAAGAGTAACACTAGTAATATCTGCACACAAGCAAAACCGACTTACTAGTAGTAGTAGTTTTGAGTTGTTTGGAATCTGGAAAAACTGATTAAACTGGTTTACCGCAGGATACACCGATTGCCGTATAATAATCTTGGAAATCGAGTAGGCGTTGGTTGAAGTCAAGATCATTGAAAGCTGCTATGGTGGTGGCCTTGTGAACAAATTTTGTGTGAAATATTATGATTCTTTTAGTGTTGTTCATTTTCTGCATTGTTTGGCATCAGTGTAAGTGTTTTGAGAAACCTGTTCTTTGTTTGTATTGTGTGAAGGACACTAGAACTGCATTTATGATTGATTCTCTCTACCCCCCATTATAAACTTGTTTGAAATGAAATGTGAAGTAAAATTTTCCATTTTTAGTTTTTCTAGTGTTATATTGGTGAGGCAGAAAAAAAAAATTGAAGAAGATGAGAATAGTTGGATAGTAACTAATTACAAACAATCAACGAAGAAGCCAAGATTTATATTCCATATTCATAATCACACCAACACTATAGTTTCTAAAAAATAATTGTAATTCTATCTTGTGAAAAAAATCTAGAATATGGCAATTATTGTTCTTTTCCCTTTCATAATAACCGGTTCGGTCCGATATGATGTTCGTGGACATTGAACCGGGCGGTCCGATGATTTATAAATATATATACTTGTGCTCAGCACCATAGTTTTTTCTCAAGCGCAAGCAAAGTATCCAAGTCTCTACAAATCTCTCTCGGTAAGCTAAATTTCAAACCCTAGGGTTTTCCTTATAATTTCGGATTTGAATCGACTACTAGGATCTGTATCTCTTCTCCTCCAATTTACCTTGTTGATTTGGGATTGATTCGGTTTATTGATTTATCTTATTAGGGTTTCTCGATCTCGTTCGGAAAAAATAATGGCGGCTGATCCAAAGACGACGACTGAAGATGTGAAGATGGATTTGTTCGAAGATGACGATGAGTTCGAGGAATTCGAAATCGAAGAAGGTTAGGCTTTTTCAATCATTGTCTGTGACTTGAGAAAACCACTAGATTTGGGTTTTCTGTGTAATAATAATCTTTGTTGGGTTATGTGATATTTGCTTACAGTGAAGCTGGAATAGTATTGATTAAGTAACCTGATGATTAGAGGACATCTTTGAGATGCTTATTAATGCAAACTTGTGTGTTTTAGTTGGTTGAAATTGAAAGCATAATGTATTTTGTTTTGGTAACTCTACTAATTCACTATGTATGTATGTGAAACATGAATTGCCCATGTATGGACTTGAAACTTGAACAGTTTGGTGAAATTATATATTATGGATTTATGTTTTCATGATTTGTGATTGTGTTTGCAGATTGGGTGGAGAAAGAGGAAGTGAAGGAAGTGAGTCAGCAATGGGAAGATGATTGGGATGATGATGATGTCAATGATGACTTCTCTCAACAGTTAAGAAAGGAACTAGAGAGTAATGCTGAGAAGAAGTGATGATGTGATCATTGCCTTGTTATCTCTGAATCGCAATGTCTGTCACAGCTTTCTTAGCCAAAACCTTTATGTTTCTTGTGTCAAAGTTTAATATGCTTCTTTTCATAACCTAGGTATTGTTGCAATTTTCTAGATCATCTTTAATGGTGGTTCTTGTTGCTGGGATCCTCAAATTGCTTTTAGTCCTTGGAAATATGAGCTTAGTTATTATTATCCAACAAGGATCACTAAAACACAAAATGATGTGCACTGTTATTAGAGATACCAGACCATGTATTGGGGAGGAAAAATGTGGTTAGTGTGGTTTAAGCTGTGTTTAGAATTGTTGTGGTTTGATAAAGTATATCAACTTTTTAGGACTAAGACATGATAATTTTAGTGAAGTAATAAAAAGTACATTCTTGATGGAGTGACCAAGTAAGTAAATCATCAAGTAACAATAATAAACCCAAAACATGTGACTTGATTTTAGTACCATCGTCAAAGCTCATGCCCCTACAAACTTGGCGAGTAAGTTGCTCATGCCTAAAGAAGAAGAAAGAAAACAAGACAAAACTCCATCTACTACTACCCTCACAACTCAGGTTCCAAAAAAAAAAAAACAAGAAAAGGCAAATCCAGAATGCAAAACCAAACTAGAGAAATGCTCAAAATCACCCAGTTCCCACCTTAAAACAAAAAGGTTAGCTAGCTCATCAGGCACAGGCAGTAGCAACTGATCCATTCTCTTTCACCACTTTCGATTCCATAGTCACTTTAGTTGCATCTCCGAGTGCTGCTGCGTCTTGCGAGGCTGTAGTAGACTCTTGTGGTTTCTCTTTTGGAATGACATTGTTGTTTCCTTTGTCTCCATTCGCTACTGAAACCTGTTAGTACACAATACCAACATTGTTAGTAATTCCCTTTTACAAATTTATGGATCCTGATTCACTAAAATAGCTTTAGAAAGATAGTTATGCCTGTTTTTTGTACTGCAAGTGCTTGCTTTTCCCCTCTTGGATAATCTTTTGACGACTCTCGTAAAACACAAAATCATCGAGGATGCATGTCTTGCTTACATGGTCCTTGAAAATCTTGATGACCTTGTTGCCTTGCTCTAACTTCACCTGCGGGTAAAAAAAAAACACTCATTTTGCTTAATACAAATGACTAAGGGAATCCAAAAAGTGATAAATAACACTGTGAGCGGACAGACCTCCTGTGTGTCTCTGCTATTAGTAACCGGCTTGTTCTCGTTGTTCTCCAGAGTTATATGCCTCAACGAACCATTAGGAATATCTTTAACGATATGCCACTTTACAGGGAAACAACCAATCCATTTGTCTTGTTGCCAGTACTCTAACGTCTTGTTAAAATCAACCGGGCCAACCATCTCAGCTAAACCGACAAATTGACCACTCGTGTTTACCTGTGAAACAAACACACATAAGAACACTTCCACTGAAATTTGAATACAATAATGATTGATGAAAGATTATAATCCACTCACAGAGAAGAGTAGAAACACGGGGCAGCCATTTGAGTTCTGCTTGGCCTCGTTATATGAAGCATCCAGCTTCTTATTACCATTAGGAGTGCTGGACCATACACTGTATTTGATACTTTTGTGAATATCATCTTCGCTATACGATTTGATTACAAAGAACTTAGCTTCTGAGTAGGTTTCAGGGAAATCATTCTTATTGTAGTCCTTCAGATCTGAAAGAGGCGCTTCTTCGACAGGTTTCTCAGTCTCAGTCATCACCTTGGAACCCTCTTGGCTCTTGAAGCCCTTTGCTCGTGGCCCACGGTTCAACTCGTTTAATCCCTCAATGTTTTCTTTGCCATATCCATAACTTCTTGTCTTGTAACGATTGTTAACCGCATACCAATTAGGCATGTTTTTCCAAGCGTCATAACCATAAGAGCCATACCCATATCCTGCTCCAAGGGAATTCATGTATGGTCCATACATTCCGTAATTCGAGTAAACATTGTCCATGTATCCATACGACTGAGCCGCCCCCGCCGCACCACTCGATTTTCCCTGAGGCTGAGCCTGAAATTATCAAACAAACAAGTCAATATCACATAACTTATAAGCAAGTTGTTTATGAACCAAAGTGAACGATGAAATAACAACATACAAGGTACTGATAGTGAAGATTGTTGGTCTTTCCCGACGCGTAGCTCCCGTTATAACCATATCTCGGGTACTGATATGCTGGAGAATAGTACCCATAAGAGTAAGCACCACCACCCTTTCCATATGAACCCTTTGAGCTATACACCGAGTTTTGGTAACCGAGTTTCTTCTGATTCGATCCCTTATCTTGAATTGAATCTCCACTAGGTTTACCAGTTTTGGTAGCTTCCACTAGCTTCTCATCAAGCAAGTACCCACTTCCGTTTCCACCAAAACCCCCCTGCAACTAAATTTGACACAGGACTACATAACTTGGTTCTAGAAATTACTCTTATCAAACATCTGAAGAAAGATCCACATAAAAATACCTTCTTTTCAGAATCAGATGCTAAAGGCTTGGTTTTTGGATCCAGAGACAAATTGTGAAGCACATCTGAAGCATCTGTATTACACCAAAACCATAAAGAAATGATAAAAATGTTATGAATTCCCAACAAAATCAACTAGTAAGGTAGATCAAGAACAGATTAGTGAAAGATTTAACAAATTCTTCTCAATCAAAACATCAATAAGATCATTTGCCATAAACCCTAAAAGTATAAATCATAAAGAACATCGTAGAACAACGAAAGAGTCAAAAACAGAGCGATTAAAGGAGAAAACTTTAAACCCTTTGAGCAAAACCCTAAGAAAGCAAAAGAGAAAACGAGAGAGAGAGAGGGAAGGAGAAAATGAAGCGAACCAGGAAGGATGGGTTTGGAATGAGCGGTGGTAGCCATGACTGTGAAGTGGAGAGAGCTAAGCGGCGGAAACTTGAAAGGAGAGATGAGAGAAGAAAGTAAAGCGGAGACAACAAAAACCCTAAAAACCAAAAGTTTTGAGTAAATGCGTTTCTTATGTTTCCATTTTACAGACTTTTCGTTATATATTTTCACGCCAATTTTTAACGGAGGTACTGGAAACAAATATTTGAGTTTTAAATTAGTATTAAATTGCACGAATTAGCTACTTAGTGGTGTGAAATTAAAATATTTAACATAGTGAGGGGGTGCAGTTAAAAAAATAAAGAAAAACCCAAACTAGCCTTGTCGTCAAAACAAATCTCCAAAGGGAAATTAGCAAATAGAACCCAAAAAAAATTATAATTAAAATTCTAATCAAATATCCTAAATTATATGGTTATTATTTAGCCACATTAGTCAATTTTGATTAGTTGTCTAATTATTAATTTTTTTTGATTATTTGGCAAATTAACCCATCTCAAAATTATAACTCTCTAAAATGATTTTTTTTACAAGTTTAAAATGCAAGTCAATGCATCTAACTCTTTGGTCACCCGCAATATAGCCTTCAACCGTGTATAATGATGTATTAGTCATCAAAACTACGTCGTTTTAGTAGTTTTAAGAAGAAAAATTTATTGCATTCATAGAAATTCAAACCATTGACCTCAAGCCATAACACTTTACCAGTTGTGCTATGCAACTATACATTAAACTGTTAAACATATATATATTAATACCATTAACTTTCACCATTTTTAGATCAGATCTAGTGGATCTAAAACTTCGAAAACTCGATAATGGAAAAAAGAGAATACACAAATACAAGGCCATCTCAAAGATTTTCTGGGCCCTAGGGCAAAAAAAAAATTTGGGCCTCTAAAATATATTTTTTGATAATAATTTTTACTAACTTTTTTTTAATTAGTTTCTTTTATAAAATTGTGTTATGAAAAAAAATTATAGGCCCTTTTCAATTTTAATTTTTTTGGTATTTTATAAAAACAAAAACAAAATATTTTGGGCCTCTTAGAGCATCTCAATCCATAAAGACCTTTAAAAAAAGTTTAACTTAATAATTTTAATATTATTTAATTCTTTATTTAAATTTTAATTCATTAAAAATATATTAAACCAATCACAACACACTAATTAGCAAGACACAAGATCTTAGAGTTCTTGTTTAAGAACTTTTCTCCATTTTCTCTCTTCTCTTTTATTTATTTTTCATTTTTTTAAGACACAAAATCCTTGGTAAGACATATGGATAGAGATGGTCTTAGTTGGTAGGACTCGGGATGGGCTCCGGAGCGTTGCACCTCATGTCCTCCCCATTGAGCCGGCCCTACACAAATATCATAAAAATCCTAATAAACTAGAAATCAATTTATTTAGCACTAAAGAGAAGCAATCGAGTCCAAATCCATCTTTGGATCACATATTGAACATAAAACTTGACGTTTGAATCGGAGAAATCTGTAATCAGAAATGAAAATCTAAAAAAACTTGAATCAATGAAAAGCCCATTTGTTGTCTTTGCGAATTGCTGCTTCTTCTTCCGGTATCTAATCATAAGAAACTATGAACAAGCTAAAAATCACTTGAACCAGATAAGACGATGAAGCCATGTATAAGGAGATAAGGGGATTCGACATTGAAGACGAAGACGATCGAGAAAGGTTATTTGTGACGAAGACGATCGAGAAAGATTTACTGGAATAAGGAGAAAAATCAAGCATGAGAATGAAGATTAAACATGTATACATGATATCAAATCTTCGGTGGAGTAGAATCATGATGATTTTCCGACGGTGGTCGTGAACGAAAGAGACAACAAGATAAACCAGATATGAGATTTTGATCTAGAATTAATGCAGTAAATCGCATTTGACATATTTAAATGTTTGTCAGTTAAACAAAATATGTCATGGCGCAGTGGTAATGTGATACTTGCGTATTTCGAAGGCCATGCGTTCTAAAATCTATACATGGTTGAGGGTTGTATTGTGGGTGACCAACTACTTAGATGCATTGACTTACATTTTTTTTTTTTTCAGTTGAGGGTTAAACTTGAAAAAAACTTATTCTGGAGGGTTATTTTGCAAAAACCCTATTAAAAGCTTTTCGATTTAAATAACCAAATCCTTGTTGAGGAAATTTGTATCAATATTTTCAAATTTTTTTTTATTTTGAAAACTAACCCCTTTTTAAATTTTTTTTGAAAAATAACCTTTCCCATATTTAAATCAATCTGGTAAATATTAATAAATTTTGAAAATAAATAAATTTTAATATTACGAAAATTAAAATGAGGAAGTTTGTTTAGATTAAATTTTATTTTACAAAAACCATCATTTTAGCTACCATTTTTAAATGGAATATAAGATTTGATTCTTCATTGTGCACAAAAAAATATACTACATTTTAATAGTTTCCAAAATACTATAAATACAAAAATTGATTTTTAATTTATTTGTAGTTTAAATTTTTGGATTTGGGTTAACTATTCCAAATTAGGGTATAGTTTTTGGGGATAGGGTTTGAGGATAGGGTTTGGGTTTGAGTTTGGGGTTTAGGGTATAATTTTCAATGTTGAAATTTCGTTTCAATTTAACCTAAATTATACAGTATTAATTTCAAAAATGCTTTAAAAATCTTCAAATTATCAGATTATTTTATTCTTTTATTCAACAAAAAGTTAGTTTTCAAATCTTTTGAAACAAGAGTTAGTTTTCAAATTTTACAAATTTTTTGGAATATTCAATCAATCTTCCCATCATTGTTTTGGGTTGGGCCAAGCCAAGATTAAACACAAATAAGAACTAAATATATATCAAAAATAATTTGATTCAGTAACTTCAATAGTTTCAAAAAAAAAAAAACTAATAGAAACTTATTCACTATTTGAATGTCCATCGATTAATAATGGCTTCGAATCTTTTATTCTACTACCTTATTCTCAGATGTAAATTTTTTCTTCAGGCGAAAATCGAATGAAGGAGATCTTAGGGGGGAAACATCGAGTTAAACAATAAACCTTATTTATGGATAATTTGGGTTGTATAGAAAACATGGAATGAAAAACCTTTTAGAAGCATCACTCGAAACAAGACTCCGAGGGCTCACAATCAACCAAGGAAACTTACTCCACTCCCCTCAAGTTTCCCTAATTCGTTAAATAAAATCTCAACTTCTTGTATTATGGAACCAATTTAGATCCGAACAGTTTTGTCTATTGACGTTAATGTGTCGATGTTATATAAGAAAAATGTTTGAGGCAGTTGAATATGAGAATAATGAATCTAAAAAAAAAGTGGACGTATCAAAATATAAATACGAATGAAGTGTTATTCTGATTGTGTCATCTTGCCATCACATGTTTAATATTATGTATTTAGTAAAATTTATATATAACATATAATATTAAGATATCTTAGAAATATATTATACAAATTTCAAACATCTAACCACAAACTGTTTGAAGATCACAAATTTCATATACAATCATATTAGCGACAATTTTTTTTTTTTTTTGATAACCGTAGGATCCCAAAAGCTGTCTAGGACCAAAGACTAATCCCACGAGATCTTGCATCCGGTTGCACGTAAATCCCAATCTAAAGGGCGCGGTAAGGTGGTCAACCCGAATCGAACCCAGGTGGGGGAATTCACAGCTGTGAGCCCTTTACCAACTGGACCAACGCGGATTGGTTATTAGCGACAAATTAGTGAGAATTCATTGTAAATATGTTGCAATGCTCATATAAGATGTTTAGAGTTTTTTAGTTAGTGGTCCAACCATTAGAAGAAGGTACATGTTCTGTATAAACAACAAACACGTTGAAACCAGAAAAATACAATAGTGGGTTATTTTTCAATGGTTCTCACAACTTTACAAGGTATTTGCAAGGACGCTTTCTCTCGCAATTTTACAAGGGATTTGTGTGGGGCATGTACACCATAGCACATGCCTAACAATTACCTTCAAATTTGCTAGGGATAATTTCACTAACAAATGTCTTGTAAATCTTAGAGAAAGTGTTAAGTATGTTACTTACTCTGCATGATATCCAGAAACCCTCGTCTCTCTCAAGTATCCTTATCAATGTCTTGGACAGAAACATCAAGTGGTGGAGAAGGGACCGGTGAGGGAACCGGAGGTTCAACAGAAATACCAATCGGAGATACTGGTTCTACAGAGTTATCGGGGACCATCAGTGTTGCTAAAATGCAAACTATTTGTACTCTCCTAAGTGTCGCCGCGGTCAAAAACTGGAAACTTCACCAAATGGATGTTCATAATGCATTCTTACACGGAGATCTTGACGAAGATATTTACATGAAACCTCCTCTAGGTTTCCTTCCAGCTGATCCGTCCCTTGTATGAAAATTAAAGAAGTCAATCTATGGTCTACGCCAAGCTCCACGTTGTTGGTTCTCCAAATTATCTACTGCTCTCGTAGACTACGAGTTTGTTCGCTCTCACAAGGACAATTACTTATTTGCTTATATGCGTGGATCGGTGGCTCTTCATGTTCTTGTGTATGTCGATGATCTAATTATGTGTGTGAATGACTCCACGGTTATTACTTCGTTTAAAGCTTATCTCAGTCGTTGTTTCAAGATGAAGGATCTTGGTACGCTTAAATATTTTCTTGGTCTTGAAGTAGCTCGAGGACTTGATGGTATCTTTCTCTCTCAACAAAAATACTGTCTTGATATTATAGATGAGTGTGGACTCTCAGGTTCTCGTCCGGTCACTACTCCTTTGGAACAAAATCACAAGTTGCTATCTTCTACAAGTGAACCTTTCTCCGCTCCTGATCAATACCGTCGTCTGGTGGGAAGGCTTGTGTACCTCACGCACACTTGTCCTGAGCTCACATATGCCGTAAACATCCTTGCGCAATTCATGCAAAAACCGCTAGTTGATCATTGGGAGTCTGCTCGGCGTCTTGTGCATTATTTAAAATCTTCACCGGGTCAAGGTATTGTTTTATCTTCTCATGCATCACTTCAAGTCAATGCCTATTGCGAATCCGATTTCAATACTTGCCCTACCACTTGTCAGTCTCTCACTGGTTACATGGTAATGATTGGCGACTCTCCGATTACTTGGAAGACAAAGAAACAGACTCGTGTATCTCTCTCATCCGCTGAAGCTGAATATCGAGCCATGGCTATGACGGCTAAGGAACTTCTTTGGCTCAAGGAGATTCTTTTGTTTCTTGGTATTACTCATGATCAGCCCATGCGTTTATTTTGTGACAGTAAAGCAGCTCTCCATATTGCGTCAAACTCGGTCTTCCATGAACGAACAAAACACATTGAGAGTGATTGTTATTTCATTCGTGATGAGATTACCGCTGGCAACATTACAACTTCTAGCATTTCTACTCATGAACAACCAGCAGACATCTTCACTAAAGCTCTTGGTCATGAGAAATTCCAATACTTACGGTCCAAGCTGGGCGTTCTTCACTTACACGCTCCATCTTGAGGGGGAGTGTTACGAAAACAGATAGTTTTCGATTATTTAGATATGTGAATATACATTACTTGTTCACCAAGTCTCATTGTAACTATATATATTCATGATCTGTTAATAATAAAAACAACACTTTCTCTAAGATTTACATGGTATCAGAGCCTACAGATCTTTGACCTTATTCTCTACTAAAATCTTTCGCCGCTTTCTTCTACTATAACCCTAAATTTCTTCTACTCATCTACGTCCATTCCATGGCCATAGATACAAAGGAGTCGATCTCTTCGTCCCCTTATGCTCTCTCTTCTAGCGACCAACCGCATCATATTCTTACTCCAATTCTTCTTAACGGCGAAAACTATGAAAAGTGGGCTAAACTAGCTCGCAACAATCTTAAAGCTAAGCATAAACTTGGCTTTATCGATGAATCTCTTATCAAACCGGCCGCCGACTCTAGTGACTACCAACGATGGATTCAAAACAACTCAATGCTTTGTGAATGGTTTTATGCAAGTCTCGAGTCCAAGGTTCAACAAGCAATTTCATTTGTTGATGATGCGAAAGCTTTGTGGGAAAATTTGCGTGTTCGTTACTCTATTGGTAACGCATCACGTGTTCATCAAATTAAATCCTCCATTGCTGCTTGTGCTCAAGAGGGACAAGATGTGGCTGATTATATCGGCAAACTAAAGATCATGTGGGATGAACTTGATGATTTTGAGCCATTCATTGATTGTTGTTGTAACTCTTCTACCTGCCCTCATCGTGTTAAGCAACAAACACGTAGAGATCTTGAACGCATCCATCAGTTTCTCATGGGACTTGATGCATCTCGATTTGGTACTACTCATACGAATATTCTAAGCCGCCTCAACTGTGATACAGACATGACACTTGATCACGTTTACTCTGAAGTAATTGGTGAAGAAAGACATCTAATTGTTGCTCGAAGCAAAGAAGAGCGTCTCGATGCCGTAGGTTTTGCTGTGAAAACTGGAGTAAACGCAATCGCCTCAGTGATTCGGCTTCATCATGGAGCTTGCACTCATTGCGGACGCACAAATCATATGGTAGATACATGCTTTCAACTCCATGGCTTACCAGAATGGTGGATTAAAAAGCACGGAGATTCTCGTGGCCGATCTGAGACAACACGAGGCCGAGGTCGTGGCTCCACCAGAGGACGTGGCTCCACCAGATGACGTGGTCGAGGTCGGTCTACTCCCTCTTACCGAGCTAATAATGCTCAAGTCACTACTGCTGTTGATGATTCTCATGATCTTCCTGGTGTAAGTAAAGAGACATGGTCGGCAATCGTGAACTTATTGAAATCAGATCAATCACAAAGTCACGACAAACTCTCTGGTAAGCGTTCTTGTGTTGATTTCTTACTTGACTCTGGAGCAGCCCACCATATGACCGGTGATAATGAGTTGCTCGTGGATGTTTCTGACATTCCTCGAAGTATCGTTGTTCTTCCAAATGGAAAGCACACTTTTGCAACTAAGGAAGGAACGATGCGACTAGGAGATCGTGTTATTCAAAACCGTGTCCTTTATGTTCCTGATCTCTCTTGCACTCCCATCTTGTTAGCTCGTCTTTTGCGAGAGATGGCTTGTTATACCGTATTCACTGACAAAATTTGTGTTATACAGGACCGTACTTCGAAGATGCTGATTGGAGCAGGTGAAGAGAGAGAGGGGGTTTATCATTTTCGTGGAGCGGTTTCAGCAAGCGCCAATAGTGTTCAGAAATCCTCAAAGGCACTTTGGCATGAGCGTTTGGGGCATCCTTCTACGAAGATATTATCTAGTTTTCTATCTAATTTAGCGGATTTTGATCATAGTTCTACTCATAATATTGATTTTTGCGAAGTTTGTATTCAAGCCAAACAAACAAGATAAGTTTTTCCTGAAAGCATTAATAAAGCGGAATCGAGTTTCTCTTTAATACACTGCGACGTTTGGGGACCCTACAAATTAGCTTCTACTTGTGGTGCGCATTATTTTCTTACTATCGTAGATGACCATTCTCGGGCCGTATGGACTTATTTGCTTCTCTCTAAAAGTAAAGTTTTGGTCCATCTCAAACAGTTTGTGGCCATGGCGTCTCGACAATTTGGTAAAAAGATTAAAACAGTTCGGAGTGACAATGGTAGTGAATTCCTTGGTTTGCGAAAATTCTTCAAAGATCAAGGTATTCACCATCAAACATCTTGCGTATATACTCCTCAACAGAATGGTCGTGTTGAGCGTAAACATCGTCATATTCTCAACATGGCACGGTCTCTTATCTTTCAATCTCATCTTGTTATCAAGTTTTGGGGAGAAAGTGTTCTCACCGCTGCCTATTTAATCAACCGTACTCCTACCCCATTACTTCAAGGAAAAATGCCTTACGAGCTCCTTTACTCTACTTCTCTGACATATGATCATCTTAAGGTGTTTGGTTGCTTGTGCTTTGCTAAACGTCACTCTGCTCGCCGCGATAAATTCAAAGAAAAAGGACGAAAGTGTATCTTCATGAGTTATCCTCAAAATCAAAAAGGTTGGCGTGTTTATGATTTGGAAAAGAAAGACTTCTTTGTCTCTCGTGATGTTATCTTCAATGAAAACACATTTCCATATCTAGAACTTCAGAATACAAGCTCGTCGTCTATTCTTCCGATCATGCCCACTCCTTCTTCTTCTGATGATTTGATATTTAAAGATCATGTCTCTCCAATCATCGACGATAGGGGGAGTAACTCACCTTTGAATCGCTCTGATACCATGTAAATCTTAGAGAAAGTGTTGAGTTTTATTATTAATAGATCACGAATATATATAGTTACAATGAGACTTGGTGAACAAGTAATGTATATTCACATATCTAAATAATCAGAAATTATCCGTTTCCGTAACATGTCTCTATCA
Organism: Draba incana; assembly: GCA_963576765.1. Classification (NCBI taxonomy): domain Eukaryota; kingdom Viridiplantae; phylum Streptophyta; class Magnoliopsida; order Brassicales; family Brassicaceae; genus Draba; species Draba incana. The sequence continues at coordinate 48,670,817 of OY755202.1, read as the reverse complement.
AATTCATTGTTTCTGTAGTGAGAGAACACAAAGACAACGGTTTTGAGTTTGTAGAGATTGAAGAAATAAATAATGAAACATGGGAAAAGGGAGTTCATGACATCGAGTCGGAAAGTGATTCACATTCTTTCTGAAGGTTTTGTGAGCTTTTTTAAGGTGAAGAAAATTTTGTGGTGCACCGGATCAATTGACTTCTAACATGTCCGGACTAGAATACCATATCACATTTGTGTTTGATAAAAGCTCAAAGGTAAAAATACATAATTTGTTATACAAAATTCAACGCATATGTTTGTCGTTCGAAAACCGACTAATTTATACCCCAACATGTTAAATTACATTCGATTTATACACTACGTAAATTTTGAAATTTCTTATCTATATTTTTAAATTTGTGCAAAATTATACATTTTTTTTTTGGTCGAAGGAGGGGAAGACAACATGATCTCCCCCAATTTATTAAAAAAAACTAAAATTACATTCGGACTTGTCGTGGAACCGTAGTCCCACTCATATCCTCAAGAAACAACAAGTTAACTGCATCAGGAACCAACTCCAATAAATGAAAACCCAACGGTAGATTAAACGCATAGTTCGCTAACTCATCTGCTAGACGATTAGCCTCCCTATAAACGTGAGAAATACGGACTATCCAGTCCCTCGATATAAAGCCATGGCACAAGCGTACCAGGAACGACAGCGGATGCGAATCATTGATCCCTGTCCTAAGAAAACCCACCACCAGCTCTGAATCCACCTCAACCTCTAAACGTGTAACTCTCCTCTCCCACGCAATAACCAGACCATAGTAAACTCCCCATAATTCAGCGAGAGGTGCCGAGCAAATCCCTATGTTAAGAGCAAAACCCACACACCAAGACCCATTTCCGTCGCCTAGACTCCCCCCTGCCGTAGCCAATCCAGGATTACCCCGTGAAGCTCCATCTGTGTTCAACTTCATCCATCCGTCTCTCGGTTTACTCCAAGCTATCAACCTTTCAATCCGGTTCGGTGGAACTTGTGCATTATTCTTCTCCTTCATATGAGCTAATGAAACCTCTTTCGCCAACTCTTTCAAGAAACGAACCCTATCCCGACATTGCCCATTATTCCCAAAAATATTACCACATCGCCACTTCCATCCCCACCAAACAATCATAGCAAACAAAGTAGACCAAGTACTATCTCCCAAGACTGCATGATCCCCGAGGTTCCCGTAGAGCCATTCAATAAGTGACATGTTAAAGAAATCACCTCTCGATCTAGGCGGTAGCAACCGCCGCCAAACTCCTTCAATTGCCGGACAATCACGGAGAATATGGATAATCGATTCCTCTCCACTCTTGCATACTTGACATAAACCCGAGTCACTTATATGCCTCCGTTGACGCTCAACATTTGTCATCAAAACCTGATGCTCACCCAACCAAATAAAAGTACGAACTCTCTCCGACACAATTAACCGCCAAACACGCTGAAAAAGTAAGCTCAAATCCTGTCTTGGTATCTCATTCATAGTCAGCCCCGAGTATGCTGATTTCACTGTAAACCGCCCATCCGTACTTCCTCCCCAAGACATAATATCCTCAACTCCGGTTATATTTTCTAGAACCACCGAACCAAGCCGTAGGCTAATGTCCTCCGAGACATAAAGGCCAATAAACGAAAACAACCAACCTGTCCCATCCCTCCATAAATCACATAGCCGAATGTCTTCAAACCCAGCCGGTAAGGTTGTTGTGATTACCTCCCTCAAAGGTCGATCCATCAACCATTTATCCTCCCAAAACCTAATCTTCCTCCCATTCCCTACAGCCCACCGCATCCCCGGAGCCACTACCTCTCTCAAACCCACATTCACACTCCTCCAAGTGGAGGACCAAGTACTCCTAGGTTTCATCCACCACAAATCCTGAACCTCCATCACCTTATACTTGCATCTTAACACTATTGCCCATAAGCTTTCACAATCATTTAATAATCTCCATCCTAACTTAGATATCAAAGCTTTGTTCATATCCGATGCCACACGAATTCCTAAACCCCCTTCACATTTCGGCCGACACACTCTCTTCCAACTCACTAGGTGTTGCTTTTGTTTTCCATTCTCACTTCCCCAAAGGAAAGACCGCGAAATCTTCTCCAAACTATCAAGCATTGACTTTGGTAATAAAATCGTACTCATAGTATGGACCGGGATAGACGAAAGAACCGCTTTAGTCATCGTTAACCTCCCCGCAAAACTCAAGCATCTCCCTTTCCATCCCGCCAAACTATACTTTGACTATAGCAATGTTAAATTGTGATGATGTGGATGACACTTGTGAAACAAAATGTTTCGGTCTGAAACGCATAATCGAATCTAAAACGACATTACTTATATACTCATGAAACATCACCGTTTGGCTAAAACAAAAATATAAAACCCTATTAAAAATGAAACAAAACAACGTAAATTACTTATTTGAATTAGCCAAAATGACGTCAATTCACATATATAGTATAAGTTCTGACTTAAACGTATAATGTTGTAACTTGTAAGGCTAGTTGTAAACTTGTAATCAAAGAGCTTTCTTCAATAACGAACCAGGGTAAGTAAGACAGTCAATAGAATGAGGTAACCAAGCCTCCAAATGAGTAGAAATTACTAAATGAAAATAAAATAGAGCAACTCTAAATAACTTGACTACAATGTTTAGAACAGAAATAGGCATAATTAAAACCAGTTTGTTTTGGTGAAGATTTTTCTCTTATACACCTTCTTCGAGTGTTTCGCTCGTGAGTAGCACAAGCTTTGTTCCAATTCTAGCCGGCTGGAATGAGAAGGAACATCCTGCTTTTTGACCATTCGCCTCGCAGAAATTTCTCCAGCCACCGCTGATGTTAAACTGGCCTGTTGATTTATTGTTTCCCAAACTTAATGTCCATTTTCTTCCTTGTTTGTTCACCAAACTTACTTGTGAAGTCCTTCGTTCGTAATTGACCTTGAAAAGCTCATTGGAAGAAACTACAAGGCCAAAACTAACAAAAAGTCATAAATTTCGCATTACTATTTGAACACAAAAGCCATTGTATTAATGACAAAATAAAGTGAAGTACTAACCAACACTACAAGAAAACAAGGCATTTTCTGACGGATTTTACGGCCGTCGGAAAATCCGTCGGAATTTTATGACGGATTTATGACGGATTTCCGACGGATTGCGTTTTAAATTTTTTTTAAAAAAAAACTAAATCCGTCATAAATCCGTCATAAATTTCTGACGGATTTATGATGGATTTAGTTTTTTTTTTTTTAAATAAAAAAAGGCATTCCATCATAAATCCGTCGGAATTTTATGACGGATTTATGACGGATATCGTATACCGTATACCTTATACCGGATATGAGGTATACGGATACGGTATCCGTCAAAAATCCGTCATAAAATTCCGACGGATTTATGACGGAATGCCTTTTTTATTTAAATTTAAAAAAAAAAGAATCCGTCATAAATCCGTCAGAAATTTATGACGGATTTATGACGGATATATATTTTTTTTTAATATTATATTTTTATTATAAAGTTTCCGTTTGAATTAGTAGTGGAGCCATGGAGAAACTATATTGGTTTCTAATAAAATAAAACATGTTATTGCAAACAACTTACAATTAAGATGGCTCCATATGCATGAATATTTTGGTTTGCAGTATTCGGATTACAAGTTGCGAGCTTGAAACATGCTAAACAATCACCAATTTTTTTTTTTAATTATCAACTTCAGTTGTATTCTAACAAAAAAAAATTATTGTATGATAAAACAGAGAAATTTAATCATTTTCTTTTGTTTTAGAACTTACGTTTTTGTGAAGTAGAACCTTGTATGCAATATATAGTGTCTACATAATACAAAAAAAAAAAAAAAAATTCAGCTCATTGATTATGTATATAAACAACATTCTTACCCTAAACATTCTTATCCGTCATAATTTTATGACGGATTTAGTTTTGTTTTTTTCTTCTATTTAAATAAAAAAGGCATTCCGTCATAAATCCGTCGGAATTTTATGACGGATTTATGACGGATATCGTATACCGTATACCGGATATGAGGTATACGGATACGGTATCCGTCATAAATCCGTCATAAAATTCCGACGGATTTATGACGAAATTCCTTTTTTATGTAAATTGAAGAAAAAAAAAACTAAATCCGTCATAAATCCGTCAGAAATTTATGACGGATTTTTTTTTAATTTAATATTATAGTTTTCTCGGTATAAAATTAGGGTAAAATCCGTCGGAAATCGCATTTTAACAATTACATCGCATGACATGAACTCTCAAATTAAATATTTCAATTTCCAATGAAAAAAGTTATCTTTTTTTTATTTTATTTTATACCGAAAAAAATAAAATATTATATATAAAAAATAAATTTGATGTTTTTGTGTATTCTTCTCCAATGGTAAACTTCAAATAAAACTTCAAAATATTATGTGTTTTTACATTTTAGTCCTAAACATTACATATAATTATTTAAAGTTATAAAACTTTTTTATTTATAAGTAACTATAACACATATATTATACAAAACTTATATTAATTTATGACGGATTTATGACGGATTGAGTTTTCTTCTTCTTCAATTTAAATAAAAAAAGGCATTTCGTCATAAATCCGTCGGAAATTTATGACGGATTTATGACGGATGTATGACGGATTTCCGCATTCCCACCCATTTTAATTAAGCCGATGTGTAGGCGGTAAAAATTAAGGTAAATCCGTCGGAATTCCGACGGATTTACCCTAATTTTATACCCAACCACACATTCTCTTATTTGGGAGGAGGGGAAGAAGAAGAAGAAGAAGAAGATTTCCGCCTGAAAATTCTCCGCCGGAAAATTCACCGGTGGAGAATTTGTTTTTAAAAAAAAATTGAAATTTTCCGATGGATTTCCGACGGATACGGTATCCATAAACGGGGATCTCCGGTATACGGTATACGGTTACGGAATCCGTCATAAATCCGTCATAAATCCGTCGGAAACAAATTTCCGATGGTTTTTTTTTTTTAAATCCGTCATAAATCCGTCATAAATCCGGCATAAATTTCTGACGGATTTATGACGGAACTCAATTTCCGACGAGATAGAACCGACCGTGGAATACCGTCGGAATACCGTCGGAAAAGGGGTTTTTCCGACGGAATTCCGACGGTTTTGACCGTCATAAATCACCCTGTTTTCTTGTAGTGCAATCTATCGTGACTAAGATCCGAAGAGCTGGTGTTTTTCCATTTGAGACCAATATAAACCTCAAGACACTACCGATTTTATTCCCATTCATGCAGCAAAAAGCTCTCCACCCTCGTTTGAAACAAAATCGTTTACTTGATTGATAAAACGTCAAGTCTAATGTCAATGACCTGCCTTTTTCATCCATTAGAATAATCTCATTGCACAGTTTACTCAGACCACTTGAGGTAGTAAAACCTTTTGATAGAACCTGCACAACAACAATAATCCACACATTAATGAGCATTAATAATAAATTAATTCCTACTACAAAATTAGAGTAAAAACAAAGTAAAGGAGTTATTACAACTGAATCAGCTCCTAGGTTTGCAGGTGTGACAGGGATGATCACAAAACAAGCCTCTTCTTCTATTGGATTTTTCTTTTTCATCTTGCTATTTTCAATAAACTTCCCTAAAATCATAAGTAGACCGCAAAATCTTGAGTTAATGTTTTATCTCCAAATGTGGTACAAGACGTGAATCAACCACTAAAGCATATTTTAAACTTAAGTAGGGAGGTCAACTTACGGATATGATTATCGTCATCATGTGAATAAACTGTCTCACAACAACTTGGTCCAACGGGTGTGACATGAAACATGAAATTTCCTTCTTGTCTGAAAACAAGAATGTCGCCGACTTTGAGATCGTGAGCCAGAGCGAAGTTTTCCCATCCATGGGTTAATCTTTGGCCGTCCACCGTAATCTTCCAAGTGAGCTCCGAGGCGTCTGACCTCAGTGTTGCCGTTTTGCCTTTTTCTTTTCTTTTTTTTTTTTTTTTTGAATAAATGTTAAATTATATTCAGAAAAAAATTAAACGTTTTACAAACTTAATTTCTTACTAATTCCATGACAAATGATTAAAGAGAAATATTCTAACTTTTCCTATCTTGTTTCTTCCCAAATTTGCAAACCTTGATCATATCTCTTCACTCCTTTCTTTTGTAAGGTAAGCAACCTATTGCGCATTGTGGTATCTACCTCCTTGATTAGAATACCACATGGAATGGGGTTCTCTCCATGTCTTCTGTTGTTCCTTTCTCTCCATATCATGTGTATGGCGGCTTGGAGTACATATCTTGTAATGAAAGTGGTTGTAGAGCTCGACCCCTTAGCTTGGATATTACGTACTATCTCGGACCATGAAGCTGTAAATCTTGGTTTCATTATGCTTTTGACCAGTCCCTCCCATACCTGACTTGTGTACGGACAAGCAAAGAAAAGGTGGTCCCTTGTTTCTCTCCGTTCATTACAAAAGCTGCACCCTTTTTGAATAGAGTTAGCCCATGTCTCCATTCGATCACCTGTGGCTAGACGGTTCCTCATAGCTAGCCATGTAACAAAAGCAAACTTTGGGGTGGCATAGGGAAACCATATGCCATGATGAGGAACCCAAGTGGGGAGAGGGGTTCTCATCCTTTCCCAAGTTTCCTTTGAGCTGAATCTCGGTTTGTAATCATCATTCTTCCTCCTCCAAAGAATGATGTCTTCTTCTTCCATGATACGATTGTTTTTCCCTTTTGTTATTTATTCAGCAACTTGATTTAACAACCGGTTTCTATAACTACGCCTTTTGTAGTTATTCAACACAGTACTTCGAGTAAAAAGCTTTAGGAATCGACTGCAAACAAAACCAAGATCAAAGCAACTCATGTTTAAAAGGAAAATATCTAACAACATGCAGAGGAGAGAGATAGAGAAGAATTAGAAGGTGGGTTTGGAAGCCTGGAAGCAGAGGTTTGGAAGCCTGGAAGCAGAGGTTTGAAAAAGTGTGGATTGGTCGGAGAGGAGACCACCGAATTAGCCATTGCTGAACAAAACGTTTACCCTAAGAATCTTAAGGGTCTTCACATTTAAACTCGAGAATCTTTTTTAAAAGCGTGTCTTTTCGTTTTCTCCACTACTACTGCTCTATGCCACGGTCCATTTCTCAATGCGTCAGCTCTCTTTGGATATGAAAATGATTTGTACAAGACTAAAAAACACTTTCCAAAGCAATAAAATTTTAAACGTCATCCCAAATTGATTTTAAAAAGAAAACATAATACTTATGAAAAATATTTATTTGTATCATTTCATATCAAATGCTAAAAAGTTATAATCAACAAGAAACTGGTCTACGCGTTCGGAATTTTACGCAAATCGACGTGTTATTAGATTAAAACAGTAACGTTTACACAAATGTCCAACGTTGCGTTTAATATAAAATAATTAACAAAAATAAAGTGTAAATTAATACATAATTTACTGTACAACATTCAACGCATATGTTTGTCGTGGGAAAATCAATTGTTTATACCCCCATATATTAGAACATCTCTAGTATTCTATTTTTACCTCTAAACTCTATTTGTAGAGCAAAACCATCTCCTTCGACCAAAAAGAAAAAATAAAAGAGAATCCATTTTCAATGGTACTCTATAACTCATTCTAAAAATAGAGAAATGTGTATATTTTTATATTTGGAGTAACACTATTCATTTATCTACTTTTAAAGTAGAATTTTTTTTTTACAATGTGATCCTTTCATTTCTCTATAATTATATTTTATACCTAAACAAATATTATATGTTTTATTTTCATATTTGAATAAAGATATACTCCACAAAAAAGTATATAGAAATTAAAAGGTCAAATATAAACCGTCAATAGAGAGAAGTAACCAAACCTCCACAACAGTAAAAATTACTAAATGAGAATAAAACAGAGCAACTCTAAATAATTTGACTACAATGTTTGGAGCAGAAATAGGCATAATTAAACATTACCAACCAGTTTTCTTTTTGCGAAGATTTTTCTCTTATAAACCTTCTCCTTCGGGTGTTTCGTTCATGAGTAGCACACAGCTTATTCTGTGTCTGACCAGCTTGAATGACAAGGAGCATCCTGCTTTTAGACCATTTTCCTCGGAAAATTTTCTCCAGCCGCGTCTCATGGAAGACTGACCTAGTTTCTTGTTTCTCAAACCTAATGTCCATGTTCTTCCTTGTTTGTTCATCAAACCTATTTCATGAAGTTCTACAGGGCCAAAACTAATATAAAGTATCAAGAGCCAATAGCTCAACTAGTAAAAATCTCATGTAAAGCCTAGAGGTCGCTGGTTGGAGTGACACTTAAGAAGAAACTAGTATTACAGGTTGTGGTTTCATGCCTAGGAGGATTACGGACCTTGGCCTAGAACCTCATGGTAATTAAAAAAAAAAAAAAAAACTAACATATAGTCAAAACTGATATTTCCCATTACCAATGGAATGCAAAAGACATTTTATTAAAACACGAGATAAAGTGAAGTGCTAACCAGTCTATCTTCCCTTAGATTAAAAAAACCTTAACAGGTACCACAAAGCTAGAATCATCCGACAAAGACAATGATTCCACATTTCTCTTTTCTTTGATTCAAGCAATCCGACATTCTCCTTTTCTTCCCGTAGACTCTAGCGATGCCACATTCTTCTTTTCTTTCGTGGATTCAAGCGATCCCACACTCTTCTTTGCTTTCGGAGACTCATACAATCCCATGTTCTCTTTTTCGTTTGTGGACTCAAACAATCTCACGTTCTCTTTTTCTTATGCCGACTCATGCGATTCCACCTTCTTTTCTTCTTCTACATGCTCATTGATAGGTCCCTTAACAAGGGCAATCTATGTGTTGATCAAGAACACAAGTTACTTTACTTCAATTATTTTTTCTAACTTTTCTTTAAAACTTGTGACATTAGTACACAAAGAAACTAACGAGAGAAAGAGTTATGGATCCTACAAACAAGGGAAATGGGTAATGGGTGAAAAGGAAAATACACTTAAATAATTCTATGAAATAATTATGCAATAAACCATCTTGGTCTTGTTGATCCAATCGTGTGGTTTACGTTGGTTACAATCCCATCACTCATAATCACCAGTGCTATCCTCACTCCTCTTTAGAGGAAAAATCCGAAGAACGGGTGTTTCTCCATTTGAGATCACTAAGAGCCTCAAGAAACCACATGTTTTATGCCCATTCATGTAACAGAAAGCTCTCCACCCTCGTTTGAAACAAAAGCGTTCAGTTGATTTATGGTACACCAATTTTAGAGTCGATGCCCTACCTTTTTCATCAACTAGAGTAATCTTATTGCAGAGTTTACTCAGACCACTTGAGGTAGTAAAGCCTTTAGGAAGATTCTGCACAACAAACATATCCCAACATTCATGAGTATTAACAATTATTAATTCATACTACAAAAAAAAATTAAGTTAAAAAAGTGAAGAAGTTATTACAACTGAATCAACTTCTAGATTTGAAGCTGTGACAGGGACCACAAAATAAGTCTCAACTTTTGTTGGAATTTTCTTCTTCATTTTGCTATTTCCAACAAGCTTCCCTAAAACCACAAGCATAGCACAAATCTCAGGATGTGATCCTGACCTTAAAAATAGTGAGGTCAGCTTACCAGTATGATTCTCGTCATCATTTGAGTAAAGTATCTCACAACAGCTTGGATCAAAGGGTGTGACGTGAAACCTGAGATTTCCTTCGTGTCTGAAAGCAAGAATGTCGCCGACTTTGAGATCGTGAGCCACAGCAAACTATTCCCATCCGTGGCTCAATTTTTATCCGTCCACAGTAATCTTCCAGGTGATCTCCGAGGCGTCTGATATCAATATTGCCGTGTTGCCTTCTTCTTTCCCCTCTACGTACTTAGAGTAAAAAGCTTCAGGAATTGACTGCAAACAAAACCAAGAACAAAGTAACAAAAGTTTGTAAAAAACAAAAATCTAACAACATGAAAAGAGAGAAAGAGATAGATAGATTACAAGGTGGGTTTTAAAGCCTGGAAGCAGAGGTTTGAAGAAGTGTGGATTGGTCGGAGAGGAGAACAACGGATTTGCCATTGCTGAACAAAACGTTTAACCCTAAGAATCTTAAGGGTCATCAGATTTTTCACTTTATAGCCGGTCTCTTCGTTTTCTCCACACTATTGGTTTCTTTTACAGTTGAACTCTTTAATTTGTTTAAATACTTCTATACTTTTTGGAGTGTAGAGCCGTAACAGTAAGCCAACCAATCAAAACCCCTTGGTTGACCAAATTCAAAAACAACATTTACAACTGCCCAAAAGCAAATAACCTTGCAAGGTTATTATTAAACCATCATTTTTCAACTTCTCTTGGAAATGAAAAAAGAAAAGAAAAAGCTAATATAGGATTGTCAGGAACTTTACATTGATAGGAGATCATTTAGATTCTCTCTACATAATTCGTCCAACACAACAGAAATTACACATTGTATAAGACCTATTTATTATCATTACCAAATTCAAAAGATGAAGGATTCTTTCTAATTACCCAATTCGTCCTCCAGATATCGGTACTCAAAAGCAAAGTCTTGTTTGATCATCGAGCACCTACACACATGAAGGTATGGCAAATGCAATTTATTTTCACAAGGACTTGAAGATTAAATATTGCAACAAGGATTTAAGGCTTATCTTACCATCCATGTTGACCGTCTTTGTCGATGTTGTAGTCGAAGTATATGTATGCGCCTTGTTCATATTCATCTGTTGCAACCTTTGGTTCTTCACGACGTTGAAACCATGCATTCAGTTTCTTGTGATATCTCCAAGCTTGCTTCTTCAGCTCTCTAGCTGCTAAATGTTGCTGGTATGAATTCTGCAGTTTAAATGTAAATGTAAATGTTTGGTTCTGTTCGTATACTTAACTACTTACACTCTAAGTTGCACTCAGGAATATCGACATAGTTTGAAACCTAAGAAAAGTTATCAGAAGCTTCGCTAATCGACATTTTAAGTACCTGTTGGTAGTAAAACGCAAAGAACAAAGTATCGTTGCCGAGTCTTTCCCAAAACATTGGGTTGTTGATGACAGGTGCCTGGACTTGGGGATAACTTGAAGGGGTTGTTACGGGTCGTCTCTGCAAGAAAGAATGTATAAGCTTGTGCCGATATGGTTGCTTCAAAGTGATATGAGCCTTCACTAATCACGGAAACAACTAATAGGTGGAACCAATGAGAACAACAAATGACTTAGAAAGTGTTTGACCCAGCTACAAGAAAATAGTAAACTCGTTGGGTCGAGTTTACGGTCACCGAAACATGCAAACATTAGATTCACAACAAGCAACATTATTTAGATGAAGTAGGAGATTTTCCTAAATAAGTATAACTATGCTCCCAATAAGATCCATGTTTGTAAGTTATTCCACAAAGATATGTTGAGATTTGAAAGTAGAATTTGAATTTCAAACCGGATAATACTGTCTTGGACGTTCAGAGTCTTTTGGCAGGGGAAGTCTTTTCATAGCAGCCTCGAGCATCTGGTATTTTAATCTTCGGTCATGGATTTCCCCAGAGAGTGGAGTTTCTCTTGTGCCATCACCTATGGTCCCAAGATCAGGACTACCTCGGCTACCAATGGCACCCAGAGTTCCTGGTCGTTGATTTGATACGGCTTCTCCTTGGGAGAAATCAGCTGTAGCTGGCTCTGAGAGAGACACCTTGATGAAATCACAAGACTTTAAGATGGGTAGACTCATACTTGAAATATAAACTCAACAAAATACGGGACATAAATGGAAGGAAGCATGGAGAAAAAAGTTATAGTATCTGTAAGGTAAGAGATTTCATACAGGAGATATAGGTTCAACTTTAAGATCATCCTCAATGTTCTTTGAAACTGATTCTGGAATCAACCCATGGTGTAAGTTTGGTTGTACATCTGCAGCAAAATTGTCAAGAACATCTTTCAGTGACATATATAATAGCTAGTACAGATTAATAAAAAGTAAAAGACCCCACAAATTTTCTTCTATAAGATGTGAATTGTGAAAGAGAGATTGAATTTAGTCAGATATTCCATAAGCAAAGTTGTCCCCAAGCGAACTGAAGTACTCGATACTTTTTATCTTTTACCTTACATGCCTATTTACACCCCTGTCTAACACTAAGGAAAAAAACCCATAGGAATGAACTTGTTAAAGCACAAAGTAAATCAGCTTTATTCTGTTTCTACCAAAATAATTCTCTTCGAGGCTTATTAAAATCTTGTTTCAAAAAAGAAGATGCAGTACCAAGCAGCGCTACAATACTAATAAGTCAAGTGTTTATGAGCACAGAACTTGATTGCGTGCACGTTGGCTATGTAAAAATGATTGTTCCTTTTCCATAAACCCTTACTACATGAACTCACATAACAAAGTACAACAACATATTTGGAACTACCTGACATCAATTGTTGTTGCATGGAAATTGAATGCTGTTGTAGGCCAGGTATGTGTAATCCAGACCCTGTACCACCGTGAAGTATTGGCGATGACACCTGGAAGAGTAAAAATGATAAAATAATATGGTTTATATACGTGGAACCATAAAAATGAGTCAGAGTACTTCAGAAGAAAAGAAAAATAAGTTGTTGTAGAGAAAGAGAGCACCTGCTGTGAAGGCGAATATTGCTGTGGCGTAGACATTTGCTTACTGTTTCCAGCGAGGGGAGTCATACCTAACAGATTACTGTGATCCTGCTGTTGAACTTGCTGTAACCGGTGCAGGAATTTCTCCTTCTGATCAGGTACTATCTCAGTACGCCCAAACTGGCCCTGAGATAGAAAACAAATGTATTAAAATACTCCACAAAACTGCATTTGCTAGATGAAAATGTTGCAGAGACTACAAACAGTTTCGCTCTGAGTTTGGTAAGGACTGCCAGGCCTCCAATGCGTGCCAGACACTGTAGAAGGTGAAAACGCTCTGCTGGTTACAATGCCCTCACTCACATTGTCATCAATCTCTTTAGCTGCGTCATTGCTTCTGGCAGCCTGAGGCAGGATCATTCTATTACTCAGTGGCGAAGGCTGCCCAGAGGTATTTCCGAATCTATTTTCAATATCCAGCGTGCTACTTTTTGCGTTGTCAGATGGCAATACAGCTCTGCTCTGAGTTCCACTACTTGGACCACCACCATGAGATAGAGAAATACCTGGAGGAAAATGGATGATTAAATCATTTCTTCCGCCTCTTATTGCGCCAATATCTCCGAGAAAGGGAGATGATTTCATACCAGGAAAGTTTACTGTATCTTTTTCTTTGGAGAGCGAGGGCATAACTGTAGAAGGCGTAATTGTAGAAGGAGAATTCAAAGCGTTCTCCACAAATTTTGTTTCCACAGTCAAATTTTGAGGTGGGATGTTGACAGGAATAGAAGTGGACATCGGATGAACATTTGTTATACTTTTCGATGGAGGACTTTTAGGTACCGCATCTGGACTAAGAATTAGTGAAGCTTTATCTTCTGTATCTTCCTGTGTTGCACTCTGACAAAGAGGGGAAACAGTGATCTGAAACGTCACAAATGGGCTCAAAAGTCAACAGATATTATGAAAAAAAAAGTGGCATACAAACGTAACATTACCGATGACGTCACCAGTTTGGGCTCCATCGGTTCATTGCTCTGAAGAGAAATAATTTGGTAGAAGTTAGAATAGCAATCAACAGAGACAATTTGAAAACTTCTTGTTCAAAGATCAATATTTTAACACAGCCTACTTACACAATGAAACAAGAAAACGTTACTGGAATGGAGAATCTGAATTTATATCTATCAGTAAACTGATGCAAACGTTCATCACAGTTAACCATTCTTTTACATGTTTCTTGAACAAAACTAAAATCCAAAGCAAGTTTTTTTTTCTATAAAAATAAAAGGACTGGTTCTATACAGTAAAAACAAGTCTAGCCCTACTCTGTAAAATTTTAGTTGATAGTAGATGATAACAAAAGAAAAGACATACAGGCATCGTCAATGCTGACCCTGCTGAAGAATTCTTTAAGCTAATTGGCACGCCCTGTCAAAAATGAAATACAGCTTACCAAAACTAGCAAAAGAGAGAAAGTAACAAATTCACAACAAACTAGGAAACAATGTACTGTATTGATTCCACACAGGAGAGGAAGACTTTTATCACCTTGAGAAGAGGACCAGTGGTCACCAAATCTTCAAGACTCTCAACCTTGTCAAGTGGCAATGAACTGTAGAGTTCATCGACGTCACTAAATTCATCAAAATCATCCTGTAAAGCCGAGAAAAGCATGAACAACTGTGCTTTGCCTATAAACAATAAAACTGGATTCATATCAGAAGGACATAAACCTGATTACGGTCAACATAGTCATCCAAAAAGTCTTTGGTATCATTGATTTGCTCCGGACTCAATTCGTCATTGTCTAGAAGCCTCAGGAGCAATTCTAGTTTTATTATATGAGCCCTGTGCCTTGTTATAGACGCCTCCAAATGTATCTGATGGAACATGAGTAATTTAAATCACACAACAACAAAAACGAGAGCTCAGTTAAGATTTTGGTTTCCCTTCTCTGCCTACCAGTCTAGGGGGCCTAGCCTTCCCTTTCTTAACAGAAAGTCCCTCAAGCTCAGCTTCAAAACTATCAATCTGTGTTTCTAGCTCTCCAACCTATAAAGAGGTATCACAACATATTTATCTTAATACAGGACATATAGAAATAACTGATCCTAGAGTAATACATTTCTATCAAATTTGGAACTGCTACAGGTGCACGGAAAATCCATAAATAACTAGATAGCAAACAAGTCAATCAAGGAAACTAACTAGATAGCAAACAACCAGAATTGAGCAAACTAAAAAAAAAACTAAACTGTTAAAAATGACATTCACAAACTTGGAAATAAAACAAGCTTTTCTATGCTTGTGTAACCAAATAAAAAAATTAGAATTATTGACAATGATCAAAAAGCTTATTTTCTTACCACATTGTTCAACCAATCTCTTGTCTCTGATTTTGCCTTCTCCTTTGGATCCTGCGCAAGGAAGACTTAACGAGGTGATGAGTAGCTCAATTAAATAATTCTCTCTTGCATGGATAACTTAAAGCTATCAGAAATGATCTAGCACAATAAAAAGTATAGTAGGGAACAAGCAGACAAAGAACCAAAACAAACACAACATAAAGGATTTTAGCTCGTATATAAGCATCTAGCTGCCAAGGTTGAATACAAGAAAAGAGGATAAGGAACAAAAATCTAGTTAAATGTGAAAACATAAGAATTTAGCTTCGTTGAATGCAGAATTCTAATCCTCAACCCAATGTTTCATCCTTTTAATTCCCAAGACATTTAGGGAAGGGCTTCGAACAGGGAATAAAAGATGAATGAGCCCAATCACTATAGCGTTAAGAACGTCTAGACAGACTGAAACATTTGCATCACCCATAGATACTAGCACATAATTCTTCATTCCATCAATTATTTAGAATGGCAAACACAAGATTCCAGGAACTAAAACATACGAGGCCATTTTGGGTATCCAGAGTACTAGTAATAACTAGAAGAAGCAGATAACGTATAGCGCTTACTGTTTTCGGCTGCAGACCCAAACCTTCTTTAGAGAAGGCTTTCGTCTTCATTTCTTTCTCGCACACTTTAAACCTCTCCATTTCACGCTCAATAAGTTTCCGAGCGTCCATCAATTGCGTCTCATAAGAGGCACTAACCTACAGGGAACAAAACAAAAAAACAAATTTTGCTTCAGCCCAAGTTGGCAAACACAGTTCCTAAGCAGAAAACAAGAAACTCCTAGAGGTTAAAGAATCAAAGAGGCTCAAAAACACATAGATACATGATATTGGCTACAAGATTATACCTGAAATGCAGTACAGATCAAACTTTCACTAAAAACCACTCTAAAAGACACTAAAATCAAACCTTTTTATCCTTGATCTCGGTAGATTGAGTCCATGACTTGATCTGATCCCTATACCTCTGCAATTTCTTGATCTCTTTCTTCAAATCCGTCTCATACTTCTCCTTTTGGTTTGCGTTATCAGTGTCGTAAACCTAAAAAACCATATAGAGAGAGATTTCGAAAATTGTGGAAGCGATTCGAAGAAGAAAGAGAAGGAAGGAGAAATTGACCTTGTTCCAGATGCTATCGAAGACCTCGACGCCTTCGTGAACCTTTTTGAGAACACGATCGATTTCGCTCTGTAGCTTCCTCGTAGCACCCATTTAGAACCTTCGAGAACCCAAAAACTGTTCGCCTTCTTGGGAGATCAGAAACGGATTTTGGGTGTGTTATTAAACTCTCTCACAAGAAGAAGAATTAAAAAGAAATCTCCGGGAGCTGGACACGTGGCGGCCTTCTCTGTGCGACACCTGTCATTAAAAAAAAAAACGAATCAGCTCCTCTCCACTCTCCCGATCTATCAACGTTTTCTTCTCAGTTTGTTTCTGAAATCTATCACCCAGCTTGTGTGTAGCGTACTGAAGCATTCTTCAGATCAAGAGCACAATGGAATTGTGGCAAGTTGTTCTAACTTTCTCTGTTTGCTTTAATGCATTTTCGTGCATTTCCAAAAGATTGAAGAATTAGTTGAATCTTGAGAGTTTATTCGATATTAGGCGTGTTTTGGAGTGATGATGATGATGATTGTGTTTTCCAGGGTGGCACATATGTACTGCCTGTCAAAAGGATTCGTTCTACATTTGCTATACATGTCCGTATTCTGTTTGTAAGAGATGTGTTAGAAGCTCATAGTATGTAGTTGTAAAGGAAAACAAAGGATTATGTGGAATCTGCATGAAGACTATAATGCTTATTGAGAATGCAGCTGAAGCTAACAAAGAAAAGGTATGAAAATCTTTCTGCATTGGCTTTTTTTTTATTATTCCGTATTTTTCTCTACCGATCGAGTTCTCAAAAAAAAAAAGGGTCTCTTGATCTTCCGTCTTCATTATTTATCCATCCGGACATAAAATGGTTACCCTAAATTCTATCCAGCCACGCTTATTAATATGCCCTCAAAGATTCCAAACAAATATGTGTCCCCCCGCCGATTTTATCGAGTTGAAGCAAAACGAATCGGAGATGGAGATTTGTGCATCATTGGATTTGATTTGATGGAAGTAGAGCTGTTGAAGAACTACCTGCGGAAATCGGAATTCCGAGTGGGAAAGCGGAAGTAATCAACAACAATATTGTTTTAGTTACGTCCGAAGCGGCTCCTTACTCGAAAACAGGAGGATTAGTAGATGTTTGTGGTTCTTTGGCTGGACGTGGGCACCGTGTAATGGTTGTTTCTCCTCTCCTCGGTACCTGAATGGAACCCCTGCGGACGCTAACTATGCACGGGCTAAGGATTTGGGTGTACGGATTACCATTCAGTGCTTTGGAGGTTCTCAAGAAGTTTCGTTCTACCATGAATATCGAGACGGTGTTGATTGGGTAAACGATAATCTCTTATTGCGTAAATCTTTGTGGAGTTTTGACAATTACTGTTGCTTAGCGAGTCGTTTTTGTAATTGTTTTCAGGTTATGGAGCACAAACTGCTGAAGTTCAAATTAATGAGAAATCTTAATTTTAATGGGGAATCAGCTTCTGAGCCGTGTACACCTACTGGTCAAACATCAGCAGCTTAGTCTTCTTCGGATGGATTTTATTCACCCGAGTTCAGAGGTGACTTTGGAGCTGGGTTATTAGATCTTCACGCAATGGATGACACTGAGCTGCTATCCAAGGTATGTTTGCATCAGGGAATTAGATCAAAAGTTTCCTATTTTTTCCGGTACACTGTTCTGCTTGCATCCCTTTACAATCTTATATTAACGCACACCTACTGTATTCTTCATCCCCCATCTAATCATTTTTCGGACATCTAAACTTAGAGAAGGCTTTTGATTCTGATACTTGAGTACTACTGTTAGTGAACATAATTATTTCTGTTGTGTAAAATGCCATATAGATGTTGCAAGTTATATGTGCAAGCAAGACATTAATTTAGAGAAGCTATTGCAATTAAAAGGAGTTGAGAATGCGCCACTTGAGATGGAGTCTGTTGAAAAGTTTCTTTTCTTTTGGGGTGGATTGCTGTTTACATTTCCTGCTGTTTAATGATAATTTTCCATTTTATTAGTTTCCAATTCATTGCTTGTATAAACTCAGATTTCATTCATGATTGCAGCATATGATTTCTGAAATTTGTGATCATTTGACATTTGTGATTGGCATTTGGGTATGACCTGATAGTTTGTTCGTTTACTATTTATGACTTGACATTGGTTTAGTTAGAGGTTTCAGATTAGGACGAGGGATGATTTTGGATTGGTTATTCTTGTGTGAATGATATATTGGTATGGGAGTTGCTAGGAAAAAAACTTGGACACTATAATAGTTGATGCCGTGTTGAATTTAATTGCATAACAGAGCGATAAGCTACTTTTGTCTATGTATCTTGCATGGTACAAGGCTTTACTTTGCAGGTCGATAAAGAAATCAAGAATTTCAAAAAAGCGTCATGACGCAAGAACGGTCACAATATTGATGGCAAACACTAAGGAGCTTAAATGCGTTTCGTGCCATGTCCATGAACAGTGATATTGATGTTCATCAAATGAGTTTCCAGGAAGATAATAAATGCTCAAGCACTAACGTTTTATTCATATCTACAGACTACCTACGATACAATTTATCTTCACAGCTCCTCACCTATTTATTTCAGTATCAGGAACTCCTCAGACTTTCTCCAAACATGGATCTCCAACCCTTTTGTTATTTAACATTCGTTAGTTTTCTAAATTTCCAATAGTATATTTATATTTGGCTATATATAAATATATTTTTATGTATCATTTCTTTCTATAACTGTGTGAAATGTAAATTTGTGGTCTCCACTATATTATTTCTGTGCAAACATAGTTTTGGTAAACACAAAGTTAAGGTTAGAAGCTTAGATGTAGCAGGGTCTGCTCTTTGAACTCGAAAACAGAATGAACAATGTAGGAACTCTTTGAAAAAGTGCAACGATTTATAGGTATGTATTTTTCTTCGTGGACAAAATTTTCGTATGTCCCAGAATGTGAAACCTCAAAAATCTTAGCTTCCTCTTCTTACCTTACCATATCTGATTGAAGGAGGGTTATTTATTCTAAAATATTGTTGGACGACGCTTAGACTAAGGTACTTATTGCGTTGGTATTCGAACAATATTGTAGTTTTGGAGATTGGGTAAAAATCTTGAAACTATAAAGTCAAGTTGCAAGAGAATTCCACATTGTTTTGCCAAGGTCATCTAAATATTATAGTGGCAGGTGGTTTCCATAAACGATGTCTTGCAGAATGTCATGCGCCTTGTAGTGAATACTTTCTCTAACTTATATATAACTTCTCTGGGAAAATGTTGCTTAATTGTTCTCATGACATATGCATTGGTGTTGTTTATTTTTGACCTGTAAGTATTGAGGTTTTTCTGCTGCTCAATGTCTTGATATTAATAATGTATGGTACTATAGTTCCATGATAATTTGAATTTATTAGCGAACGTTACCTACATTCGCAAACGTGTGTTAAATGAGACTGTTGTAGTTCAATTATAAGTATTGGGAAGCAAATATGAGGACCATGGGTGCATCCTGCACACAGACCAAAAAACAAAAGATTACTCCTGAACATAGGGACAGATCACCATCAAAGCAAAAAAATTCTTAAAACGTCATACTCTTTATACTCTTATACGAGAAGGCTCAAGCGGGAATTGTTATTACCATCAAAATGAGTTGACGAGACAATTGTAGAGTAAATATGGGACTTTGTTTCTTTTTTTTACCATCTTTTCATCTATACTTTTTTGATCCCGTGAATTTTTATACTAATGAATTGTTCTCTTTTATATTTATTAGTCACGTGGATGATTGTGTTGACTAAAACCAAATATTGTGGCTAAGTTTCTACTAACATCTCTTAGTGCGGAGAATGATCTCCATGTTCAACAAATTACTTAGAGAACCAAATTATATTCATGTGAGAGTCAACTTGCATAGGTAATTTAAAACTATATTGTTAATTGAATTATAGTAACTTGGTTAAAAAACAAACACCACAACATAAAGATATAGTGAGTAATGTTTACAAACTGTTTCTGAACTACTAACCCTCAGCGTAACAAAGAGGAATGAGTTTTAAGAAGAAAAAGATTTTTTTTTCAAAAAAGATAAGAAAAAAAAGAAGAAAAAGAAGAAGAAGAAGATTTAATACGAATAATTGAAAAAGAAGATTCCTTATCTCAATTAATTGATTCGTGCAATGAAATTATGGGTATAAATATAGAAATACACTGCCGACAAAAAAAAGAAAAAAAGAAATACACTATAGCTTTTATTTTCTTTTTCTCTTATTATGATAATTTTGAATTAGGCTCGTTTCCCATAAATCCTCTCTGCTTACTTAACTTGACACTAGGCCTGGACGCGGATCGGATATCCGGAAAAATTATAGTATTTGTGATTCGATTTGTTATTCACGGATATTAAATTTTCCGATTTGCTTTGCTTTGAAAATTTTAGATATTTGGAGTTACGGATAACCGGATTTTTTTCCGGATATTTGCGGATATTTGTTTTAACTGAAAAAACGAAAGAAAAATATTTTATTTTTTCAAAAAGTTATTTTTTCAGTATAAATTTTAAACTAATTAGTGAAAAAATAATATAAGTTAGATAATTTTATTTGATATAACTAAAAATAAAATGAAAAATGAAAGAAAAAATGGTGGACTACGAAACATTTATTATTATTTTTAGATAAAAATATGAGACAACTGATTTACAAAATTAGTAACTACGTAAATTTACTATAACTATATCCGTTCAATGTATTGAAAAGGTTAAAAAATGCAAATATATGTTGTAGGTATATCATATTATATGTACATATATGTAATTTACGGATCGGATCGGATATTCGGATTTTTTAAATTAGTATTTATGATTTGCTTTGCTTTAGACGGATCGTAGATTTTACTATTTGCTTTGCTTTGATTTATAACGGATATTCGATTTTTTCGGATCGGATCAAAACGGATCACGGATCGGAGCAAATCTAACGGATAATTTGCCCAGCCCTACTTGACACACAGCGACAAGGATGGTTAAAATCTCTGAAATTTGCGACGGCGGCGGCTCTAATGGCAAGAAAGCTCAAGAAGACAAAGAGAAACAAATCGAGAAGCCGAAACAAACACAGAATCATGCGCCGCCGGGATTCATCTTTCTTCGCCATTACCAGGCACTTTATGCGTTCGTCGGATTCCCTACAGAGAATCCCCCGAAATGGTGCCTTCTCCATCGCGAACCAGGTTTCTTTACAATTGGGTAGACTCGATTCACTTTCTCCCATGCCTCATGGATCTGCGGTGGTCACAATCGGACCGGAGATGTATGTATTCGGTGGACGCGCGCGAAGGCTACAGAAACCACACAAATCGTGTGATTCTCACCAATGTCAGACCTCACACTCACACATGGAGAGAGCTCCCGAACATGATAAGGAATCGTTACGAGCAGCCGCCGGAGTTATTGACCGAAAGATTTACGTAATCAGAGGTTGCGAGCTGCTACCTTCTGATACAGACTGGATCGAAGTGTTCAATGTCAAGAAGGGTTTGGAATGAGAACGAGACTCCTCATAACAAGGTTAGGAGAAAGAATCATAGAAGCTCAGATCATTTCCAACACAAACAAGGGGAAGAAAATCGTATACCAAGGATAATCCTCACTCGGACACAAATTGTCCGTACCAGATGAGAAGACGTCAATTCCCTGCCCGTGTATGTTATGCTATGACAATCAACAAGAGCCAAGGAAAAACTTTAGACCAAGTTGGCTTGTATCTGCCATAACCGTTATTCAGTCATGGGCAATTGTACGTTGCCTTCTCAGGAGTCACATCAATGGAAGGTTTAAAATCATCAATGATACATCTAAGTCACCTTCCGAAAAATGTATTATAAGCATTGTCTACAAGGAGATATTCAACAACATTAGAAAGCCACAACAAGGTACTGTATATGAAACAAATACCTACCATTCGATGTAGTTTCAGAATTTTATTTACCTATATTTAATACCTAAACACATTGCACATGATCTATTAATTTCGATGCTCCAAGACAATTTTAATAAAAATTTGTTAGATGGGCCTACTCGAAGATAAATGCAACATGATTCAACCCTACCGTGAAGCACACGATTACACTGAGGTACGTAATTTTCGAAAATTCCAATACCCTAGATTGCACTACAAAATGCATAGTAAATCATATATTACAAACCTTCAATTACCATTTGATAGAAACAAAAACTTTATAACAAACTACAAAGGAGACTTCAAATTAATTAGAAAATTTCTTTCGCACCACCACCACCCCTATGTAGTATCGGATTTTGAATAGAACTTAAACAGTTTTTTTAAAGTTTTACTGGTTATCCAAAATAATAGTAATGTTAACCTACATATTAATGAACAAAAGTACTACATTTTACATATTTCAATTAAATTAAATTACTAATATTATCCATTACCTAATGAGCAACTTCTAAATGTATTTTTAATTCCTCTTCACATGTTTCAGATGGAACGGCTTCTTCATGACGGATTAGACAACAACAGAAGACATGATGACCAACAAGTAGAATGACATTTGTCAGAAGACATTATTGTCTAACTATGGGTTTGAACGTGGTGTATTGAACAAGATAGTATTTCCAAAAACTATCTTCTAGTTTTAGCCACTATATTCCATTTCCATACTTCTTATTTAGATATGAAAGTGTGGTACATAAAATTGATTACTTCAAACTCAACCAAACAGAATTCGTAACATCATTTGATGATTCAATGGTCAACAAACTGGAAGTACCTTGCCCAGATTCTGGTTCTGGCTTATACATAAAACCACGGTCAGGTCAGAACGTGAAGGTACATTATTAGGCATGTTCTTCACGAAGCTATAGTATCAATCGTTGACTCAACATTACAAGTAACTTATAACGCAAGCATGTGGATAGTGACTATTCCAACAGACGTAGATTTTTCCAGCGGTGCCGGTGACACCAACATCCTCAAAAAGATTGTTCTCCACTGTTTCTTTTGTCTTTGGTGATGTGTTAATTTTGATCTCTAGAAGTCGTCGCAACGTTTTTAAAAAAAAACAAAGCTTATACATGGACATGAGTTGTTGATTATGTTAATTCATGTCTTCCAATATGTTAATAAATTGAGAAGATGTCTGTTTATTTGGTAATCAAAGAGAAACAAAAAATATTACGCATATTCACACTTAACTGATATGCACTCATGTGTCTAGATCAATAAACATTTGAATACCCGGAAAGAGAGTCTATTTATGGTTTGTACCACCCCAGAGATTAGCCAGGGCTCCTCCATAGATCTAAGATTTTTTTAGTTATCAAAAAAAAAAAAAAACCATTTGAAAAAGGGAAGTTTACTCAAACAACTTTGGAAAGTTGGTTTTGCACTAAAACAACCTTCCCCTTAAAAAGTTGTGTTTTGGAGAATTTTTACCCGTTTTACCCTTATTTGCCTTGATAACAAAAAACGTATTTACGAAACTGGCATTAATGAATCGGCGGGAAATGTTCCCGCCAAAGAAAATAAATCTACTATTTTGTGATGGTAGATTTATATACGAACGGTAGACTTATTTTTTGAGCGGTAGATTTATATACGAACGGTAAACTTATTTGTCCCCTTGGTGGTAGAGATGTTTCCGAATGGTAGACTTATTAGAGTGATTGATAGATTTATTATTTTCAGTGGTAGATTTATTTTGGAGCAGTAGACTTATTTTGTGATTGGTAGATTTATTTCCGAAGATTGGTAGATTTGTTTTCTTTAACGGTAGAGTTAAATTTGCGTGGTAGATTTATTTTTGCGATTGGTAGACTTATTATAGTGGTGGTAGATTTATACTAGTGGACTATAGTGGTAGACTTATTATAGTGGTGGTAGATTTATACTGAGTGGTAGATTTAATATTTTCGACGGTAGACTTATTCAATCTTTTTTCCGTTTACTAGAACAACTTCCCGAAAAACATCAGTAGAGTTATTTTTTCTGTTTACCTTATGGTAGATTTGTTTTTCGAATGGTAGACTTATTAGCCGAAGATGGTTGTCATAGAGTTGTGGTAGACTTATTATCCAACGGTGGTTGTTCATATAGTTGTAGTAGACTTGTTATCTGATATAGGTTATTCAAACAACGATGTTGTGGTAGACTTGTTATCTGACATAGGTTATTCAAACAACCCTGTGGTGGTAGACTTGTTATGTGACTTAGGTTCTTCAAACAAAAATGTTGTGGTAGACTTGTTATGTGACTTAGGGTTTTCAAACAACAATGTTGTGGTAAACTTGTTATCTGACTTAGGTTCTTTAAACAACAATGTAGTGGTAGATTTATTATCTGAATTTGGCTCTCTAAACAATGTAGTGATAGATTTGTTATTTGACTTAGCTTCTTTAAACACTGTTTTGGTAGACTTGTTATCTGACTTGTGTTCTTTCCGCCACATTGTGTTAAACAAGAACCTAAGTGTTCTAATTGTCGTCAATACGATCATAATCATACCACTAGTGAAGCTTAAATATGTGTCAATTATTATGTATGTCTTTTCAATTTTAACTTGTTTTCCCGGTTTTAATGTTATAGTAATTTATGCTAAATGCATTTGGAAAAAGATTATATAGTGAGCAAATTTCTAGAGTACATAAATTCAACCAATTCATTACATTGAACAGAGAATAAATCTACCATCAAAGAAAAACAAATCTACCATCAAAGAAAAACAAATCTACCATACCACTAAACAGAGAATAAATCTACCATCAAACATAAATTTATAAGTTATCCATGACCTCTGCCTCTTCTGCCACCACCTCTGAAGCCTCTATGTCCACCAAATGAACCACCATCAGCGGGCGGTTCCTTGAATCGGAGTACCGTTTGATCTAGTGTGGTCCGTCTCGACATTGTAAAATGTCAAAATAAATCTACCATTACAGAACAATAAATCTACCATTACAGAACAATAAATCTACCATGATAGAACAAACTTCCTACCAAATTAAACTACCATTACCATCGCCGAATCCAACAGATCCACGATCTCTGCCTCTTCTGCCACCACCTTCGAAGCCTCCACGTCTATCAGAATAAATCTACCAACAAAGGAAAATAAATCTACCATCAAACTAGAATAAATCTACCATTAAAAAAAAAATACCATACCATTGAGCAGAGAAAAAATCTACCATGATAGAATAAACTTTTTACCAAATTAAACCACAACCACGCCGAATCCAACAGATCCACGATCTCCGCTTCTTTTGCCACCACCTCCGAAACCTCCACGTTCACCGGAATAAATCTACCATCAAAGAATAACAAATCTATCATCAAAGAAAAATAAATCTACCATCAAGAACATGAACCCAGAAATCTACCATACCATTGAACAGATAATAAATCTACCATCAAACTGTTAAAATAAATCTACCATAAAACATAAATAACTCTACCTCTCAAATAAATCTACCATTACAGAACAATAAATCTACCATGATAGAACAAACTTCTTACCAAATTAAACCACCACCACCACCACCACCACCGCCGAATCCAACAGATCCACGATCTCCGCTTCTTTTGCCACCACCTCCGAAGCCTCCACGTTCACCGGAATAAATCTACCATTATAGAATAACAAATATATCATCAAAGAAAAATAAATCTACCATCAAGAACATGAACCCAGAAAACCACCACTACCACCGCCGCCGAATCCAACAGATCCACGACCACCGCTTCTTTCGGCACCACCTCCGAAACCTCCATGTCGACTAGAATAAATCTATCACCAAAGAAAAACAAATCTACCATCAAAGAATTGGACCTTTTTTTTTTCTCCATGTAAAAAAAAACTTTGTTCCATCTTCTTCGATTTACAATCGATTGTTTCTCGCCGGTTGACCCTCGCCGGAGCTAGAGCCTGGCCGATACGCTCCGCCTCCATCTTCCACGTCGTCGTCATTAACCATTGTCGAGATCGAGACTCCGACGCCAAGCTTGCTCGTGGTTCGTGGTTGCTCGTCGACGGTTGATGGAGGAGCTTCAGATCCATAAACGAAGAGACTCGCCGGCGACGAAAAATTTGGCCAGAGAAGACGAAGTTGTCGGTCACCTTTTCTTCTCTTCTCTGTGTCGTGAAACAAAAAAAAAACAAAACTGATTTTTCAGTTTTATTTAATCAAATAAAACTCAAAACCTAATTTTGTTGTTGTTTCAATGGCATTCTTGTAAATAAAACAACTACACAAGGTTTATAAGACTTTTCATGTGTTCACATCTCTACAAGGTTGTTTTAGTTATTAAGTGACTTTTCAAGGTTGTTTTAGTTATTATCTCTTTGAAAAATTAGTACTAAATTATTATTTTCCTATTGTATAATTTTTTTGTAATGTTGTCGGTGATCCTCTGTTACATTTGAGATTTGACATAGGTATTAGTTCGGACGTATAATTTTTCCTACAATATAAGAACAAAACACTTTCACATGGCAATGACATCAAAAAAGGAGAAAATATATCATAGAAACTGAATATAAAGTTATTTTTAATTGAGAAAAACTAGAGAGGAACCAAAATGGTAGAAGAATCTTTTGTGCTTCTAAACCGCACTGCAAGAACTTTCATACAAGAACCTATTTAGAATCCAAAAAACTAAAAACTGTGAAAATTCAAAAATAATTACTACAATATTTCTAAAACAAATTAAAACAAAAACCCGCACATTATAAGGAAAGATTTTGAACCATCTAAAAAATATTGAGCATCCACGTCATCATTTATCTTTGCTGCCATATTATAGTTTTATAAGGATCAAATTCTTTCCTGCCATAAACTTTCACCGACAAATCACAAATGTCACAACTCTCATGGGCTGAAGTGGGCCTCAGTTTTATTTTATTTATAAATTAAATTTAAATTGAAAAATAAGTAAATGACTAAAACACTGAAGCAGAAGTTGATAATTACGACCCAACCGTAGATCCGACCCGTTCCGATAAACCCGAAAAAACCCACCCATAACCCTTTAATTCCCCAAATCAGTTTCAGTTTCAAAGAAACAAAACTGAAAAATCTCAACTTCCCTCTTCTCTTTCAGTCGACAATTAGCATAACTAAGAACAACCAAGACTTGGGCTTTGCGATTTTGAATGAGGTATGTTGAAATTCATCATGCAAGTGCGAGAATTTGTTAATTTTGTAATGTACTAATCGGTTTCAATGCGGATTGATGTAGATTTGATCCCTAGAAATGGTGCGTATAAAGGTTGGAGGAGTTAAACCGGGAACAAGATCGGAAAGATATGCAGTTAGTTCGTCGGAAGAAGACGAGCATGAAGAACCAAGGGTTTCGGAGGAAGCAGCGAAGGATGCAGAGGAAAATGTAAAGAACAAAGACGAGGGTTCGCAATTTGAGAGAAATGAAGAAGGAAGGGTTTTAGAGGAAGCAACGAAGGATGCAGAGGACAAAGACGAGCATAAAGAGTGTTCGCAATTTGAGAGAAATGAAGAAGGAAGAGTTTCAGAGGAAGCAACGAATGATCCAGAAGGTAAAGAAGGAGATGAACCAAATGGCTCAGATGAAGATAATGAGAAATCTAGTTCAGAGAACGACATGGAGAAGGAAAATGAAGTAGAGGATCCAATAAAGGTATGTAAACACATTTATCTATGGAAAATAAAAAGAAATACTTTGCTTAAGTAGATAGTAATGTATATAGTACTTGCAGGAGGAAGAAGTTCTGGAACACGACATATACGAACCTATTAAAATACACTTCAGACCCGGGGATTTTACAAAGGGAATAAAGATTCAATCATGGTGTTATGTTAAGGAGGCAGTTAAGAACATTAATGAAATTCTTAACGCGAATGAGAAGAGATGGTTTCATGAATATCCAGAGTTCAAACATTTCTTTCACATGCATTTGGAGAAAAATAATAAGGTTCAGGGCATGTGGATGCTCTTTCTTCACGCAGTGGGTACAGGAAATAAACGTGAAGCTTGGTTTGTTGTCAACGGCGTTCCAATACGATATTCTCTCAGAGAACACGAGCTTCTTTCTGGTTTATATTGTCATAATTATCCAATTGGATGGGAAGCAATAGGCGGATTAAAGTTTGTTGGGAAGAATTTTTTCCATGGATCAACCATATCGTACGAAGTCGTCGAGGAAAAGTTCTTGAACATGGAACCTTGTAGAGATAGGTTGAAAATGGCTATATTGTATTTCTTATCCAGTGTGATTATTGGAAAGGCAAAGATAGGCGAGAAAGGAACCCAAAAGGAGCACCAAGTGTAGAAACTTCTTTCTCAGAGCGGTTGATGATCTTAAGTTGTGTAAGACGTTTCCATGGGGACGTTTGTCTTTTGATGACAATCTTAAACAAATGGATCATTTGTTTAAGAGTTTTGCTGGAGTGGTGGACAAAAAAGGCTGGTGTTATCCAAGTTTCAATATTCCTTTGCAGGTAAATCATATTGACTAACAATTTCAATTTATTTTAATTAGTTGAGATTAATGAATGTGTGGTTAGTGAATATGGTAATGTATTTTATTTATATGTGTAGATTCTAGTCTTTGAGACGATCAAAGTGTTCAAACAGAAATACAGAGAGTCTGTTAGCATTGGCCACAATGATTGTCCTAGGATGTGCACCACCAAATTCACAAAACATAGTATGACAAGTTTTCCACTTTCTGAACTGTATGAAACACTTGGAACATCTAAGGTTAGTAATACTTGTAGTGAAATTCCTTTTTAAATAAATATTTGTTACTTATGGTTGTGTTGTATGACTTTCTACTTATTGTATTTCTACAGGACATAGACAGTTTCTTGGTTGAAACTAGTTCTGAGCATACTCTTTCTAGATCAATCTTTGATGACAAGGAGCACATTGAAGATGAGTAGTGCTTCATTGTAAAGAGTTGGGAGAGAAGACACTTTTATGATAAGGGACCTATTTTTCTTCAAATGTCCTTCGACCATGATGTCAATGGAAGATATAAGCAATAAGCCGATGGAAGTTACTTGGATACTATGGAGGCAGATGTTCCTGTTGCGGATAATATGGAGGTAGATGTTCCTGTTGTATCTACTGAGGAAGTACAGAAACTAAAGGAAGACATGGAAGATGGTTTCAAAAAATTGTCCAAAATAATGGAAGATGGTTTCAAAGAATTAAAGGATATGATTGAAGGGTAGGATAAAAGACTAAAGACTGTGGAGGCATTAGTGAAGTTTGAGGGATGGAATGGTGAGACAAATATGGGTTTTGTCCCTGTGTCTTGCCTTCCATCTAGGTATTCTGGTGGTGGTTGTGGTGGTGGCCTAGAGAAAGAGAAGGAAGCTGGTGAAGGTGGTTCTGGTGGTGGCCTGGAGAAAGAGAAGGAAGGTGGTGAAGGTGGTTCTGGTGGTGGCCTGGAGAAAGAGAAGGAAAATGGTGAAGGTGGTTCTGGTGGTGGCCTGGAGAAAGAGAAGGAAGGTGGTGGTGGTTCTGGTGGTGGCCTGGAGAAAGAGAAGGAAGCTTGTGGGGGTGGTTCTGGTGAGGGACAAAAGGAAGCTAGTTCAGGTGGTGGTCGTGATACTGGTGAGGGACAGGAGACTGATGTTGGTGGTGATAATCCTCTTGAAGAGTTTGAATCTTGTGAGTCTGAAAATGGAGAAGGTGAGGAGGACAAGGAGACTGATGATGAAGAAGGTGATGAGAACAATGATGAAGAAGGTGAGAAGGAGATAACTGAAGTTGTTGGTGAGAAGAGGATTAGGAAGCCATCAAACCTCCACAAGTCTCCATTGACCACTTTCAAGACCCAAAAGAGGAGGAAGAGAACTCAGAAGCCATCCTCTTAAACTCTAAACTGGATTAAGGAAACAATCTCTTCAACTTTCCCTCTAAACTCTATCTACTTACAATATTCAAAGTTTGTAATCTGTTTGAACTACTAGTACTACTAATTACAACTGTTAGACGTTTTGTATTATGTTTGAACTTGAATATTTAAAATTTATGTTTGAATTATGTTTTATGTATCTTATCCCTTTTTTATGTTATGAAGTGGTTACATGTATGTGCAATCTCCGTAACTTGAAGTTATTCACTTGTCACATCTCTTGTAATCTGTTTGTAATACTCGTTCAACTAAGTAAAACTACTAATGATACTAGTAAATAAAATTTGTACCACAAGGTTAACATTAATGAATTTGAATCCTAAAAACTGAAAATGTGCAATATAAAAGTAACAAAGTCATTGACATTGAAATTACTTAAAACATGGAGCTGAAAGTCATTACAAAACATGAAAGTAAAATTACTAAAACATTACAAAACATAGAAAAGAAGTGCTTAGAGAACATGAAGGTCCTTAACCTCTTCAGGTGGTTGAAGTTCCTTTCCTCCAAACACTTTGGATTGAAGTTTGATAACCATCTCCTTTAGCTTAGTTGTTTCCTCCTCGGACCTTTCAACTTTGGTCGTCATCTCCTTAATCTTTTCTTTCAGATCAATGGTTTCCTTCTCAGACTTGGCAAGGTTAGTCGCCATCTCCTTTAGCTTTTCTTTCTCTGCATCACAATCGCGCAACAATTCCAAAAAGTTTCAGGGGACATGTGGTCGGGAGAGCCTATCCATTCAAGTAGCCGATCTCCTATTGCTTCTACCTTGTCCTTCAGCAATTGTATCTCCTCCATAATTGCATCATCCCACATTCTCCAGATGTGACACTCTCCATCCTAAGAAGAACAGTTAAAAAAGAAACTATTATAGAAGAAACTATGAAAGAAGGCCAATTGAATAAGAACACATAATTTAGCCCCTTACATCGGTATCACCAGCGCATGTGTAATGTCTCCTCCCTTCTTGAGCTCCATGTGTGTATGTTTTCACCACAGCAGCTT
This sequence comes from Draba incana, assembly GCA_963576765.1. Taxonomy (NCBI): domain Eukaryota; kingdom Viridiplantae; phylum Streptophyta; class Magnoliopsida; order Brassicales; family Brassicaceae; genus Draba; species Draba incana. The sequence goes on along the minus strand of OY755202.1, from coordinate 48,639,683 downwards.
CACCGCAATAGCAAACAGTCGGAATGCCTCTGGGGACTTCTTGCAATGTAACCGGACGAAAGAACATGTTGACTTCCTCATCCGAAGATGATGAGTTGCTGTTGTTTGAGCCATTATCGCATTCACCGAACAAACTACACCTCGTCTTACCCATGTTCCTGTACTTGAACAGTAATGGATACAAAAAATCACAATTATGTTTCCAATTTCTACCTATTCAAACCTACACAGAGTCGAGAAAGAAGAAATTTTACTTACCCGGAAGGTTTGGTTCCAAAATTGGTTAAATTGGAAGAAATCGTGAGCTCCTCTTCTCGCTTATCTCTGAAATAATAAACCCTACGACTTTTTTTTTCCAGATTTGGTAATTGGGGGAAAATCCAAAATCTTATCCGTTGTTTATTTTTAAAACTTTTGAAGAAGACTGAAAATAAAATATAAACGGATTAATCATCGATCCTCGACAATGGCTCACAAACCAAATTTGGCCACGTCTTTATCGCATGTGCGGAAATGTGTATGTATTTAACTGTATTTAACATGTGCTCAAGAAGTTAACACTTAGTGGTACTCCAGTATTCGAGTGTTTCAAATTTGGTCATAGTTAGACTTTAGGGAATTTAGCAATTTATTTAGTAATACCGTATTATATACAACAAATTATCAGTTGTTCTTGTAATATTTGGCATTTAAAACACATGTCCAATGTTTTTATGTCATAATATATCCACAAACACCTACCCTCTGAAATTTTTCATTACAAGGGAGATAATTAACAATATCTAACTCTTCTTAAAAGTATAATGTTCCTTCACTTAACATATGCATATTTGTTTACTTTGGATTGATTTTTTTGATAATTTATAGGGTTACATAAGTAACACAAAATGATTAGCATAAGAACACAAATGATGCCATAAAATTACATAATTGAGACAGATTACACAAAATTATATAAAATTACATAATTGTGACATAAAATACTTCTTAGTTGTCCATTTGCAATAACCCAGTATATCCAGTATTTCAAACAGAAGATAACAAATTACAAGAAGTTCATTAGCATGAAAGGAAAAGAAGATCAAACAAACATACAACCATGTCCTTATCATGGCAAACCACTTGAGCCACCAACTTCCTCAACAAAAGGAGTGCCTTTAAGGCTTCTTTTAGGGGTTCCTTTACGGGTCTTTTTAGGGGTCTCTCTGCGGGTACTTGTAGGGGTCCATTGTTGACTCACTTCTTGGCTCTCTTTACAGGTCCTTGTAGGGGTCACTTGTTGGCTCCCTTTACGGGTCCTTCCCCTTTTATTGGTATTGCTTGGAGGGGTTACTTTACTTCTGTCTTGGCTATGAAGGTCATTCAACTTCTTCTTCGGCTTACGTGGTTGGGGTTCTCCCTTTGATGGAAACCTTTTCACCCGCCGTCTTCCCCTACTATTTTTGTATTCAGGAGGGAAGACACACATTTGTTGTATATATAGTGGAACTCTCCAGACAGATATATGCGGGACATGATAAATGGTTTTGGAATTGGCCAACTTCCAATACTCCGCTTTATACTTCTTATCACACAACTCATGTATCTCATAGTTGTATCAATGTTGTACCTTGCTCCAACAAAATAGCACCTTGCCCATTTTTCCACCGGTACACTATCGTCTAGGTATACTCTTGTTTAAGGATATCTCCTCCTAAAATCAACATATCTTCTTTCAAACTCATTCTCTGAATAGATTATACCAATTTCCCGGAACAACTCTGCCACTAGTTTTTTGTTTGTGTGTGAAACTTTAAGTTTCACATTTTGGGACAAATGGTAGATACAATACCCATGTGTAGCCTCCTTATACACAACTTATACAGCCTTGATGAGGCTGTAATTTCTGCCACTCACAAAAACAAGCTTACCACTGGCCGGTATAACTGTCTTCAGTGTTTCAAAAAACCAAGTCCAACTTTCATCATTTTCACTATCAACTACAGCAAATGCAACCGGATAAGTGTGTCGATTAGGATCTTGAGCTGTAGCAATCAATAGCACACCACCATATCGAGACTTCAAAAAAGTTCCATCCACAATCAAAACTTGCCTCATCGATGAAAACCTTTCTATGGAAGCTCCTATTGCAATGAATAAAAACTTGAACCTTCCTAACTCATCCAACTTCACTTCTATTTTTGTGCTAGGATTCACTTCCTTTAACATATACAAATAAGAGTACAACAGCTTGTATCCTTCTTCAGGATCACCACTCACCTCGTTAATAGCTTCATTCCTTCTTCTCCAACATGTAGAATATGACGGTGGCACACCATATTTTCCTTTGAACCAAACCAATGAGAGCATTAGCTCTTGGGATCTCCAATAAACCTGGATAATCTTTTTTCAAAAGACTAGCAACTAATCCTTGAGTAGCTCTGTTTCTATTCTCGCTGCTTTTGGTGGCACTTGTCCGAGAACATGTGTGAATGTTGTTGTACACCGCAACACGATAACAATGTGATCTCTTAACCTTTGCAGCGTGAAAATACCATTTACACCCTTTCCTCTAAAGACGACATTTTAGCATATATCTCACTTTATCGCTCTTTGTTGTGTAGAAGGCAAAATATCCTTTATGTGCACCTCACTACAAGAAAACAAGCCATTTGCCACTACCAAAATCGTCACAAAATCGTCACAAATGACCCATTTGCGACTACTTTGCGACGAAAATAAGTCATCACAAAACGTTTGTCGCTAATTTTTGGCGTCACAAATCCGTCGCAAATTAGCGACGCTTGTGTGACTTTATATTTTCGTCGTTAATTTGCGAAGAAGTCGGGACTCCAAACCTAAGTCGCAAATAAGCGACAAATTTGTGACTCATATTGGTGGTCACTAATTAGCAACTGATTTGAGACTGTCTAAGGTGTGGCAAATAAGCGACTAATTAGCGACTTCGGATTTTGCGACTAATTTGTTTCTAACTTTATTCGTCGTAAATTAGCTACTAATTAGATACTATATTGTTGTTGTTACAACTTTGGGTTAGTCACATTTTAGTCACTAATTTGCCACTGATTTGCGACGCCTTTGTTTTAGAAGTGACCGAATTGAATCTCTTTCCAATCACTTTTCAGTCACCTAAATGCTACTAATTGTTGTTTGTTTGTGTTGTTTTCAATTACCAAATGCTGTGAATAATAAAAAAACTTGAAATGCAAAATTATATTACAAAACAAGCATGTAGCTTGCCAAAATTAGTACCAATGTCAAAATATTAAAGTACCAAAAGACAAAGTACTACAAATGTTCAGTTAGCAAATAGTTTGAAAACAAGACCTTGTCAAATCCAAGATGGGTTTTGACTTAAAACGAAATTTCACCAACAACCTAGATCACAGAAAGGAAAGATAAACAAATTAATAACCAATGATATCACCAACAAATTAAGGCATGCAAGAATCACGTCTGAAGTAGATGATGGACACTTACTCGGCTCGATGCTAGTTGATCTTGCAGTGATTTACTGTGACCCCTTAGTGTAGTAAGGTTCTCCAATATACTTGACTTTTCCTTTTCAGCGTGAGTGTGCCCCACTCGAACTGCTTGGTGTTATATTGTTGCAAACTCGTGTTGTACTCTTGCAGCCTTTTGTACATATCTTCAAGGGAAGCCACCTAGAAATCAAAACAATCCATTAACCACTTAAAGATTATGCCAATAGCTAAGAGGATTAACAAAAAATGAAACACCAATCTGCTGAACCTTATGCTTGGCAGCCATTTTTTCTTCTTTCACTCTGTCAAGCTCTTGGAGAGAATCCTGAAGCTTTTCAGCTGCAACTCTACATTCTTTCTCTCTTCTGTGATTTTCAATTGCATCCTAGTAGTCATATCCAATAAGGAGAAACCAAACTTGATAAGAAAATCTTTGGGAGATAAGCTGTTCAATGAAAATAAATCAGAGGGGATGTAAAGCCTTACCAACTTACTCAGCTCCTCCTTTGAGAGCTTTTCCTGTAGTAACGCTATGTTCTCCTTCTTCTCTGTTATAGTAGCTTGGTGCTCTTCCTCTTTGGTCTTTGCATCCAACTCTGGAAGCAATTAGGAGCCATGTTCATATCCAGCAGTGTACACAAATTGATGTTAGGACAGGATACGCAGGAAACTAAACTAACCTTTATCACTGAATCTTTTCTCTGCAGATTCCAGCAAAGAGCTAAGATTTTCCTTCTTCAGGACATGGGTTTCTTCCCCTTGTTGGAACCATCTAGCACAAAGCTTTAGCCTCTTGATAATATCCGTCATTTGCTCAATCTTAGCCTGTATACAAAAAAAAAACATTTTTAAAGTGAAACAGCAAAGGAACATTTCCAAAATCTCATTGGATCAAAGTATTGGTTATGAGTTAACAAACCTTGGTATCAACCTCTCTAGCTTTAGCTATCTCGTTAAGCAAAGCCAACACTTCATCTTTCGTGAATTCAACTTTACTACACTCCTTTGTGCTACCCACATCACTGTTTGTAGTAACATCTTGTCTATTCAGTGTGGAAAGCACTTGTCTTCTTCCAGTACGAACTCTCAAAGGGAATGCTAGAGACACCTTCCGTTTTTCTAAAAATTGTTCAGAAACAATAAATCATAACCAAATCATGTAAAGTCACCAAATGGATAAGGGTACTCATATCAAGTAAAGCCACCAAATTAAGAATTAAATCCATAGAACAAAACCCTAAATACAGATTCCGGTGACTCAAACGGCCAATCTATGTCTCATATGTTTTCCTCCATACCCAATCTAATCCTCCTATAAACACAAATGGGAAGATGAAAATTCGCCGAAGAAGAAGAAGAATTAAACAAAGCTTACGGCGTTTGGACTCCGAGGAGGGCGATTCTGATTACAAAGCGGCATCTTAGATAAATAACAAAAATTTCTCTTCAGTTGGATTCCTTCATCTTCTGCTTGTCAATAGCATCGAAATTTTCCAAATCCGAGCTACGCGAAGGATTTTTCCCAAAGATTAACATAATATGAAGTTGATTCTTCCAGAAACCCTCCGATTGAATTACAAGAATCCGAGACGAAAAATTAAGGTTCCTCGTTGATGAACAGAGATCTAAACTTTGATGCTTTGATGTAGAGAGGAAGGTGAAATTGAAACTTTGATGAAGAGAGGAAGATTGATGAACAGAGAGATCGAAAGAGATAAAAAGAAAAGAAGAAACAGAGATAGAAAGAGAAGAAGAAACAGAGGATTTACTCGTTGAATTGAAGAGAAAGTCGAGATGATGTGAATCGAATGAGTCCCGGGTTTTGGATGAATGAAACCCTACTCATATATTTTTGGGAATTAGTAGTCCCAAAAATGTTTTTAGGGGGAAAGTTTCAGCTCAAAATTTTCATTATTTTACCCAAATATTTTGAAATCCCAAATTATAAACACAGAGAAATTTAGTCACTAAAACGTCTCAAAATAGTCTTTAATTTATGACTAATTTTTGCTTTAGAGGGTGTCACAAATGAAATCCCCAAATCCTAAACATTTAGACCCAAAACTTGTTTCTTTACCATTTCCCTAAATCATATACCCTAAATAAATGATATACCTATTATACCACCACTAACAAAGTTAATTTAGAAAAACATCAACTTTACCTAATCTTAGTTTAAAACTTCTAAGTGTTATAACCTAAAGTATATGAAATGTTGATTCTCACATAAATATTTTTTTTCAATTGATATACTCACTACAACCACATCTTAGCTACTTATTATTGAATTTAATACAAGCTAAATACATGTATGAATCATAGAAGCATATATTTTCGGTTTTAATGTGTTGTAATTTAAAATAGAGTGGCAAAATAGTCACTAATCAGTCGCAGATTTATTTGTGACGCGTGTTTAGGGTTTCTTAACACAGCGTTAGAAATTTGTCACAAATTATTTATTCTCGTGAACTCAATATTAATCATATGTGTGTTTTGACCAGTTTGCTATAGTAACTTATTCATTTGGAATTTTTTTTTTAAAGTGTTACTCACTCGATTCGAACGTGTGACCTCTGTTGCTCTCCTATATGTCTTAAACCGGTGTAGTACTGTAACTTATTCGTTATGTGTAGTTAGCATAGTTATTTATTAACAAGTTTAAAAAACATAAAAAGAGTGGTGTTAGTGTTAGTGTTAGGCCATTGTGCTATTAGAATTATTCAATTGTAAACATTATAAAATATTTTTATACACTAACATCTCACATATGTAAATACACATAAAAATACAAATGGAGATCACATAAAATTATTACACATTAATTAGGGGGTGTTATTCTATATATTGATGAATTCAATATAATTGGAATGAGTTTATAATATGCCATTGAATTTTGTACACTCTAATATGAATTATGACTCGTAGACTTAAGATTTTTGTTTTTTGAATGTGTGAAAATGTTAGTTGGAGTGGCAAAGGAGTAACAAATCAGTTACATTGGAAATTTCCGTCGCAAATATTTGGTAAAGTAGTAGGTAAATTGTGACGAATTTGTGACGTCTCAAAACGGTATTCGAAGTCGAAATCCTAAACCCTATAGAGTCACAAAACAGTCACAAAATATTTGCAAAATGACTATCTTCTTCTGCCGACATAACTTTTGCGACTCTTTTGTGACTCAACAAATGGAGTCACTAATATGTTACTGAGATATCTATAACAATTGTGTCGCAAATTTGTGACGACATTATCTGTCGTTAAGGAGTTACAAATTAGTGACTGATCTGCGACTACATCGAAACCTTTTCAACAAAGTCGCAAATCAGTCACTAATTTGCGACTCCGTTACGACCAGGTTATTCAGTCACAAATTTGTGACTACTTTGCGACTGATTTTACTGTAGTCGCAAATCAGTCACAAAACAGTCTCAAGTCAGTCGCAAATATTAGTGACTGATTTCGCAGTCACAAACAGTAGTCACTTCTGGACTGTTTTCTTGTAGTGCCTCTCTTCGTAAAATCTTTTACTTCTTTCTTACTATTGAACTCTCTACCTATTTTCAAACCAATCCCATCTTCCCATCCTTTCTCCAACCTATTTCCTTCTTCATAACATGGAGGCGGAGGCTGATAAAACTCTTCTTCCATACCGTTATCCTAACCCCCCTCCGAAGAGTAACCCTTGCTCTCATCCGACTCACCACTGCCTTTAGTCTCACTATCTCCATTAATTTTATCCTCATGTTGTTCTACATCAAATCTATACTCCATTGCCTCATTTTCTTCTTCCTCATGTTGTTCTTCCATGGTTCTTTCATCAACTCCGTAAAGAATAAGAGTACCATTACCAGGAATATCCCTTTTCTCGTAATTCAAACCAACTGAACTTCCTTGATCTCCTTTTGAAACTACACATTTACCTTTACCCTTCTTTAACTATTTCTTTCTTGAAGAAACACCCTCTACCTCCACATGCAATACACTTCTACGTTTATTGCTATCTTCTGACGTTAGATACACATAAACATCATCATCATCACACATATATGATTGTCTCGGAGGTGTTGTGTCCACTGGTATGAAACTCAGCTTCACCTCTGTCCTAGCTGAATTAATCCTAACCTTCTTGCATACAGCATCCACTAACATTGCATAATCTATTTCCTCCAAATATACCCTCTTGAACAATAGTGGATACATTTTCTCTTCTCTTGAAATTCATTCATACCAATCTCCATTCTTCACATAATGTCCTCCACAATCAAAATGTAGATGTAAGCTTGTGTTCATTGCTTTCTGCAATCAAACTAAATCAGTAAACCTAATCAATAATACTTTCAGGATTACCAGTTGTTCATGAAGAAAATCAGTGTTAAATCTACAGATTTAAATTCGAGATTCACTATGATTTAACCGGATACACTATCAAAAATCCATCCAAATTCACTACTTCTTAACTAATGCAATGTTCTTATCTAATTGAAATCGCAATGTGCATGAATCTAAATTGAAATTGAATTGAATCATCTCGATTTTAATTTGGATTTCTTATTCAAGCTCAAGTTTAGTTAACTAACTTGAAAAGACCCTTACACGAACCATAACTCACCTCACTTTGTTGTGCTTTAGGAACCTGGAGCTCGGATTCGACGACAACCCAAGAAGAGAAGAAAAGGATTTCCAATACCGTCGGGAAGCTGGAGCTTCGAATCCAATGACGAAAATAACAAGAGGAGAGCTTTAGCTTCAAGCTTTTGTTGGAAATGATCTAATCAAAATATTAATTGGAGCTTCGGCTTCAATTCAAGCTTCGGAGGAGAGCTTGAGCTGGATTCTGGATGGATTTGGTTCACGATGGAAAAAGAGAGAGAGAGAGAGAGAGAGAGAGAGAGAGAGAGAGAGAGAGAGAGAGAGAGAGAGAGAGAGAGAGAGAGAGGAGAAAAGGATTATGATTGGTTGGAGGAAGCTCTCAGTTTCTTTTCTTTTTCGATTTTTTTAAATCATAGTTAGTTAGGACTTTTTGGTAATTTTACATTCACTAAAGGGTAGGGTGATTTTGGTTGATTAATGATATATTAGGATTTTAGCCTATTTTTCTTATTGTTTTCTATTGTTTTTCGAGTCTTTCTAGTTCTTTTTGTGTCTTTTCAGGTTCTAGGAGGCTTTGGAGCATGGATTAGAGTTGCTGGGGCTTTTTGGAGCTAAGGAGAGGAATTTGGAGCAAAATGGCGACTTTTCGCACCCGAGCACCTGCTCGCCCAGGGTCCTCACCAGAGGCTCCGACTTTGAAATAATTTTAAAGTGAAGTTTATAAATAAGGGGGGGGGGGCAGCCGCCTAGAAAAGGACGCTTCCTCACCCCCAGAGACCGAAAAACTCACGTTCTTCTCCTTTTGAAGGCTTGAAACATTTTCATCCATTGTTTTTGATTCCGAAACTCATGCAATTTCATTGTTCCGATTTGTTTTCTTCTTCCGTGGTATTGCTTGTAAGAACCGGAGGATCATTCCCCAACATTTGTTTGAGAAGAATTCTAAACCTTTATCTCTTTCAATAGTTACATAATGAATTCTCTTTCGTTGATTGTTGTGTTTTTCTTCTCCATGCTTGAGTATTCCATTAGCTAGGTTAAGGTTTTCAATGGTGATTTAGGATGTTAGTGGCTAAGCCGAATAGGACTGATTATTATATGTCTTCATCAATAGGGATTTATAATGCTTAGATTAATTTGATCACCTAATCTATGATTCTAAGTTAAACTTATTCACAAAAGTGCTCTAGGTTGCTAGATAAACCATTGGTGAGCAATTAGTGAGTAACCAACAACAGTTGATTATTACCATTAATTGTGAACAAATTGAACCAACTCGTTAATGCTCGTTTTCATCGCTAAATCCAAACGATAATTTAGGTATTTAGGTTGCTAGACGAAGTTATTGATACATCACGACAGTGAGGCAATATTATCATTATGTTTGAGTTCTAGACCGTACTTAAATTAATTTCTGAATAGTTGCTAAGTCCCGAATCCGAAATCATCGGCGAATTACCTTGATCTAATGCTTGTTTTATTGAATTTTACATCGTTTTATTTTTGAAAATCACAAAACCATATTTTAACTTAGCTTTAAATTAGAATCTATAATTTCATAGTGTAACGTTGGTCTCTGTGGATTCGATACCCTATATATTACTGCGATTGTCTGTGCACTTGCGGATTTATTTTGGGTTAAAACTTTACACATCAATTAATAGTGGGATATGAGGTTAGAGTCTAGTTTTCTGATTTGACAAATAAAGATCGTGGCATTTAAGAATTTGATCCGTTTTATAAATTTGTACTTTAGCTCATGTGTTCATTTGAGCTAATGAAAAGGGAGATCAAATTACAGTTAATATCTTTTTACTATCCGAAGGTGCGCCATATACTTAATATGGTGAAATGGAGTTTGAGTTATTGTCTTCTTATTGTTCGAAGCTATTAGTTATAGAGGATCCATGAGAAAAAATTGCTAACATGTAGTCGTAGATTAAATGTTGGGTCACTTGAAGACTTGGAGTATTAGCTTCCACAATGTAAATAATAAGTGTGATAATATAAGGAGACACGACCAACCTAGAGTAGCTATTTCCAACCTCAATTGAGAGATATATACGCCTTTGGTTGATCTATTTTTCTCTCTCTTTATAATACTAAATTTATAGTTAACACAAACTTAAGTACAAATATATAACAAATAACCAAGTACCAAAAAGAAAAAAAAAAGAAAAAATAGTAATTAATAATAATAAAAACAAATAAAACATAAAATTATTAAAATTCATTATCAAATCATGAGAGGCCAAAAACTTATATTTAACAAATATACCAATATATTTTTATCGTCAGCAAACAAATATCCAAATATATATAGTGAATCGCCTATAAAACAACAAATATTGAATTAACAGTCCTATTGTAACGCTCCGACCGCCCCTTCCATGGGCCCCCGTCCACTCACAGGCCCGTGGGCCCACCATGTCCGACGGTCGGTGCATTAGTCTGGGAGGCTCCGAAAGTCATGTTTACTGACCCTACAAATCACCACGCGATTTTCCTCGTGTTTTTACCTAACTTACTCGTGCACGATAGTGAAAATCACTTCCCATAGGGTCACCCATCCTGAAACTACTCAAGCTCAAGCACGCTTAACTCTTGAGTTCTCTAAAGACTTGTGACCGAAAAGATAAGTGCACTTTGGTGATATAGGTAGCCAAATCAATTCTTTTAAGCCTCTCCGCATATACCGCATATACCATATATGCCCTGAAACCGGGGTGTCACAATCACTCCCACTAACATGTCGCAACGTCCTCGTTGTGCATACCAAGATCGTTACCCCGACAGTCTGACTCTTCATAGATGTCAGGGTTTGCTCTGATACCAAAATGAAATAACCAAGTTTTTTTTTTCTTTCTAAACATTTCTACTGCAAAAAGCATAAATCAATTAAATCCAATAAAATAAATTGCCAAATAATCCAAATAAAATCAAACACCAGATTCAGGAATGAATAAATAAATCTAGCAACCTATAACAACAGGTTCACTAGACTAACAACATCAACACATAACATCCTATCATCCTCTTCCTACGCCTTGATTCCGCGATCACATGTTTCCTTTACTTGCAACACATGGAAATAAGAGTTGCGTAAGTATTTAATAAATATTTAGTGAGACGGTCATTTCGCCAACAGGCTACGTACCTCTCAACCAATAACCAGCAATGATTAACAACATCAAACAATACAATTCAGAAAACATTAACCATAAACACATTCTGGTGTCGATCGACATTGCCACTCGGTGTCGATCGACACTCAGCCAACATTCGTGTCGAGCGACACAACAACCCGTTTCGATCGACACGATATCAATAGAGGTGTCGATCGACACTACCTCTAGGTGTCGATCGACACTTAGATCGCAGAAACCGCATAATGAAGCCTATCCTCTCGTGGCTCGTTCATGTGATTCCCGACAAAACTCACGAATACAGAGCATATCAACATGATTCAATCATAAGATTTCGTTCGTAACATCACAATCATTACCAATCAACACGAAAATCATCAAAAACTAGTTATGGGCTTCGAAGAGCCTCCGATCGTGCACTCACCTTAGGGATTTAGGGGAAAGATTACGAACATTCACAAAATCGGCTTGATCACACCCCAAAGGCTACTGAAATCCCACCAAAACGCAAGGACTCACGTCACAAAACGATCACCGAGACTCACAAATCATCCACAAATGTAAATGAGAAATGGTCAATCACTAATCTCTCAATAATCCCCTCAAAACTCCTACTTTTCTCTGCTAAGGCTTTCTATCACGACGGCTGAGAATTATCACGCAACCCTAGGCATTTTAATACTAAAAACTGAGCCCAAACCGCGATTAAAAATCAAAACCAAACCGACCAAATAAACTTGGTGTCGATCGACACTACCCATGGTGTCGATCGACAACCTTACTGAACTGGATTCATCCTCGAATCCCACAAAGCTGTCTATCCAAGACCCAAACCTTACCCAAAACCGGTCAATACCACCCGAGATCCTAACACTCGATCTCCGAGGCTCTCGTCTAATCTCATGCTTATACGCCCGTTTTCAGACATTTATCACTCTTAACTCATTCCACACCCCTCCCACTCGTAGGACGCATCCTTTAAGTTATCGGTATCACGTGCCCCATCTACTCTCTAGACGTATCCCTTGAGTTCCGGGTACACAAGAGAACTAATCATCCCCTCGAGAGAACTAATCATCCCTTGATACTCATAATGGAAAGTAATCATCCCAAAGAGTATACATGAGAACTAATCATCTCCTTTGAGGAACTAATCATTCTCACTGAAGAACTAATCATCTTCAGACAAAATGAATGAGTTATTCAAAGCCGCAACCCCTAGAGTAATAAATTCTAAAACGTCTATACACATCTATCGACTAGAACTACCTCCCGTGGTAAAACTCGAAACTCCCTAACCTGGAATATCTCAACAACAGGACCAAACACCGGCCCAGAAACCATAAAACATATAAGAACTACTAATCTTATATAAACAGATAAATAAGAAACTCCATCTTATAAATCTCCAAAAAGTATAATCGTTACAACGAAAACGAAAATACAACAACAAAGCAAACATGCTAACCAACGGAAACTAGAACCACAAAGATACAAGTAAAGCTCAAACTGCGACCTACTTGTCGAACCACTTCCTGAACTTTAACTTCATATTTGCCTCAGGCTTCCAAGTCTCCTCCTCGCAACCCGCGCAATCCCACAAAACCCGCAACAGTGGAATCTTCTTTCGATGCAACTCCTTGACTCTCTTCTCAAGAATCCTCACAGGAACTGCCGGAACCGTCAAATCAGGCTGTAGATCCTCAGAAATCTTAGCCACTAACTCCTCCGATTCATGTAGGCACTTTCTCAACATCGAAACATGAAACAACTTATGAAATACCTTCATAATCGGAGGTAACTCTAGCCGATAAGCAACCGGCCCAACCTGCTCCACTACCGGAAATGGACCTATAAACCGCGAACTCAGTTTATTCTCTGCTATGGATCTGTTAGGACCCCTCAACATAGCCATCTTGAGATACACACGATCTCCCACTGCAAACTCAAGCTCCCGTCTTCGCTTATCCGCATAACTCTTTTGTCTATCCTGAGCTTCCTTCATGTTCAGCCCCATAACCCAAACTTTTTCTGTCATTTCGTGAACATAAGTAGCCCCATGAATACTCCGCTCCCCCACTTGGGTCCAACATAGGGGTGTCCTACATGGCCTCCCATACAAAGCCTCAAAAGGAGCCATCCCAATACTTGCCTGGAAGCTGTTATTATAAGCAAACTCTGCCAAGCTCAAATGATCAACCCAATGACCACCCCAATCCAGTACACACATCCGCAGCTGATATGCTCAAATTTGCCTTTGAACTACTCTCTCAAATTAAGAGATCACTGTAGTACTTAGGGTATCGAATCCACAAGGAATCAGATTGCACAATAGATTTTAAACGTTCGGATTAAACTAAGCAGAAAAGATGAAAATAAAACAATTGCAGAAACAGTAAATCAGGATGATAGAAGTGCTTTTAATTCAGTAAAGAGAAATGCTAACCCTTAGGGAATTCGCAGGAATAAATCCCAATTGCAGAATAAAATTACTATTGGGATAATTGATGATGCACAATTCTAGAACTCAAAACACTGTGGTAAAGTAACTCAACTGTCGTTGCAAATACTATCTATGTTTAAACCCAAGAAAACCAACTGTCGTTGCAAAATCAGATTGATCTAAACAAGCAATAAATTCAGGTTCGATTGTTCACAAGGATTCAAACCCAACTGTCGCTGCGAATCGAATCATTACTCACCTATGATTCAGTTCAGGTAATTCAATAATGATGTCTCATCTATTAAACAACCTAAGATATCCAATTCAGCGCTAAATCAGAGTTAATGCAATCAAGGTGAAGAATATAAATATATATGATGCAAATCCCAATAGTAATTAAACTCTACAACTCTTCATTAAAACCTTTGAAAAACCCGAAAACATAACTAGGGAATTACTTTGACATAGACATGAATAATAAATCCCTAGTATAAAAAAATCTCTAAGTAAAATAAAGCATCGCCTAAACAATTGCTGAAAATAAGTACTTATAGGCTACAAAACCGTCATGGGCCCAATTGCAAACATCTGGGCTTTTTGGCGCATAAAACGGAAATCTTCCGAAAACTTGATTTCTGGTCGCGGAGTTGGTTGTGTCGAGCGACGTGATAAGTGTGTCGCTCGACGCTTGTAAAATCTTCCTGTCGATCGACACTAGCTTCAAAAACTTCATTCCGAACTTGCGACTTCGATAGCTCATTCCATTCTGCTCCAAATTTCTCCAGTAAACACCAATTGAGTCCAAACATCCTTGTACCTAATATAAAACATAGAAGACTCGAAAACACCTAAAGACTCTATAAAACGGACATATATCATGGTATAAAAAGCGGTAAAAACCATGATATATCAGCAGCAAATCCTCTAAAGTCTGAATCTTCCTCTCTGACTGTCCATCAGTCTGCGGATGGTAAGTGGTACTCATATGCACCTTAATGCCCATCTTTGCCTGAAATGCTCCCCAAAACTCTGAAGCAAATCTCGGATCTCTGTCTGACACATTACTGGCTAGAACTCCATGCAGCCTCACAATCTCCTTCACAAATTTCTTAGTAAAAAAAGCTGCTCCGTTGTCTTCTTAATGGCCAAAAAGTGTGCAGACTTAGTCAACCGGTCCACAATCACCCAGATAGCATCGAAGGTCCGCGAGTTAGGTAATCCTACCACGAAATCCATCATGATCATATCCCACTTGCACTCCCGAATAGGTAAAATCTGCAATAAGTCACTCGAAACCATATGCCCAGCCTTAACCAACGAACACGTGTTGCACTTCGCAACCCAATCAGCCATATCTCTTTTCATCCCGACCCAGTGATAGTACCGCTTAAGATCACGATACATTTTTGTCGCTCCAGGATGAAATGAGGACTTGCTCGCATGAGCCTCTCGCAGAATCTCCTGCCTCAACTCCTCTACCTTGGGTACACAAACCCGACCGCGAACAAGAATTGTCCCATTCGAAGAGACCCGATACTCAGAACCCTCTGCGATCGACGCAACAACCAAATTCTGATCACTCGCCTGATCCACTCGAATCCTACTCAGAAGATCTGCATGATCAGCCGCTTCTAAGCCTAACGACTCCTGCAAAATAGCACATAACCGCAAAGTGCCAATCTCGCTCACAAGCGACTCGATATCCTGCTCCCGAACCGAATCTACTCGTCAACGACTCAAAACACTATCATGTAGTCTACTGCACTATGTAGACTTTCGATGAAGTCTACTGAACGGAAAATTCTAACCTAACTGGAATTATTTGTCTCCGTATATAAACGAAACTTACGGCCTAACCCTAATTTTCTTTAAGAAAAACCGTCTACACACTCTCGATTTTTTTTATTTGTCTCCCCTTCAGATCTTCTTAAATCATTTGTCTCTACCTAACAACAAATTGAAATGGTGGTGTTATTAGCATCATCCCGCCCAAGCCATCGACGAAGATCTACTCACTGTAGATAAATGAAACCTCTTCTCTCTCGCTTAGAAAAACGTCATGATTTTCTATACGTTTCAAAGCTCTTAGGGTATATCTTTGTTCTCTTTATGTCTTTGTTCCATGTGGTCTAGATCTCAATACTTTTTGATTTCATTACTTTGTCGTGTACATATTTTAGGTGGAGGAGCTTCATGAGCTATGTTAAAGGTGGAGTTTCACAGTTTCAAGGACAGAGACGGCGAGATTAGAGGAGAAGGAGAGATTACGGCGGCAGATCTAGGAACACATGAAGAAAAAAAGACGGCAGAGCCTCCTCCATCAGTATCTTACGGCGGCCCCGGGGAAAACAAATCCATCTCTGCCTCCACCTCCGCCTCCGCCAATGCTTCTTCAACCACCGTCTCCTCCGTGAGTTTCCGAAGCTAGTTTCTTTGATCTCCATTATTTTAATTCACCGTTTCTATGTGTTTAGCTCTTGATTGTTGATTTTGCCTTTTTACTCTTATATATTAGGAACAAAGTTGTTTATGGTATCTATGTCTCTTAATACGCATTACCATTTGGAAGAAGCGCACATGATTCTCACGTTCTGGTAAATCCTAGAAAACCCATTTGTTTGTTTCTCTTAATTAGCTCATTTGGGAATTTGGTGTTTTTGAAACAACCAACACTTCTTAAAAAAAAATAATTAAACAGGATTTAGTATTCCTATAAATACCAAATCCTCAACGGCTAATTCAACAATAATCAAAACTCAGCATAAAACAACAACTCAATTTAATCATTTAAATCCAACAAAGACAATTTAATTCCAATAACCAACAACTCAAATTAAATTCTAGAATTCCAATTCAAATAACTCTAGCAACCTAAACACCAAGTTCTCTAGAATAAACAATTACAAATAACTTCCTAATCATCCTCTCCCTAATGCCTTGATTCCCCGATCACACATTCCTTTTACCTGCAACACATGGAAATAAGAATTGCGTAAATATTTCATAAATACTTAGTGAGTTGGTCATAATATCTATTGGCGTAACAAGCATGCTCATGTAAACAACCAATATCAACATAAATCAACACATAATACCACACATAACAATACAAGCCATTTCAGACCACCACGGGTCAACATAATCTCGTGTCGAGCAACACCAAGATGGTATCGATTGACACGCAACAAGCACTCGTGTCGCTCGACACCCTCCTTGTGTCGATCGACACGCCTCTGTGTTGCACCGAAATCGAGTTTATCCTCTCTCAGCCCGATTCCGAGAAACATGAGTCGCAATACGGCGCGAAAAACACAACAAATACAAGGCATAATATCCACAACAACCACAACAATTCATCAATACACGAATCATTCACCAAAACACATCACAATCAACCTTCATTGCCTAGAAACCATGGTCACAACTCACCTTAGCCTAAAACGATTGAACACAAAGCTACACAAAAATCAGAGCCTCCTACTCAACCCAAAGCTACTGATTCTCCTTCTCTATCACCTATAACTCACCATTACGGCTTCCCCTAAAATGAATTAGGATTTTCTGAAAAACAGAAGTGACACACTGACTTCAAATCAATTCTGAGGACAGACCTTACCTCCAAATAATGATTGGGAAAATGATTCGGAAACAAGACACGAAGAGCTTTCCAACGATACATAAATCGTCACCTAACCCTCTCTATAACTCCGGCAAAATGGCCTCGAAGTGGTTTGATCACAGACTCGATTCTGCGCAGATCTCTCTCATGAAAACAAAAATATCTCTTAGCATACAAAACCAATTGACAAACCGATTTTCCTCACAACTAACTAAGAAAAAGGAGAACTTATCCATAAAATTTCACGATGATCAAAACTGATTTGATCATCTGATCCTCTTCTCCAACACAAGGCAACATAATTGCCTTAATCTCCCAATCATCAACACACAAGAACACAAGCACCACCTCTTTCTCTCACAACCTCCAAAACTCTCTCAAAATCACCAAAACGTAGAGAAAGAGAGGCTGCTTGCTTCTTATAATACGAGTCTAGGGTTTCCTTAATCCCCAAACCGCCAAAAACCGCAATTAAAAACGAACCACAAGCTGGTTCAAAACATTGGTGTCGATCGACACACCACATGGTGTGTCGATCGACACCCCTTACCAAAATCACTATTTTGGTTTGCGGATGTAACAATTTTAATTTGAGGGAATTTTGCAGGTTTTGGCTCCACTCCCTATTGGATTCTATGTGCTTTTGGTTTGCTTGTTCATTACAATGGTTAGCTAAAATTGACCCATTAGTTCATTATAGCTTTTTGATTCATAGCTAAAAGTGATTTTGGCTGGATTTTCTTAATGAATCGTTCTTTGTTAAATAGATCTTATATCTTATTCACTTTAACGAATTCAGATTGTTCTTATTGATTCCATTTTAATGCTTAAAATTTCATGCATTCTATTGTTTGAGAGAATTCCATAATTCAGATTGTTCTTGTTGTTTATGTATATTAAAGCACTAAATTTTCTTGGATTTGTTTCTTTGTACAATGGATTCATAGCATATGCATTGATGCATAAACCTCTCTCTCATCTAGTAGCTTTTGCATATTCTCTTCTTGTTATTCTTTATCTTTCCTTGTACATTTCACATATGAGCTCAAACGTTATGAGCTGTGTTATGTTATTGCATTTTACTTGGACATAAAAGAATAAATGTTTTCTAACAAGTTTGGATGGTATTTAAAGCACACCCCGTTTATAATTTGTTGGGATAATGCTTTGATTTATGTTTCTGAATACCAATATTGTCACTGTATTATGGAGCTCTTGTTACATTTTTCTCATGTTTTTATCAAAGTAATTGTATTAATATTTTGTATAGGAAACATGCTACATAGGTGATACATTGGAGCATGGTTTCCAAGATAGCAGTGATTTCCAAGGGAGCTTTATGAAAGCAGTACTCCGAGGATAAATGATTTGTTGTGGCTCCCATATCTCCGGCCTAATCTTTGTTAATCGGAACTGACTCGTGGTAAAGAAGAAGAAAAAATTAGCCAAAACTACTAGCTTCATTAGATTTAAATGTTTGTGCAAGTCTAATGAGTCATTTTATAAACACAATTCTATCAAAACCAACACTTACAACTTATATTCCATTTCTTGTTGCTTCTAGTCCCAGCCACTCCTCCCAGCCACTCCTCCCACCCACTAAATATATAAACCTGACCATCTTATATTATATAAAAGAGAAGCCGGTCGACGAGAGGTTGACACCTAAGCAAAATTGTAATTCACGAGATTATGACATGTTTTTAATATTGATTGAGATGATGACATGTGTTATTAAAATCGATAAGGAAAAAAAAATAAAAATGGAAAACTAACAAAGTAATTTTTAAGTAACTAATCAAATAGTAAAAACGAAAATTTATAATAGTCCAACCTAATTAGAATAATAAGAAAATTTCCAATATAGTCTAAACTATAATTCAAACTAAATGAGAAAATCAAAGTCGTAAAAAAAATAAAGTAGAGAGCATAAAAATTGAAAAACAGTAACTTAGATATAATATAGGTTGTAAAAAAGCAAAAAAATATTTTAGATTATGAAAGAAAAGTACGAATGATAAAAGAAAAGAGGATTTATAAATCAAAAAAATAAATAAGTAGTATGAAAATCTAAATTTAAAATTTTAAGATATGCATAGCCATTTCAAAGGTCGTACATATTTTTCAACATAATTATAGAATCACAAAAAATAAAAAATTTCGACTTAAGAAAATATATGTAATTTCAATATTTTTTTTAAAAAAAAGGAAATTGTAAAAAATGAAAATTATATAAGTTAAAAAGAAAATAACAAAATAACTATTATTAAATTAATTTATAGGTATTATGAGATTATTTACATGAAGTTTATTATATCCTAATTTAATTCTACATTATTTGAAGAATATATATTCATTATGGGTAAGAATATAATAATTTGGTTTCTTTATTATTAAGAATATGAAATGAATTAGAACATGAAAATATAGATAAAAATTGATATCTAATGATTTAAGATGCGTATTTTATTGTATATCGATATATTTTAATAACTCAACGGGTTATTAACTAAAACTTAAATATTTCTTTGAAAAATGTTTAATATGATTACCCGAGTATTAACGCGGGTCCTAACCTAGTGATTAATAAAAGCAAAGACGTTATTACTTGGACGTCAATTATGATGCCCAAACGACATTCAAATTAAACTCTGTAGACAACTTTTGTTTTGCTCTCTGTGCCTTATTTCCTTTGAGAAAATTACAGGCATAGGCAAATCCACGGGCCTTAGCAAAGACATGCATAAAAACATTATACATGTAAACCTTCGTTTTATTTCCCACAATCTTAAGATATTGACTTTTTTGTAATTTTTTTTATTTTGTACATTCGATTTTCACATGTAAATTAAGCATATAATATGTAACTAAATCATTATCTGTAAATCAAAAACATATAAGAGATAATCGATATTCAAAAGTAGACTTCAATGAAAGTCTGCACAAATGAGCTAAATGCAAACAAAACAATAAAATTGATTTATCCCATAAATATTACACGTTAACATGTTAAATTCATACATAATAAAAGAATCTAGTTACCACACATGTCAAAACAAATAAATCTAAAAAAAATATTATAAAAAGTATATAAATGCATTTTTTAGTTTATGAAAAAATAGACTTTTAGATTTCAATAGAAGTCTACATTAAATGAGCTAACTAGTCATCCAATAAAAAAAATAGATTTATCCCATAAATATTTGTCTTAAACATGACCAACTTTTACAGAGGGGGAGGGCAATAACTAAAAAACATGTGAAAACAAAAAAAATGGAAAAAATTATTGTAAATATGACATAAATGCATTTAAAAAAAAAAGTAGACTTCTAATGCTCTGTACGTAGAGTAGACTTCTAATGCAGTCTACGTTAAATGAGCTAACTAGTCACCCAATCAAGAAAATAGATTTACCCCATAAATATTAGTCTTAAACATGACCAACTCTTACAAAGGGGAGGGAAATAACTAAAAAACATGTGAGAAAAAAAGAAATTAAAATTCATTGTAAATATGACATAAATGCATTTTTTAAAAAATATAAAAATGTAGACTTTTAATGCAGTCTACTTAGAGTAGACTTCTATTGCAGTTTACGTTAAATGAGCTAACTAGTCACCCAATCAAGAAAATAGATTTACCCCATAAATATTTATATTAAACATGACCAACTCTTACATAGGGGAGGGCAATAACTACCAAACATGTGAGAACAAAAAAAATGAAAAAATCATTGTAAATATGATATAAAAGCATTTTTAATAACATTTAAAAATGTAGACTTCCCAAAGGTCTAAAGAGTATACTACACTAGAAGTCTACAAAATGGGTTACATTTTTGCAATTAAGGAGTAGACTGCAAATGAAGTCTTGATGTTAGGAGTTTTTACACAGGGCCATCAAAACCCCTCGTACGTTGTAGCACAAAGGGTTATCGTATCCACAGAGAGGTTTGATTGATACACTAGGATTGCAATGATCCATTCTTAAGCTAGAGCGATGCTTTTTACAACTAAATAAATCTAAAAGAACTATGAAACAAGTGAAAAGGATGGTTTTAATTTACATTGTTCTCAAAGAGACGAGAGTTAGACCATGGAAATTCTTATAGGCAATGAATCGAAGATTATCACAACTGTAGAGGTTCTATCACGCACCGTTCTAGAACTCAAACACGAAAGTATAGCCAGCTAATTGTCGTTACGAAGGTTATCTATCTTTAAATACTCAAATCCCAAATTTCTTTGCGAATTCATCGAATCTAAAGAAGCAATTAGCACGAGATCGATCGGTTCACAAAATCCTAAGCCAAAATTCCTTTGCGAATAAGTAATTTTGCCCATTTAGACTAGTTCAGGTTATTAATCCCACTGTCGTGGCTAACCAACAATCCTAAGATCAAGATTCTAGGTGATCAAGCCAGATTCAAGCATTGAGAACAATCTAAATGAAGAACTAACGGATAACCTCAACAGATCTTCGATTTTATTGATTTCTCATCAAAACCCATGAAACCTCCAAATCCTAACAAGTAATTTACTCAGAAATAGATGATAAAATCATAATAACTGAACAGAATTGCATAAAAGAGTTAGAGTAGAAGATACAAAGAGTTTGTAGGTGAAGAACACATGGATCTCCCTCCAAGATCTTCAAAATCTCTCTCTCTCTCTCTCTCTCTCTCTCTCTCTCTCTCTCTCTCTCTCTCTCTCTCTCTCTCTCTCTCTCTCTCTCTCTCTCTCTCTCTCTCTCTCTCTCTCTCTCTCCGAAATAGATCTAGTTTTAAGATAATATCTAGATAGTTTAGATATTTTTACAGAGAAAACTATTTATACAAATGCCAGAATTAGGTCTGCAGGCCGCCTGTCGATCGACACAAAATTACTATCGATCGACACGAGGGAGTCTGTGGAAATCTTCTGCGTCTTTAAAAACTCTGTCGATCGACAATAAATATATTATGTCGATCGACATGGATGTTTTAAAGGTCTCGATTCCACTTGGATCTTTTCAGCTCCAAAATGGTCCAAAATGCTCCAAATGTTTTCATTAAGCTCCAATTGATCATTTTCCTGCAAAACACTATAAAAGACACAAAAATACCAAAAATACTAAACAAAACCGACTTATATCATGGTTAAAAACGGGTAAAAACCATGATATATCACTCCCCCAGACTTAGTGTTTGCTTGGCCTCAAGCAAAACATACACCAAGAATGTGAAAGAGGTTTGAAAACACAAAACATACCTTCCCTCGATGCAGCGAATTGACCTATCCAGAACCAACCAGAATCAAACCACCATGTACTTCTCCGCAGACACTCGCAACTTTCCAAATCCATCCACCACTTCGCAGCATAATCCGTTAGTCTTCATCGCTTGGCCTCAACGATCTCAATGCCATGAACCTTCTAGACTCATTCCCATACTGTACCGTGACAAATCAACCTATACATTACTTGGTACTCTTTCTCTCCCCCAGACTTATTTTGTTCTATATTTATATATATACATTTTTTTTTTTTTTTGTGATTGTTGAACTCGAAGCAGTGCATATTTCACTAATGTTGTTCCTTGTTAGGAGACAGGGTCGTGACTCACTACTAATGTTCCTTGTGAGGAGACAGGCTCGTGATATTGTTCGTCTTTCTACATCCTTTTTAAGGGACTCAGACTGCTGCTTTTAAGCTGGGTGATCATCTCGAGTATAGATTCACTGGATTTACTCCTCATCTTGTACTCAAGAACTATCATTTCACCCCAATCCTAGTAATATATTTTTATATATGTATATATTATTTATTTTTTATATGGGGAGAGGAGTACCATTACTATCAACAGGGGGTTGCATTTATCAGGTACGAATGAGGAGTCAAGCTCATTGGCCATCGATCCCAAAGAGAATCGTGCAGTAGCTCTGACTTGGCGGATTATACTGGAAGTAGCGGATGTCTCTAGTCAACCGGTCAATCCTAGGATTTTCCATTAGTCTTAAATCTGAAGCTGATTCTGGAAGTACGGTCACACGGTGAAAAAGAAACTTCACTGAACCAAAAGAAGGGTTGTTGTTTTGACTCAATAAAACAAAATTTTTTTAAAAATTTGAGTCAAAATCAAAACAAAAAGAACCACGTTAGTAGTTTCCTCCCCCAGACTTAACCAACACTGTCCCCAGTGTTATCAAGCCCGAGATTGGCAAAATAAATCAAACGAAACGTGAACTTGCTCGAAAAGTACAGGATATACCATTTTTGGAAGTCGTGTCGATCGACGGGAACATTGTGTCGATCGACAGATCTTGTTCTGCCTTAACCGTTGTTGAATTTTGTTGCAGTGTCGATCGACAGAAACATCATGTCGATCGACAGATGAGGCTCTGCCCAAATTGCACATTTGTCGAATTTTTTTCGCAAAGTGGTTGGTTCAATGTTCTAAACCTGCATCTATAGATATTCAACAAACGATCAACGGGAAAACATACTGCAATCCTTAAACAGAAAGCCAAGTTTACATATCGTTTGAAATTCCAACTAAAAATCCGAAATAGAAGTACAAATTGAAAAATAAAAGGATAGAATTGCTTGTTTTTGTCTCTAGCATTGACGAGGGATAGGTTTGGGGAGGTCCCCAAGGGCGCGTTTAACGTCACTAGCTTGACAGTTGCTTCATCCTTGTCACTTCCTTCATGACAAAAGTGAAAAGATTAACAACAAAAGAAAATAAAAATAAAACTCTAGCCTTAAAAAGAATCAAAATCCTAAGGATCAATGCAAAACCTCCCCGGCAACGGCGCCATTTTGATGTTAGGAGCTTTTACACAGGGCCATCAAAACCCCTCGTACGTTGTAGCACAAAGGGTTATCGTATCCACAGAGAGGTTTGATTGATACACTAGGATTGCAATGATCCATTCTTAAGCTAGAGCGATGCTTTTTACAACTAAATAAATCTAAAAGAACTATGAAACAAGTGAAAAGGATGGTTTTAATTTACATTGTTCTCAAAGAGACGAGAGTTAGACCATGGAAATTCTTATAGGCAATGAATCGAAGATTATCACAACTGTAGAGGTTCTATCACGCACCGTTCTAGAACTCAAACACGAAAGTATAGCCAGCTAACTGTCGTTACGAAGGCTATCTATCGTTAAATACTCAAATCCCAAATTTCTTTGCGAATTCATCGAATCTAAAGAAGCAATTAGCACGAGTTCGATCGGTTCACAAAATCCTAAGCCAAAATTCCTTTGCGAATAAGTAATTTTGCCCATTTAGACTAGTTCAGGTTATTAATCCCACTGTCGTGGCTAACCAACAATCCTAAGATCAAGATTCTAGGTGATCAAGCCAGATTCAAGCATTGAGAACAATCTAAATGAAGAACTAACGGATAACCTCAACAGATCTTCGATTTTATTGATTTCTCATCAAAACCCATGAAACCTCCAAATCCTAACAAGTAATTTACTCAGAAATAGATGATGAAATCATAATAACTGAACAGAATTGCATAAAAGAGTTAGAGTAGAAGATACAAAGAGTTTCTAGGTGAAGAACACATGGATCTCCCTCCAAGATCTTCAAAATCTCTCTCTCTCTCTCTCTCTCTCTCTCTCTCTCTCTCTCTCTCTCTCTCTCTCTCTCTCTTTCTCCGAAATAGATCTAGTTTTAAGATAATATCTAGATAGTTTAGATATTTTTACAGAGAAAACTATTTATACAAATGCCAAAATTAGGTCTGCAGGCCGCCTGTCGATCGACACAAAATTACTGTCGATCGACACGAGGGCGTCTGTGGAAATCTTCTGCGTCTTTAAAAACTCTGTCGATCGACAGTAAATATATTATGTCGATCGACAGGGATGTTTTAAAGGTCTCGATTCCACTTGGATCTTTTCAGCTCCAAAATAGTCCAAAATGCTCCAAATGTTTCCATTAAGCTCCAATTGATCATTTTCTTGCAAAACACTATAAAAGACACAAAAATACCAAAAATACTATACAAAACCGACTTATATCATGGTTAAAAACGGGTAAAAACCATTATATATCAAGTCTACAACAGTTGTAGACTTCATTTGTAGTCTACTTAGGTCAGTTTTGCATTTGACCAAAACTTTGACTTTTGTGTGTAGACTTCTTTTGCAGTCTAGAAAATACGAAGGGTTATTTTTGCATTTGACCAACAGTTTGATTTTTCAGAGTAGACTTCTTTTGCTGTCTAAACAAAAATGCAAAATGTCGTAGACTTTTTTTGCTCTCTACAACAAAAAGTAGACTGAAATAGAAGTCTACGGAAAAAAAAAGAGGTCAATTTTGCAGTTGACGAAATTTGACTTTTCAAAGTATATTGCAAAAGATGTCTACTCAAAATAGAGGTTAGATTTGTGTTTGACCGAAATTTCGATACATATATTTGGTAGACTGCAAAAGAAGTTTACAAAATATATGTACTTTCGGGTCAATTGTTCGAAATATTGGTCAAACACAAAATTAACCTCTCTTTTCATAGTAGACTTTTTTAGCAGTCTACACAAAAAAGTCAAACAATAGTCAAATGCAAAATTAACCTCACTTTGTTATACAGAATAGACTGCATTTGAAGTCTGCTTGTTGTACACTTCAAATGGGGTATATTGTTTCCAAAGAAGAGTTTGTAGACTTCATATCATATATATTTTGCAAAAATAGTCAATTGCAAATCTGACTCTCTGTTGACTTATAGACTTCATATGCAGTCTACTTTTGCGAAAATCAGAAAACGTTACATTTTTTAGTCGTTCGAGTTCATCTTTAGCTTCTTTAACCACCGAAACTTTCAATTTCACCGAAAACAAAGAAGCTCAACCATTTTATATGGAAGAACCACAAAAAAACATGAGGTTATGAGAGAAAATTGTAAAAACGAAAATTAAAGAGTTTTGAGATGAAATTGGAGAAAAAATTCAAGATGTTGAAGTTATGAGCTCATATATTTAGCATTTACGTAACAAAAATTGGTTGGTGTGAGCTTTAATTTGATTGTTCATGGTGGTTGGCAAAATTGAAGATGTTAAATATAAGAGCTCATAACTTCAACATCTTGAATTTTTTCTCCAATTTCATCTCAAAACTCTTTAATTGTAAAAACGAAAAATTAAAGAGTTTTGAGATGAAATTGGAGAAAATGCAAGATGTTGAAGTTATGAGCTCATATATTTAGCATTTACGTAACAAAAATCGGTCGGTGTAGCATTTAAAGCTTCAATTTGATTGTTCATGGTGGTTGGCAAAATTGAAGATGATGGCATTTTTGTAAATAACTTGATGTTTTGGTCATTTTCTTAATGCCTGATGTTTTAAAAAAGAAAACTAAATAAGCAATGACATTTTTGTGAATATGAGAAGAAGATAGGGAAAGATTTGTGATAAGTTGTGAGGTTTAAAAAGTGTGTTAGTTTTAAATTTGACCAAAAGAAATGACTCATTTGTGAAACAATCTCAACTTATATTGAATTTTGTGTAAATACTTTTAATATTGTTTTTAAGGAAACTGATATAATAGTATTTTGGTCTCTTTTACGTATTGTTTTTTATCTGTTTTCGGTTTTTTTCTAGTTTCTTTTGTGTCTTTTCAGGTTCTAGGAGGCTCCCAAGCATAGATTGGAGTCATTGGGAGTCATTGGAGCAAAATGGACGAATCTGGAGAAAAGTTGGCATTTTTCATAACCGAGCACCTGCTCTGTTTGGAGCGAGCACCTGCTTGCCCGAGGACTCAAAGATTTGAAGCTCCCTGGAAACCGGACCGGTCGATCCAACCACAGGACCGACCGGTCCACACCCGAAGTCCCGAAGCCGAAGCCCCCTGGAATCCAGACCGACCGGTCCGGATGAGAAGACCGACCGGTCCCGACACTCGAAGTCCCGAAGACCGTAGCTGCTGGAAGACGGACCAACCGGTTCGGAACCAGACCGACCGGTCGGTCACCCAGAACCAAGTTTTTAATATAAATTAGAGGCAGCCACTTTCCTAAAGAAGGAGTTCACAATTCTGATATTTTTCTATTTCACGTTTCTGAGAGGCTGAGACTCATTTGTTCCAGGTTCTTGAGATCCTTCAAGTGTTCTTTATTCCTTGGATTTTGCTTGTAAGATTGGAGGATCATCCACAACTTTCTATTGAGAAGAATTCTTAAACCCTTATCTCTTTATTTTACCATGATGAATCCTTCTCATTTGATTGCTGCGTTTTTGTTCTCCATGGTCGAGTAGTCTCCTAGCTAGATTAGGGAATATCAATGGTGAATTAGGATGATAGTGACTGAGCCAAATAGGAATGATATCATTTATCTTCATCAATTGGGATTCGTATTGCTTAGGCTAATTTGATCACCTAGTCTATGTTCTCAAGTTTAACTTATTCACGACAGTGCTCTAGGTTGCTAGATAAACCATTGATGAGAAATCGGTGTGTAACCAACGACAGTTGATTGTTACCATCGATTGTGAACAAATCGAACCATCTTATTAATGCTTATCAGCATCTCTGAATTCAAACGACAGTTTAGGCATTTAGGGTGTTAGATAAAGATATTGATGCATCACGACAGTGGGGCAATATTACATTTATGTTTGAGTTCTAGACCGCGCTTAATTTGAATCCTGAATAGATGCTCAGTTCTTAATCCGAAGTCACCGGCGAATGATCCTGATCTAGTGTCTTTCTCTTATTGAATTTATATCGTTTTAATTGTTGTTTCGTTCATTGTTTCATTGCAAACCAACCCCCATTTTGTCTTAGCTTTAAATATAAATCCATAGTTTCATAGAGTAATCTTGGTCTCTGTGGATTCGATACCCCTTATACTACTGCAATTGTCTGTGCACTTGCAGATTTTATTTGGGTTAAAACTTCACGTTATCAACTTTTTGGTGCCGTTGTCGGGGACCAATTGCGTTACCTTTGAAATTCGATTTCAATTTATAGTCTAAGACGTTTTTCTAATTTTGTTTTTGGTGTGTTTCAGGTGCATGAACAGTAGAAAAACAAGAAGAAACATCACCAAATCGTTAATCAGTTTTTCGAACGAAGAGTTAGCCCGTCTTGAACGTCAAAACTGTCGGCAAAAGAACTCACCTAATCCGAACATTATGGCTAATCAGGAAGAGATGAACACTCAGTTACTATTGCTAAGGGATCAGATTGCGGTGTTGCAAAGGAATCAACCACGTGCTCCACCTCTATAGCCGGGAATTGGGGATTCGGACAATCCCCATGCTTTTTACCAAAACTGCTCGGCTATAGTTTCACCAGTAATTCAGAGGCAAGACTTTGAGATCAAGCCTCAAATGATCTCGTTGGTGAAACAACACTTATTCCATGGATTACCGGCTGAGATACCGATGGACCACATCGAGAACTTCGAAGAAATCTGCAGTACTACGGGTTTTAATGGGGTGCCGAATGAGTTTTTGAAATGCAAGCTATTCCCTTTCTCGCTCGTGGACAAGGCTCTTAGATGGTTGAAGTCACTGCCGGCTGGTTCTTTGAGGACGTGGGATGAGGTTAGAGCTGCATTCTTGGACCACATCTACACTACGTCCCAGACGGCATCGTTGAGGAACAAGATCTCATCTTTTCAACAACATTCTGGAGAAGATTTCTGTGAAGCTTGGGAGAGACTTAAGGAATATCGTAGGGAGTGTCCTCATCACGGTTTCAAGGATGAGCTGATTCGGGGAATCTTCTACGATGGAGTAGAATGGGACTATCGTAACGCCCTTAACGCTGCAAGTAATGGGGACTTCATGACAAAGACTAGAGATGGTGCATTCGAGCTGATCGAGAACCTTGCTTCGAGATCCAACAACAAGGCTCCTGAATACGATAGGTCCAGGAAGGTTAATAGCATGGAAACTCAGAAGATTGATGAGTTGACAGCAAAGGTTAATCTACTTCTACGCGAGAATCAAAGATCGGTAAAGCTTGTGGAGGAGAATGAGGGTACGCTTATCCCTCAAGAGTTTGAGGATGATGAAGATGCTGGAGCTCAAGAGGTTAACTTCGTGAGTGGCCAATGATATCAAAACCGTGGATTCAACCCCAACTATCGGAGTCACTCCAACCTCTCTTTCCGAAGCACCAATGTGGAGAACCCACAAGACCAAGTCTACCCACAACAAAGAGGTACGAATCAGAATGCACAAGGTAAAGGATTTTAGAAATACTACTCCAACAACTCTCAAGGGAAGCAGTTCATCTCGAATCAGAATCAGTTCTAAGGAGGAAACCAACAACAAGCTACTCAATTCACCGCACCAAAACAAGCTCCCTCTGCGTCTACATCACAAGACAAGTTGAAGAGTCTCATGTAGCAGCTGATGGTCAACCAACAGAAGGCATCCACTAAGATTATTACCAAGGTAGATCACATGTACAATAACATGAATGCTAAGTATGAGGCCGTCACCGCACATGTGAAGAAATTGGATACACAAGTGGCTCAAACCGCCGAGGCTATCAAGAGACCAGCTGGGTCTCTTCCAAACGTGGTGAGGCTAATCCTAGGAAGAAGTATGACGTGCATGCAATTGAGTTGAGGAGTGGAAGGGAGTTGGTACCGCCTACGGTTACAAGCTCTCAAGTGAAAGCCAAGAAGAAGTTACCCGAGCACCAAGCTCATGAGGATGGTTTATCAGAAGAAGATAGGCTTAAAAAGGTTGGATCAAGCTCAGGGACACCTCAGGTTTCTATCCAAGTCGTTGCTGCGAAAAAAAATTTCGAGCACCTGCTCCCTACTGCCGAGCACCTGCTCACTCAAGATGCTCCCAAGAAAATTTCTGAAACTCCATCCGAACGAGTTTACGTACCCAAGGTGCCTTACCCAGTACCTCCCAAGAAATCTAGGAAGGATTTGGAGAATGCTAAGTGTAAGGAAATGCTTAAGGATTTGACGGTAAAGCTTCCTTTAGCTGATGCCGTTCAAATGATTCCATCACTCAAGAGGTACATGAAGGAGTTAGTTGCTCGAAAGGTCGTTGAAGACGAGAATGTGATGATGGTTTCTAAGGAATGTAGCGCCATACTTCAGACTAAGGTGTTGACAAAGAAAGGTGATCCGGGAAGATTTGTGATTTCCATGAAGATTGGGCCTTGCACGTTTGCATGCTCATTGTGCGATTTAGGATCCAGCGTGAATTTGATGCCATATTCTGTGGCTAAGCATTTGGGCTTCATCGAGTTCAAACCCACCAAGATCTCATTGGTTTTTGCGGATCGGTCTACAAAGCTTCTGGTGGGTATCATAGAGGATTTGCATGTCCGAATTGGGGATACTCTAATCCCAGCTGATTTCGTGGTTCTAGAGCTTGATGAAGAACCTAAGGATTCGTTGATTTTGGGCAGAGCTTTCTTACGCACAGCACGTGCCATTATCGATGTCGAAGAAGGCATAGTGGATCTCCGTCTAGGAGACATGATAGTCCGGTACGAGATGAGCAAGCTTCTCAAGAAACCGATGATAGATGGGCACACGTTTGTTGTCCATGATGAATCAGAGATGTTAGAGGATGAGATTGAAGAGATTCTAGCAAAGGATCCGCTTGAAGTCGCATTGACTAAAGCCGAGGGGGAATATGGTTTTTTGAGTGAAAACACCCAAGGATTCGCTAAATTTCTAGATTCTAACACCCGAGTGGAAAAGGGAGATGAATATCTGAGTTTGGGAGAGGATACAAAAATCGAAAACAAGCGAGCACCTACTCAGACAGATCGAGCACCTGCTCAGTCTACTGTTAACAGTTCTTGGAGCGAGCTGAAAGCTCCAAAGTTGGAATTGAAGACCCTCCCACCAGGCTCAGGTACGCGTTTCTCGGTCCTAACTCTACTTATCCCATTATAGTGAATGCTGAATTGAACAATGTTGAGATTACCTTGCTTTTGTGTGAATCGAGAAAGTATAGGAAGGCTCTAGGATATTCACTTGATGATATTACTGGGATATCTCCTGACTTATGCATGCACATAATACACCTAGAGGATGAATCGATGACTTCTGTCGAGCATCAGAGATGGTTAAATCTGAATCTCAAGGATGTCGTCAAGAAGGAGATAATGAAACTTCTAGATGCCGGGGTGATTTATGTTATATCTGACAGTAAGTGGGTCATCCCTGTGCATGTTGTGCCTAAGAAAGGAGGTATCACGGTAATTAAAAATGATAGGAACGAGTTGATACTGACTAGGACAGTAACCGGACATAGGGTGTATATAGATTATCAAAAATTGAATGTTGCTACTTGCAAGGATCATTTTCCTTTACAATTTATCGATCAGATGCCTAAGCGTCTAGCTAACCATCCTTATTACTGTTTCATAGATAGTTATTCAGGTTTCTTTCATATCCCTATCTACCCAGAGGACCAAGAGAAGACGACGTTCACATGCTCTTCTGGCACTTTTGCGTACCGACGCATGCCTTTCGATTTGTGTAATGCCCCAGCAATGTTTCAACGTTGTATGATGTCCATTTTTACTGACCTTATTGAGGATATTATGGAAGTGTTTATGGATGACTTTTCTGTGTATGGGAGTTCTTTCTCTGTGTGTTTGCCTAATTTGTGCAGGGTGTTGCAAAGGTGCGAGGAGAAGCATCTTGTTCTCAATTGGGAGAAGTGTCACTTCATGGTCCGAGATGGGATAGTGCTTGGGCACCGAATATTAGAGAAGGGGATCGAAGTTGACAAAGCTAAGATAGAGGTGATGATGAGTTTGCAACCGCCTACTACGGTTAAGGGGATCCGAAGCTTTCTAGGACATGCTGGGTTCTACAGTCAGTTCATCAAGGATTTCTCCAACATTGCTAGAACCCTCACAAGATTGTTGTGTCAAGAGGTGAAGTTTGACTTCAATAGTGACTGTTTGGCGGCGTTTCACACCATTAAGGGTGCCTTGGTTAGTGCACCGATAGTACAACCGCCGGATTGGAAACTACCGTTTGAAGTAATGACCGATGCGAGTGATTTTGCTGTGGGAGCCGTTCTGGGTCAGAGGAAAGACAAGAAGCTCCATGTGATATATTATGCTAGTCGGACGATGGATGATGCTCAATGTCGGTATACTACTACCGAGAAGAAGTTATTAGCGATTGTTTTTGCTTTGGAGAAGTGCAGGTCGAACCTCGTCAGGTCTAAGGTAATTGTTCACACCGACCATGCTGCATTAAAGTATTTGCTGACCAAGAAGGATGCAAAGCCCAGATTGTTGAGGTGGATTTTGTTGCTTCAATAGTTCGATCTTGAGGTTCGGGATAAGAAAGGGTCCGAAAATGGAGTTGCTGATCATTTGAGTAGTCTACACGTTGAAGATGAAACGCCTATGGATGATAGTCTACCAGATGAGCATATCTATTCGATCAAAATCTGCGATAATTTCCGAGCACCAGATCGAGCACCTACTCAAATGGAATGAGCACCTACTCAATCAATCTTTTGCGGAATGATTCAGAATGCTCAACCTCCGAGTTTCCCTTGGTTTGGTGATTTTTCTAACTTCTTGGTTGCTGATAGGGTTCCTGAGAACCTAACGGGAAGCAAGCGTAGGAAGTTCTTCCGTGATGTTAGGCGGTATTTTTGGGATGAGTCGTATTTGTACAAGCATTGTTCGGATGGGCTCTATAGGAGATGCGTATCAGAGGCAGAGATCCCTGGGATCTTACACCATTGACACGGTTCGTCTTTTGCTGGGCATTTTGCCACATTCAAGACAGTTTCGAAAGTGTTACAAGCCAATTTTTGGTGGCCAACGATGTTCCGGGATGCGAATAGATTTGTGTCTAAGTGTGATGCCTGTCAAAGGCAAGGGAACATCAGCAAGCGTAATGAGATGCCTCAGAACTTCATTCTGGAAGTGGAGGTTTTTGATGTATGGGGGATTGACTTCATGGGACCTTTCCCATCCTCCTATGGACACGAGTACATCTTGGTGGTTGTTGATTACGTGTCCAAATGGGTTGAGGCAATTGCTTCCCCAACAAACGATGCCGATGTGGTTTTAAAGATGTTCAAAACCATAATATTCCCCCTGTTTGGAGTCCCTCGAGTGGTGATTAACGATGGCGGAACTCATTTCATCAATAAGGTTTTTGAGAACCTTTTAAGGAAAAATGGTGTAAAGCATAAGGTTGCAACGGCATATCACCCGCAGACTAGTGGCCAAGTTGAGGTTAGCAATAGAGAAATCAAGAATATCCTACAAAAAACCGTAGGTACCACTAGGAAAGACTAGGCCGCTAAGTTGGACGACGCTTTGTGGGCGTATAGAACCGCATATAAGACTCCGTTAGGGACAACGCCTTTTCATTTGGTGTATGGGATGGCATGCCATCTTCCGGTGGAGTTTGAATACAAAGCGGCATGGGCTGTTAAGATGCTCAACTTTGACATCCTTAGTGCATCCAAGAGGAGGTCTATGCAGCTGCACGAGTTGGAGGAAATTAGGCATCTCGCCTATGACAACTCGAGAATCTATAAGGAGCGGACCAAGGCTTATCATGACAAGAGGATTATCTCCCGTAACTTTGCTCATAACGATCAAGTCTTGTTGTTTAATTCACTCCTCAGGTTGTTTCCGAGCAAGCTCAAGTCAAGATGGTCGGGGCCGTTCATGATTAAAGAAGTGAGACCACACGGAGCTATAGTGTTGCTGGACACTAAAGGAGGAAAGTTTGTCGTGAATGGTCAGCGGGTCAAGCCGTATCTCGCTGACACATGCATCGGAGAAGGTGGATCTATTCCCCTCAGCGACCCTCCTCAAGCTTAAACGCTCTACAAAGTCGAGCTAACGACTTAAAACAAGCACTTGATGGGAGGCAACCCATCGGTAAGGTTTTTTGTACATAATTTGGTTTTCATTTCCTTTTATTACTAACACTTTATTTGTGCTTTCAGTATTTGAATTCTAAAAAAAAAAGGGGGTGAAGGAATCTTCTTTGAGCACCTTCTCAGTTTCGAAACAGGTATCGGGACCGGTCGGTCCAGTGCACGAGGGCCCACTCCGATTTTCCTTTTTCCTTTGTAAAAAAATAAAAATAAAAACCTAAAATTCCTATTTTTCACTAACTCTTTCTTCTTCCTTTTCTTTTACAGCGCCGCACTTCTCCCCCCCCCCACCTTCCTCAACATTCACGCCATCTCTCATCTCTCACTCTCCCCTCTGCTCAATCTACCTCACATCACCCAATCTCTCTCTCTCCTTCAAAATCTCCGCCGCTCACCGTTCCTCTCTCGCTGCCGATTACAAACCTCCGCCGAATCACTCTCCTCCGCCGCACCACCACTGATTCCTCCTTCACCACCGCCGAGTCCTCTCCGTCGCTCAACCTTCTCTCCTCCGCCGTTTCATCTCTTCACTTCACCGAGGCTCCCACTCGTCGCTCATTCTCCTCTCTCTGCCGCCGTTCATAACAATGGACCTCGTGTTGAGCGCATTGGAAGCTTGCTCACCTCACTATTCCGCTATCTCAGAGTGGATCTATCCGAGGCTTCTTGCGTCGAAGAGCTGTCACGTGTGGATATGCAGCATCTGCTCAATTCGAAGATCATCGTTAAGCCAAGTGTTTATCAGTTCATAGCTGCAAACGGGGATTCAAACTTCATTATGCTTTCGTTCCCACACCTCACACAACTCAGCACGATGGATGACCTTGCGTTTCAGCCGCCTCCGGAGTATCTTGTGCCCAATCCGAGTCGCTCTTCTTCAGCCGCCAGACCGAGCACCTGCTCGCGTAGGAGCACCTCCCGACCGAGCACCTGCTCGCAACCCAACTTCGACGATGCTGGCCCTTCCATCCCACGCCTGACATACCACACCGTTCCTCCCCAAGGTGAGTTTGATCTCCCACACATCTCTGATGATGCTGATGGTGCTGAGTATAGGCAATGGATGATCCAATCAACAAACAAGAACAACAGCCTCATGTAGAGGATTATGGAGACACTTTCCAAGAGCTGTTGTCACAACACGCCAGCAAGGGACGCTCAGCCAGTTCCCTCCAGCTCCACCTCGGGTTCGGGTCAGCCATTGGTACGAAAGAAAAGGAGGACGCGTAGCAATGGAGGCGATGAAACTTCTTCTCGGTGATATCTTTTCTCACCCTCCTATCATCATTGTATTATCCATTTTATTTATCTTTTTCTTGTGTCATCAATCTCCTAAATGTTTTTTCAGAACAGAGGCGGTGTGATTTAAGTCCGGGGGAGCGGTCTTGCTTTTGCGTTTGTACTTTTTATTTTCTGTTTTATTGAGTCAAAACTTTGTAGGGAATTAGGACTTTATCTTATGATGACATTTGAACTATCTGTGTTTAACCTTCTCTCTAGTGACCATTTTTACATAGCATGGGTACAAGGAACAGCTGGGACCCTTTGATGCTCTATTAACCAGGTTTCAGATTGACCAAACTTTCTCTAGTTATTGGCACTAGATTAGGGAAACGAATCATATTCAGGACTCCTTATTCCTTTTACCACTCTTGTTGATCCTGAATAGCTAGCTCATTTTTAGCTAGTACCCTCCATAACCACTACCTCTTTTCAGACTCCTTGCCTTCTTGTTACTTCATTGTCACATGTGCAGCATATGCGCAAAAGGGTCGGAGAGAATCGAGTCGACACTGCATCTAAATCACCCTTTCTGAAGATTGAGCACCTGCTCGCAAGACATTGAGCACTTGTTCCCATTTTCAAAAGATGATTTTATACTAAGGAAGGAATAGCAATGATGAGCTCCACTTGGGTATGTACAAACACTCCTATTTATATTCATGTTTGAGAAACACATACTTGTAATGTACGTCCCTCTTCATCATCATTAAAAAAAAAAAAAAAAAAATTCGATGATGAAGAGTGGTGAATCTGTAAAATAGAAAAAGTGTCTCTCTACACAGCGAGTATACCCAAGGTAGATGATTAGCCGAATGAGACGTTAAAGAGTTTTTGAGAAGAAAGAGTGGTTTATAGAATGTGGATATCAACGTACTCATTCTCTCTTGCAATTTTGTGCGATATCCTACATCCTCTACGAAACATCGGGTAATCCTTAAACACTCTAAACACCTTGAACTCCACCTCCAAATGGCCTTAAACCCTTAGCGCCGTCTTCCCTAATAAGGTGCCTTTAGCGAGATCCTCACGCATACTTTGAGTGCGTTGAGTTTGTGTTTGGGAAATGGCTTGGTTGAGAAATGTGTTGAGGTTGTTTTGGTAAAGCTTTGCTATTCGTAATTTGGATTATGTGGTCTGCAGATTGAAGGTTATTTGGTTTACTGAGGATAAAAGAGTTCCCGCGTTTTCAAACCTCTCTCCTTTACTTATTTCTGAATTTGTTTGAGGACAAACAAAGATCTAAGTCCGGGGGAGTTGATATATTAGTATTTTGGTCTCTTTTACGTATTGTTTTTTATCTGTTTTCGGTTCTTTCTAGTTCATTTTGTGTCTTTTCAGGTTCTAGGAGGCTCTCAAGCATAAATTGGAGTCATTGGGAGTCATTGGAGCAAAAGGGACGAATCTGGAGAAAAGTTGACATTTTTCATAACCGAGCACCTGCTCTGTTTGGAGCGAGCACCTGCTTGCCCGAGGACTCAAAGATTTGAAGCTCCCTGGAAACCAGACCGGTCGATCCAACCACAGGACCGACCGGTCCACACCCGAAGTCCTGAAGCCGAAGCCCCCTGGAATCCAGACCGACCGGTCCGGATGAGAAGACCGACCGGTCCAGACACTCGAAGTCCCAAAGACCGTAGCTGCTGGAAGACGGACCAACCGGTCCGGAACCAGACCGACCGGTCGGTCACCCAGAACCAAGTTTTTAATATAAATTAGAGGCAGCCACTTTCCTAAAGAAGGAGTTCACAATTCTGATATTTTTCCATTTCACGTTTCTGAAAGGCTGAGACTCATTTGTTCCAAGTTCTTGAGATCCTTCAAGTGTTCTTTATTCCTTGGATTTTGCTTGTAAGATTGGAGGATCATCCACAACTTTCTATTGAGAAGAATTCTTAAACCCTTATCTCTTTATTTTACCATGATGAATCCTTCTCATTTGATTGCTGCGTTTCTGTTCTCCATGGTCGAGTAGTCTCCTAGCTAGATTAGGGAATATCAATGGTGAATTAGGATGATAGTGACTGAGCCAAATAGGAATGATATCATTTGTCTTCATCAATTGGGATTCGTATTGCTTAGGCTAATTTGATCACCTAGTCTATGTTCTCAAGTTTAACTTATTCACGACAGTGCTCTAGGTTGCTAGATAAACCATTGATGAGAAATCGGTGTGTAACCAACGACAGTTGATTGTTACCATCGATTGTGAACAAATCGAACCATCTTGTTAATGCTTATCAGCATCTCTGAATTCAAACGACAGTTTAGGCATTTAGGGTGTTAGATAAAGATATTGATGCATCACGACAGTGGGGCAATATTACATTTATGTTTGAGTTCTAGACCGCGCTTAATTTGAATCCTGAATAGATGCTCAGTTCTTAATCCGAAGTCACCGGCGAATGATCCTGATCTAGTGTCTTTCTCTTATTGAATTTACATCGTTTTAATTGTTGTTTCGTTCATTGTTTCATTGCAAACCAACCCCCATTTTGTCTTAGCTTTAAATATAAATCCATAGTTTCATAGAGTAACATTGGTATCTGTGGATTCGATACCCCTTATACTACTGCAATTGTTTGTGCACTTGCGGATTTTATTTGGGTTAAAACTTCACGTTATCAGAAACAATAGTTTCTCCTCTCATTTTTTCACTTTTTATGTATAATTTCCATTATTGTTTTAAGAATACATTCAAATTTGTATTACATTTAGATGTAAGATGTAGCGACTTATGTTTTTGCGATATGAATTTAGTTCTAGATCAACTTATTTGTAAATTTTTAAATTGTGATGACTTTTTTGATATTTTAGATTTTTTATAATATTTAAAATACAATTTAACATAATTGAAGATATATATATATATATATAATGTAAAATATAGTAGTATAACCCAATTTATTAAATATGTTATTAATCTAGTAACTATATATAGATATCAATATTTATTGGTATAACATTATGTCTTTTCAAATTTTGTCTCTAGTGTTATAACCACATTTATAATTGTTAATTAATATGTATATTAAAATTTAAAATTATAAGAATAAAATAGAAAATATGATGTGGATAATGAGATGGATGCATGAGAAGAGAGAAAATTTAACTTTATATATATAGATAGTATAACCAAATTTATTAAATATAGTAAGTGAAATTTTCACCGCGTATTGCACCTAAAATATTTTAATTAAAATATTAATTACACCTTCCATCATTTTTTTTATTATTTTTTGCAATTTTTTAATTCATAGAGATTTTTCCTCTACTTATAGTTGTATTAAAAAAATTGTGTTGATAATATAAAATCACATAACCCGACGTTCTTAATTATTGAAACTTATATTATATTTTGTGTAAATACTTTAAATATTTTCTTAAGAAAACAATAGTTTCTCCTCTCATTATTTCATTTATTTATTTATAATTTCCCTTATTGTTTTAAGGATACATTCAAATTTGTGTTAGATTAAGAGGTAAGATGTAGCAACTTATGTTTTTGCGATATGAATTTAGTTCTAGATCAAGTTATTTGTAAATTTTTAAATTATAATGACTTTATCTTAAAATATGCATATTTCTAGGTTCATTTGCACAATCATGAAACCAAAATCAAAGTCTTGTCCGAATATCTCTTTTCGCCTATACACCAAAGTATACACAAGATTTTAAAACTTTTTTATGAGTTCTACACTTTATATATTTAAAACTTTTTTATGAGTACTGCCAAGAAGAATCACGATCCCCACTACGCAAAACAGAGGACAGTGCATCTCCATCTTTATTGTTAACATCCTCCCAACACTTCGATTCCTCCAAAGCCGTTTCCACCACCGCCAACGTTGTGGTTTGTGTACCGGCATATAACACTGAGTTCCTAGATTTCCAAATGTTCCATAGAAACCAAAAGATTGCTTCATACCTCTTTTGATTCCAATCCCTAACCCCAACCAAACCAAGTATCAAGTCCTTTTTTTCCTATAAAGAATCACCAAAACCAAAGGTTGGTAATGTGACTTGAGTCATACGCCACATCTCTTGTGCATTCGTGCAACGGAAAAGAACATGGTTCACTGATTCAACATTACGATCACACATCTACATATGGGATTCACATTAAGTCCTCAGGAATTCAGTCGCTCCGCAACCACTAAAGCACCAGATAGCACACGCCATAGAAACATTCGGATCTTTGAGGGAGCTTTTTGAGTCGCCATAAAAACAACTACAACAATTAATTTTTATTTTATTGATTTTTCTGTTACTACGAGGCATTAAAATATTGATGGTTGGAGGTATTAATCATTCGAGTTGATTTCAACAAATGGACAAAAAAAATCTTATAAAGTTAATGATATACCAGCTCAATTCTTTTTTCTCTTTATATTTTGGTGTCATAGATATGTTAAGCATATAGCTAGCGTTCTTTCTTAGGTAGATTTTTAGGAATATCTAATAGAAGAAAACTGAAGTGCTCCAGTTTCAAATTCGAATTATGAAACCGTAAGCGCACGGTTTAGTCACTTGTAGTTTTAGTTGGGTGTGGATTTGAAATAACACACTAAAGTTTGTAAAGAGTCTGACTAAACTAAGGAGACATTATTATTATTTAAAAAAAAAAACATATAAGAACAGAGAAAAATATATAAATCAGTCGAAGGGTTATGGTATCACAACCCTTCTTTATTAAATTACACACACACATAAACACCAAAAAACAAACGTTTTAAATCACAGGTCACCATCATTAAATCGCGTTTGAAGCGTTTAAAGAGAGTCTATTCCGTAAAAGAAGAGATCACCAAAACGGTCATTGGTTTGAGCTTTCCCACCAAGCATTACAAGCCCTTTCTTACCGTCAATGGTTCCAGTTGTGGACGCAGACCACCCCCTAATATTCGGACTCACCACCTCGTCACCAAGCTTATCCAACTTCTCCCACACCAACGTCTCTGTGTCCAACGCAAAAGTCCCATCCGCCAATTGACCCGGACCCACGTGAGCTAGTGGATCCATGGCAATCTCACCTCCAAAGATCACTATGTATTTGCCAACAACTGCACTAGCGAATACACTCCTCTCTGAGGGCTTCTGACCAATGGTTTCGACTTTTGTCCACTTGTCTTCAACAGGATCGTAGCAATGAACATCATCTAGTTCACATCCGTCAAATCCATATACAACCCATACCTTCCCTTGCACCACTTCGAGCCCGGCTCCTCCTCTTGCGGTCATAGAATCTCCTGGGGTCGAACATTGCTTCCACTTCTTATCACTGATGTTGTAAGCGTCTAGTGTCTTGAGCCGAGCCGTAGCACCCACTCCACCAAAAACATAAACGTTATTCTCATCGGCCGCCATCGAGTGGAAGCTACGAAGAGCGGGTCCTTCTTCGACCGGAGTTAGCAGTTTCCATTCGTTCATGGTCATGTCGAACGAGTAGAAACCATTGTACTGGCGGGAGGTGTCTCGGCCTCCAAAGACGTATAGGTTTGGTCCAACCGACACCATACGGACGCCTAAGCACGAGAGGTGGGGAACCTCTCCGGTGGCTGGAGCAATGGACCAAGTTCTGGTCTCGAGGTCAAAGGCGTAAAGGTGTTTGTCGATGGGCTGATTTGGTGTGAACTCGCCACCAAAAGAGTAGATCGTGTTTCCTATCTGTGCTATGGCATGTGAGCATCTTGGTCCTGGAGCCTCTCCTTTTTGCTCCACCTATATAAATTGATGATATTCAAACGTCAAATAATGTTTTTAAGTGATTTAAGATTTGAATAGTCTCATGGTTGTGTATGATTCCACGGTTTTTAATGAAATAAAGTTGAATGAACTTGTAAAATACAACGCTATTCCGTGGAAATTAAGTCAAAATTTATTGAACTTTTTCTACTACTATGCATTTTTTGCTGTTTTCCACGATTTTGGGATCACAGAGTGTCACCAATCAAACATTAAATGATTGCTTTATAATTAAAATCAATTTTTATTTGTCTACGAGATTACTACCTCTATCCACTTTCCAAGCAATTTTGGAGTGGATGGTAAGTTAATATAGACCCCAAGAGAGTGTAGAACATCCGTCGAACGTCCATAAAACCCCACGATTTTGGCACCTTGGAGCAAAAACTTTGTCCCGGGCTTCTTTTCAATTGGTTGAGAGATTTTTCCTTTATAAGTCTTGAAAGTAAGATCCGTAATGACTTCTGTGTCTACTCCATCAACTTTGTCACGGTAACCTTCGACAAATATTATGTAGTCATCTGGATCAACCTCAAACTGCAAAATTCCAAACAATGATCTCAATATGAATTAGACAATCAACAAAAGACCCTATAGCTCTTGGCCAAAAATCTCAACATAAATATTAGTACCTCATCAGCTAGCTTTGTCTTATTTCCATGTTCATCTCCAACAACCACTTCATAACCATTGACATACTCAAACTTGACGAAGGCTATGCAATCTTGGCCTTTCCCGACATATACCTTTTTAACTCCGTCGAAAAAACCATCATCCCATTCGTCACCACCATTTCCTCCTTTTGCTTCCACCTTTTGGGCCATCTCTTTTGCTTGCTTTAAGTTACGACTACCTGTTATTGCAAACACAAATTGTTTCGAATAATCACAACCAAATTATAAGAAACTACTATCTGCTAGATGACAAAGTAAAGGATAAGGATAAGGAAGTAAGCAGATGACCTCAGAAGAAAGCAATGGTCGGTGATCATTATGGGGAACCTGCATGGCTATTTATGCTTAATTAGAGCAAACGTCGTCACGATTTTTCAATTATTATTCTACTCTCTCGCGATCCCCCAGTTGATAAAATATTAATTGTTGGAGATATGAATCAATCGAAATGATCTCAACAAGTGGTTGGGAAAATTCTTATGAAG
This sequence comes from Draba incana, assembly GCA_963576765.1. Classification (NCBI taxonomy): domain Eukaryota; kingdom Viridiplantae; phylum Streptophyta; class Magnoliopsida; order Brassicales; family Brassicaceae; genus Draba; species Draba incana. Next base: position 48,597,358 of record OY755202.1, on the reverse strand, counting down.
GTTGACTTTCGACGTCGTGATATACTTTCTACAATTTTATTACTTTTAGAACAAATAGTTTGATTTATCTAGTACTTTATTAATTATGTTTAATAAAAAATCAATGTTTTATAAATAGAAATAGGGATTAGTTTGAAATAAATTAGTGTTTTTCTCGTATGTGTATGATATCGTATGAATATGAATCTATGAAGTGATTTTAACCATTTGGACATCAATGATTACAATTTGAAAATGTATATCCTATATATATATTAATTGAGGAGACACTAAAACCTCAAAATCCTAGGTGTCACTCATTGAGACCTTTAGGAGACATTCTAACTTAAAAAATCATATGTGTCATGCTAAGATACATTCTCATTTAAAAAATCTTATGTGTCATGCTAAGAGTGTTTTAAGGGCTAATTATCATCCTACTAAAAATTTAAAATAATAACACATTTCTAAATTTATCAACATTACGAAACATTCCTAAAATTTCTTAAAATTTTGCATTAATTTTAAATAAAATTCTGAAACAAACATTTATATATATAACTTTCATTTTTTCAAACCTAAAATAAGACTACCATCACCACTTCTCTATATATAAGCTAACAAACACAAAAACACATATATAACAACCACCATCTACAAAAAAAAAAACAAAGACTTTTTTTTTCCTGTAGGAGAATCTTTAATTCATTTTTTTCCTTTGTTTTTGACTTAAAACATAAGACTTATTATTAAGACACTCAACATTCGAAAACCAATCGAATAATTTTTGTAGTGGACATGATTATTTATCTAATATTTTTGGTATGTATGATTCAAAATAAAATATATTTCTACTATACAATAAACTGAAATTTATATCCCCACGCATGGCGTGGGTCAAAATCTAGTCATTGTTTAAAACTTTGTTAGGTACATACATCAAATATCATATATTTTATATATCTTATCAACAAATTATGGTATTTTAGTGTATTAATGTTCTACTATTTTAAAATTAATCATTTTATTCTCTATTTATCATATTGTTTTAGAATAACAATACACTTTTTAACTAGATTAAAATTTCATTATTCTTTGAAGTTTTTAGATATTTTTTATTATGACTTTTGATTAGTAACATTGCTAGTATGAAACTATTTGTTGAATAAAAACCTTAGTTATTTAGAATTTAAAACACAATGTATTTGTAAGGTTAAAATATATGTCGGTTTTTCATACATCGACTTAGTAATTTTATTTAATATTATTTCTAAGATATTAATAGCACTTACAACACATGATATGTGTTATACTCTCCTCTTAAGTGAAAAGTATTTAGAACTTTTATTTTCTCCTACTCTTCTAGTTACATTTTTATTTTCTCTTTGGGTAAAAACAAAATCATAGAACACAATAATCTTTAATTTTTGAAGCTTATATTATTTTGTTGGAAATTATTTATAATTTGAGTACCCATTAATTCCTCTTATTCTCTTTTTCCCTTTAATTATGTATAATTGCAATACTTATCTTAAGTATAGTTGAATTTAATTTATTTTCTTTTTAATAGATGTAACACTTATCTACTTATATTTTGCTTTATAAATTGAGTTATAGATCAACTTGTGTGTTTCTTTCTTATGAGGTGTTTGATATTTTAAAATTTTTACGATACAACTTTACCCAATTAAATATTTATAGTGTCAAATATAGTATAACCAAATTTATTAAATATAGTATGTGAAATATTCATGATTTAAATTTTCATTGCATACTGTATCTAAAATATTTTATTTAAAATATTAATTACACCTTCCATCATTTTTTCTTTTTTGCAATTGTTTAATAGCATAGAGATTTTTCTTCCACTTATAGTTGTATTTTAAATTATATTGTTGATAAAAATAAAATCACAAAACCCAACGTTCTTAATTATTTAAACTTATATTATTTTTTTGTAAATCTTCTAATAATTTTTCTTAAGAAAACAATGGTTTTTCTCTTTTTCTCTTTTGTTATTTATATTTGCCTTTATTGTTTTAATGATACCTTCAAATTTTTATTAGATTTAAATGTAAGATGTATCAACTTATGTTTTTGAAATATGAATTTAGTTCTATATCAAGTGTTTTGTAAATTTTAATGACTTTTTGATATTTTAGATTTTTTGAAATATTTACAAATACAATTTAACCTAATGGAAGTTATATGAAATGTAAAATATATTAGTATAAACAAATTTATTAAACATGTTATTAATCTACTAACTATATATAGATATCTATATTTGTTGTTATAACATTATGATTTTTCAAATTCTTTCTCTAATGTTAAAATAAAATTTATAATTGTTAATTAATATGTTTATTAATTTTGAAATTATAAAAATAAAATAGAAAATATGATGTGGATGATGAGGTGGTTTTATGAGAAGAGAGAAAAACTATCTTTATATAGATTTTTTCTAATATTTACAAATACAATTTAACCTAATTGAAGATATATTGAATGTAAAATATATTAGTATAACCATATTTATTAAACATGTTTTTAATCTAGTAATTATATATAGATATCTATATTTATTGTTATAACATTATGACTTCTCAAATTATTTCTCTAATGTTAATATCACATTTATAATTGTTAATTAATATGTTTATTAATTTTGAAATTATAAAAATAAAATAGAAAATATTATGTGGATAATGAGGTGGCTAGATCGGAAAAAAAAACAAATCTTTGTTGTAAGATAATCGGATCCTCTAAGATTGTGAAGTGGTAGAATATGAATCATTGCCTCGTAGGATGTGAAATGGGTTAATGAAAAAAGAGTTTTAAGAGTGTTTACCAAATGCATGTTGTAAACGAACACGTACACATGCATTTCAAACGAGTACTATAAAGATATTTTAGGATCATTTACCAAATTTTCTACATTTTGTTTTTTTATCATTTTGTATATACTATTATGCGGTTTTTTGCATAATAGTATATACAGTAAGTGTAACATCCGTAAACCAAATCTGGGAATTTAGTAAGGGTGTCGATCGACACCGGTGCGAGTGTCGATCGACACCAATGTTAATTGATTCGGATTGGTTCAATTTTGATTGCGATTTTGACTCGGATTAATGTGGTTTAAGGATTATTCCGAACCCTAGGTATATAATCCCGTGGTGTAGCCGTATGAGAGAGGGAGAAATCATAAATTTGAGCTTTGAGAGGAGATTGTGAGTGCTTGTGGGTTTATTATTGAGTTTTTGAGATTAAGAGAGAAGATTGCAATTCTGTCACGTTTTGGTGGAGAAGAGAAACGGTTGGTCAAACTTGCTCCGATCTGTGTGAAACTTTATGGGTAAGTTCGCTTCTCTCTTAGCTAGCCGTGAGGCAAATCCATTTGTCAATTGGTTTTGTATTCTAAGAGAAATCCTTGTTTTCGTGAGTGAGGTCTGTGCAGAATCGGGCCTGTGATCAGACCACTTCGAAGCCGTTTTGCCGGAGTTCTAGAAGGAGTTAGGGAACGATTTATATGTCGTTGGAAAGCTCTTTGTGTCTAGTTTCTGAATATTTTTCCCGATCATTATTTGGAGGTAAGGTCTGTCCTCAGCGTTGATTTGAAGTCAGCGCATTAGTGCTGATTTTCTAATTTGGTTTAGGGCAAATCTTGTTAGTGAATCTTAGGTGATAGAGAAGAATAACCAGTAGTTTTTGGGTCTCATGGAGGCTTTGTTTCGTGCTGGTTATGTCGTGTTTAGTCTCCTAATCCCTAAGGCTAAGGTGAGTGCGTGATCGTGGTTATGGATAACTGTTTGTTAGGGAATTGGGTGAATAGTGATGAAATTGATATTGGTAGTGCTTTTATGTGTTGTTTTTGTATGTTCTCGTGTATAGATAGTATTGTTGACCGTTGTGAATTGTGGTTTAATTGTTCTTATTTTGGTAATTAGAACGTTGTGAATTATGGATTGATTGTTCTTATTTTGGTAATTAGAACGTTGTGAATTGTGGATTGATTGTTCTTATTTTAGTAATCAGAACGTTGCGAATTATGGTTTGATTGTTTAGTTTTTGGCATCCATTTATCATTATTATGTAACCGGTAGACGGGATGACCGCTTCACTGAGTATTTATGATAATACTCACGCAAATCTTATTTCCATGTGTTACTGGTAAAAGTTTGAGATCGTGGAATCATGGCTGGGACGAGAGGATGATTAGGATCTCTAGATTATATGTTTGGAGTTGCATTGTGTAGAACCTGGTTTAGGTTGCTAGAAATGCTGAGTTGAATTGGAATTGGTGTTGTTGGATTAATTTTAATGGTTTAATTGTTGATGTTGATTTCCGCTGGTTAGTTTATGTGAGCTAAGTTGAATTAATCATTGAGGATTTTTATTTATAGGAATAACAAATTTGGATTAATTTTTAAAAAAAAAAGAAAAAAAAGCTTGATTGTTTTAGTAAGTCCATATATGGCCATGATCACTAGGAAGTATGTGAGTACTTTGTGGTAATTCTATTTTCATCTTTTGTTTTTGTTACTTACAATTTCCACAAAGTACTTCACATGCTTCTAGAAGCATCCGCATTGGTAACACTCTCATGAGTGTCTCAAAATTTTTTATAATTAAATATATTAAATTATAAAAAATATTTAGATACTCATAAAAGTGTTACAAATATGAATGCCTTTAGTGATCATACGTTTTTTTATCAAAAACAACTAAAATGGATGGATGTAATACGGTGGTACATATCGAAATTACCATTTTATATTAGTACATTGTGTTCTTTTCTAGTGTATTACATTGTGTCTGACAAAGAAATTATTATATTATTATATTGATCTTAGCAAAAAAAAGAAAAGAAATTATTATATTGCATGCATATACAAATACGTTGCTTCTCAAAGGTACATTAATTAAAGAGAAAAGAACGGGATCTAAAGTTATGAATGACAGTGACGAAATGCAGATGTGTGGCTTAAAATTCATAGCTAGCTGTCCACATTATTGCAAGTCGTCGTCTTGTTTAACGTGCGATCTAAAGTTATGAATGGCAGTGACGAAATGCAGATCAGATGATATGGCTCAAAAGTCATAGCTAGCTGTCCACGTTATTGCAAGTCGTCGTCGTGTAAAACGTGATCTAGTTTTTTTTTGTTTTGTCGCCACGGAAACGTGATCTTGTTCAATAAACTGTGCTTCCTTTGTTTGACCCCAAATAGAGAAATTGTATGATATACCATTTTTGGCATGTCACTTTTCAATAAACTGTGCTTTAAAAAAAAAAGTTAAAAACGTGCGTATAAGCGTGGATGTAGTTGTGGACTTTGAAATTACGTAAGAATCTCTTATGGTATTAGCCGGTGCGGGCCAAAGTTAGTCCAGTGTGGACTTGTGTCTTGGGAGCCTGAGGCAAAGATGAAGCTAAAGTTCAGGAAGTGGTTCGACAAGCAGGTCGCCGTTTGAGCTTTATTCCTCTTTGTGGTCCTAGTTTCGTTGATTAGCATGGTTGCTTATTTTGTATTGTCGTTTTCGTGGTAACGATTATATTTTTGGAGATTTATAAGATGGAGTTGTTCTTATTTATCTGTTTCTATAAGAGGGTTTTCTTATATGTGTTATGTGGTGATATCCCGGGTTTAGGGAGTATCGATTTTGGCCACGCGAGGTAGTTCTAGTCGATAGATGTTTATAGACGTTTGGAATTTATTACTCTAGGGGTTGCGGTTCCGAATAACTCATTCATTTTGTTTTGGAGAGAATGCGTTCTCTCGAGGGGATGATTAGTCTCCCCTGTGTACCCGGAGCTCAAAAGATGCGTCCTGAGAGTGGAAGGGGCACGGTTTACCCGGAGCTCAAAGGATGCGTCATGAGAGTGGAAGGGACACGAGACACCGATAACTCAAAGGATGCGTCCTGCGAGTGGGAGTGGTGTGGCACCAATAGCTCAAAGGATGCGTCATGCGAGTAGGAGGGGTGTGGAATGAGTTAAGAGTAATAGATGTCTGGAAACGGGCGTATAAACATGAGACTGAACGAGAGCCTCGGAGATCGGATGTTAGGATCTCGAGAGATATTGACCATTTTTGCGCCAGGTTTGGGTCTTGGTTAGACGGTTTTGTGAGGATTCAAGGTCGAATCCAGTTTAGTGGGGAAGAATTGTGATATATCGTGGTTTTTACCCGTTTTTAACCATGATATAAGTCGGTTTTGTATAGTATATTTTGTATTTGTGTGTCTTTTATAGTGTTTTGCAGGAAAATGGTCGTTTGGTGCATTTTGGACAATTATCGAGCATTTTTGAGATTTAAAGATCAAAGTGGAATCAAGTTGCAGCGTCCCCGTCGATCGACATTAAACGTGTGTCGATCGACACCTGAAGAGACGAAGCAAAGAAGATTTTCACCAGTAGCCAACGCGTCGATCGACACTCCCATCCCTGTCGATCGACAGAGGATCTTTAAAAGCAGAGGATATTTGCACAGACACCACCGTGTCGATCGACACACCTTTAGTGTCGATCGACGGCGTACCTGCAGACCTAATTTTGGGCACTTCTATAAATAGTTTTGTTTTGTTTTCATTGTAAAATATCTAGAAAACTTGTAAAAACTAGATCTATTCTCGTTTTGAGACTTAGAGAGAGAGAGAGAGAGAGAGAGATTTTGAAGATCTTGGAGGGAGATCTTCATGTTCTTCACCTAGTGACACCATTTGTATCTTCTAAACTCTAACTCTTTTATGAAATTCTATTCAGTTATTATGATTTCTTCATCTATTTCTGAGTAAATTACTTGTTAGGACATGGAGATTTCATGGGTTTTGATGAGAAATCAATAAAACCGAAGATCTGTTGAGGTTATCCGTTAGTTCTTCGTTTAGACTGTTCTCAATGCTTGAATCTAGCTTGATCACCTAGAATCTTGATTTTAGGATTGTTGGTTAGCCACGACAGTGGGATTAATAACCTGAATCTAGTCTAAATGGGCAAGGTTACCTATTCGCAAAGAATATTTGGCTTAGGGATTTTGTGAACATATCGAACTCGTGCTAAATGCGTGTTTAGATTCGATGATTTATGAGAGTCTAAATATATATAGCCTTCGTAACGACAGTTAGTTGGTTATACTTTCGTGTTTGAGTTCTAGAACGGTGCGTGATAGAACTTTGACAGTTGTGATAATCTTTGATTCATTGCCTATAAGAATTTCCATGGTCTAACTCTCGTCTCTTAGAGAGCAATGTAAATTAAAACCATCCTTTTCACTTGTTTCATAGTTACATCTTTTGTTTACTTGTAAAAAGCATCGCTCTAGCTTAAGAATGGATCATTGCAATCCTAGTGTATCAATCAAACCTCCCTGTGGATACGATAACCCTTTGTGCTACAACGTACATAGGGGTTTTTGATGGCCCCGGCCGTGTGTAAAACGCCTGACATCAAATTGTAACATCCGAAAACCAAATTCTAGTAATTTGGGAGGGGTGTCGATCGACACTAGTGGTGGGTGTCGATTGACACCATTGTTTCAGGCTGATTTCGGTTTAATTTGAATTGTCCGGTTTATGACGTCGGTTTGGGAAAAGCCCTAAGACGCGTTATAAAAGGCTTTTGGCCGCCTGATCAGAAGAGCAAGGCGTTTTGATCAAAATTGAGAGAAAAAAGATGGAGAGAGGTTTTGGGGATCCCTAAGATGTTTGGTGTTTAAGAGAGAAGGAGGCAGTTCTGTTTTGTTCTGGTAGAGAAGAGGAACGGATAGGAAGTTCGGTTCGTATCAGAGTGAATTTTTCGGGTAAGTTCTTCTCTCTTTTAGCTAGCCGTGAGGCAAATCCGTTCGTGAATCAGACTTGTATGCTAAGAGATATCTCTGTGCAGAATCGGGTCTATGATCAGGTCACTTCGTGGGCGTTTTTCCAGAGCTCCATAAGGAATTAGGTGACGATCTATAGGTCGTTGGAAATCATTTTGAGTCTAGTTTTCGAATATTATTTCCGATCGTTATTCGGAGGTATAGTTTGTCCTCAGCATTGATTTTAATATAGCGCATTGGTTCTGTTTTCAGAAAATCCTAATTCATTTTAGGGGAAAACCTTAATGTTAAGTTCTAGGTGTTAGAAAAGGTGAATCAGTAGCTTTGGGTCGAGTAAGAGGCTCTGATTTCGTGTATCCGTGTGTTTAATTCGTTAATCGAGGTGAGTGCGTAATCGCGGTTACGGGACTAGTTTGTTAGGAGATTGAGTGATTAATTTGTGATGATTATAATTGATATTCTTGTGTTTTTCGTGTGATATGTTGTGGCTTGATCGTGATTGATCTTGTAGAAGGAAACGAATCGAGTCTGCGAGAAGATTTGACTCGGATTCGGTTTCTGCGAGAGGTGTCGATCGACACCTAGTGGTAGTGTCGATCGACACCACTCTTTTTGATCGCGAGGTTTGGTTTTGAAATTGGAGTGTCGATCGACACCCAGGAGGAGTGTCGATCGACACCACTTGATTAATTGTGAAAATTGCATAATTGTTGATTGTTGGATATCTGTTGAATGATGATTTTTCGCGTAGTAATTAACATTCTATTCCTTATTATGTAATCGGTAGGCGGGATGACCACTCCGCTGAGTATTTATGATAATACTCACGCAACTCTGTTTTTCTCTTTTGAGTTGCAGGTAAAGGAAAAGTGAGATCGCGGGATCATGGCGTATGAAGAGGATGATAGGATGTTATGTTTTGTTATTGCATTTTAGTAGAATCTGATAGGTTGCTAGAAATGCTAGTTGTTCCTCTGGAGTTCTGGAATTGAACGTTGTTGGGTTATGGTTTTATTAAGGGATATTGGATTGATTGTTTTGTTGGTTTAAATGGTTTGAATGAGTTATCGTTTTCCGCAGTAGAATTATTATGTTTTAAAAAAAAAAGGCTTGGTTGTTTCAGGATTATTCCAAACCCTAGATATATAATCTCGTGGTGCAGCCGTATGAGAGAGGGAGAGATCATAAAGTTGAGCCTTGAGAGGAGATTGTGAGTGCTTGTGGGTTTATTATTGAGTTTTTGAGATTAAGAGAGAAGATGACAATTGTGTCACGTTTTGGTGGAGAAGAGAAACGGTTGGTCAAACCTGCTCCGATCTGTGTGAAACTTTATGGGTAAGTTCGCTTCTCTCTTAGCTAGCCGTGAGGTAAATCCGTTTGTCAATTGGTTTAGTATTCTAAGAGATATCCTTGTTTTCGTGAGTGAGGTCTGTGCAGAATCGGGTCTGAGATCAGATCACTTCGAGGCCGTTTTGTCAAAGTTCTAGAAGGAGTTAGGAACAATTTATATGTCGTTGGAAAGCTCTTTGTGTCTAGTTTCTGAATATTATTCCCGATCATTATTTGGAGGTAAGTTCTGTCCTCAGAGTTGATTCGAAGTCAGTGCGTTGGTGCTGATTTTCAGAATTCTCTAATTTGGTTTAGGGCAAATCTTGTTGGTGAATCTTAGGTGCTAGAGAAGAATAACCAGTAGCTTTTGGGTCTCATGGAGGCTTTGTTTCGTGCTGGTTATGTCGTGTTTAGTCCCCTAATCCCTAAGGCTAAGGTGAGTGCGTGATCGTGGTTATGGATAACCGTTTGTTAGGGAATTGGGTGAATAGTGATGAAATTGATATTGGTAGTGCTTTTATATGTTGTTTTTGTATGTTCTCGTGTATAGATCGTATTGTTGACCGCTGTGAATTGTGGTTTAATTGTTCTTATTTTGGTAATTAGAACGTTGTGAATTGTGGATTGATTGTTCTTATTTTGGAAATTAGAACGTTGTGAATTGTGGTTTGATTGTTCTTATTTTAGTAATCAGAACGTTGCGAATTATGGTTTGATTGTTTAGTTTTTGGCATCCGTTTATCATTATTATGTAACCGGTAGACGGGATGACCGCTTCACTGAGTATTTATGATAATACTCACGCAACTCTTATTTTCATGTGTTACTGGTAAAAGTTTGAGATCGTGGAATCATGGCTGGGACGAGAGGATGATTAGGATCTCTAGATTATATGTTTGGAGTTGCATTGTGTAGAACCTGGTTTAGGTTGCTAGAAATGCTGAGTTGAATTGGAATTGGTGTTGTTGGATTAATTTTAATGGTTTAATTGTTGATGTTGATTTCCGCTGGTTAGTTTATGTGAGCTAGGTTGAATTAATCATTGAGGATTTTTATTTATAGGAATAGTAAATTTGGATTAATTCTTTTAAAAAAAAAGAAAAAAAAGCTTGATTGTTTTAGTAAGTCCATATATGGCCATGATCACTAGGAAGTATGTGAGTACTTTGTGGTAATTCTATTTTCATCTTTTGTTTTTGTTACTTACAATTTCCACAAAGTACTTCACATGCTTCTAGAAGCATCCGCATTGGTAACACTCTCATGAGTGTCTAAAAAAATTTTATAATTAAATATATTAAATTATAAAAAGTTTTTAGACATTCATACAAATGCGAATGCCCTGAT